>CAWUFW010000606.1:0-600000 GCA_963921515.1 Calotriton arnoldi | reverse complement strand
TGTAACCAAAACGCTTTTACTCAACTGTTTACAGGAGATGTCCCAGGACTGAATCTAGGATCCAGTCCTGTGGTTAGAAAAGTAATCCATAAAGTAAGTAATTGCATTTAACTAGAAATTCACATTGAGCTGAATGTTGCATTGTGTTTGAAAATGTGTTGCCCATTGCAACAACTGTAACTACTGTACTTAAAAGTCTATTGCCTATGTGCAAAGTATTTAAACTAAAGTAATTCATTCTGAGAAAGTATTTTTTGTAATGTAATGTATAATGTAATTACAATGTAATTTAAAAAATAAAATATGTAAAAATAAATTGTTTCTAAAAATTTAGTAAATCAGTATGAAAAAATTTATATAACAATTAATACATTTAAAAATTGTCATTTACAAAACCTTTGAAATTCACTGAAAAACCGTAGGTTTCAGACATGTTATAGTTACAAATTAGCATTTAAAAACCTTTGAAATTCACTGAAAAACCATAGGTTTCAGGGACGTTATAGTTACAAATTAGCATTTAAAAACCTTTGAAATTCACTGAAAAAACCATAGGTTTTAGGGACAGTTATAGTTAGTTGGACATTGCACTCGTACAAAACCCGTGAAATTCCCCGTTATAGTTAGTCCAGCTAACTATAACTCGCGCCCCGCAATGCACTGCTGATGACGTCACATATTACATCACTCATGACATGGTCAGTGACATCACTGATGACATCACTGATGACATATCAAATGACATCACTGATGACATCATCCAGTGACTGTGTGTTTCTGTAAAGTTGAAATATTTTTAATATATATAGGAAAAGACGTATTGAAGAATGAGTGGGTGTGTAAGTGTCTGTATGGATGATTTAGTAGGTGCGTGACTGACTCTATAAGTGAGTGATTTAACGTATCTTACTGAATGCATGGGTTAGTGACTAAACTGGGTGAATGTCTGTATCCATCTGTCTGTTGCTGTGTAAGTGGCTGCATGGGTTTGTGAATAGCTACATGAGTGTCTATATGAGTTATTGATTGGTTGTCTGAGTATCTGTATGGGTGCCTGAGTGTTTGTGTGGGTGGGGTGTGTGCGACTCTGTGCATAGATGTGTGAGTGGGTGATTCACTGGGTGGATGGTTTCAAGAGTGCATCTGTGATAGACTGTATGGGTGGGTAAGTGTGTGTAAGAGTGTGTTAGTGAGTGAATGTATGTCCCAGTGGTATATGTGTGAGTAACTACATATGTGAAAGCCAGTATATATGTGTGTTGGAGTATATAAATAGCTATAAGCGAGAGTGAGTGATTGTGATAGTGGCTGTATGGATGAGTGTGTGCTTGTATCAGTGATTGTATAAGAGCGTAACAATGTGCTAGTATTTGTATGATTAAGTGAGCTGGTGTGTGTATAACTGTATAGGTGAGTAAATGGCAGTGTGTTTAATTATTTGCATGACTGACTAGGTGTGTGAGTACCTCTATGGATGAGTGGCGGTGTTTGAGTGTCTATATAGGAGTAAGAGTGCATATGATAGTCCTGTACTGAGTGACCATAAGTATGAGTGACTGTACGGGTGAGTGAGTGGATGTGTGTGTGTAGACCTAAGAATCAGTGAGTGGGTATGTAGTTATTGGTGTTGGAGTGTCTATAGTTTTGCGAATGGCAGTCTGTAATTTAGATTGGGTGTATCAAAGGTTATATTAGGGTGTGAGGAGCTGCATCAGATTATCACGTGGATGATGTCATCAGTGATGTCATTTGAGATGTCATCAGTGATGTCATCAGTGATGTCACTGACCATGTCATGAGTGATGTAATATGTGACATCATCAGCAGTGCATTGTGGGCGCGAGTTATAGTTAGCTGGACTAACTATAACGGGGAAATTTCACGGGTTTTGTACGAGTGCAATGTCCAACTAACTATAACTGTCCCTAAAACCTATGGTTTTTTCAGTGAATATATATATATATATATATATATATATATATATATATATATATATATATATATATATATATATATCTACTGGCGGTCGCCAGTAGATAGTTATAGTTAGGACCTATTTTCCATCGGAAATCCGCAACATTCTATTTGAAATAACTCTTGCGTCGGTTGACGAATCTTCGCGAAATTTTCAAACTTTGTGGCCCGCTCCGGTCCGCTCCTATCCTGAAAGTCTCGGGGTGATTCGTCAAGCGGGGGCCGAGAAAAAGGGGGTCCCAAACGTGTTTTCCCCATTCATTTTCCCATAGGAAACTTTAGCCACAGCTACAGCTCGAACTGCTGAACGGAATTACACCAAATTTGGCAAAGAGGTAGTTCTTGGTTCAGAAAGAACCCTTTTTGTTAAATGGTGTAAATCCGTTCAGTAGTTGCTGAGAAAATCAAAAGTAAAATCACATATATATCTATGGCCGCGTAGGGTCCGCGTACCCTCCCGATCACGAGCTGCATGCTAATTGGCTGTCAACACTCCAAATCAGGAAGTGTTGGCAGCCATTTTGTCCCTCGGTCGAACCGAGGCACAGAAACAAGTGCGCAAAATGCACAAAGGGGGCAGAAACACCCTGACCCCCTAGGTCTGCTCAGGGGGTCCCACAAGGACCCCCTAAGCAGAAAAAAGCATTTATTTTTTTTAAAAATCAGCGGGATGCGCTTAGGGTGCGTGGATCCCGCCGATAAAAAAAAAATCGCAAGTGCGCAACCGCAAAAAGGGGGCAGGGGAGAAATGCCCTGACCCCCTAGGTCTGCTCAGGGGGTCCCACAAGGACCCCCTGGGCAGAAAAAAGCATTTTTAAAAATAAAAAAAAATTGGCGGGATGCGTTTAGGTGCGCGGATCCCGCCGATAAAAAAAATTGCAAGTGCGCAACCGCAAAAGGGGGCAGGGGAGAAACGCCCTGACCCCTAGGTCTGCTCAGGGATCCCACAAGGACCCCCTGGGCAGAAAAAGCATTTAAAAAAAAAAAAAAAATCGGCGGGATGCGCTTAGGGTGCGCGGATCCCGCCGATCAAAAAATCGCAAGTGCGCAACCGCAAAAAGGGGGCAGGGGAGAAACGCCCTGACCCCCTAGGTCTGCTCAGGGGGTCCCACCAGGACCCCCTGGGCAGAAAAAAGCATATATATTTTTTTTTTAAATCGACGGGACGCGATCCCGCCGATAAAAAAAGAAAATCGAAGCGCGGTCTCCCGCGCTTCGATGCTATTTTGCCCCCGGGTGGCCCAAGTCCTGGGGGCTTGCGGGGTTTATTGAAATAATGCTGGGGGGCCTCTAAGGGCCCGCCAAGCCCCGGGGACCGCCACCCCCCCGGGGCTTTCAATTTAAAATGGTGTGGGAGGGCACTCGGCCCTCCCGCAGCCCCGGGGACCGCCACACCCCGGGGCTTCTTTTAAAAAAAAAAAAACATTTCCTGTGTGGGGGGCTCAAGCCCCCCACATGCCTCGGGACCGCCACCTCCCGGGGCACTAAGAATTACAATGTGGGGGTCCGTTTCGGAGCCCGAGCCCCGGGGAACACCACCTCCCCGGGCTTTGCTACTGGAGGGAGGGGGCCGCGCGGCCCCCCTCCTGGAGCCCTTGATGGCCCTGGGGACCACCACCCCCAGGGCCGGCTCCTGCAGTGTCCCGGGGTGCTCACCCCGGGACACTGTAGTTTGCTATGGCAGGGCGGGAGCCTCGTGGCTCCGTCCTGTCATAGCAAACTGCTTAGTTTTGGAAGAGAGAGCAGGAAACCTGCTCTCTTCCAAAACCAAAGACGATTGCTTTTCCACACGGGAGCTGCATGTTAGCAGCTCCCCATGTGAAAAGCAATGCCGGCTCCCGAGGGACGCGGGGTGCCGGCGGGACCATGGGGGGATTGGGGACCCCCCCATGGTCCCCAACGGAGAGGGCCAGCCCCGGGGGATGGGGTCCCCGGGGCTAGTAGTGGCCCGGGAGGGGGGCCACGCAGCCCCCCTCCATAAACAAAAATATATATTTGGCCATGCCCCGGGGGATGGGGTACCCAGGGCCGGAATTGGCCATGGGAGGGGGGCCCACGCGGCCCCCTTCCCGTAAATTAAAACATTTTTTAAAAAAAATAAAGGCCGCCCCGGGGGATGTGGTCCCCGGGGCCAGGAGAGGCCTCAGGAAGGGGGCCACGCAGCCCCCCTCCATAAACAAAAATATATATTTGGCCATGCCCCGGGGGATGGGGTACCAGGGGCCGGAATTGGCCACGGGAGTGGGGCCCACGCGGCCCCCTTCCCGTTAATGTTTTTTTTTTTATTAAAAAAGGGGTCAGGCCCTGGGGGATGGGGTCCCCAGGGCCCAAAAAAAGTAAAAAGAAGAGGGGCCACACAGCCCCCCTTCCAAAAAACAAAAAAACAAAAAAAACACACGATCGTGCTGAGGCCCCGCCCCCTCCTAGCAACACTTTGCAAACGCGCCCTGTGGCGCGTTTTAATTTTAAGTTGGGAAATGAATTCCCCTTCAATACTGCGGGTCCCTGGGGGCCAACTAGCCCACCAGGTACCTCCAGTAAGCGCCACAGGGCTGCGTTGCAGAGAGGTGATCGAGGCCACGCCCCTTTTTACACCTTTCTGCAACACAGCTCTGTGGCGCTTACTGGAGGTACCTGGTGGGCTAGTTGGACCCCAGGGACCCTCAGGATTCAAGGGGACTTAATACCCCAACTTAAAACGCGCCACGAGGCGCATTTGCACAGTGGTGAAGGGAGGGGCGGGCTTCAGGTGACATGTGTGCAAACAGGCCTCGTGGCGCATTTTAAGATGGGGAATTAAATCCCCTTCAATCCTGAGGTCCCTGGGGCCAACTAGCCCACCAGGTACGTTCAGAAAGCGCCACAGAGCTGCGTTGCAGAGAGGTGTAAAAGGGGCGTGGCCTCTGAACACCTCTCTACAACGCAGCTCTCTGGCGCATACTGGAGGTATCTGGGGGGCTAGTTGGCCCCTAGGGACCCTCGGGATTGAGGAGGAATTAATTCTCCAACTTAAAACGCGCCACAGGGCGTGTTTGCAGACATGTCACCTCAGGCCCCACCCCCTTCCTTCACCATTGTGCAAATATTCCTCTAAAATCAGCCGAAATACGAATTCCGATTTACTCACCTGTTATCAGGAGAGACCTCAGTGCTGCATCTTTCAGCCCAGTACTGATCCTGAAAAGTAATTTTAACCGTACTTACCAGTAACTTGAATTTCCTTCCATAGGCTAACATTGACTGGTTTCACTTGGAAATTCTTTTAAGTGTGGAGTTTTGGAACTTTAAAATATTCCTCTAAAATCAGCCGAAATACGAATTCCGATTTACTCACCTGTTATCAGGAGAGACCTCAGTGCTGCATCTTTCAGCCCAGTACTGGTCCTGAAAAGTAATTTTAACCGTACTTACCGGTAACTTGAATTTCCTTCATAGGCTAACATTGACTGGTTTCACTTGGAAATTCTTCTAAGTGTGGAGTTTTGGAACTTTAAAATATTCCTCTAAAATCAGCCGAAATACGAATTCCGATTTACTCACCTGTTATCAGGAGAGACCTCAGTGCTGCATCTTTCAGCCCAGTACTGATCCTGAAAAGTAATTTTAACCGTACTTACCAGTAACTTGAATTTCCTTCCATAGGCTAACATTGACTGGTTTCACTTGGAAATTCTTCTAAGTGTGGAGTTTTGGAACTTTAAAATATTCCTCTAAAATCAGCCGAAATACGAATTCCGATTTACTCACCTGTTATCAGGAGAGACCTCAGTGCTGCATCTTTCAGCCCAGTACTGATCCTGAAAAGTAATTTTAACCGTACTTACCGGTAACTTGAATTTCCTTCATAGGCTAACATTGACTGGTTTCACTTGGAAATTCTTTTAAGTGTGGAGTTTTGGAACTTTAAAATATTCCTCTAAAATCAGCCGAAATACGAATTCCGATTTACTCACCTGTTATCAGGAGAGACCTCAGTGCTGCATCTTTCAGCCCAGTACTGATCCTGAAAAGTAATTTTAACCGTACTTACCAGTAACTTGAATTTCCTTCCATAGGCTAACATTGACTGGTTTCACTTGGAAATTCTTTTAAGTGTGGAGTTTTGGAACTTTAAAATATTCCTCTAAAATCAGCCGAAATACGAATTCCGATTTACTCACCTGTTATCAGGAGAGACCTCAGTGCTGCATCTTTCAGCCCAGTACTGATCCTGAAAAGTAATTTTAACCGTACTTACCAGTAACTTGAATTTCCTTCCATAGGCTAACATTGACTGGTTTCACTTGGAAATTCTTCTAAGTGTGGAGTTTTGGAACTTTAAAATATTCCTCTAAAATCAGCCGAAATACGAATTCCGATTTACTCACCTGTTATCAGGAGAGACCTCAGTGCTGCATCTTTCAGCCCAGTACTGATCCTGAAAAGTAATTTTAACCGTACTTACCGGTAACTTGAATTTCCTTCCATAGGCTAACATTGACTGGTTTCACTTGGAAATTCTTTTAAGTGTGGAGTTTTGGAACTTTAAAATATTCCTCTAAAATCAGCCGAAATACGAATTCCGATTTACTCACCTGTTATCAGGAGAGACCTCAGTGCTGCATCTTTCAGCCCAGTACTGATCCTGAAAAGTAATTTTAACCGTACTTACCAGTAACTTGAATTTCCTTCCATAGGATATCATTGCCTGCGTTTTGCTGAAAAGTCTTCTAAGTGTCGAGTTTTGAAACATACAAATATTCCTCTAAAATCAGCCGAAATACGAATTCCGATTTACTCACCTGTTATCAGGAGAGACCTCAGTGCTGCATCTTTCAGCCCAGTACTGATCCTGAAAAGTAATTTTAACCGTACTTACCAGTAACTTGAATTTCCTTCCATAGGCTAACATTGACTGGTTTCACTTGGAAATTCTTCTAAGTGTGGAGTTTTGGAACTTTAAAATATTCCTCTAAAATCAGCCGAAATACGAATTCCGATTTACTCACCTGTTATCAGGAGAGACCTCAGTGCTGCATCTTTCAGCCCAGTACTGATCCTGAAAAGTAATTTTAACCGTACTTACCAGTAACTTGAATTTCCTTCCATAGGCTAACATTGACTGGTTTCACTTGGAAATTCTTTTAAGTGTGGAGTTTTGGAACTTTAAAATATTCCTCTAAAATCAGCCGAAATACGAATTCCGATTTACTCACCTGTTATCAGGAGAGACCTCAGTGCTGCATCTTTCAGCCCAGTACTGATCCTGAAAAGTAATTTTAACCGTACTTACCAGTAACTTGAATTTCCTTCCATAGGATATCATTGCCTGCGTTTTGCTTGAGAAAGTCTTCTAAGTGTCGATTTTTGAAACATTACAAATATTCCTCTAAAATCAGCCGAAATACGAATTCCGATTTACTCACCTGTTATCAGGAGAGACCTCAGTGCTGCATCTTTCAGCCCAGTACTGATCCTGAAAAGTAATTTTAACCGTACTTACCAGTAACTTGAATTTCCTTCCATAGGCTAACATTGACTGGTTTCACTTGGAAATTCTTCTAAGTGTGGAGTTTTGGAACTTTAAAATATTCCTCTAAAATCAGCCGAAATACGAATTCCGATTTACTCACCTGTTATCAGGAGAGACCTCAGTGCTGCATCTTTCAGCACAGTACTAATCCTGAAAAGTAATTTTAACCGTACTTACCAGTAACTTGAATTTCCTTCCATAGGCTAACATTGACTGGTTTCACTTGGAAATTCTTTTAAGTGTGGAGTTTTGGAACTTTAAAATATTCCTCTAAAATCAGCCGAAATACGAATTCCGATTTACTCACCTGTTATCAGGAGAGACCTCAGTGCTGCATCTTTCAGCCCAGTACTGATCCTGAAAAGTAATTTTAACTGTACTTACCAGTAACTTGAATTTCCTTCCATAGGCTAACATTGACTGGTTTCACTTGGAAATTCTTTTAAGTGTGGAGTTTTGGAACTTTAAAATATTCCTCTAAAATCAGCCGAAATACGAATTCCGATTTACTCACCTGTTATCAGGAGAGACCTCAGTGCTGCATCTTTCAGCCCAGTACTGATCCTGAAAAGTAATTTTAACCGTACTTACCAGTAACTTGAATTTCCTTCCATAGGCTAACATTGACTGGTTTCACTTGGAAATTCTTCTAAGTGTGGAGTTTTGGAACTTTAAAATATTCCTCTAAAATCAGCCGAAATACGAATTCCGATTTACTCACCTGTTATCAGGAGAGACCTCAGTGCTGCATCTTTCAGCCCAGTACTGATCCTGAAAAGTAATTTTAACCGTACTTACCAGTAACTTGAATTTCCTTCCATAGGATATCATTGCCTGCGTTTTGCTTGGAAAAGTCTTCTAAGTGTCGAGTTTTGAAACATTACAAATATTCCTCTAAAATCAGCAGAACTACGAATTCCGATTTACTCACCTGTTATCAGGAGAGACCTCAGTGCTGCATCTTTGAGCCCAGTACTGATCCTGAAAAGTAATTTTAACCGTACTTACCAGTAACTTGAATTTCCTTCCATAGGCTAACATTGACTGGTTTCACTTGGAAATTCTTCTAAGTGTGGAGTTTTGGAACTTTAAAATATTCCTCTAAAATCAGCCGAACTACGAATTCCGATTTACTCACCTGTTATCAGGAGAGACCTCAGTGCTGCATCTTTCAGCCCAGTACTGATCCTGAAAAGTAATTTTAACCGTACTTACCAGTAACTTGAATTTCCTTCCATAGGCTAACATTGACTGGTTTCACTTGGAAATTCTTTTAAGTGTGGAGTTTTGGAACTTTAAAATATTCCTCTAAAATCAGCCGAACTACGAATTCCGATTTACTCACCTGTTATCAGGAGAGACCTCAGTGCTGCATCTTTCAGCCCAGTACTGATCCTGAAAAGTAATTTTAACCGTACTTACCAGTAACTTGAATTTCCTTCCATAGGCTATCATTGACTGCGTTTTGCTTGGAAAAGTCTTCTAAGTGTCGAGTTTTGAAACATTACAAATATTCCTCTAAAATCAGCCGAACTACGAATTCCGATTTACTCACCTGTTATCAGGAGAGACCTCAGTGCTGCATCTTTCAGCCAAGTACTGATCCTGAAAAGTAATTCTAACCGTACTTACCGGTAACTTGAATTTCCTTCCATAGGCTAACATTGACTGGTTTCACTTGGAAATTCTTCTAAGTGTGGAGTTTTGGAACTTTAAAATATTCCTCTAAAATCAGCCGAACTACGAATTCCGATTTACTCACCTGTTATCAGGAGAGACCTCAGTGCTGCATCTTTCAGCCCAGTACTGATCCTAAAAAGTAATTTTAACCGTACTTACCAGTAACTTGAATTTCCTTCCATAGGCTAACATTGACTGGTTTCACTTGGAAATTCTTTTAAGTGTGGAGTTTTGGAACTTTATAATATTCCTCTAAAATCAGCCGAACTACGAATTCCGATTTACTCACCTGTTATCAGGAGAGACCTCAGTGCTGCATCTTTCAGCCCAGTACTGATCCTGAAAAGTAATTTTAACCGTACTTACCAGTAACTTGAATTTCCTTCCATAGGCTAACATTGACTGGTTTCACTTGGAAATTCTTTTAAGTGTGGAGTTTTGGAACTTTATAATATTCCTCTAAAATCAGCCGAACTACGAATTCCGATTTACTCACCTGTTATCAGGAGAGACCTCAGTGCTGCATCTTTCAGCCCAGTACTGATCCTGAAAAGTAATTTTAACCGTACTTACCAGTAACTTGAATTTCCTTCCATAGGCTAACATTGACTGGTTTCACTTGGAAATTCTTGTAAGTGTGGAGTTTTGGAACTTTATAATATTCCTCTAAAATCAGCCGAACTACGAATTCCGATTTACTCACCTGTTATCAGGAGAGAACCTCAGTGCTGCATCTTTCAGCCCAGCACTGACCCTGAAAAGTAATTCTAACCGTACTTACCAGTAACTTGTATTTCCTTCCATAGGAATCCATTGTCTGGTTTTCAGCAGAAAAGTTTCAAAGTGTCGATTTTCACAAACTACAAATATTCCTTAAAAAACGCCTGTATGACTTAAACGCATTCTTTCAACTGTTTACAGGAGATGCACCAGTGCTGGATCCAGGATCCACCACTGAGTAAGGAAAAGTAACGATATCACTACTTACCTGCTAAGTGAATTTCCTCCCATAGGATAACATTGGTGTTTCTATGTGAAAAAGTTTCGAAGTGTCAAGTTTTAAAATACAATAATATTCCTTAAAAATCACTACTGTAACCAAAACGCTTTTACTCAACTGTTTACAGGAGATGTCCTAGGACTGAATCTAGGATCCAGTCCTGTGGTTAGAAAAGTAATCCATAAAGTAACTAATTGCATTTAACTAGAAATTCACATTGAGCTCAATGTTGCATTGTGTTTGAAATTGTGTTGCCCATTGCAACAACTGTAACTACTGTACTTAAAAGTCTATTGCCTATTTGCAAAGTATTTAAACTAAAGTAATTCATTCTGAGGAAGTATATTTTGTAATGTAATGTATAATGTAATTACAATGTAATTTAAAAATAAAATATGTAAAAATAAATAGTTTTAAAAAATGTAGTAAATCAGTATCAAAAAATAAATATAACAATTAATACATTTAAAATTGTCATTTACAAAACCTTTGCAATTCACTGAGAAAAAACCATAGGTTTCAGACATGTTATAGTTAGGAACTAACTATAACGGGGAATTTCACAGGTTTTGTACTGAGTGCAATGTTCAACTAACTATAACTGTCCCTAAAACCTATGGTTTTTCAGTGAATTTCAAAGGTTTTTAAATGCTAATTTCTCACTATAACGTGCCTGAAACCTATGGTTTTTCAGTGAATTTCAAAGGTTTTTAAATGCTAATTCCTAACTATAACATGTCTGAAACCTATGGTTTTTTTCAGTGAATATATATATATTCACTGAAAAAACCATAGGTTTCAGACATGTTATAGTTAGGAATTAGCATTTAAAAACCTTTGAAATTCACTGAAAAAACCATAGGTTTCAGGCACGTTTATATATATTCACTGAAAAAAACCATATGTTTCAGACATGTTATAGTTAGGAATTAGCATTTAAAAACCTTTGAAATTCACTGAAAAAACCATAGGTTTCAGGCACGTTATAGTGAGAAATTAGCATTTAAAAACCTTACAAATTCACTGAAAAAACCATAGGTTTTAGGGACAGTTATAGTTAGTTGGACATTGCACTCGTACAAAACCCGTGAAATTCCCCGTTATAGTTAGTTCAGGTAACTATAACTCGCGCCCCGCAATGCACTGCTGATGACGTCACATATTACATCACTCATGAAATGGTCAGTGACATCACTGATGACATCACTGATGACATCTCAAATGACATCACTGATGACATCATCCAGTGACTGTGTGTTTCTGTAAAGTTTAAATATGTTTAATATATATAGGGAAAGGCGTATTGAAGAATGAGTGGGTGTATAAGTGTCTGAATGGATGATTTAGTAGGTGCGTGACTAACTCTATAAGTGAGTGATTAAACGTATCTTACTGAATGCATGGGTTAGTGACTAAACTGGGTGAATGTCTGTATCCGTCTGTCTGTTGCTGTGTAAGTGGCTGCATGGGTTTGTGAATAGCTACATGAGTGTCCTATATGAGTTATTGATTGGTTGTCTGAGTATCTGTATGGGTGCCTGAGTGTTTGTGTGGGTGGGGTGTGTGCGACTCTGTGCATAGATGTGTGAGTGGGTGATTCACTGGGTGGATGGTTTCAAGAGTGCATCTGTGATAGACTGTATGGGTGGGTAAGTGTGTGTAAGAGTGTGTTAGTGAGTGAATGTATGTCCCAGTGGTACATGTGTGAGTAACTACATATGTGAAAGGCAGTATATATGTGTGTTGGAGTATATAAATAGCTATAAGCGAGAGTGTGTGATTGTGAGAGTGACTGTATGGATGAGAGTGTGCTTGTATCAGAGATTGTATAAGAGCGTAAGAATGTGCTAGTATTTGTATGAGTAAGTGAGCTGGTGTGTGTATAACTGTATAGGTGAGTAAATGGGTGTGTGCTTAATTTTTTGCATGACTGACTAGGTGTGTGAGTACCTCTATGGATGAGTGGCGGTGTGTGAGTGTTTATATAGGTGTATGAGTGCATATAATAGTCCTGTACTGAGTGACTATAAGTATGAGTGACTGTACGGGTGAGTGAGTAGATGTGTGTGTGTAGACCTAAGAATCAGTGAGTGTGTATATAGTAATTGGTGTTGGAGTGTCAATGGTTTTGACAATGGCAGTCTGTAATTTACAGTGGGTGTATCAAAAGTTATATTAGGGTGTGAGAAGATGCATCAAATTATCACATGGATGATGTCATCAGTGATGTCATCAGTGATGTCATTTGAGATGTCATCAGTGATGTCATCAGTGATGTCACTGACCATGTCATGAGTGATGTAATATGTGATGTCATCAGCAGTGCATTATGAGGCGCGAGTTATAGTTACCTGAACTAACTATAACGGGGAATTTCACGGGTTTTGTACGAGTGCAATGTCCAACTAACTATGACTGTCCCTAAAACCTATGGTTTTTTCAGTGAATTTGTAAGGTTTTTTAAATGCTAATTTCTAACTATAACGTGCCTGAAACCTATGGTTTTTTCAGTGAATTTCAAAGGTTTTTAAATGCTAATTCCTAACTATAACATGTCTGAAACCTATGGTTTTTTTCAGTGAATTTCAAAGGTTTTGTAAATGACAATTTTTAAATGTATTAATTGTTATATTTATTTTTTGATACTGATTTACTACATTTTTTAAAACTATTTATTTTTAGATATTTTATTTTTTTAAATACATTGTAATTACATTATACATTACATTACAAAATATACTTTCTCAGAATGAATTACTTTAGTTTAAATACTTTGCAAATAGGCAAAAAACTTTTAAGTACAGTAGTTACATTTGTTGCAATGGGCAACACAATTTCAAACACAATGCAACATTGAGCTCAATGTGAATTTCAAGTTAAATGCAATTAGTTACTTTATGGATTACTTTTCTAACCACAGGACTGGATCCTAGATTCAGTCCTGGGACATCTCCTGTAAACAGTTGAGTAAAAGCGTTTTGGTTACAGTAGTGATTTTTAAGGAATATTATTGTATTTTAAAAGTTGACAGAAACTTTTTCACATAGAATCACCAATGTTATCCTATGGGAGGAAATTCACTTAGCAGGTAAGTAGTGTTATCGTTTCTTTTTCTTACTCAGTGGTGGATCCTGGATCCAGCACTGGTGCATCTCCTGTAAACAGTTGAAAGAATGCGTTTAAGTCATACAGGCGATTTTTAAGGAATATTTGTAGTTTGTGAAAATCGACACTTTGAAACTTTTCTGCTGAAAACCAGACAATGGATTCCTATGGAAGGAAATACAAGTTACTCGTAAGTACGGTTAGAATTACTTTTCAGGGTCAGTGCTGGGCTAAAAGATGCAGCACTGGGTTCTCTCCTGATAACAGGTGAGTAAATCGGAATTCGTAGTTCGGCTGATTTTAGAGGAATATTATAAAGTTCCAAAACTCCACACACAGAAGAATTTCCAAGTGAAACCAGTCAATGTTAGCCTATGGAAGGAAATTCAAGTTACTGGTAAGTACGGTTAAAATTACTTTTCAGGATCAGTACTGGGCTCAAAGATGCAGCACTGAGGTCTCTCCTGATAACAGGTGAGTAAATCGGAATTCGTAGTTCGGCTGATTTTAGAGGAATATTATAAAGTTCCAAAACTCCACACACAGAAGAATTTCCAAGTGAAACCAGTCAATGTTAGCCTATGGAAGGAAATTCAAGTTACTGGTAAGTACAGTTAAAATTACTTTTCAGGATCAGTACTGGGCTCAAAGATGCAGCACTGAGGTCTCTCCTGATAACAAGTGAGTAAATCGGAATTCGTAGTTCGGCTGATTTTAGAGGAATATTATAAAGTTCCAAAACTCCACACTTAGAAGAATTTCCAAGTGAAACCAGTAAATGTTAGCCTATGGAAGGAAATTCAAGTTACTGGTAAGTACGGTTAAAATTACTTTTCAGGATCAGTACTGGGCTCAAAGATGCAGCACTGAGGTCTCTCCTGATAACAGGTGAGTAAATCGGAATTCGTAGTTCGACTGATTTTAGAGGAATATTTGCACAATGGTGAAGGAAGGGGTGGGGCCTGAAGTGACATGTCTGCAAACACGCCCTGTGGTGCGTTTTAAGTTGGAGAATTAATTCCTCCTCAATCCCGAGGGTCCCTAGGGGCCAACTGGCCCACCAGATACCTCCAGTATGCGCCAGAGAGCTGCGTTGCAGAGAGGTGTTCAGAGGCCACGCCCCTTTTACAACACTCTGCAACGCAGCTCCGTGGCGCTTACTGGAGGTACCTGGTGGGCTAGTTGGCCCCAGGGACCCTCAGGATTGAAGAGTATTTAATTCCCCATCTTAAAACGCGCCACGGGCCTGTTTGCACACATGTCACCTGAAGCCATGCCCCTCCCTTCACCACTGTGCAAACGCGCCCCGTGGCGCGTTTTAAGTTGGGGATTAAGTCCCCTTGAATACTGAGGGTCCCTGGAGTCCAACTAGCCCACCATGTACCTCCAAAGCGCCACAGAGCTGCGTTGCAGAGAGGTGTAAAAGGGGCGTGGCCTCTGTACACCTCTCTGCAACGCAGCCCCTGGCGCATACCGGAGGTTCCTGGTGGGCTAGTTGGCCCCCAGGGACCCCCAGTATTCAAGGGGAATTACTTCCCCTTCTTAAAACGCACCAGGGGGCGCGTTTTCAGACTGCTGCAGGGAGGGGGCAGACCTAGGGGGTCAGGGTGTTTCTACCCTGCCCCCTTTGTGCGTTTTGCGCACTTGTTTCTTGTGTTTTTTTTTTTTAATCGGCGGGATCCGCGCACCCTAAGCGCATCCCGCCAATTTAAAAAGAAAAAATGCTTTTTTCTGCCAAGGGGGTCCTTGTGGGACCCTTTGAGCAGACCTAGGGGGTCAGGGTGTTTCTACCCTGCCCCCTTTGTGCGTGTTGCACACTTGTTTCTTGTGCTTTTTTTTTTTAATCGGCGGGATCCGCGCACCCTAAGCGCATCCCGCCGTTTAAAAAAAAAAAAATGCTTTTTTCTGCCCAGGGGGTCCTTGTGAGACCTAGGGGGTCAGGGTGTTTCTACCCTGCCCCCTTTTTGCGCTTTGCGCACTTGTTTCTGTCCCTCGGTTCTACCGAGGGACAAAATGGCTGCCAACACTTCCTGATTTGGAGTGTTGACAGCCACTTGACAGCCAATTAGCATGCAGCTCGTGATCGGGAGGGTATGCGGTCCCTACTCGGCCATAGATATATATGTGACTTTACTTTTGATTTTCTCAGGAACTACTGAACGGATTTACACCATTTAAGCAAAAGGCACGACACTGAACCAAGGGCTACCTCTTTGCCAAATTTGGTGTAATTCCGTTCAGCAGTTCGGGCTGTAGCCGCGATGAACGGTTCCTATGGAAAAATGAATGGGGAAAACGCGTTTTGGGACCCCCCTTTTTCTCGGCCCACGCTTGACGAATCACCCCGAGACTTTCAGGATAGGAGCGGACCGGAGCGCCCCAACAAGTTGAAAGCTTCGCGAAGATTCGTCAACCGGCGCCAACGTTATTTCAAATAGAATGTTGCGGATTTCCTATGGAAAATAGGTCCTAACTATAACTATCTACTGGCGACCGCCAGTAGATAATATATATATATATATATATATATATATATATATATATATATATATATATATATATATATATATATCCAATGACCGCTATCGCCCGTCCTGACAATAGCAAAATTATGAGCGCACTCTGGAGCAATTATAAACTTCAATAATTTATTCCACCGCAACCAGGATGACAGACGCGTTTCGGCACGGTTGCCTTCCTCAGTGTCAACAATTACTTCATTTCTGTCCACATTTAAATAAACCTACCGCGGGAAGCTCAATCCTCCATGCCGGCAGTTAGCATCCCCGGAGTGTAATTAATAACATCCCCTTCAGGGAATTTCTGAGAATAAAAAGAAATTGCTCCACTGCTCATGAATATAGTACAGCTAAAGGAAAAGCAAGACAAAGATTTCTCAAAAGGGGGTACTGCAAGGGAATTTTAGACAATGCAGAGAGAAGGAGTGATGCAATGCATCGCAATCATCTCCTAGTAGAAAAAGATAGGGAAACAAAATCAGAGAGGAGAGAGATGCAGGAAAACAACAAAGTAAGAGTGATCACAGACTATACAGAGAAATCTTCGGAATTGTTCCAAATCCTTAGAAGGAATTGACGCATCCTGAAGTCTGACAATGTGATCCGTAGTCTTATATCAGATGCACCACTTATAACGTACAGAACGGGCACCTCACTGAAAGACCATCTGGTCAGGAGTCATTACAGAGTAAAATCCAACAAACGGGATCCAGCCAGAGGGTTCTACCCATGCACTAGATGCAAGGCCTGTAGAAACAGCAGTAAGGTAAAAGAATATACCATACCAGGTGGGAAAACGAAAATGCAGTTGAATAAATTTATGAACTGCAACTCTGACTACACCGTGTACTGTTTGGAAGGCCCATGCGGTAAACAGTACGTGGGAAGCACCATTCACCCCACAAAGAAAAGGATTCTGGAGCATCTTCGGGCAATTACTAATAAGGATCCGACATATCCGGTTGCCCGACATTTTGAACTCGAACACAACAGTAATGGTAATCTGTTGAGATTTGTTTGCCTAGACCAGGTGGAAAGAGATGAGAGAGGGGGAGATAGGGTGAGGAAATTACGTACCCTAGAATCCAAATATATCATTGAGCTACAGAGTAAGACCCCAAGAGGACTAAACAACGAGGAAGAAATGTGGATCCATATAGGCTAAGGCACCAATGTAGACCTCACAATTAGTTTGCTTATCATACATCTGAGGCAGTAACCTAATGGCCCATTCAGGGCAATATTCTTGAGAAAGGTGTGTGGACAGTTGTCTGCTTATTGCTTATTTAGAGCTCTACCAGAGATCTGTATATCAACTAAGACTGATAAGGTTGGATAGGTAAATATAATATTTTATTGTATTTCTTGCATGTTGTGCATCCATCTACTGATACACAGACAGAGGGATGCTTTCTTAACCTTGTACAGAATATGATTTATCACTGTCCCAGTGGACAGTTCCGAGGAGATAGAATGTGGTATATGAGTGTTTATAAGGGATGAACTCATAAACTTATAGGTCTGATGAGGATGAGCTCCGACATACTATGTAAAGTATTAATTGACATTGCCCATTCAGGGCACAAATGATGGTGGTTTTGTGACCTGGCACTTGAAGTTCCTTATATCTGTTGATTATTAGGTAATACCTTAATAATCACATGGTGAGAATTGTATATACTTTATTTGTGTTATGTACACCACAGTATGGCCGACATGTCAACATGTAGAGAATATGATTTTGCCCATACAGGGCGTATTTTACAATGATGGTATTAGTTCTTGAGTTGACCGTCACATGAAACGGATACTAAAAGAATGTACATACTCACACTATCATAATGATAGATGCATGGAACTATGGGAAATGTATATACTCTATTCCAGGTTATAGACAAGCTGACACTGGAGGTATTATATGTTCCAAGATGGCCGCCACGCTATCCCTGTAAAGACTCTGATTTCTTACTCCTTTACTTTCACTGTTACTGACTTCCGGTTTTGAAATGCATAAACTTTATTTAAATGTGGACAGAAATGAAGTAATTGTTGACACTAAGGAAGGCGATGGTGCCGAAACGCGTCTGTCATCCTGGTTGTGGTGGAATAAATTATTGAAGATTATAATTTCTCCAGAGTGCGCTCATAATTTTGCTATTGTCAGGACGGGCGATAGCGGTCATTCGATTGATTCCGCAATCCACCTTGCGGTGAGCGGCACCTGTGGCGAGTGGCGCGATGGCTGGTGGACTGGTGTTATGGTGTATATTTATATATATATATATATATATATATATATATATATATATATATATTCAATGAAACATCCAAAAGGAAGACGTGGCACACTCGGGAGGTAGGTATTGTTGTGATGCTTTATTATACACCCACCATTTCTGACAAACGCGTTTCGGCCTGCACGGCCTTTGTCAATGTCAGTCTCTTTAGCATTCACCATCTATTTAACATTACCCCACTCATCATTTCCGGCATAGAGTATCCAATAGGAGTCAAAAGCGGACTTCTACTGCATAGCATGTCGAAATGGCTGCCATTTTGAAGTATTACTTTTGCATCAAAGCTAAATGTTTCTCATTGCACATTCTTATACATAGCTTGCAGTTTATTTTACATTTCCGTTTACTCTCATTGTCCAACTCAAAAAAGAATTACGCTGAACAAAATATGATTTTATAATCGCCTAAAACAATCCTTCATTACACCTTACAATGAATTTAAATAAAGTGTCTATGTGCTACAGTACTATTCTGTCAGTACATTTTGCTAAAGTGACAGCGTGTACATACACCTTTTGTTTGCATTTTGGTCATATTTAACACGCGTAGTATTACATAAATATTTAATGCAATCATTTTTGCATATATTTCTTACTGATGAATCAAAAATAATGGCGATTTTTAAGGAAATGGGAAACAATTATATATATTCATATATATATATATATATATATATATATACACATACACATATATATGCACAAACATACACACACACATGAATTATTTTACTTTCCATAATATTCTAATATTAAAGTGATATTGAAAAGTCCTCTACTAGAACCAGTGAACACCACTTCGAAAACAATTATCTACCAGGCCCGGTGAACAGTATCTGCACGAAGAATCAGTCACCCTGTCTTCCACTTAATACTGAATATCTGATAATACATTATTTTGAATTAGCTCAAAGGAAATTGCAGGTAGTTAAGACATAGGGGCCGATTCCGATTCCGGCCGGAAATCTCACCGACCGAGCCGGACCCGGAGAGAATTCCGACCGAATAGGACCCTAGCAGTCCGACCGGACGAGTACGATGCATTCGCATGCTATCGGACTCGAGTCGGTCGGACTCCAGTGAAGTCAATGGGAGCCGGTCGTACAACGCGTGACGCGGGCTCCCATTGACTCAATGGGTGCGAGGCGGACAAGGGTGCCCCCTACAGCGTGTACGCGTCCATGCGCATCACGGCGTATATGCACAGGTAGGGGGACCCATGGGTCCCCCTGTGTGCGACTCGCGCGCCTACGCGTACAGGGGGTCCGACGCGGACCCCCAAAGTCCGGCTCCGACAGCTTTTTGAGCCGGACGGGCGCGAGTCGGTCGGACTGCTCGCGGTGCGCATCGTACTTACCCGGCCGGGAAACGTCTCCATAGCGCGGTGCGAGTCGTGTCCATGCGAGTCGGTCGGAGCGTGTTGAAGCCGCGTTCGAGTCGGTCGGCAATTTCGCGGGTGCTTGCATCGTACTCGCTCGGCCGGACCCGCGTACGATTCGGTCGGGAAACAGGGCTCCGAATCGGATCCGGTGAATCCGAATCCGATTCGGAGCACTACCGGCCGAGATCGGAATCGGCCCCTTAGTGTTATGATAGCTGAGTCACTATTATTATTGTGGTGGTTTTGTATGCACAAATAGAAAATGATTGCATTTTCATACATTATAATTACTGCAGACAATTTCCTAATGCTTTCCAAGCAATATCTGCAATTAAACACACAGTGAATCCATTGATGGATCAGAAAGGCAGTATGAGCCTTATTTAGAGTTCGGCCGATGGATTACTCTGTCACAAACATGACAGATACCCCGTCTGCCATAATACAAGTGCCATAGGACATAATGCACTTATAATACACTGCAATATTGTGAACTGTTGTTTATGCTGCTGTACATCTAGGGTGAAACCCCAGATCTGACAACTCCATTCAATGCATTGGTATATAAATACAAAACAAAACAATATGTGAGTATTTTGTATTTAGATCTGGTTGTTTTTTAGTTATTGGCAAAAGCATACATTTCTGACTTCTAGGAGATTTACAAAAATCCCAGTATGCATGCAAATCTATGCAAATTGCAACTGTTCATGCACATTCGTTTTTGCTCATGCTTACTTCATAGGAGTCAGCATGAGTAAAACACTTTTCCTAAACCTCCATGAAATATCACCACATACTATTTATTATCTTTAGGAGTAAATTTACATGTCATTTCAGGGTGGGGACAGCAAATAATCAAAATATCTGCATTGATATTGTAAAACCACCATTGTGTGCAGTGCTTTGTAAATTGAGTTGCTATATGTAAGTGACTTATATACCCATATAAAATGTTAAAATGGTCTATAGTGACAACTACAAGTGTGTGCCATGTGGTGAGGCATGTGACAATTGTTTACATATGCTGTGGGCCTGTGGAAGGGCCATCTTGATTTAGGATTAGGTATTAAAGGAGTGAATACGATTACCTATCTAAAGTTTGAATCCTCAGAGAAACTGAAATGTCTAATTCCAATAGCTTTGTATATGAAGTTGCCTATACAATTCACCCAAAACTGTTTGTTACAGCAACAAACGTCTTGTTTTTCATTTGAAAGTTAAGTCATAAGCAGGCCACTAAGTGCTGAAAAGAGGGACTGAGGTGGCAGCTTTAATATGGTGTAATCTTGAAATACTTTGTTCACTTTGATGCCTTTGAAATGCATGGAGTAATTTACAATGCTTTTCCATGAGTAGTTGTGTCTTAATCATGATTTAGATGTTGTTTACTCTTGAATTTCCAGGAATAAGAAGCACTTACACGTGGAAAAAAGCATTGCAAATCGGGAATGTAGTCATTAATCTGTACAGCTGCTTCAGCCATAATAAAAAAACAAGATGAATATTAGAAAAACTCAGAGCATCCTGTATTGCACATCCCTACTATCTACACTAATTAGTCAAATCTATACCTAACTTTTATATCTATATTATCAGCCTCCAAGCTATGGTATCAACTGAACGATTTGTATGTTTGCTCTCTACCTTAAGCAAAGCCATGTACTATCTCAGCGTACCTCTAAGAAGCTCTCAGGCCTGTAGTCGGATATCAGATCCCCAGCATTCTCCTCAACCACTAGTCTTTGTATCTGCTCTGCCTGAATTCTTAGGTCTCTTTATATCTTTCTCTTCAATGATGCTCTATGGGCATGGAGGGAGGAACTACTGTGCAGTTTCTTGTATATGTATTGCTGCATGAACAATGCCTCTGTTAGAGATATATCCAAAAGGCAAGAAATTGTATCAAAAAATGCTTCCTTCCAAATCAGATCCGTTCCAGGCCGAACGGCACTATAATGTTACTTACTACAAGTAGCTTTATGAACAGCAGAATGGAAGTTTCTTCTTACCTGCATCTTATCTGTTATTTTTGCTACCAATTAATATCAGCCTGCTTATTATGTGGCAACCTCACATACTCTGTTAGCCATTATCCTGTTCAAAATGTTAGTTTTCTAGGCCCTACACCTTCCACATACATGCCCTAAAGAATTAGTGCAGTCACGTTTGTAATAAAATTAGGCCTGATTTGTATGTAACATGCATCATCAGAAAATAACTCTGCCACATACGTCGTATGTGTGTTGATGAAACAGTATTACTGCAAATCCTTGCAACTATCCTCCTTGTACTGTGCCTGGCTGATCCATCTAGCACAAACAATTTGCCTGGTTGCATCACAGACACTGAGCAAGTACAGCAGTGCGATGCAACTTGGCCAATGATACATTTAGCTCTACATGTCAAATTTATTATAAAGAAGTTGATCATTTTATGGAGCCCGATGACTTGATTGTACCAGTGTACACCTCCAAATGTACTCTGTCCAGCACATGTGCTAGCTCTCCAAGTTATTTCATGGTTAGACAGAGCACATCACTAAATGATGCAGCAGTAGGGATCAGTTGCACCAACTTGACTTTTACTCTAGGTAGACCCAGCCTGCCTTGGTGGCAGGGGAGGAACCTTCAAACAGGGGAATAAGTTATGCTGGAGACCTCACAAAGATATCAGATAACTCCATGCACCCTCTAAGAGTGCATCATTAGAAGGGACACTAAATACAAGCCATTTTATAGGTAGGAAATTAGAGCACCTCCAGAGAAACTCTTTGCCCATATTCCCCTTGTCTATAACATGGCTAGGGCATACAGGTAAAAGCATAATTCAATTTGCAAGTGGCACACTCCATGCAAAACGGATAATGCCCCTTCACTTTGTGCAGGAATTGAAAAGATATGTCCACCCACTAAATGGGTTTTACAGAAGGGGCTGTGCAAACACCTCCTGTTGACAACTGACTTTCCTAGGTACTTCCATAATCAGGACCCTGATGTTCATTAAAAGTGATGCACAGTCCAATTGTTGCCTCATGAATCTGTTGTTCCCCAGTCCATGGTAAAAATTAGAATGAAAATTGAATGTAGATCATTTGAGGACAGACGGTATCTCATAATGTTCAATTAGTGAATAGGTAAATGAATGGTGATCCTCTTAAAATACCAAAAACAAATTGAACTGCATCTAAATGTTTGTACAGACCGTGTTTTCCTCTGTTTAGGCAATAATATTTTTGAAAAGGCTGTATTTTACATTCTAGTGAAAGAAGAGATTTAGGTGCTTTGGTGACAGGGGCAATGTACCATTTGTCAAATTGAAGGAAGTGTAAGCACTTTCCTGCATTTAGAAACTGGTCTAAGGCGTGTTTTTGGGACCTCATCCATGCAAGGTGGAATGCTCGCTCCTCACCTCTTAGTCCAGGGTAGAACCCCACACCTACCCCGCTTGCGTGTGCTGATGTGCAGCCAAGTGTATGTGGTGCTGTGAGAAGCCCCTTGCTGTCCCTTGTTGATATCCTTATCATATCAAAAGATCACCATTTGACCAAAGAGGTCTACCAAAAACCCATAGACCACAATGCCATACTGAGATACGATAGCCAACAGCCTAAGGCACTTAGGGACAACCTTTCATACAGGCAATCCCTGAGAATCAGAGGGAACTGGAGACACTTATCTTCCAAGACCAAACCTCAAACCTCAGAACTTTCTCAAAGAATCCTTGAGAAGGTGTACCCAACAGACTCGATAGACTGCAGTACAAACCTTGCACACAATAACATCAGAGAAGCCCTTTTAAGAACTCATGGGAAATGTTTAAAAAACGCATCTCTTATATAACTGCTTTCTCCTCTATGCCCAACAATATAACTAAGGCAATTAACAAACATTGGAGAATCCTCAATGTGGAAGCCAAACAAGATTTGCCTTCAACAGTGGGCGCAGTATTAAGAATAAATGGACTCTTTTACATTTCAGTTCCATCATAATTTTGACTTATCGGCATGGCTCACCCAAGTTCATTTCCACTCATATTTTTGCATCTTTCTTTTGACTATATTTCTGTGCTTTTAGCATGATTGTTATCATCTTGGAGATGTGCTTGCAAACAGTGTATTACTGTTGATTTGTTCTGTTGTTATTTGAAAATCAATAAAGAAATTTTAAAAAAAAGAGAATAAACTGACTCACATAAGGCTTAGTCCCACCAAACCAAACACACAATCGTAGATGTGGACTCTACGTGGACACATTCCCTATGGTAACTGTATTGTTTTGCAAATTCACCATAGAAACCTATGAACTTGAGCTAGGGTTGACCACTCCTTGGGAATGAAGGATACACAGCAACTGCAATAGCGATCATGTGATATAAATGATCATGTGCCCTTATAATTGGCATTATACAGGCATAGCTACTAGCAATGCCAGAACATGGATTTTAAAACATAGAATCATGATCAAATGTAGAGGAAATGACACAAAATGACAAACCATTTTGTCTGAAAATTATCTGAATGGATAATAATTGAGAAAATACATGCCACTTTTGATACAACTAACACCAGTGTGAAAGAAAGCAGATGCTCAGGAAGGTCGTAGCAGTATAATATGTATTTATTGATAAAATAGCTAGCAAGCATCAAAACTATTCTAAGTGCAAATTGCAGTTCAACAGACCAGCACTCTACCAGAAACTGACTTCACTAAATCTGTACATTCTCGCTTAGTTATGCCAACTTCAGACCAAGACTGTGCTTAGTCAGTCAAAATATAGACGCGCGCGTGTGTGTGTGTGTGCGTGTGTGTGTGTGCGTGTGTGTGTGTGTGCGCGTGTGTGTGAATGTGCTCTCACAAATAACAACATGTTCACAAAAGAACAATGAAGGATCTTTACAATGATGATACATATATTTGACTGGTTGCCTGGCACCAGATCCACTTAAAAGGGGCATTGAAAAAACTCAGCTAAATACATGCAAAAAGCATACATCTGCTTAAAGATGAGGGCAGGCACCACTCCCTCTTGAGCCAACCAGTTCAGATGAATGGTGCAGGTACGCAAGACCGCCACTGCCTTCGTCTTATGCAGTAAACACTGAAATAACTCTTCCCTGAAAAAAATCCAGTTTGTTTCTTGCTTACCTTGTTCTACCAAGATCACTGCCTGGACTCTAAAACCAATTAATTTCAATCCTATCATAGTGATTACATGGCTTCGAAATTGCCTTTTAGCCACCTTCTCACAGGGAACCTATGTAGGGTCTGAATAGGGTAAGCCTTCACATAGCCAGTGATGTGTGTGTGTGTGTGCATGTGTGTGTATGTGGGTACCAGGTTACATACAATCAACCACTACACAGAATGTTATGATGAGAGCGAACACCATTGGCTACCCTAACAGGTACTGAGTTGGTTCTTTTTAAGCACAAATAGAGTGCAGCTCACGGTGTGTTCACCAAATTTAGGCAACAGAAGTCTCCCTTTCAAGTGGAAGAGGCTTGGCATATTCACATCCATCTCCTAAGTACCATTTGTATAAAACTAATAACCATGCATGGCCATCACTGTTATTTTTCAGTTAATTTCAAACCACAAACCCCAGGCAATGGTACAATATATAATATCCCTGATATCACCTAAAGTAGGCATAGGTAAGTACACTATAACTAAGTTTAGTAGATCTGTACACAGGCATGTTACACACAACCTGACACGCTACAAGACAGGTAGCCTCGATAGGTGTAACTTGAACCCCAGATAAGACCATTGTCAAGATATTTCGTACCATTCAACTGAAAGGTGCCCCTGCTCCCTGGGGCTTGGGGGGGCACCCATTGATGGGGAAAGCTGGAACTAGCAGCTCCAGAGCAAAGGAAGGCAGTCATCATTATGCTTTATCTTCCTCCCCAGCTCCTTAACAATGCTTTTAATCATGCAATTAACAGTCTTGATTTGTTGCAATATTAATTTTTTGATTTGTTATTGCCATTTGCAAAGTCGCAATCTGCCTTTGGAATGATGTGTAGTAGGAATATTTAAGGGCCCCAAACATCGATTTAAAATGGTCCCCTCCTTAGCTTCAGTCAGGCCTGCCCCCAGTCCTGAAAAAATATTGCAGGCATGGCTAAGCTATGGGAGGCATGAAACATGTCAACAAGGTATGCAAAAAGGGTCTTTACCAACCCATTTTTAGGTCGAGCCTGGGCAGCACATGCGCTGCGAGTCATGCTGTATTGGAGTATGGAATAGAAGCCCCGCCCACTCTCCGCGTATATTTGTCATTGGCTTGTGTCATTGTCCTTCGTGAATGCTGGCTTCTGATTCATTAATAGGCTTGTTAGTCCTTCCTTGTCTTCATTCGTAACCTCCCATGAGGACTGGCCCTTTTACTTTGGTTGTTACACAGTGAGTCTTTTTTAGTCTGTAAGCACTATTTTCTTTAAATAGTTTCTCCTACTGCAGGCACAACATGCTTTCCTGCAACATTCAATGTACCATGCGCGCTTTCATTTTTTAAGCAGCCCGGGACAATGTCGGCCGCTTCTTTGAATAGGTCTCGCATTTACAAGAGTTTGAGCTATTGGCACTGTACATGATAATGCCTTTTATCTATGTGTCAATTATCACAACCTATAAATAAAAGGCATTGCCATTTACAATGCCAATATCTTAAACTCTCGCAAATGCGAAACGTATTGCATTGCAAATGCTTGTTAGAGACTGTCATAAGGTTACAAGAATAAACTGTTGTTACAGTCAACCTTAGGCAATTTTAATCTCAAAGACGTTTTTCTTTGAGATTAATTGTGGCAGCACATCAGCATGCAAATTGGCAAGTGGGAAAGGGGTGAGGTCCAAACATGCTACCTGCAAACTAAAAGTGCCACACATTTTGGGAGCCCATCCTCAAATATTGCAAACAACTGCAGATTAAAGAGTGGGCCCAATGAAGCATACCACATTGTGTGAGTGAAGGCGCATTGCCCTAGACAAAATGTTGTATCACACCAGCTTGTAAGTTCAAGAAGGCCCTTAACAGGATAAAGACACCTTGTTTTATCTGATTGCTTTTTCCTTTTTTTTAGTAGGGTAGAAAATCATAAGTTACCTCAATCTCATCCTTACTTTTGACGTACCTGCTTAACCACCTCTGCTTTGCTCAAACCCCTCCTGCCAATCCCAACTGGGTAGCAGAACCTGCTCCCTGATTACAAGCAGGTAGAGGCTCGCTGTTGGTGGTCGAAAAAGTATCATTGCTCACCACTTCAACGGCTGTGAAATTTTGGATCCCACATCGCCGTATTGATTTGGCAACAGGCTTTGAGTCAGAGGTAGGGCAGAGACAAAGTTACCAAAAGCACAACCAGTGGCAGCCCTTCCTTAGTATAAGGCAAGCCAATGGGGAGTTGGTGGAACTCAGTGCAGACCATCTCCAGTAACACTCTATGACTTAAGTGTCTTGTAGTCTAACAAAGAAGTACAGACCATACGAGTGGCATGTTACATTGCTCTTATTGTAAAATGTTCTCTCACACTGTTTTTTGGACTCACATTCAGCATTTCCCGACAGTCGTCTGCTGTCTACACTGAATGCCCTGTTTTTTAAGTGAGCTCATGAGAATAAGCTGGCAAAGGCAGGCACTCTGTTTTACTGCTAAGGCATGGTACTGTTTTATTCTTGGAATGAATATGTAAAACATGTGGGAATGATAATTTAAAAAGAAAAACCGAATTGGATTAACTCTAACATTATATTTAGGCAACAGTCCCATATTGCAAAACCTTTTGCTAAGTAGAAGCAATGATTGCCTAACATCTGTGATGTCAGGGGACGTGAATAGAATGTGTTCTGTTCATGTTGTATTCTCACGCTGAGTCCTTTCAAAACAGAGAAGTTTTAAACTCTGTCTTCCTTTAACACAATCTCTTTTACTTTCAACAGCTAGTTAGAATAGATCCCATAGGAGCCTGCTTCACGATGCTCTTGGAGGATGAGTGTGAATGTACTCTCTTAGTTTTATTCCTTTGGAGTAGATTTCTATTTTCTCAGGGATTCACAGAAATCCTAGGAAATATTTCTTTAAATCCATAACAGTGGTAGATTTTCAAAAATACTCTCCTCTCATGTACTCCCACATGTGGATTGTGCACCACGTGCACAATCCACATGAGTAAGTGTGGTGGAAAAATGCTTTTTGTACATAAACTTTTAAACCACAGAGAAAATGAAGGGAAAAATCTTTCCTAAAATACTTCAGGAAAAATGTTTATATTTAGGAATTTTCACACCCCATCTCTATATCTAGTAACTAAATGCTCCTTTGGATGTAGTGTTGGGTGTGTTAATTGGATGGAACTTTCCACTGAAAATGTTTATGAATATAAGGTAGGAGTTTATGAGTGCTTATATTGTTTTGAATCGCCACCTCTAAATGCCTCCCAGCGGAACACCCTTGTTCCGGATCTAGGTTCAAAACGTATGACTTTGAAAAATGTATCATAGGGGTGGGTTTACTGCGAATATGCGTGAAATTTACCATCAAAAACATCTAAAAGATTTTGTGATGTGGAACGGGATCCAGACAGGTGTCAGAAAAAAATTGAAGGCACAAAAGAATAGGGTACAAAGAGAGGGGCCCCACAGACCAAAGGGACAGGGCACTGAATAAGACTTAAATGTCAAAATAATAATTCCCTTAGGGTACGTTAATCATGCAACCACTCCACATACATTCACATACATAAAAACAGGAGCACAAATTTGCAGGATACTGAAACACTTCTAAAGTCAATTTAATAAAAACATTCCAGCAAATATGCATCATATTATATCTTTAAAATTCTTAAAAACATAAATCAACACAAGTTTAATAATAGCTAAAAGTGGAAAAGACTCTAAAAAGGCAATCACATTTGTCATCAGAATGTTAACTTGTGAGAGTACATAAAGACAACACACAACAAAAATACAATTTCTTTGTCAAAGTGCGGTTCTGTACTGCACAAATTTAACAATGACGTAAAGCATTGACGCATTTCGGTGGATTAAAACTAATGAAGACCACCTTCTTCAGGACAATAAAACTATATCTTCTCCACTCCTATGTGTTTTTCATAAGTCCATATGTTGAAACAATACATCAATTCATCTGAATCAAAACCATAATCACAATAAGTGTTCCTGTAACCAACCACCCACGTGCTTCCCCAATTTTATTGGTGTCACCAAACCATTTTTACTACTGATATACACTCATCATCCGCACTGCCTACCATTCAATCAAATATTACACGTTCCCATCTCCCCCATCCACACATCCATTCCAATTCCTTCAAATTGTCAACTCACATATCATCATTTGTACATCTTAGAGGGAACACAGGCCCAATCAACATCAACTCACCGGTGAGTGACACTCGATGAAACGCCGTTTCTAAGTAAAATAAACTTGCGGCAATGCGGAGGTTGATCTGTACATAAAATATATATATGTCAGAAATAACATAAACAGGAAAAGGACATTGAATTAAGCCCATTTCCCTAGGATGTTCATTGCGCCAGGGCATATCTGTTTTATATATACGTTAATGCCGAGAATTTCAACCGTGCATCTAATCCCTCATCGGGTTCATGGGTAGGCTGGTTATGCTCCCCTGCTAGTCTCGCAGACCTCAGCCAACTGTAAATATAGTCCCTATAATGATAATATATATTCTAAATAAGCAAAAATGTTCCAATTGAGAAAATAAATGATTCAATAACCCATGTCACTAAATGTCATTAGATACTACCTGCTGTCTATGTAGATCAGCAACATCCACCATTGGGAGTTCAAAACTTCCCAATATCAGTTTGAATAGAACGAAGTTTTTTTCAGTTCACTTCCGTTTCCTTGACTAAAAGAGAAAAGTGTCACGTTGTTAAATAAACCGAACGCGTCGACCTGCGGCTTAATGCTAAGTCCCCAGTTATACCATCATGACGCCTACCGTTGGCAAGGGGAAGAGACTCTTCTCTGTAATATCCTCACACGTGTATGCAGTAGTTCCGTATAGTAACAGAGATTATTGTTCACCACCGATTCGCTTTTTTACATCAAGCCTCACTGCGTGCCGCTTGTGCGTATAACACGTGATTAAGGACCTTAGGCACCGGGCGGGGCGTGGCTTAGCCGGCTGCAAGATGGCCGCACCTTGAGTGGGCTCTGCCGGCCAAGCCAAAAATCCGCCGAAGATCCTGCAGCCACATCACCCATCGATGCCTGTAACCTTGCCATCGTTACTCACCTGACCCTGGGGCGCAGTCTGGTTCAACTCCTGCTGTCCTGCAACAACGCTGAGCTGAGATCAGCTGTCGCGTGTGTCCCAGGCCTGGACTCTGTGGCCTGCGCAGCCGGCGCAACTTCCCCAGTGCTGACTGCTGGCGGCCCCTGGGCACTGGACCCCCTGCTCTGCACTACGCCTCCGTGACTCCTCCATCGGAGCCGGTAAGTGCCGTGGCTGTGGGGGTGCTTTGTGGCGGTGTTGGGGGCTTACGAGTCGCACCACCTGGCCCGGCCTGCTTACACGCGGGCGCCTCGCTCCAGACTCCGGCGCCCGCCGCCCACACCTTCTCCCATCGGGCCTGGTGACGCGGACGGCGCGCTCCCCGTGACTCCTCGCTGCATGCTGCCCCCCTCCCGCCGCAGCCTCCCGGCTCCCTGAGGCACCCTGCTACGGCCTCTGTGCCGGCCTTCTGATCTCTCAGGCCCCGGCTACCCAGTGGACTGCTCGCCGCAGAGGGTGGTATTCCTGAGGCCGCGCACACATCGGGCGCCTTGCCCTGCCTTCCGCTCTCAGCTGCTGCCTGGCGGTGCCGTCTGCCGCAATCGGCGCCTGCCTGTTCCACCCGCCGGACCTCTGTCTGCCTGTCTGCGCCTACTGTGACTCACCTGTAACCTGCACCCAGCGGCCAGGGGTAAGTGCTCTCACTGCGGGGACCGCCGCGGCTGGGTAGAGGGTGTGCGCGCCTACCGTGGGGCCTCGTCACTTATTGCCAGCACCGTCTCTTCCACACTGCCCTTCGGCCCTGTGGCTCTGGCCCCGTGTGGCTGGCCGCGCGCCCTCCGTGCATCCCCGCTGCCCCGTCTATGATTGCCTCGCCTGGACTGGCGCTGCTGAGGTCGCCCCCCTGTTGGGAGATGCAGGGCCCTGCCTGCGGTTCACCCCTTTGAGCCCGGCGTGGGGCTGCTCCTTTCTGGACGACTCGCCTGACTGACCCAGAGATCCCGGTTGGCGCCTTTGGCGGCCGGCGGCTGGCGGGTGTGAAGCCCGACTTCGCTCTCTGGACCCCTGGCACTTCTCCTAGCACGGCCCTCCTGTTTTGCTTCTCCTTAACCTTGGTCGGCTCCCCCGCAGCTTTGGGCTCTGCCGTTTCGCCATCCTGGTGGGCCCTTCTTCCACTCTCTTCACAGCTGGTGCCCGACATGGGTAAGACTGACCCCAAGCAACCCAGACTCACATTTGACCAGCGCCGCCAGACGTGCCAGGATGGCGCGGTCGCCGACGGGGGAGACTCAACTACCCCCGCAGAGATGGCCGCCTCTCGGGAGGACGACCTCAAATCTATCATGTTGGAGTTTAAATCCGCGGTCTCTGGCATAGCTGCCCAGTTGGAACAGTTATCTTCTCGCCTGGATGTGGTCAAGTCTCAGGTGGACTCACACGATTATCGCTTGCTGCATGTGGAGTCGAGGGTCTCTGACGCTGAGGACACCGCCACTCAGGATCGACAAAAACTTCTTCAAATGGACAAAGTCCTTGAATTAATTCGCTCCAAAAACGAGGATTTGGAGGCGCGCTCCCGCAGGAGCTACCTCCGCATCACGGGGGTGCCCGAGTCCACCAATATATCGCGGATGGAGGACTTTGTGGAACAACTTGTGCGTGAACTTTTTGGCGACGTGCTCTCTCCGGTCTTTATTGTGGAAAGAGCGCACCGCTCCCTCGGCCCTCGTCCGGGCCCCGGATTGCCAGCTCGCCCGATCATCGCCAAAATCCTCATTTTCCGGGACCGTGATGCTATCCTCCAGACGGCCAGGGAGAAAGGTGAGATCCGCCACCAGGGCAACTCCTTGTCTTTCTACCCTGATTACACCCTGGCGGTACAGGCTGCCCGCTGCGAGTTCCTGCCTGCGAAGCGAATTCTCCAAAAACACGAGATCACATATTCTCTGGCATATCCGGCCAAGTTACGAGTCAGGCAGGGCTCCAAGACTCTCAGCTTCCCGGATCCTAAGGACGCCCTCGCCTTCGCCAAGAAGCTGGATCGCACACATCGCTCCACCCCAGCAAATTCACTCTGCCACCGGCAACATAAGCGATAATGACTGACTCTGTCTCCTCCCACAACTTTACCTGTTTGTTTCTTTCCCCTCAGCTGCCTGATCACCGGCCTCACATGGCCTCATCTGCACCCTCTAGCTCCATGTTGGTTTGCCCCTCACTGTCATGCTTAGGGGCTTGGCAAATCTGCTCCCCTGTTTGTCACTATTTACCCTGATGTCTGCTACTACATCTGGCTTGGCCACCCTGCCTTTTTGGCAGGGGTGTGTGCTGAGCGACACCATGCCTCCGCGGGATAATTCCCACTTCGGCTATAAACTTTTCCCCTCCTAGTTGTGGTTCCCTGGGGTGGAGTTGGGTGGTTTCTCAACCTGTTTGGGGGGTTGGAGTGGGCGGTGGGAGGGGGGGATTTGGGTGTTCACGGCCTCCTTCTGAGGCGTTCTTGTTTTTGTCTGTATGCATTTGGTTGTTTTTTCAACCTGTTTGGGGGGTTGGTGTGGGCGGGGGGTGGGGGGATGCTGGGGATTTGTGGCCTCCTTCTGAGGCGTATTTAATTTTGTTATTGGGTTTTTCTTTGCTCTATTGCTTGCCTAATGATGCCGGCTCATGTTTGTTCCACCATGCCATGCTGACTCGCTCTGTGCACACTCCCACGGTCCTGCCCCCGGGCACGTCACCTACTGGCATATCCCTACCTGGGTGCGGTTCCTGCGATTCCCACCCACAGCCTAACTGCCCATCATGGCGTGCTTTTGATTGTTGTTTTGCACCTCCCAGATTGATGCACTGCTCATCTTCCCCTCAGTTGGATCGCACCAGAACACACACCCGTACAAGGGTCCTGGCTATATACACCACAACCCGCACAAATACTTCCCACAACGTATCTCCATGACTGACACTATAGTTTGGACATGGAACGTCCGTGGTCTCAATGATCACCGTAAGGCCCGACTAGTACACGCACACCTCCTTCGGCACAAAGTGGACATCTGCCTGCTACAAGAGACCCACTTGCTACCCGCATCTGCTGCCAGGCTCCACTCACGGCACTGGGGAGAACTGCATTCCTCGTTCTATTCCAACTATTCTCGGGGGGTTTCTATTCTTATACGCAGGGGACTACCTTGGCAAACCTCCCAGGCAATCACTGACCCAGATGGGCGCTTTGTTATTCTGCACGGTTTCCTCCAGGCCCAACCTTTGACGATCGCCGCTATCTATAGCCCAAACAACAATGACCCAGACTTCTTTGCGCAGGTGTGGCATCGTATCTCATCCCTTGGCCCCGCTGCGCTCCTCTGGGGGGGGATTTTAATGTTACACTGTCCATGGATTTGGATCGCTCTGGTCCCCATGCCTCCCACCCGCATGCTGCAGCACTCCTAAGCTCCATTATCGCTGACAATTCCCTGTATGGCGCTTGGCGACACACGCGCCCTGACGCCCGCGAGGGCACTTGCGTCACTGGCACCCGAGGTTGTTGGTCCCGTCTGGATCTTTGAATTACCTCCCCAGATATATTCTCCTGGCTCACCTCTGTTGATCACATGGCGCGCACTCTCTCAGATCATGCACCTGTTCAGCTTGGGCTCCGGATGCCGCAATCCCCTCGGCGCGCCTTCTCCTGGCGGCTTCCCTCCAACGCGCTGCGAGATACTGTTTTCTGCAACGAGATTCAGACCGTGATCACTAACTATTTTGAGCTTAATGAGGGTTCTGTGGACTCTCCCTCCACCCTTTGGGAGGGATTTAAGGTCATTATTTACGGCGAATGTATCTCTAAACAATCCGGGGTCCTACGCTCCAGCCGCAGCACTCTCGACAAACTTGAATCGGAAATTAAAGCTCTGGACACCTCTCATGCCCTTGACCCTGGGCCCGATATACTTGCCCGTCTCCGCGAGAAACACACTGAATTTGCCGAGGAGGCCAGTAGAGAGCTCTCGTTTCTTGGCAGGGAGGCCAGAGCGCGCCGCTTCGGCGAGGGCGATCGGCCCGGTAAGACCTTGGCTACTCTTCTCCGCCCGCCACGCGCTGCATCTTATATTACTGCACTCCAGGATGGTGGCCCAGATCGAACCACCTCCCCTGAAGAAATCAAGGTGCGATTCATGGATTTTTACAAGCAATTATACATCGCGGGACCTTCCCCCCGCGTGAGGTCCTCGTCCAGTATTTCGACACTCTCGAGCTTCTGTGGCTTGAAAACTACCACCGGGAATTCCTCAACGAGCCTTTTTCCAAAGAGGAAATACTTGCCGCCATAAATAGTATGCCGAGTGACAAGGCCCCTGGCCTTGATGGCTTGCCTGTCTCTTTTTACAAGGCCTTCGCCCTGCTTCTAGTGCCGCATCTAGCTGCCATGTATAATGAATCATTCGAGAGCGGCCAATTCCCACCCTCGCTCCGTGAGGCTATGCTAACTCTTCTCCTCAAACCTGACAAACCTCCCGAACTACGAGATTCTTATCGCCCTCTGTCCCTCATTAATACGGATAACAACATTTTTGCCAAATTGCTCGCTTCATGTCTACTCCTTCTCATGCCACTCATTGCCCGTCCGGACCAGTCCGGCTTTATCCCTGGCCGCGCGACCTCCCATAATCTCCGGACCATCTTCTCAGTCCTCCACCAAATCAACCCAGCGCTCCCTGCAGTGGCTGCCCTGCTTGACGCCACAAAGGCCTTTGATACCCTGAAATGGCCCTTCCTTTTTTTCCTTCTTCCCCGTCTCGGATTCAGTCCAGTCTTTATACGCAAAATTCTGCTCCTGTATACTCTTCCCACTGCCCGTCTCCGAATTATTGGCCTAATATCTGACCCCATCCCCAACGGGCGTGGCTATCGCGATGGAACCACTGGCGGCCAGACTCCGTCAACACCACACCCAAAGGGTCATTGGCTTTGCGGCACGTGCTCTCTTGGTCTCCATGTACGCGGACGACATCACTCTATATGTTCGCAACCCCCAAGAAAATCTCAGTCCGCTGGTGCGTGAGATCATACGGTTCGGAGGTTATTCAGGCATACAGGTAAACTGGAATAAATCAGTCCTCTTCCCTCTCACTGATGCCACTGTGCCCTTTACACCGGACTACCCCTTCGTGTGGGCGACGGGTCCCACTCGCTATTTAGGCATCTGGCTGAGTAGGGACATGGACGAACTCTGGAGGGCTAACTTTGGTTGTGCGGTGGACTGGCTCGAGTCGAAGATTCCCATATGGAGCCGACTGCCACTGTCGCTAGCCGGTCGTATAGCGATTGTCAAAATGGTAGTCCTCCCGAAATTTTTATATTTATTCTTGAACGTACCCGTTCCCCTCACCGCCCACTTTTTCCGCAGGGTCCGCTCGCTGATCATCTCTCTTATCTGGGCAGGCAGGCAGCCCAGGATTGCGTATGACATTCTAACTCTTCCGATGTCATGTGGAGGCCTCGGCGCCCCTAACTTCAAACTCTATGCAATGTGCGCCCAGGCAAGCTTTCTGCATTTTTGGCTTCACCCCACTCCTTTCCAACCACACGTGGCGGTTGAGGCAGATCTTGCTGCCCCGTGGCTGATTACCACAGCCCTGCTCGCCCCAGCCAAACTTCCACACACTGAAATTGACACGGTCGAGACCCTGCGCTGGGCTTGGGAGGGCCTTCGCCGTTTTTCCGGTGTCCCCATGCTTTCGGCAAACATGATGCCAATTGTTCGGCACCCGGCTTTCCCCCCTCTTCAGCCCTCCGGTATGGCTAAACACGCCACCCGTCTGGGGTTGAATACAGTAGCGGCTCTCTACCCCGGGAACACATTCTATTCTCTCGCTGACAACTCCGGTCCCATGGACACCCTGCTTTTTTACCAGTTGCGGGCAATTTGCAGGGAGCTACACACTGAGTTCCCCCTGGCCCCTCCCTCGATGGCCGCTCTAGACCTTTTGTATTCGTCCCCCTCTCCTCATAAGTTGGTAACTAAACTTTACGCCCTCACGCTGGCGGCCACCCCTATTTCCACTGACTGCGCTTGTATGGCATGGGGCGAGGATCTCGGCGCCGACATATCCCAAGCTGACTGGCTGTATTGCTGTAACCAGACTAAGCGACTGTCCCCAAATTATTGCTTGCGCCTTATACATTTTAAATACTTGCATAGGCTTTACCTCACTCCCGTTCAGCTGCACAAGCTGGGTCTAATCCCCAATGACAGATGCCTGCGCTGTTCTGCTCCTGCGGCAGACTTCTCTCATCTTGCCTGGTTATGCCCTAAGGTCGCAAAACCAAAGGGGATGATGGACGGAGTGTTGAACATTGCAAGCACTCACCCCCAGTCAACTGATCTGGGTTTAATCCATCATCATTCCTTAGCTCACTCCGCTACCCCAGTTCAGACATGGCCATATGCAAATCAGTCTGACCCTGTGCCTCATGGGAACAGTCCAGCCCGAACTGCCAAGCCATGTCTTCCCTGGACCGGAAACAAGCATCCTGGGACCGGTTTCTGGCTTACAGCCGTCATCAGCCAGGCTATCTTGAATCCAGTGGCAAAGTGAGCAAGGGACCCACGTCTGGGCATACCCTGCCAACTTAGGGCGAACATAGCAAAACCAAAGGGGATGATGGACGGAGTGTTGAACATTGCAAGCACTCACCCCCAGTCAACTGATCTGGGTTTAATCCATCATCATTCTTTAGCTCACTCCGCCACCCCAGTTCAGACATGGCCATATGCAAATCAGTCTGACCCTGTGCCTCATGGGAACAGTCCAGCCCGAACTGCCAAGCCATGTCTTCCCTGGACCGGAAACAAGCATCCTGGGACCGGTTTCTGGCTACCAGCCGTCATCAGCCAGGCTGACTGGCTGTATTGCTGTAACCAGACTAAGCGACTGTCCCCAAATTATCGCTTGCGCCTTATACATTTTAAATACTTGCATAGGCTTTACCGCACTCCCGTTCAGCTGCACAAGCTGGGTCTAATCCCCAATGACAGATGCCTGCGCTGTTCTGCTCCTGCGGCAGACTTCTCTCATCTTGCCTGGTTATGCCCTAAGGTCTCCACTTTCTGGCGTGAGGTCTGTACTGACATTTCAGAGATTACCTCCTCGCCGGTTCAGCCTGACCCCTCGCTCTGCCTCCTAGGCTTTGTTAAATTTTGCCCTGACACTTCTCGCCGCCTGATTGCCATGCTGCTCGTCCTCGCGCGGCGTAGGGTCTCCATATGCTGGGGTCGCAAACCTGCACCTAAGTTCGCTCATTGGCTCGAGGATGCATCACGCTGCCAGACCCTATTGTCTGAATTCTGGGACCTCATGCCAGCTAGATCTCGCCCACTCGATATCTGGGGATCCTTAGTTACCTACCTACTGGCTCGCACCTCCCAAAGCCCGGCTACCTCTCCCGCGCTCCCTGCCGGCACTCCGCCCACGGCGGCCGCCGGTGTAGGTTAGTTCACGGCCTCCCCCCCATCTCTACTCCTCCTCAGTTGGGCCCTCTCCCTCTCCTGTAGCCTGTGCGCCTCCTGTCCATCACGGTTCACTGCCCTGTTGTACCTATATAACATCTGCCATGTTATCGCTATCTGATGTTTGGTGCTATTGGTCTACCTCGTTATTTTCCATTATGCTCATGTATGTGGTGCTTTGTCTCGGTGCAAAAATGTAATTTGTCTATGCAATCTTGTTAATAAAGGTTTTTGAAACAAACAAACAAAAAAAAAACAAAAAATGACCATATGAGCTTAGTCTTCAACAGTCTTCGTGCAGCAGTCCGTACACTTTTACGATTAGTTCAGTTTATAGCATTGACTACAATGTACACAATACTAATTCACACTCTAAAACAAAAGAATTTAAAATGTAATCTACAATGTAAGTAAAGTACAGAAATCATCATTTGAGGCAGTTACACAGATATAATAATATCACACTTTGGGTCACATTGCTTTTTGTCTGTCGAACAAATTCATGCTTAGAAGCTAAAAAGCTCTCTTCTGTCTTTCAAAGTTGCCAAATATATTATATTTAGCCACTGCACTACGAACATATGGTGGAATTGACAGAGAGAATAACAATGCTGTAGAACAAGAAAAAATGCAATCATAAACAGTGTAGGCAACTACAAAAAAAAAAAAAAAAAAAGGTCCTTAGGCACCTGCAAACGAGCATCATCTTTAAGTGGTGTACTCCGTTATAAATGATAAGTCAGGTTTCAAGCTTTTATGACTAACCCAATAATAGGGATCTGGCTCGTTGTTAGAGATCAAGATCACTGATCATACAAGGGGATACCTAACATATAAATAAAATGGATTTATATTGTATGATAGAATTTATCTCAATGAAAAAATGGCGAAATAGACCAAAAGTATGTTAAAGATTAATTTTATGGTCCATAAAGGAGGAACTTCAGAGATTATACCCAATCTTTGATCCAATCTTTGGTCTATTTCGCAGTTTTTTCATTGAGATAAATTCTATCATACAATATAAATCCTTTTTATTGATATGTTAAGTATCCCCTTGTGGGATCCGTGATCTTGATTTCTAGCGACGAGCCAGATCCCTATTATTGGGTTAGTCATAAAAGCGTGAAACATGACTTATAATTTATAACAGAGTACACCACTTAAAGATGGTGCTCGTTTGCAGGTGCCTAAGGTCCTTAATCAGGTGTTATACGCACTAGCGGCACGAAGTGCGGCTTGACGTAAAAAGCGAATCAGTGGTGAACAATAATCTCTGTTACTATACGGAAATACTGCATACATGTGTGAGGATATTACAGAGATGAGCCTCTTCCCCTTCCCAACGGTAGGCGTCCTGATGATATAAATGGAAGCTTAGCATTAAGCCGCGGGTCGACGCGTTCGGTTTATTTAACAACCTGACACTTTTCTCGTTTAGTCACGGAAACGGAAGTGAACTGAAAAAAACTCTGTTCTATGCAAACTGATATTGGAAAGTTTTGTACTCCCTATGGTGAATGTTGCTGATCTACATAGACAGCAGGTACTATCTAATGACATTTAGTGACATGGGTTATTGAATCATTTATTTTCTCAATTGGATTTTTTTTTGCGTATTTAGTATATATATTATCATTATAGGGACTATATTTACAGTTGGCTGAGGTCTGCGAGACTAGCAGTGGAGCATAACCAGCCTACCCATGAACCCGATGAGGGATTAGATGCATGGTTGAAATTCTCGGCATTAACATATATATAAAACAGGTACGCCCTTGCACAATGAACATCCTAGGGAAATGGTTCATAATTCAAAGTCCTTTTCCCGTTTCTGTTATTTCTGACATATATATATATTTTTTATGTACAGATCAACCTCCACATTGCCGCAAGTTTATTTTACTTAGAAACTGCGTCTCATCGAGTGTCACTCACCGGTGAGTTGATGTTGATTGGGCCTGTGGACCCTCTCAGATGTACAAATGACGATATGTGCGTTGACAATTTGAAGAAATTTGAATGGATGTGTGGATGGGTGAGATGGGAACGTGTAATATTTGATTGAATGGTAGGCGGTGCGGATGATTAGTGTATAGCAGTAGTAAAAATGGTTTGGTGATGCCAATAAAATCGGGGAAGCACATGTTTGGTTGGATACAGGAACACTTATTGTGATTATGGTTTTGATTCAGATGAATTGATGTATTATTTCAACATACGCGTGTGTTATGGTATTAAAAGAAAACATGAATTACAGGACGTTTTTTCTCAAATAGGGCTTATGAAAAACACATAGGAGTGGAGAAGATATAGTTTTATTGTCCTGAAGAAGGTGGTCTTCATTCGTTTTAATCCATCGAAAAGCGTCAACGCTTTACGTCATTGTTAAATTTGTGTAGTACAGAACCGCACTTTGACAAAGAAATTGTATTTTTGTTGTGTGTTGTCTTTATGTACTCTCACGAATTAACATTCTGATGACAAATGTGATTGTCTTTTTAGAGTTTGTTCCGCTTTTAGCTGGTATTAAACTTGTGTTGATTCATGTTTTAAAGAATTTTTAAGATATAATATGATGCATATTTGATGGAATGTTTTTATTAAAATGACTTTATAGGTGTTTTGGTATCCTGCGAATTTGTGCTCCTGTTTTTATGTATCTGAATGTATGTGGAGTGGTTGCATGATTAACGTACCCTATGGGAATTATTATTTTGACACAAAAGAATAGGGGCCTGTCCAGAAAAGCCCAGAGGGTATAAATGGAGAGGGATAAAGAAGAAAGAGAACTAACAATAAAGAAACTTAGGAAAAGTGACAATGGATACCTGATGACACTCCTTTTTTGCAAACACATTTTTGTTCACAAGCATCATCCAAAACAGATATGTATTTGTGCTGAACAATAAACTGGATCTTAAATGCTTGAAAACTGTAATGACGTCTTATATTTCAGTTTGTGCTATGAGGCCACTAGAAAATATAATCTAATGTAATTTGATCAATTTTGACTAAAAGGTTAGGTCAAAATTATATAGAACTATGCCATTCTTCTTTGTGATTGGGAATTATTTGAGAAAAACCGACATGGTTTCATGACAAAATGGGTATAGGTCAATAAAATCAAAATCCTACTTGATGGCAGTATGCCATATGCTGGCTGAAAATAAATGAATGATCAGTATTTTTCCCAGCATCTGTGTCAATCCTAGACTGAAGACTCCACAATGTGGAGTTTATGATGCAATGGAGCGCCTTTGAGATGCCAAAGTAGCTGTCCAAAAGGTGGCTACCTAAACTACTTTCAGAGAAGAAGTTGCCAAATCCAGCAAAAAATATTGCTTGGGGAAGGTCAGAATCTGAAACGCTCCACAGAAAGGGGGTGTCCACCAGAGCACCAAGAATGAAGAGACGCTTAATGGCAGACATAAGATTAGAGGGTAGCTCTGTGCCTGGGCTGATGAAGCAATTACTGCTTCTCTGGAGATGCCTCACCCGGAAAGAGAAATCCATGCAGTTTCCAGATTGAGAGTCAGAAGTGAAAAATAATGCAATTAAGAAATGGATTACAAGAATGGCGACAAAGCCGTCGTCCAAGCTGGGAAGCCTGCTGCCTGCTTCTGAAGGAAAAAAAAGATCCATAGTTTTGGTCTGAAATGGCACAACTCGTCATTCAAAGTTGTGGGCTCAAATATAATACAAGAAGTACAATATACTGCGTACATTTCGCATTACATGTGCTCCATGGAGTGCAAAGAAATTGCACTCCTTGGAATACGTCTAACATGAAATGTCCACTATGAAGGTAGGTGTGTATCATAGATCCCCTACCTTGGATCACTTTTTCTAGAGAACATATTGCACTTCTTGCATCTTCTTTGAGATAAAAACTTTGATTAATATATTTTCAGCAATACGTGAATTCAAAACACCAATATCCACGAAGAAAATTATATAACCTGACTACCCTGAAGAAATTCCCAGTGGAGAGGAACGAAACATATTGGCTGGGTGAAATGGTTTTTGAAATATGAGATAAGAATTTGGACACACAACTACGAATACTAAAGAATCTTTTTTCCTTTTCCCTATGTAATATGGACATTTTGCGTTTACTGTGCAATGAGCTGTTTTGGGGAGTGCATCCCATTATACATTTAAAATGTTGATTCCACCATAATAGCTGTTTTTAGCTGCCACTGGTAATGGGGAGTGTAGTAGTTGATCCCTAGTGGTGCTACACCCAGTGTTGATGAGAAAACATATGAAACGATGTGAGTGTGTGATATCATGTTTGCCTTGGTTGCTAATCAGTCAGTGAGGTTGGCTGTTGTAAAGAAATAAGGGCAGGAAAGATGAAAATAAATAAAACTAGTTTTAAGATCGAATCCATCGGTCTCAGCAGGCTTGAATGTACTCTTTTTTTTCCAGAGTTTTAGACAGCCGAACTTGACCCAAAGGTATCGTGTATCAGAGCACGTTACATGAGCACCAGTTGCGTTACACAAGGACACATTCATTTTTGTTAGGCACGGCGAGATTAAGTGATTTGCCCAGAATCACAGGATGTTGAGCATCGTTGCCGAGACTCGAACCCGGTTCCCCAGATTTGAGGTAGACCGCCCTAGCCGTTAGGCCACATCCTCTGCCCTCTTGAATACTGGGTTAGCTTTGCTTAAGAATATAGCCATCAGCAAGCTGAGGACTGTTATCCAAAAGCACTAGAAATGTATACCCTTTACTACCTTCATTGCAATCTTGTTCAAGTGAAGGCTAAACCATTTCTGTTCAAGGGAATGGACCTGGGACAACAGAGTTGGCGATGGCCATAAGTATGTTGTATTTTTCCATTGCAGTCACTATGAGACCAGTGAACTGCTTTTTGCAAATGGGATTTCTGACTTAAATACGACTTGCTATTTCTTCCGGTGACTAAGAAAACTCAATCTCAATCATGCTTTACCACCAACGTAAGGTTTGGACGTCTTGCAGTAACATCTGGACAGTGCACATCTTCTATCTTGCTCTATATGACAGTTTCAAAGATGTCTGCACCCTTCCATTCATGGCATGTAATAGAGCAGCATTCTCAAGAAGTGACCACTACATAATTAACATAAAGTGATACCCCTGTCTTTCCAAACATATGGAAAATAAATGAGAAACAAAGCAAAACTAGAAGGGATTTCTGTGAGCACATACCCAAATATCCACTTGGAGGATGCCAAGCCAGTTGCTCCCTCACCTGGAACAGAAGCAAACCAGGACCTGTTTTGCCCTAGTCTCTTTCATTAAATCATTGAGAGAATTACCTGAGTTAATGTCTATTTAGCACATTTATACTGTCCAAAGACTTTACACATGATTTGTATACACAAAATCAGAATAGTTTACTTAAGTCAATGTCCCTTTTATCATAAACATGGAGTGACTACTAATGAATGAACATTTACATACATTATAAGTTGTTAAATTTGTGTAAATTAATACATTGGGCAAAAAGAGCATTATGTGAAATTGCTAAATACAGTGTTCAACTGTACAACAGTGTCAACAGTTTCAGCATGAATAAATCTTAGGGCTAGTCATATACATTCTAAATGTTTTTGCCCTAGCCTCTAGCATTCATCTGCTTTGTCTCTATTCTGGAGTGTTAACAATTAAGCACATCATTAAATTAACATTTTGACTGAGGTGTAATTTCAACATGACCTTCTTCAGGACAGGTCTTTTTTCTTCTGTCTACACCTGTTTAAAGGAGTTGTATGGTATCATTCCTGTACCTTACTTCACCAAAACTAATCTTACAAGACTCGGATCCAGGTACTTTACTTCCCCCACGTTGCTTTATGCACTTAAAGTTTTTGATAATATCAGTAATTAAAAGGTACATATTAATGCAAGATCAGCTTGAATAAATCTGCATTGGGTACCTTTCCTCCAAACTGTGGCCAAATTACATCAAGTGTAGTTGTGCACAAATGAATCCAAATTTAAGCCAGTTGAAAAGAATCTCAAACCACTCTAGAGAGTACATTTTGCTCAGCAGTCGAGCAGTGGTATACTCAACTGGTACTCTTCATTTATACAACAACATGTTCTCTTTATGTATCGATGTGTCACTTTCCTTCAGTGCTTTCTTCTCGACTCCCCTGTCTCATGATTAATGGTATTGGTGTACTGCTGATTGACAGGAGATATTCTTCTTCTTGAAAGTAGATCGCTGCTAGCGGAAAGAGCAGTAGGAACTGTATTTATTTGTTTATTAATTTACAATGAACAACAAAGCGTATCACCAACAAACATTGTACACAGTACCAGGAACACAGTACATAAGGTAATTTACAGTTTGAGTGGTATTTTAAGGATATGGTGACTCTAATATGGTCATACGATGGTTGAGGGACACTACATAAACTTACAGAGCTGTCATGATTTTTTCATTCTTGTGTAATGGTGTTCAAAGGGGAAGAAAGGGCTTTAAAGAGCCCGATTAAAATTAAGATAAAGTTATTCTAATTTAAAGATTTGAGGCTTTTGGGTAGTTTCCAAGGTGAGTAAGAAAGGAGATAGAGTGCAACCCAGCTGAGTGTTGATTTCAGTGATGTGGTCAGAGTAGGTGGAATAAAAGGAACCATGAGAATGTGTGTGGAGATTTGGGGGTGGCAGTAAAGTTGTTTGCTAATCCATGTTTGCTAGAGGTTTCATGTCTGGTACACATTAGAGAACGGTAGTTAGGAGACAGGCCCTTAATATTATTGAAAAGAAGAATACAGGTTTGTAAACACTATATATTTACTTACATCCAGACAAATTGGAGAGGTTGGGGTGTGCCTTGAGAAATGATAGAGGGCTTAAATAGCAAAGTTTAGAACCTTATCGAAAGAAAGAAATTATGATGGAGACCAACCTGAAATCTATTTGGGTAGCCAATTTGTTAAGGCCATGTGCCACATGTAGTGTTTTAACAGTGTTGAAGTTGATACTTGGTATCTCGCAGCAGTGGCTGTGGCAGTTACGAAGGGTTCCTGACATCGGAATTTTCGGAGTATAGCTGTGATGGAGATTCTTTAGACTAAAAATTGTAGGTTAAGTTAGGAAAAGAGAAGAGGAATTGTGTATCATCACCTCAGAGATGATATAAAAAACCAAAGGATGAGAGGCTGTTCCCTATGGTTATGATATAGAGTGGAAAAAGTTATGGTCCAGCAATGTGCCTTGTGGCATTCTAAATGGCAGAGGTGTGGGTGGGGATAAGGATGAACACCATCAGACTGAGAAAGATCAATCTGAGAGATGGGAGGAGAACTAGTTGATGGGTCTTGCATGTGATGCCTAAGGTGGTGTGAGTGAAAATGAGAGTAGAGTGATCAATGTTACTGAATACAGCGGATCGGTTGAAGAGTATCAGTATAGATGAAAGTGGTATATGGTGAACAGATGTGATAAAGTTAGCTACAAGACACAGGTGTGTTCTTTGGAGGGCAGAACAGGGAAATAATATTGAGAGTTGTTAATTCTGAAATGTCTGAAGCAGTTAAAAGCAATTCCCTCCAGGTTCTTAGAGCAGAAAGTTGTGAGATGGGAATGTAATAGGCTTGGTTAGAAGGGTCAGCAGAATGTTATTAGTAAAGATAATATTGTTGCTGATTTGGAACATTGAGGACAGATTCCGAAGCTCTGGGTGATTAAAAAGTGAAGTCAGGCAGATTAGAAATGGTGATGAAAGTGCAAGTGGTTTAATCATTTTAGGACTGGGCGGATCTAAAGTTGCACCAGAGGGATTTGCATTCTTATGTATAAGGATTAACTCATCTGTGGATATTTAAGTGAGAGTGCATAGTCTGATGGCATTTGAGGGGTTAGAAGGTGAAACGTATGAGGAGGGGAGCTGAGGCAGATATAACCATATTAAGAGTGCTCCTAATGTTAGTGTCTTAGAAATGAAGGAGAAAAGTCGGGAGTTAAAAGGCAGAACTGGATGAATGTTAAGCAAGATGGAAAGAGGTGATTATTGATTGTATAAGCAAAATGTTTAGGATGAAAGCTTAAAAAAGTGATCTTATACTGAAAGAGGTTGGATTTGGTGTGTCCAGAGCTAGGATAAAATGATGCAGCGATAATTCATATTTGTCAGTCAACACAGTACTATCAGTCCCCTATAATTTAATTCTTTCCAGTTGCTCGGGCTACACAGATATAGCATAAGATGAAGTAATTAACTTCACTTTCTGGGTCCCCATTTATGGAAGAGCCTTCCACCTCAGATCAATGCAACATATTTTTATCACTTTCTTGTCAGGGTCTGATGGTCTTTAGTGCCAAGATAATCCTGGAGTGAACATATACTCTACAAGAATAAATCAAATCAAACAAATCCACTGAATGTTAATTTTTTTTTTATTTATTGCTATTTACCACAGAGAATTCCCATTTTTATTTTATTTGAGTGAATGCTGCGAAAGATCCATGAAGGTGGGTATGGGTTGGTTGGGATAAAAGTACAAAAAGATGGTTTGTGTCAAAGGCAGTCTCTCAGAATGACATTGAATTGGTAGAAGGAGGGTGAGTGAAGGAGAAGCATGATGTAAGAATCTAGGAGGATATTTCATTTTGTTAATGGGATTTTTTTGTGGGCATGGGTGAGTGGGATGACTGACATGTAGTACAGAATGGTCTGAGGGAGATATGTTAATGATGGGTGGAGAGTAGGGGAGAGATTTAGGGATGAAAATTAAATCAAGTGGAGTTTCATTTGTAAGAGTGGATAGTAATGGACAATCAGTAACCTGTGACCAGAGAGAATTTGGGTAAACAAGGGTCAAGTTTGTTTATTACTGAGCTCAAGATTAAAGTCTCCCAGAACAGTAAAAGGGCTATTGGGCAATAGTGACTCAAAGACGGAATCAAGGTCATCAATGATTGACTCAATAGGTCCACATGGACAACAAACAGCCACAATCCTAACATTAAGGACATTTTGGGTAGGAATGGCTGTAATAGACATATTGAGGAGAAAGTCTACTTCTCCACCTTTTCAGTTGCTGCCTGGCATGTTTTAAAAATTCGCAAATTAAGTCTGAGGAGCTGCTGTTGTTCCTTTGGAATCCATCTATATTTCAGTCATTACTGGAAGCTGTAAGGGGGAAGTGGCCATGAAAGTGTTTGGCAATATTGAGATTTTATTGTGAGCTTCTGCAGAATGTAGCACAATGAACCGACTCAAGCTGTTACAAGCCTTCATGTCAAGTGCCACATATCCCAGACTCATAATGATATGCATCGTGCTAGAGTTAATTCAAACTCCAGCTTGGTCATATATATTCCTCATTGGAAAGAGTTTGCGATAGGCTAATGAATGGATCAAATCAGCTAACAAAAACATTAAGATCTACTTTGCAGAATTGCATTTGGGCACTGGCTGTTGCTAGGATAAAATCTGGGGGAAAGACCATTGGAATTCAGGCAGAAATTTTTGTAATACACTTTCATTGTGGTTAGAGAGCAATATCCTGTGCTTTAGGAAAACCTGTAAGAAATATCTTTTCAATCTATGTAATCAGTTTTTTTAATATACATTATATCTAGTCTAACTGATTTGTCTGTTCTGGCACTTAAATGCCTGAGGGTAAAGTGCTTTATACATCTCAGTTACCTAGTTACTTACATATTGAGTGAACACTCTACAAGAAAGCATATTCAAGGGTATAACATTCAGGATTTATCTTCAAAGTGTTTGAAAAGTAAGAGTCCAAGACGGAGAGTCCAGATTAGTTGAAATGAGTGTGATTTGTTGTATTCTTGATGGGCATGAAGGAAAAGGTTGATTGGAGACTTGAGAAAGAAATACGGTCAGTGGGTTTTGGGAGTGAACTGGCAGGCCGTGGGCAACCTCAAAGTGGCACAGTAAGTGCACCCCTTGATAGTTCCTTTGCCTCTGTGCCCAGGTCTGGCATAGATTGCAGGTGCAGAGTCAAAGTGTTTACTCGTTTACATAGGGCCACATCCCCATGCAATTGAGGAAGCACCCTTTTGAAATCATGCTGGCGCACATGTAGCACAGCACAATCTGTATTACACAAAGGGCTGCACTAGTGTCTGCACTTCCTTCTGTAATACCAGAGTCCCCTGAGGAGCCCCATTACTCCTCTGCAATTGTAACTGTATTTATATAGTGCTTACTACTCCTGATGAGGCGTTGAAATGCTTTTCAGTGAGCAGCACCCTACTCTGGATCCCAAAAAAGATTAGTGGCAAATTAGTATAGGGAAATATGAAATTAATTTGAGCGATGGACCTGTGAGCAGCCTGCGGCCGGTCCACTGGGGCTGAGGGGCCATGCCCCCTCACCTTTTGCCCCTCAAGAACAGTGTCTGTCAGGCAGAGCAAAGGTCGGCCTGACGGACACTGTTCATTTTCAGGTCAGGCAGCCAGGAGCCAGACGTGCTAAATGCACAGGCTCCTGGCTGCCTGAGCTGAACTTTGCTGGGCTGAGGATGTCACAGTTCCTGTGGATGTGATCTCCTCAGCAAAGGACCTCGAGGCCCTCACCCTCATGACAAGGGGAAGCGTCACTCATTGCCTCGCACCTGGGCGCTTCAGATTTAAGCCCTGAAGCGCCCAGGGTCGAGTGTCAATCAGTGGCACTTCATCACAGAGTGGGGTGGTGTCAGCAGTCTCACCGACCCCATCCCACTCTGTGATGAAATTGGGACTGCTGCCTTCCCTCATTGGCTGACCTTAGGTCAGCCAATGAGGGAAGGCAGCAGTCCCAAGCCACCTGGGACCTCTGAGGCAGAGCTGCAGGTAAGTGTGATTCTTTTTTTTAATTGTTTGGTGTGTGCGTGCGTGTATGTATGAATATTTGGTAATGAGTGTTGTGAATGAATGTGTGTGTGTGCGTGTGTGTGAATGCATGGCTGTGAGTGTGCATGTGTGGTGTGTGTGTCCCGTCCGCCCCCCTCTCTCCTACAATTACCAGCCGCCGCTGTCTGTGAGTCTATTAGTTGGATTGAAAAGGATAGTGGAGGGATAGAAAAGGATAGGGTCTAGAAATTGTTTATTTGGAGATCATAGCGGTAGGAGGAGGTCTGTGGCACTCAGTGTAATACGGCCCGCTACAAGTCAATTCCAGTAACAGCACTGTGTGAAAGGGGATGTTAAGTGGGTCAACAAAAAGGTTTCTGTGCCTTTTTGCAGGTTAAGGCTAAACACAGTTGCAACGAGGATGGTTTAAATAAGTAGAATCTACACCTGAAATAAAAAAATCTACACATCACTACACTTCAATGTAGCAAAAGTCAAATACAACCTGGGTTAACAGGGCCGCCATTCATTTTCAATAGCTTCTATGTCTAAGGTGCATGATCTTAAACTTCTGCCACCTACAGTAGGATAGTTTTGTATGCCTCTCTTTTAAGTGTTCTCATGTAGTTCACGATGGAGAAGGGCACTCTCCTGCTCATACTTCTTTTTTGAGTTCTCATTATCGGCTGCTTGGACGTGTTGAGAAAAGAGATCTATGTGTCTCACTAGAAGGAGAGGGCACTGGGGTCTGTAATATGGTTGACCTGGTCCTTGTGACAGCACTTCTAACCAGACACTGGCGCACTTTATGCTTTTTGTGGTTTTTATGTTCACCTGAAGTCACAATTTTTAAGCCGTTTGGTACCTACCTTTGGCTCAAGATCTTTTAAAGTATGCAAAATATGCCTGCATTGCCTTCAACTCTTAGATTCGGAATTATGTCGCTCAGCTGTTATACGATACGTTCAACAAGCCCTTTTTGGGTCGAGCCTAGCAGCAGCGCGCATGCCCTGCTCGCTCTGCGAGACTGCTTTAGTAGAGTATGGTAGAGAAGCCGCACCCATTCTACTCCCATATTTTTTATTGGCTTGTGTCATTGTCTTTCGTAAATGCTGCCTTCGGTTTCGTTAATAGGCTTGTTAGTCCCTCCTTAGTACGGCGTTGTCTTCATTTGTACCATCCCATGGCGACTGGCCCTTTTACTTCGGTTGTTACACAGGACCTGTTGTTTAGTCTGTAAGCACTATTTACTTTATCGAGTTTCTCTTACTGCAGACCAGACATGCGCTGCTTCATCTGAAACCGCTTGTGTTTTTTTAAGCAGCACAGCCGCCCCCGTAACACGGGCACCTGCTTTCAATCACTTTAACCCGGCATTATCTTGTGTCTGTTTCAACCCCCCCAAGTAAAATGGATTTAGAAATGATTAGCGAAAGTCATGTGAAGTCCAGGTAGCACATAATCCTGTGCTAATGGGCTGAAGCTGACAAAAGCACATCTGTGTTACATGTCATCTGTACTAAAGCCACCTGACAGGTTGTTTTAAAAAGCCTGTTTTATTAACAACAACAACACCACCACCAATACCACCAATACCACCACCACCGCCAATACCACCACCACCGCCAATACCACCGCCAATACCACTACCAATGCCACCACCACCGCCAATACCACCACCAATACCACTACCACCACCAATACCACCACCAATACCACCACCACCAATACCAATACCACCACCACCAATAGCAGTACCACCACCACCAATACCAGTACCACCACCCCCAATACCAGTACCACCACCACCATCAACACCAATACCACCAATACCGCCACCACAAATACCACCACCACCTCCACCAATACCACCACCACCAATACCACCATCACCACCAATACCAGCACCACCAATACCACCACCACCAATACCACCACCACCAATACCACCAATACCACCACCAATACAACCACCAATACCACCACCACTAATACCACCACCATCACCAATACCAATACCACCACCTCAGCGCCTCTCGCTCACTAGTAATAGCAGGGGCACTGTATGAGGCCAGAGCTGCAGCCGAGACAATCCCTCCCTTCCTCCAAGCCTGCCATAAAGCACAGCCCACCCTGCACTAGGAGGAGAAGCAAGGGCCCTACTACAGCTGGAGTGTTTTTTTATTAGGCCAAAGATAGCAATGACATTACGCAATGCCACACTCAAATCACAGAGAGGGCAGGAACTAGCCCCCCCCTCCCGCTCTTCCTCCTGAGCCGCGACAGTGTAATCACAGAGCGAAAGGTGTTGAAGCGCTTTGTTAGTGTTTATAGCTCGGATCATATGTAACTCTCACTTCACACTTTGTGTCTGTGTAATTTACAACACTTACACATCTTCTTCACTGCACTATTTATCACTACTTTGAAGACGTCGCAGGCCGGTCTCGTCCTCTGATATTTACTATCTACCAAGCGGTTGAGAAGGCCCTTTATTGCAATGAAATAGGTCTTGCATTTGCGAGAGTTTAAGCTATTAGTATTGTAAATGACAATGGCTTTTATTTATGGTTTAAAACCCAAAACATAAATAAAAGGCATTGTCATTTACAATGCCAATAGCTCAAACTCGCATGAATGCGAGACCTACTGCATTGCAAATGCTTGTTATTAGAAGATATGCAAACTGCAGTAACCCTTAAGATAACATTGAATTCAATTTTTAAAGTTCATTTAGAGCTTATACCTATGATCTGCTCATTGATTGTTTTTTAACCTGGTTAAACTGAGCTTGATTGATGTGAGATTATGGCCGCATTGGTGCTCTATGATTTTTACCTTAAATTATATTTTATTCAGTAGGCGAGGATGGGTGGCCGCTCTTCCAGATTCCAAGCAGCTAAACAGTGGAATACATTGCCAGCTGAAATAAGAACAGAGCCAGCTGAAATGGCCTTCCGTAGAAAACCGAAGGCTTGGCTTTTTCCCACCAGATAGTCATCTCACATTCCCGTAACTCACTGTCTACTATCTGTTTCAGGAACTAGCGCGGGGACACACCAGAGGTGTAACCATGCGCTCTATAAATGGATAAATAAAATTTAATAAATAAATTAAAAAAATTTAACCTCTGCACCGGTTTGATTTGCTTCTAATTATGTTTTATTGATCTGCATCTTTTTATGACATATCGCCAAATAAAAGTGCTTGACTGACTGACCTGGTAGAAAGGTGTGGCAATACCGCACCGCATGTTTTCGATCTTTTGGGGAGTAGCTGCACCTTTTAAAGGGCCATTATGAGTTCAGCATCTGGAATGTCGATTAACATGAGGAAATACGTTTTTCTGCACCAATTTCTGCTTGAAGTTCAGAAATTCCAACCTTTTCTCCTGGGACATGTTCCAACATGTATGATTTGGTGGATTTGGCCCCATTATCACATGTCATATTTCAACATGACTCATAATTCCAAAGTTGGGGGAAATTTCAATTTTTACCCAAATCGGAATTAAGGGGCCACTTCTAATGAGGGCCTGATTTGCCAGGGCGGGGATGACAACAAAAGCTATTGAGGAGTAAAGTTCCTGAGAAACTCGGGATCAGAAGGAGACAACCTCTTAAATGCAGGGAAATGTTTTGTTCTGTATAGTTACGTCTTGGAAAGGAATTTGCATTTTTTTTATTAGATGCATATGTATTATTTAAACTTAAAAAGAGAGAACTTTTTAAAATAAAAACACATGTACATTCACTGTTTTTGTACTGACTCTCTGAGGGATGTTGCATGCCTACTGAGGTGGTGATAGCTGCCATATTTAGTGATATTATTTTAATAAATGTCCTCACTAGTGCTGTATTAAATGCATTGTTCATCCTTTTTGATTACATCTAAGGGTGTGTTTTAAGAGGTATTGGTCTCAGCAGGAAAACGAGTGCCCTTGTACACGTTCCCACCACATTGCGCCCTATTTGTTAAGATCACATTGGAAAGTAATTCCTTTTCATTCCAATGCTATTTGTTTAATGCAAGATACTGAAAAACTATGGCATAATGTTCAGTCCATGAGTGGCATCTTTTTTGGGTAAAGGTCCCTTTCTATCTTATTTTCCTTGGAACCCTGCAGAGACAAGACGGATTAGACCGCGGATAGCCTTGAGTAATGCTCGGTGTTGGGAAAGCATGCCAGGTCTAGGAGAGTTTTCATTTAGGAAACCCATATCTGCAAAGTACTGAAAGGTCCACCTAAGACTTGAAGAAGAATGTAGCTTACTATTATTTTACATAGTAAATTTCAGATTTGGTATGTCTTAAATCATTGATATTTAAATGTGGTTCAGAAACCAGGCTTCAGGTTCTCCTTGCAGAAGACTTCATCATGGAGTCCTACCTGGTTTTACCTGTTGGGGCATCAAGTATGCCCATCCTCGTGCCAGAGCTTTTGGTACCCAAGGCTGCCTATACGTGAGTATTATACCAGGGCAGGTAACTCTTTCCTGTCCATGTTATGTTTATTATGTTATGTTGATTTGTATAGCACACTAATCATCCGAGAGGGTATCTAGGCACATAAACAAGTGGGTATCCATGGGCCATCTAGACTCATGCCAGAGCACTTAAAGGCCCGGACCATCATAGTGTGTTGAAGCAGATAGTAACAAATTGGTTGACTTCACTAGACACCGAGTGCAGGGGCCCTCGGATAGATTTATTATTGTGGATACCTATGTCACTGGACGCAGACACAGTAGTTAAAACATTATCCTGCCACTGTACCCGATATGTGTAAATGAAAAGCTTGCCTGTAAAATGCCTTTTGCCCACTTTCGGATTTGTGTGTCCTTGATGTTTTGCTCAGTTTAGATCATAACAACTTCTAGGGTTTCTTTTTGCTTGATCCTTTCCTGTTTGTCAATGTTCCAGAGATCATGTTTTATCCCAGCATCAACTGTGTGGTGTTTTCCATTATGGTAGGACATATAATCAGACCATGCTTTCTTTATATAAAGAGTTCAATTTAATACAATGGCTATCAAATAGACAAACTAAGCAATGCACTGATGTCCAAGCTATTAATTCTACTTAACATTTGCTCGTTATCTAGGTGTTGGTTGTATTTACTAGAGTTTTATAATGCTCTAAATGATATAATGCCTACATTTTCATGTAGACACCATTTCCAAGTGTTCAGGAGATTTGAAATTTGCTTATTAAATGCAAAACAAAATGCCTACATTGGTCAGGATACTCACTCCTTCTTCGAGGATGGTTGCTTGTGGGGTGGGCTTATGATGACTGTAGTTAATACTAAGACGTTAAGAGTTCGGATAGCTGCGTAATGTGTTGTGTGAGTTTTGGGGAGAACAATGCATTGACTTACATGTGTCTGCATTTTGAGGCTGCCTAGACATGGTTCAGTAATGTTTGTAATGTGTACTATACCGCTGTCAAGGATTTCAATGGGTAGTGAAGTACAGATGCTGTAACCTTTTTGGAACCTGATAGATTATGGATGATCTTTGACCCAAACTACATTGTACTATGGTTGCAGTTTTGACTCTGTATATAGTGTTTGCAACCATCTACTCATTTTTAGGTCTGGTGTGACAGTGCATCTGTCACCAGACCTTATGCGCTCAACCTAAAAAGGAGCATTCTTGAGTACTAAACAGAGGGGCTTTGGCACCGCCTACATGTTGGTTGCTAGGAGTACAGTATTTGAATGGACAATATTTGTCGTAGTCCGTCTACGAAATGGTTTAATTGCAGTTTATGTATGGTGCAATGTTCATGAAATGATTTTGTGGTGCATTATTATCATACATTGTTCCTCACCCCCACCACTCCTCTGCCCAGGCACCACAAGCTTTAATTACCACAGAGCAGACACAGACAAAAATCAATAGTGCGGCGACTGCCAGCAGTAGCAGGGCTGGTACTGGGACAACTTAGCAGGAATGTGCAGTATAATTTCTACTCCTCAGATGGACGTTTCTTTGAAATGTAATAATAGCTCAGTGGCAAGAGAGCAGACTGGTTTCCATCTGTTTGAGTTTGTTTATTTTTCAGTTTGTGCACTGCCTGTAACACCCCTCTGTAAGGATGATCACACGCTGCTGAAGGTGAGTAGGTGGTTTATTAGGGGAATAGGCATGAAGCATCTACACACCACGGAGGTGACTTCCAACTGCCACTCCTCTGTTCCACCATCCATCTCACCATTCCAGAACTTACAGGTATCCTAGATACCACATCTCCCTCCTTTAACAAATATTTGAATGTTACTACAATCAATAACAGTGCATTAACAACTACAACATAGTGACATTTAAAATAATGAGAAATTCCATCAGCTTAAACATGCAACGGTGACAAGGTTGCATAACCTTACACGATACACAAGAATCTAAAGAACTGAAACCTATACATAAATATATAGGTTGCATAATCTTACACGATACACAAGAAGCTAATGAACTGAAACCTATACATAATTATATAATTGAACGGAAACCTATACATATATATCTCACTCCTTTTTCCTAATAAATTTGAGTCAATATGACAATTCCGCAGAATGTAAAATGATTTGCAAAGATGTAAGTTTCAACACATTACAAAATCATTAAACTTAGCAGGTGGTACCACTGTCCTACCCATGCAGGTAGACTTGTTTCCACAACTGGGTCCAGGGGAATTCATGCCCAAAACTTGAACTATCTCACGCCATCCTATAAGTGCACCATTAGAATCAACTACACCTGGATTAGCTGCATATTCCTCCCACAACCATTCATAAGATTCGGGAGAGTTCACCTTGCCCTTGTTCTGGCTCCAATTTAGGAGCCAGAATTTAGGACCTTGTTGCACCTTGACATCCTGCTGAAGTGCCATACCTTCATCACTTAACCATGCTGATTTAGAATACACTTCTTTTACTTGCAAGGTTTAGAATGTGCTATCCCCTTTCTCTACCTTGCAACCCATTTTCACCTTTACCCAATCACCAGGTTCCAAGTACACTTCCTTTGCCCCATGTTTCTTGTCGTAATATTCCTTATACAACTCTTGCATTTTCAATAGATTTTTTTTACAACAGCAGGGGACCATTTACTGCACAACTTTAAATTCATCCAGGTTCTGATATCATATGTGAAGGGTTCTCTTCCTCTTAGGATTCTGAAAGGGCTATGTCCCATCACAGTAGGTGTTATTCTATACGCCCAGACAGTTTTTCCTAACTCTTTCTCCCAATCCTTGCCAGCACTGATAGCTGCTTGCACGCTGCCCATTAGCACCCTGTTGAAGCGCTCCACAATTCCTTTGCCAGCAGGATGGTAATTAGGCATGTACTTTTCATTAATGCCATTTCTAGCTAAAAAAATCCCCAAATTTCTCCTCCATGAACTGTGGTCCATTATCACTCAAGATCGATTTTGGTATGCCTTCTGTTAAGAATATTTTTTCCAAGAAGGAAATTATCGTACTTGCATCAATGTTCTCAGATACCTCATATTCAGGCCATTTGGAATAGTTATCAATACGTGGATACTCCCCACGCATCTAGAATGGGTCCTAGAATATCTATACTAAGATCCTCCCAAGGACTTTCTGCGCATCTCCTGTCCCCAAGGGGAGGACGGAATGTGGATAGACTTTTATCCAAATTAGCACACCATTGACAGTTCCTTGCAAACCTCTCTGCATCCATATCAATCCCTGGCCACCAATACAACGATTTTACCTTTTGCTTGAGTTTAACAATACCCAGGTGTCCTTCATGACTAATTTCCAAAATTTTCTGTCTCACGTTCCTTGGAGGCAAAACACTTTCTCCTCTTAGGATATGTCCCGTTTCACTAAGTGATAATTCATCTTTGATTTCCCATAACTTTTTACACTCCTCTTGCAACTTGTTTTTAGCTGACCATCCATTAATGATTTACCTTTTGACCGCACTCAATTCTTCATCCCCCAAGTAACCTGTTTCCCAATTTTCTTGGATATAGTAATGTCCCCTTCACTGATTACTACTACACTATACTCATCTCAAGTGTTTTCAATGTGCTCATTTAAAGGTAAAGGACAGCGACTCAAATAATCAGCCAGTTTATTCTTACTGCCTGGAAGGTACTCCACATCATATACATATTCCAACAATCTAAGTGCCATCCTTGCTATGTGTGGTGTCGCCTTGGCTATTCCTTTTGATGTGCGGGCCTTCACCAGAGGCTTGTGTTCGGTGCATAATTTAAATCTGGTTCCCCACAAATATTGTCAGAATTTTTCTAAAGCCCAGATGATCCAAGCCCAGATAACACGCTGCTGAAGGTGAGCATGTGGTTTATTAGGGGAACAGGCAGGAAGCATCTACACACCACGGAGGTGAATTCCAACTGCTACTCCTCTGTTCCACCACCCATCTCCCCATTCCAGAACTTACAGGTATCATAGATACCACACCCTCTGATTCCTGGTTCATCTGTGAACAGAGGGGCAGCTGAGGTGGGCGGCCCCAGGCACAGGTCTACAGAGCGGTATTCTGGTGACGAGCCTTCTGATGCATGGATCTGCCATCCGCAGCTTCCCAGCCACACAGAGGATGATGCAGTCTGAGTACTGCACATACAGTCCGCAGCTCCAGGAGGGACCAGTAGGTCCTTGTGGAGCTGCACTAGGAACCGGTTTGATTCCTAGCATGGCAAGGTGATGGGAGGGCTCAAAGGTGGAATCAAGGCTCCACAATGGTGGGCGGGGAAGGAAAGATTGCTAGCCTGGCAGTCTCTCCAAACACCCATATGTACTGCTCATGTGTGCACCTCGTTGCTGAGCCATTGATGTTTTAGCTGTGATACAGAAAGTCTGATATCAGCTGCTTCTTTGTCTTGCAATCACTGAGGGCCACATGCGTTGAATAGGCTGTTTAAGTGACGACAGAAAGGACTGGCATGTGCACACAAAAAAATCAACAACATGTAATTTGAGGAAGGGTTTGTTGTTTGAAGTGGAGCTGCAACATTCATATTTTGAACCAGCAAAATTTAAACCAGTTATAGCAAAATGTGTGCAGGAATTGAATTGAAGGCATAAGCTAACAAAAGTTTAATTTTGTTGTTGTCATTTGCAGTACAGCGAGAAAAGGTGGCAACAAGAAAGATTTGGAAGTGTATAAAGGAGGATGAGATGGATACTGGGGCAATGGGTTTGGGTAACCTCTCTTTCAGGTCATTGAACTGGTTTTCTGTAGCCTTGTTTGCTCACAAGCATGCTCTCCATTTTTATACTAGACAGCTCAATTGTTGTCTTTTTCGAGACATATAGTGGGCTTACCAAGTACATACTTGGTTTTGGTACCCATCCGTTGCTTGCCACTGGTGGGCTTTCCTGTCACTCTCATTTGCCTACTTCTTAGTCATCTCCCAGCTTGTCAATCTTGTGTTTGTTCCTCGCATGGAGCATAGCCACTTTACTTTTGCTTTTGTTTGGCTGGCTTCTATGCTTCCACCGCTTATTTTTGTGCTCTACTTTTTTTCTTTTGGGTTACGCACTTCACAGGAGTGCATGTGTTTTTCAGCTGTCCCCCTTGTGTAATCCAATCTCCCTGCAGTTCGTGTTGCTCTCTGTCACCCGTGTGCTATTCCCCCACCCACTCCACATTGCTCTCTTTTGCCCATTTGTGCCCCCAGCACTCCACTTTGCTCTCTGTCTGTTGTCTGCTTTCCCCTGACCCCTTTTTGCTTCCCCCACGTGAGCTCACTCTGTTACTTCACTCCCTCCCTTGCCCCTATTTTGCTTCTGCCCCTATGTTGGCCCCCTCTACCTACTTTAAAAAAAACACTTTTGGGCTTTTTTTGCTTTTTAGTCACTGATCTAACTCGGATTAACTACAAAAAAAAAAGAGCAGCCGCACCATTTAGTATGCACGTGCATGTGTGGAACGGCACCTCCAAAATGACACAGCCAGATGTGTCAAAGCCTTTTTTTAAATGATTTACCCATTTAACATTGGCAAAAATCATTGACAATGACAATAGATCCCAAAGTCTACACCTATTGGCTTTGCTAATGTCTGTTAAGTACTAGTAGCTTACGTTGAATTAGTGACTGGGTGGAGTGAAGGTGGGTGGAATGGGATGCAAGTAGTTTATGTTATAGGTGCACATATTGAGGTATTGTGATTTAATTGTTTTCATGTGGGTTTCAGAATTTTCAGTCAACCTAGAATGGCTGGAGAGAGAGTTTAAGGAAAGATGTGTAATCAGCTTTTTTGATTACATTAACAGCCTCTGTTTTGGATGGGATTTAACTAGTTTTCTTAGGGCTTGTTAGTTCTGCAGAGCTTTCTTTATATTTTATATAAGCTGCACTTTATCCCCTCCCACATGCAATCGCCGATGGATAACTTGACACTCCTCCCATTCCAAGGACCTAGATCGTTTCCGATAATTTCCTGTTCAGATTAATTTCCACCCACGCCTTAGCCGGCTATCCCAGATCAGGTTCACACAGCAGACAATTATAGACTGTGATCCTTCTTACCTGTTTTTCTAACCAGTACCAAATTTATTTTCATTGTTTGCTTGTTTTTTTCCATACAGCGCTTTGATACCCTTGAGTCATGTTCGCACTACATAAAAAAAATTTAAATAATTATTTCACCTTTGTATTCTTGGCCTGTGTTCATTTATGGAAATCCCAATAGACAATGATAAACATTTATTTTTGTCAAGGTGGTTCATTGTAATTCCCTTAAGGCCTTTCCACAATGTAGGGTGGTGCCAAACTCCAATCAACTGCACAAAACTCTTATGCCTTCTTTTGAGTTTGCCATTATTTGTTGGTGTTCTTCGTCATACACTTTCCAAACGCTGGAGACATGCACCTGTGTGTTTGACATTCAGCACCATTCTCAACAAAATTCTTCTCCATACAATTCTTGTTTAAAATCATGTATGAAGTACTACTTGTTTGTGGTCTGAGTAATATTTCATGCTTAGTATTTGGATTACTTCTTTTGGGCGATAGGCATGGAGGCTGACCAATACCTTACTGCTGATGGCAAAAATGTTGCCTTTGCTGCATTTAAAACTGTAATCTGCTTTTAATAAAATTGTGCAACTAGCATGGCTGACTGGGCTTGTAACCAGGAGTGTGCACGAAGATCCCTTCCTGCAGCAGGTCAGCTTAATATTTTTAAATCCAGACTACAATTTTAATGTAGCAATGACAACACGTCTGCCTTTAGTATTTAGACATTGTGCCTGCTTTCCTCCCCAAAAGAGGTAATCGATGGGTACAAGAAAATACTAGCCACTATTACTGAAACTATTAATCTGAACACAAACAACTATTACCCATGTCTGAATTAAGTTAGGTCAGTTTAATTGCATTTGTTTCAAAAGGTTCAGAAATCGTCATTATTGCACTCGGTATTACAGTGCTTGCTTTTTATTTCGGAAATACAGGGCCTATTCACAACCTGCATTTTGAAATATGTTTAACAGTAGTACAATAATACTAAACATCCTACAATATGTTATTCACTAACCTACGTGCCAAGGTCTACGCCTTCATTGCTCCATTCTTTTTTATGCAGAGTTCTCCCCCCCCTCCCCCGACTGTAGAGATCTCTGCACACATAAGTGCACGTCTTTGAAGTAAACTGGGGAGGGACGAGGAGAGTGGCTGGAAAATGGGAACTACTTACTACAAAATGAGAGCGTTTTAGGGAGGAGTTAGGAAGGGTATAAGGAGGGCGAAGTATTGGTTTAGGAAGGAACATGCACTCACCCACAAAAGAGAAAGTCCATTCTTATTCACAAACTGCCCTTCTAAGGTTACGGCAGTCAAAAAGTACCCAAATTAGTCATAAATGCACTCCAACTCAGACCTGGAGTAAGTCCAGCACAACATATGGCCAACCACTCGTACAGCAGCACTATCCCAAAGAAAGTAATAGAGGCAAGGACTTTAAATGAAATTCCATAGGTAATAATTGAATCAATTTATTTTGACTTTTAAAATTATATATACACTTAATTTCATGTCATAAAGATTATATTATTACTATGCAATATTGTGAAAACCTTTTTTCATCAAAAAATTAAATTTACATTTATTTTTTCATTAAATTAATTGCAATAATTATATATATATCTATATATCTATATTTATAGATATATAGATATATATATGCCGTTTAGTCAACTTCAATATTTCAATGCATAATATATAAATATAAACATTTTACTTCAGGTGGCAATTTTTTTAAATGAAAATTAAAAAAAAAATTTTATTCAATTTAATAGATTTAACTTAATTAAATATTTAATTAGAAATTAGGTTTAAAGTCTAGTATCATTTTATTATTTTGATCTACATTTACAAATAAATATATAACAAAAATTTACATTAATATTATTATTTATTAATATTTGTATTATTTATTTTTAAGTTAAATAAACTTTTTTATTTTCCCTATACTTTACCATAGAGAGATCTTTGCCCTCATGGTGGAGACCTCTGCCTACATGTGAAAAGTTACATGTAGTAAGTTTTCATTCCTGAATTTGGCTGCAGTCCCATGTTTCAGGGGGCAGAGGCCTGGAAGTTTACACTTTGTAGTAACTTTATACTTGGAAATGGTGAATACCAAAAGTACTAAAGTTACTACAAAGTTTAAAAGTAAGTTTACACATGTAGATTTACTCTTGTTTAAATTGACCTTTTTGAATAGGTCCTCTAGAGTGTTCTTTAGGTATGATTCAGGATGGCCTGAACAGTTAGTTTTAACAATGGGGTATGCCATTATTCTTACTGATACTAGAGTCCACATTGAACAGGCAAAGTCAACTACAATGCCCACTACAATATGTAATAGGCAGTGCAGATGCTGCCACATCTTCCTTGGTGCTGGCCTTGATTTAGTTTCCTCACAGGTATACTGGCAAGATAGCTCCTGATGGGGATTCGTATGTGCTTGATAGAAAAGTTTGATATGATGTCTCCTGTCCTACTGCACTCTTTGTTCTTGTTTTGTTAACTTTTATGAATCTTTAGGGCACTTCAGTTATCTCCCTAATGACAGTGCCAGACAACATCTTGGCCACATTTCGATTGAGCTTTACAGCTTGCGCTGAAGACATCTTACAGCTTGCGTTGAAGACATCTTCATCTCCTTTCCCTTCTGGGGTTATATCAGAGCAGGGACGTACTAGTCTTTGCCTGTTCACAAACTTGCAGGGGTGTTGGGACTTCACATCACCTATAAAGTCAGTAAGTGTAGGTTAGTGCATGTTGTGTCTGCTAGTTCTGGGCCAAACTGAAATACTCAGCCATAAATGGTAATTAACATCATGCAAACCAAAATTCTGAAAGTTCAGCTGCTAAAATAACCACCATGAATTATGTATTTTCTTTTGTAAAATCAATGTGCGCAACACCACAAATAGCACAAAGTGCAGTTTGCTCAGGGGTTGTTTGACCCAGGTTTTAGTGAAGACTTCCAGCTGTCCATTGAAATATCAACTATTTGTCTCTGATTAGTCAGTAAAATGTGGTACAATAATTCGTGATACGTACTGTTATTGAGGTAAATTATGTAACGCTGGCTGGTGTTGCAAAAAGTGGTAAATACTGGCTACTTTTGGGTGTGGCTGCTCGTGGGACAGTAAGACGTCCAATAAAAGTGTTCAACAAACTAGAATCTAAGATTACAGAGGAGAGACTGTAGTTAGATATGTGTGCTTATTTTCTCTACAGTAACAACCAACAAATGGATGGAAGGAATGCTTGAATTAAACTCAGCCACTGGTGATTGCAAGGGCCAAGTCCCAGTCTGGTGTTACTTGTGTTCCTGTCTGAAGGGGACTTGGCTGGCCTATCAGTTTAGTCTGGGCCGATCCTACTGGAGAAGGAAAAGGTCTGATTTGCATACGGGTGGTTGCTGTGTAGAGTGGCACAATGTGTGAAAAAAGGAGTGACTGAGATACAACCCCTTACAATCACATGAGGTTGACATGGATTCATACATTCCTTTTTTCACTTTCTTTGTGTTTTTAGGTCTTGCCAACTGGATAGCGCATGCACTGTCTTTTGTGAGATGTACTGTGAGCTTACAGTGGCTTCATTGTCACTCTTTTTTATATGAACAATTATTTATTAGCATGTTGCATTACCATTTTGTATGAAACAGACATAGGAATTACAGCAATTGTAACAGGCATGGAATTGACAAATCTGTGTAGCATATAATGCCCATCAGATAGCATAGTTCATACGGGGTATACAATACATGGCATATAACAAAATCTTGTACACATATAATGTTTACTGCATAAATCACAAGTAGAATCACGTTGCATGGTCTTGGCCCATTCCCATAGTGGCTCACTAGATAGCACAGCTTAACAAGATAACAAACCTAACAGTAGCAGAGAATAGCTTTATTCATAGACATTCAGGGTATAACCACTTTTTGTCACTCTTATGTGCTTGCTTCTTATTTTTTGACTTGTTAGGGCTTTACTTCCTCTTTGTGCATTTGTCCCTCCAATGGAGCATGGACGCATTACTTGTGTCCTTTCACTACACAATTTTAGGCACTACATTTTTTTGTTTAAGCACTCCATAAAAGCGCATGTGTTTACTAGCTGTCTCCCATGTGTATTCCCCCCACCTCGATCATGTTGCTCTTTCTCTACCTGTTTGCTTCTCGCTGCCCTCCTCTGTGATGCGCTCACCCTCGTGTGGTTCTCCCCAGCTCCACATAGCACTATCTGTCATTCATTTGCTTTCCCCACTCCATGTTTTTCTCTGTCCGTTTGCTTCTCTCCCGCGCCATCCATGGTCCTCCCCCCGCACCCCTGTGTTGCTTCTGCCTGCCCCGTATTACTTTCCACCCTCCTGTTGCTTCCCCCCCCTTTGTGATTTTGATCACACCAAGTCACTTCTCCCACCCGTGTTCCTTCCCCCTCCTTGGTTGCGCAACCTTTTTTTTTGTTTACTGATCCACATGGATGGTAAACTAATAGAACAGAAATCCCCCCAAATGTTTTTTTTCTCCCTTTGTTTTAACCATGATGGACAGCTTCGGGATGCTGTATCATAGATAAAACCACTAGCAGAGATTCGCCATTGTATGTTCTATTTTCTTGACAGGCATGCTAGTATCCCTAGCCAGTAGGAAATCCATGTAAAAGGTGGATGGTGGGTAATAGAGGAGGCTGGACTCCATAGTAAAAAGGCGACTGAACTACCTGACAAAACATAAGAAGTAACCAAAAAATGCTGTGACTTATTCAGAGGGAAAAGCTGATTTAAAATGATTTAATTCCGTGTCCAACATTGCCCTGTCAAGCTGATATACAGTGCTTAATACATTACTGTATTATTCATATTTAACTTCTGAATTAAAACAGCAACAGACCCCTATGTTGACTCTCCTGATCTAATGATATAATTGGATTAAAAATAAAGCTTTTGATTTGGCTAAGGCTTGATTTCTTATATAAACACTGTGTTTTAATTTCCTACCATTATTATTTGCCCATAATGCTTTGTTATTTTTTCAGATGCTTCATTTCCCAATTCTTTTCTTTGGCTTCAATAGAACTAAACTATAACTTAATTCCATTTCATGGTGTCTTTCACACAAAGGTATCTCAAGACGCTTCTAGTCTAACATAAAGCAAAACATAACCTTTGACGATAACTGATGGAAAGATAAGAAAGATAGTTTTGAAGAGGAAATGAAAAATGGAAAGAGCTAATGTGATTATCAAATGATGAGCTAAATTTGCATTAATATAACAGGACTCTTTGTTAAAGTATCACAGAATACCATCCTTTCACCAGCATTACAGGGTTAGCAGAGGAGCCATCATGCTTGTCAGTCTCCCTGATAAAAATTAAAGGAAGTGACGTGATGCCACATTTGGTGACCTGTGACAGGCCATTGAATTCCTCTTTGAACAGCTGTTTTAAATCCGAGTCTGCATTATTGTGATAAACAAGGATTGTCAATAGACAACATGCTTCTAAAACTAGCAGAAGGTGGTGGCATTCAGGCGTTTAAAAGACCAGTACTCTGATTAGTAAAGTATGGTGTTCATGGCTGCAAAGTTTTCACGTGTTATGTGTTACATTTCGATGGTTTCAGTGTACCTATAAGTGACATTCTGTTGTGAAACGAGTGACACTTTCTTGCTAGTAAAACCAAGCCGTGGAGCTTGCGACAGGATGCCACGCAACCAGTTATGACCTGCACTATGCACCTGAGATGATCAAGACCCTTGAGTCATAAGTTAAGTTCTAATGTTCCCAGTGTTGAAATGACTCACCTGGGCCAAGAGTCAAGTACCGCTCAGTAAATGTCTTCTAGGCTGAGCAAGGATGTACTCAAAGTGGGCTGAAGGCCACTAGGTGGTGCTGATTTCAGGCTGAGGCACAGAGTCTGGGCCTGGCGTGAGGGCTCGCCTCTGACAGTGGTTCAATAATAGCTGCAGTCTAGAGCTCCTCTGGTTGTGCTCTAGGCTGCCTATATTGGGCACCACTTTTAAAGCCGAAAGTTGTTCAAACAACAACTTAGCTGGGCCCAGGCTGTCACCATAGCAGCTAAACACCTCCCCACGACCTGGGCCAAATTCATTAAACCTGAGACTGGAGCATACAGAAAGCTGCTGGCTGCTTTGTTTCGATACCTGTACCCCACAGAGCTACCTGCAGCACCTTATTGTGCAGCTAGAAATATGTGAATAAGCATTTTAGTTCAGTGATGTGGACACCAGCACTAAAATGTGTTAGTCTAACCTCTGATGCGTGGTACTTGGCAGGGCTGGCTGTTTGCAAAGCAGCCCAGACAGGTTTACAACTTGCAAGCAGCCTCCAAGAGCCACCAACAGCACAGAAGGTGTAGTGGCACCCAGCTCAGGACATGATGAATTCTCTGCACCCCAATTATGTTTGTATTTTAAGACCAAACTGTTATGTTTTTTCTCTTCTAGGTATTCCCTTTCAGATAAATCTTGTGATAAATGTGGAAGGCATATTTGTTTTATGTGTATTTCTTTGCAGCGTGATAATCAAGTCTGCTAGTTTATAATACATGTGCAGAATTACAGTGTAGGCTTTAACAAAAACAAAATGTGTTTAAATGTAGAAAGTGCACTAAACATTCCTATTTAATCATACTAGGCCTCAAATGGCTGTAGCAGCATTGCTTGATGAGCTGACTGACTAGAAGTGCTGAAACACACATAAAATATTTAATTCTTGACCTTTCCATGAACATGTTTTTAATAAATAATAGTTGCATAAATGTTTTCATCTAAACTTTGCAAGATGTTTCTATTTACACATAGACCACTGTTAACTCATTATTAGAAATTGTTGTTCAATGAAGTAATGAATGAAAGCCTCATATTAAAATGCAGCATTTAAACTAAATTTCACCTCTTTTAACATATTTATTTTATTCCAAAGGATAGTGTTGCGCAAATTTTTTCTTTTCATTATATAGATGCTTCAGCTTTTACATAGATCAAATAAAACTTGCCATATTAGAAGTTTAAAGATGTAGTTAAACAAGGGAAATCAGCCTTGAATGACAAAAATGTCCCACATGAACTTAGAACGATACTATGGCTGTCTATGGACTATTTATTTCTGTGAGAAGAACAGAAGTGATCCTGTTCCCAGGAGAGCACTGAAAGCTGATTGGATGAGAGGAGAAGAAGAAGCAACATGTTGCAAAACTTCAGAATATGTTGTCTATAACAATGCGTGTTCCTAGAGTAGGTTACCATTTTTGATTTCACTTATCCTTACAACTTTCCATTTTACCCTTCTTCCACGCTGTTCTGAAACTCTACTGAGTTTCTCAAACCTCTCTTTATGGGAAGTTCTGCTTTGATTGATTTTTGATTTATTGGATTGCTTTATATGCCAAAGCTTTAATCTTGAACTCTCACTCAATCTCTCGAACTGGAACTCTTTATGTGTTCTGACTGACACCTTTTCCTCCCAATTCCTAGAATAGGGATTCTTTCCTTTATGGAACACGCTAAATGCTTTTATTGAAAATATTTAATTGCTTATTGATTTTTAATAAGTTTCTAATGACTAAAATTGATGGATTTACTTGTGATCTAATAAAGATGACTTACTAAAAAGATTTATAATAAAACCCTTTAACTCAAACCAAACTCCCATTATTGACTGAAAATAGAATAGAAATTGTGATTATATTGTATGTGATGTATTGCTCCTGATATCTAAAACAATGACAAAGATCCGCCAACCTAGAGGATAGCTGGAATTAGCCCGGATGATGGTATACCGAGTTTTTATTTGAACTGGTTCCCGTTCCAGCAATCTTGGTAGCAGCGGGACGGTTTACGTTCTGAGAAGAGGAGCTATGAATAATTACCCGAGTTAGAATAATGTCCGCGTCCCAAAGCCCTATGCTCAGAATTTGAAGACTGACAAGATGCGATTTCGTAGGCAGTTGCTCTATTGGAGGTGTGAGTATCAATAGGGCTATGCGTCGTGAATTGTGATTATCGTTGTGTTTTATTTGTGAGGTTGGAGTATGAGTGCTGAATGAGTTGGTGATGTTTATGTGTTTATTGTAAAGAAGTTGAAAAGATTATAGGACTCCAAAGTAGTCTAAGATCCTGGTATATTGATATAAGTGTAGAATACACTTAATGGTTTTCTTATCTGTACACAATTTTATTGCGTAGATCATGAGGTACCATCGACTACCCAATTGAGTTAGGGATTATAAAGATTTGTTGTGAATGTACTAATATTGATTAGTTTTGGCAAAACCTAATTGCACAAAATGTGAAGCTACATTGATGAGGGGGATTTCCCTCTGATTGAGATTTCATTTGCGTGTGTGAAAAATCTTTCTGTGTGAAAAAAGTTAGAAGGCGTAAAAACATGAATATTCCAATTGTTGAATTGCATTTTGTTTTCTTTAGTGGAGCAGACAACAATTGTTTATTTATGTTTGTTTAAAGTTGTAGAATTGTGTGTATTAGAGAAAACTGCAAAAGAGGGTGAACCACTGCAAGGAGTGCGATCATACGTCATAGTGTGCTGCACAACGATTAATTGGTTGGTGCACTGCTGCGCTGCCATTGGTTGATGACGACACAGGAAGCCCCGATGTGATAGGTCAATTGTTGTGTAAGTGCTGCATTGAGATTGCTTAACGAGTCTTTAAGTATTAATGCTGTAAAAGGATTAGAGAAAGAGATCTGACATTTATGGGATAGAATCAAATTTTAAAGGATTTAAGAGTCTTGTGAGAGCTGATGTAACAATTCCAGTACATGAAGTTGAAGAGGCCCCTTCCGAGGGTACACCAGCATATTATATGACAATGAAATTGGGGTTGCATACATGTTTGTGGCTTTGTCAATGGTGCAAGATCACTGAGCAAGAGAGTTCTTTGAGTTTTCCAAAATATGTTACATTTGAATTGAGAATTATTGAGAGATGGAGGGAAAAGCTATATGAGATGAAGCCACCACTTAGACCCACACAATACGAAACATTGTATATTTGGGAGAAAACAGCATATGAGAAGAAGAAAGAGAAATACCAGAACAAAACTAAAAGAGCAGTGCATAATTATGCAGATTCTCGATGGGATGAGGAACAACAGAGATGGAGGAAAGCCAAAGTCGAGGGAACTAGACCATACCCAGCTTTTACTACTGAGAAATCTGAGAAGCAGAAAAAGAATAAAACACAGGGAAAACATGATGAGGGGGCTGCAAGGAAATCATATTCTGAAAGTGATTCAGGGGATGAAATATTAGATACATTATTAGCTCTATGTCTACCACCTTTTGTGGCCCCTACAACGAATGCGGACAGTGATACAACTACTAGTGCTACAGTGGCTACTGCCCCTGTTGAACCGAGTGTAATCCAGATTGAGAGACCATTTCAGACATTTCAGATTGCTCCTGCATCTGTTTGTATAGCACCAATTGTGGTAACACCATGCATTGCTGCTTCAATTGTGACTGCTCCTGTACAAGCACCATAAGCTGTCACAGCACATTCTGTGGCAAAGCCAATTGAGATTGCCCCAATAAATAGTGCCCTGAATTTAGGAGCTCATAGAGCTGTATGAGGAGTAACTGCAACAGGGTTCACCCCAACATCACAGAATTCACAGATTGTTGCCTGGACACCACCCAAAAAGAGTCAGTCATTGAGAGAAGGGAGAAGGATTATCTTTATGACACCAATAACAGAGGGAGTGACAAATTTATTTGAAGATGGGATTTTTCCACCATGGTTTGAAGAAGCTGCAGTACATAAAAAGAAAGGCAGTGCAGAATGTCAAGTTACCCCAGAACTTGAAAAGGAGAGACTATTAAATGTTTCAAAATAAAAGGATGAATTGGAGGAAATTATCAGGGAATGTTTAGATCTTCAGCATTTGAACCAGTATCAGAAAAAGGAACAGATTTACTTGGGTAAGGAAATTACAAGGCGTGCAGCAATTACACATCAAAAATTAACAGATTTGGCCCGAAAATATGAAGTTGATCTTTCAAAAAGATTTCCATTGCTGAAACGTTTCAGGGTACAATTGGAAGATGAAGCTATTGAGACAATGCATTCTTCGGGAATGCAATTACACATAACAGAATTAGTGAAATGCATTTGTAAATGGAGTGATTTTGAAAAATTAGAGAGCAAATGGGCAAGGAAGCATGAGAAGAAAAAGAAACAATCAGAAGCAGATGGGGAAAAAAAGCAATTGTCGGGTTCCCAAGAAGAGGGAAAGCTCCAGCTTATCCATTGAGAGAAATAGCAGGTGGAATGTATGTTCATGTACCTTTCAGCAGAGGCGATCTAGCAGCATTATGAACAATTTTCCAAATTTGAGAGATAAGCCCTTACAGTGGCACACACAAGTTGACAGATTTGTCAAAATTTCAAAAGTGTTGTGGATTGATTTGAATACATTTTTTGACATTGTAGTGCCAAATGATTTGTGGGCCGAGTGTAAAGTTGCTGTACAATGGCTGCATGAAGAGCCAACAAGAGATGCCCGCACAAATGCACCATCTCCTGCAGTCATGTAAAAATATAAAGCCATGATTACATTCCTGAAAGGCAAAGATCTCCCAAAAGATATTGATTGGGTAAAGATTAAAAGAACATCACAAGAGCCAAAGGAATCAGTGCATAATTACTATGAGTGGTTGCTTCAGGTGTTTCAACAACACAGTGGAAGACAAGATCCAGAACCGAGTGATATGAGATTTGTTTGAGTCTCGATTTGTTATTGGGTTAAGACTAGAGATCAGTATGCACATACAACAGAGTCTGATTTGCTGGCAGACCAAATCATTGGATGAGATCCTAAGGTATGCAAAATATTGCAGCGAGGAACAAGAGATTAAACAGAAGAAGTTTAAGGAGAAGTTCATGTTAACTCAGGTGAGATTTGCTCAGAAAGGTTTTCAGAATCAGTCATTTGCAGGAAATGCTGATGGCATGCAAGGTGTTGGTTTACAAGCCAGAGTATAGGGTACTCAAGGAGAATTTGGTGTTTCACAGGATAGAAGCAGAGGTGTTCCAGTTGATCTGAATTCTGGTGTAGATGTTGCAACACTGAAGAATATGATCCCTTGGTATTTCTGTAATAAGATAGGGCATTGGAAGAGGGAGTGTAGTTTGAATTCAGATAGAGTAAATGGAAACGTTCAAATGCAGGGAGGAAATCAGATACAGATGCAAAATGTACCAGTTCAGCAAAAGCAAGTGCCAACTTAGAAACAGGTTCCAATGATGCAGGTTCCACAAGCCCCTATGGCCCCACAAAGTATGGGAAATCCTAGATTTATTATGAATCAGATGCCCAAAGAAAATCAAAACCTATTGCAGAACCAGATTGAGAATAAATTTCAACAGTTCCCTACGTAAGATAATGACAGTTTCATCTCTGACAATTCCCAATGATGGTAACTGAGGGGGAGGAAGATTTTGTGCTTGCCGCAGTCTTGGAGCTAGGCCAGAGTGGCCCATTTGTATAAGGATAGGTTAATGGCCACCAAGTGTCATTTTTGATCGACACTGGTGCTACCCAATCCACTGTTAGAACAGCAGAAGTTCCAGCCCTAACCATCTCAGGAAAGAAGGTCCAAGTTGTAGGAGTTTCAAATAAATAGATAACAAACCCAGTTTCAGAAAAGGCCCTGTAAAAATAGGCTCATTTGAGGAAAAACATCAATTTGTTGTCTGTGATTTGACTCCTGTAAACTTGTTAAGGAGAGATCTATTATGCAAGTTAAATTGCACAATTTACTGTACACCGGATGGTGTTACATTATAAACACCTGATGAAGATGTAGAATTTAAAATGGCCTGACGAGACACGGTTATAGGATTATACCCAGTGAGAATAGTTGAAGAGCTGTGTCCAGATTTAAGAGACAGTGAACCAGAAGTATGGGACTTCACAGGGAACGAAATCAGACTGATTAAAGATGTAGAACCTGTCTGAGTCACAGTGAAGCCTAATGCAGTGTTTCTGAGAACACCACCATACAATTTGATCCAAGAAATGGTAGTTGTAAGCAAATGGGTGGATACTGTCTGGAGATCCGGCAACCTCCAAGGTGAGGACCCAATTGATGATTGGCCCTTGCTCCTCAAAGGGCTAAACCCAAAGAGCCCCTAGTCTAAAATGCTTGCTGGGGTTTTAGAGGAAGGAAGTTGCACTTGTAAATGTAGTATCCTATAATCACGTAGTCCAATACATGTCTTTTGGTTTCTTGTTCATTTATTAGGAAAAGGTCCAGTGCGACAAAACAGAAAGGGACAAGAACAGCCGACACATGTTTCGCCCCTACGGACAATTGGCCAAGGGCTTTTTCAAGGCAATAGGTCTTTGTTAAATGTCATGTAGCGTGATCCAAAATATGTCCGATGCAGTCTCTGCGGTCCTGCTGAGTGAGAAACGATTACAGGAATAATACCTGTATTTGAAGACATGTTGAGGAAAGGGATTTTGAAAGAAATTATCGGAAATCCTTGCAACCCCCCGATCATGATATTGCAGTAGCCCAATGGTAAATATAGGATTGTGCAGGACCTTCGAAAGTTTAACAGCATTGTTTCCCCATGTGGTCCTGTTGCACCAAATCCAGCCACCATACTTTTTCATATTCCGTGCTTTGCAGAATGGTTTACCATTGTGGACCTCTGCCAGGCCTTCTTTTCTGTGCCATTGAATGAGGATAGCCAATTCCTATGTTCTTTCGTGTTCCGAGAGAGAGTTTTGACATGGTGCTGAGTTCCACAAAGGTATACAGAGAGCCACTCTATTTTCTATTAAATCTTGAAAAAGAATCTTGCATCACTGAAGATGCCTTACAATTCAGTTCTCATGCAATGCATTGATGACCTACTTGTGGCATCAGATACATGAGAAGCTTGCAGACAGTATACAATTGCATTATTGAACCACCTGGTTGAGAACGGACATAAAGTGTCTCCAGGTAAACTGCAATACTGTCAAAAAGAAGTCCAGTATTTGGGACATATCATTGAGAGAGGAGCGAGAAAGGTGTCACCAAGGAGAGTAGAGGTGTTTTTTTCGAATGAATCTGCCTCCAACACAGCGATAAGTCAAAATGTTTTTGGGAATGGTTGTCTACTGTAGGCAGTGGATACCAAACAGTTCCTCATGGCTAAGCCTTTACTGAGGCTGACACACATAGATGTGCCTGCTTCGCTTCCATGGGACAACAAGTGCTTGAAAACCTTCCTAGAGTTGAGAGAAAGTCTCTGTCATGCACCGGAACTAGGGATGCTTTATTACAGGAAGATATTCACATTGTTTTGCATGAGAGGGACGGCTGCACTCTATCGGTGCATGGAAATGCACGAAGACCTGTGACTTATTTCTCACTACCCTTGACCCTATAGCTGCAGGACTGCCTGGCTGTCTTAAAGCAGTTGCAGCCATTGGTGTCAGCATAGAGACATGTGATGGGACATCCTCTAACTGTTATGGTCCCTTACTATGTAGAAATGTTGCTCACCAAAACGAAAATGCAGTACATGACCAATAGTAGGCTCACTAAGAACGGGCACCAGATTCTGCAGCTGAGAATGTGGTATTAAAGCACTGCCAAATTTTGAATCCATCTAATTTGTTACCTATAAATGAAAATGTCAGTGATGATGAAGTTGACCATGATTGTCTAGATGTCACAGACTTATGCGCCAAGGCCTGACATTAAAGAAGAACCCCTGAATGAGCCTGATTATGTAATTTTTGTTGATGGCTCATGTTTGAGAAGCAATAAAAGCACCCTGAGAGCAGCTTACGCTGTATGAGCAATTCAAGATGTTGTGGACGCTTCATGGTTTCGAGGTGTTACCTCAGCACAAGTTGCAGAACTAATTGCACTTACCAGAGCTTGTGGTCTGACAGCCCAAATGAGAGTGACTATATTTACAGATCGTCAGTATGGCTTAGGTCTTGTCCATGATTTTGGACAGTTATGGTTACAAAGAGCTTTTATGACCTCTTCTGGAACTCCCATCCATAATGTGGAGTATGTAAGAAATTAGCTTGCGGCACTCCAATTAACAACAAAGGTTGCAGTGGTTAAATGTGCAGCTCACAGATGAGGCAATGATTATATTGCAGTCACAAACAGATATGCTGACGAAGTTGTACAGTATTGTGCACTTGTGCCCTGCACATTTAATGGGCCTTACGCAATTGATTCTGAAGAGGACACTGTATTTTTGATGTAGCTATCAGTTGCTGATACATAGGAAGAGATCAAAAGATTGCAGGAGAATGTTTCAGAAGTAGAACAGCAGGGTTGGATCAGAGCAGGTTGTGAGAAAAACGCAAATGACATTTGGATGTCAGCTGATGAAAGACCAGTACTACCAGATAGTTTGTTTGCTGTGACATAACATTTCCATGGTCACACACACATCTAGGAAGAGATGCAATGGTAAGGTTAGTCAGACAGGAATCGTTTAACCCCAGATTCAGATGCTTGCAGAAGAAATGTGCCATCATTGTGTGACAAGTCAACAGATGAATGTAGGAAAAAGAACACCAGTAACATTAAGTCACACAGGAAGATCAAGTGGTCCTTTCAACAGGATGTTAAATGGACTTTATCGAGATGCTTATTTGTAATGGGTTGAGATATGTCCTGGTTATAGTGTGCATTTTCTATTGATGGGTGGAAGCCTACCCAACACGAAGAAATGACAGTCTCACCGTAGCTACACTGTTGTTGAGGGAGTTGATACCAGAGTACGGATTACCGGTTTCTCTGGAGTCAGATCATGGGACTCATTTTAACATGAGGTCCTGATGATGCTTTGTGCAGCATGACAGACTGAGCAGAGATTATGCTGTAGCTATTGATCAGAAGCCTATGGAATTGTTGAACAGCTCATTGGAACAATAAAGTCCTGTTTGGCAAAGGTGTGTGCCTCCACATCACTGAAATGTCCTGATGCTTTACTGTTGGTGTTAATGGGTCTCCGAAGAAAACCTGACAGGAAGATCGGGTTATCTCCTCAAGAGATATTAATGGGGCGTGCAAAGAGACTTCCTGCTGTACCTGCGAATGCACTTTTGAATATCAAAGATGACATAATACTCAATTACTGCAAAGGATTGGCTGATGTGGTGTGCTCTGTTTCTCAGCAGGTTGAAGCTGCTACTCTAAATCCTCATCAAGAACAGTGACTGGGTGTTAGTCAAGAAGCACATTCAGAAGTCTTGCCTGGAACTGAGATGGAAAGGCCCCTTGCAGGTGACTCTCATTATGAACACTGCTGTTAAGTGTGCCGGAGTACCAAACTGGGTGCATGCAACGCACACTCGGAGAGTAAGAAATCCATATGAAGAAATTGTGGTCTTTGAGCCAGTTCCAAGAGCATGGGTGACTGAATCACCGGAAGCTGGTCAACTGCAAGGAGCAATATAGCAAGAGAGACAACAGCAAGAAGTAGAAGGAGCAAAGATCTATAAACAGCTGCACCAATCCAAGTTCCTGTGATTTCGCAAAGTGGCATTGAAGTCTCTGAAGAAGAAGAACAAGAGACCAGATTTCAACCTGAGAAAGCTGTTGAGGCAGCACCAGAACAAACAGAGGATCTGGGTGAAGGAACGAGTACTGAATCATGAAGAGTCACCCGCAATGCATAATGCCCACAAAACTATGGTCAAAGGAGACTAAGAACAAGTGTGTCAGTTGATCACATACCACCGACTATTGCTGAGGAAACAGAGTCAAGTTGTGTAATTGACACAGAAGAAGATCAGCCAACGAAAAGAAGATCAAAGCGAGCCTTGTCGAAGGTATTCTGCACTTAAATGGACATACTACACGAATCAAGTGTCAGTGGAAGATTTGATCAATTTGAAATCAGATCTCTTTGAGCCCCCATGACATCATGTAAAGACAAAATTGGGACAAAGCTGTTTGAAAAAGATTTCTGAAAAAGAAATGAAAGTTTGATAGACGGGGTCGTGGCCAGCCGGCATCCAAGATGGCCGCACAGGAGTAGAGCTCCGATCGGCAACTCGTTAGATTCCCCCACATCCGCCTAAAATATCCGTTTAGCCCACTAAAGCTGCTGATCTGGTGCTCCCTAACATCCAGGGGTAACCCGGTCAAGAAACAACCAAAATCCATCTGCCCCATGCGGAGGAATCGGGGCCGACATCGCGACGCGCTGTGGAGCGGAGGAGGTTCCGGCGAAGATGGCGCGGGGTGTCACTCTGCGTCACATCGATTGTTGAAGTACAGGCCTGCAAACCCTGGAGCGCTTCCCCGCTGTGCGGCCCCACTCACCTCCGGCGTGATTGCTGCCTCCGCTTCGCCCGCGCACTCACGGCAAGACTCCGGTGGCGGCCCCGGAAGAACCCCTGCAGTCAGCTGGTAAGCGATGTGGTCGGGTGGGCTCCGGTCTACGCAGCGGGCCGCGAAGAGCCTCCCACACCACCGGCACAGCTCCGGACGTCGAGGCGGGGGGAGAGTGGTGATTCCCTTTCCCCCCCCTTCGGTATTCTCTCCTCTACTCGACACCTGACGCCTGGGGCCCAGGGCCTTTGTCCACCCTCTGAGGCCCGGATTTGCAACGCTGGCTGTTCCCCCCCCCCATAGTGGACAACACGCACCTAGACAGCCAGAGTGGTGCAGAAACACCTGTGGTCACACTGCGAGAGACCACCAACACCTGGGCCCCTCTCATCACATTGGGGGTGTGGTCTACGCCGCTTTCCACGGTTTGGCCTGGGAGACAGATGATTGTTTTTGGGCATTATAACCAATGCGCAAGGCCTAGCAACAATTGACCGGAAGCAGGGGGAATAAGGTGCTGGCACATTTGTATACGGCAAGGGGCTGCATCAACAAGACTTGGCACATATTCTGGGGGTACCGCATGAACTGAACGCCGGCCGGCGTAGTGAGGTGGGGTTCTACCCATCACTATTTCCTTCTGTCGATTGGGCGCATCCGGCCCCTACGCCTACGACCTCACTGCCCCGAGTGTCTTTGGGGCTAACTTCGCATGACGGTTTTGATGCCATGGCCACCGCGAAAGGGTCCAAGCAGACCCACCTGCTGAAATTGGCAAAATTTGCTCATTCCAATACTGATGCCACGGATGAGAAACACGCAGAGCACGAAGCAAAGCAACAGGCGGATGATGGGGCCCCAACCCTGGTAGATGTCATGGAAGCCATACAGGGGGTCCGCTCAGCGCTGGAGCACAAAATTGACACGTAACGGCCGAAGTCACCCTTATGCATGCCGACCTACGCAATATGGGAGAAAGGGTCAAAGCGACCGAACATTCAGTCTCAACGCTCCAAATATCCACGAAAGCACTGGAAACGACGGTCAAATGGCTCCAGGCACAAACCTCGGACCTGGAGGCTAAATTGGAAGAATATGAGGAGCGCGCACGCAGAAACAATATGCGTATTTTGGGGGTTCCCGAGAGAGCGGAGGGGCAAGCTATGAACCTTTTTGGAGAGGATTTGATTCAGAACCATCTACAGCCCCGAACCCTGTCACAATATTTCTCAGTTGAACGTGCTCATGGAGTGCCTGCGGGCCCCCCGAAACAAGGCGCCCCTCCACGTCCCATCTTAGCGCGAATATTCAATTTCCGCGACAGGGACATTATCCTTCAAACGGCACGTTTGAGGATTCGATGAACACATTCTTTCCAGACTTCACTTTAAAAGTACAACAGAAGCGCAGGCCCTTCCTGGAAGTGAAGCAGGCACTCCGCGACAAAAACTTGAAATATGCAATGCTCTTTCCGGCCAAGCTGCGGGTGCAAGCGGAGGGGAGGTCCTGGTTTTTTCAGACCCCAGAGGAAACCTGGGACTGGCTAGAGGGATGGAGATCCCCCGGCGCTCAGAAACATAACTCTCCCGGCTGTATGCAGCGACAAGAAAATCGCCAAGAAAGATCTGATCGAGAAGAAGGCGTTTAACCAACGGTATTAGCCACGTTAAAACTGCAGCTCGACCTGCCTCCCACGAACGGCGGAGTTCCACTGTATGCCAGAGGGGCGACGAACGTCGACTGGCCCCACTGGGGAATGGGTGACTATAACACACGAGAGACTGGTTCTATGTTTGCATTTTTCTTAAATATGTTGCATTTGCTATGACATTCCAGAAGTGACCAAGTCACGCGATTTAACATCATGTGCTGTTATGGGAGGCGGGACTATTTACTGATGCTTTATAGGTTGCACAACAGAAATAGATTATTGTTTGTAGCATGCTATATTACGGGCTCGAATAGTTAGGATTATGGGGGAACGGGGCTCTGTAGTTGGGAAGTTCCGGCTGTGTAGCATTCCCCCTCACAGAGTATACTAGTTCAGGGTACACAGGCACTCTGCAAAATTGGGGGGTGGGCAGTTTTACGTCCACGTTGCAGGGAGGCAGGGTGGGGTGGGGAGGGGATCCAGGGTGTTCCAGAGGGTTTAGTTGTAGTCTGAATTTATTTGCTAAGTGCAGTCTTATGTGCGGTGCTTCTCATAGTGCACCTTGGGTCGTCAGCAATGTGAGAAATAGTTTTCCAGGGATCATGTACGAAGTGTCTCAGGTGTGGTCGCGGGGTGGGAGCGGTAAGGCGAACCCTCAATGTTGCTTCTCCAGGGTCCTCCGAAGGGGATGGCCTCCTGCACTGCGCTTAAATGCATGATAACCATGAAACGGCACCGTCACTGAGCCGCCTTAAACTACTCTCTTGGAATGTAAACGGCTTGGGGGATTGAGTTAAACGGGGAATAGTGTTGCAATATCTAAAACGACAGGCCCCAGACGTGGTATTGCTACAAGAAACTCATATTCAGGGAACCTCCTACTGTGCACTCAATAGATGGGGCTATAAGCTGGTGGCCCACGCGGGCTATACTAGAGGGTCCAGAGGGGTGGGTATTCTCGTACACAACTCCTTCCCCTTCCAAGTACATAAGGTTACTCGCGATCCACTCGGTAGATGTGTCACGTCTCGGGCCAATGGGAGGGTAGGTCCCTTAATGTAACTTCCCTATATGTGCCTCCCAGGCTTCACTCCCCTACACTGACCGACCTGAGCCCGCATATACTAAACCTGCCTGAAGGTGACGTATTAGTGGGGGGTGATTGTAACGCAGCGCTCAACGGAGACTTAGACCGACACCCGCCCAGACGAGGGGAACCACCCGGGAAGCTGCTGGCGGATTTCCTTGGGGTCTTGGGCCTGATAGATGTCTGGAGGGTGTGCAACCCCTCGACCAAACAATACACCTTCCTCTCCGGGGTCCATGGTAGTATGTCCCGCATAGACTATGTCTTCTGCAAAGCCACCCAACTCCCCAATTTTGGAGAGATCTCTTTCCTTCCCAGGGGCATCTCGGACCATTCCCCGTTGGTGACGTACTATGGAGGCGCTCCCCCCCCTCACATGCCATGAAATTTTTAGGGGCGACCCCCTCATCAGAGGCCTCAATTGGTCTGTAGACTGGATGGATAAAATCTCCCTCTATGCCGACGACATTTTGCTCTATCTAGCCAATCCCTGATTTTCCATTCAACGTGTACTGCATATATTTGCCCTATTTCAAAAGTATTCGGGCTATACTATCAATTGGGACAAATCCCTGGTCTATGTTCTGAGCAGGGAACGCCCAACCCTACCTACAGGCTGTGAGGCCAAGATAGTCACAGACGGCTTTCTGTACTTGGGAATATACATTACTGTCAATACTACAGTTTTCCACGATCGAAATCTTGCTCTGCCTCTGCGTCGCTTTCATGCTGATGTGCAACACTGGAAAACACTACCCCTCACTTTACTAGGCAGGGCCGCCCTGTATAAAATGATGGCGCTTCCCCGCTTTCTCTATGCTCTACAAAACACACCCTATTTAGTCCCATCACATTACTTTCACGCTATTGAATCTGAGGTACGCGCCTTGCTCTGGAACAATGGTACACCCCGAATAGCTCTGGTCAAACTTACAAAAAGTTGGTATGACAGAGGTATCACCCTGCCTGCCATTAGAAGCTATTATTGGGCCTCGCAGCTAGTGGTTCTTAATCATTGGGTGCACCGACCCGTTACGGATCCCGCTTATAGGATGGACAGGCAAAACATGCTCCCCGGTAACTATTTCAGGGCACTCTATGGAGGGGGAAACAAGCACCCAAACACACTCCAACTTCCACCACAATTGCTATATGGCACACGGCGACAGCCGCCCTCGGGTGGAAAGCCAAAATCACACAAGTCACCCCATTGCTTGAAGCATGCCAGCTGGGTATGTTATCAAAACAACCAGGATTTGATAAGTGGGACTTGATAGGCCTCTCGAGAGTTAGTGACCTGTGGGTGGGAGGCAGGGTGAACCCGTTCAGCGATCTTCAGAGGGACTATCAATTGCAATGCGGAGAAACTTTTCGCTACCTTCAATCCCGCAGTGCGCTACACAGAGTGATACCCAAGGGGACGGACCTGCCGGTCTCCTCGCCCCTAGAGGACAGACTACTAGACGACTACCTCCAGGAAAAAGCCATTTCATTGACATATCGCAAAATTCTTAATAATACACCAGATACATTAGGTAAAACTCATGCAAAATGGGTAGATGATGTCGGGGATATTAACGACGAAGACTGGCAGGAGGCCCTGGCTTCTCCCCGTGAGGTGGCGATCCGATCTTGATTCAAATTCATCCAACTTAAATTGTTACACAAAGCCTATTACACCAGCTCAGTGCTTGTCAAGATGGGGGTTCTGGGCTCCTCAGCCTGTCCCAGAGGATGTGGACACACCGGCACTTACCTACACCAATGGTGGGAGTGCCCGATCCTTCAGAAGTACTGGGGTGAGGTCCTATCAGCGCTGTCTCTAATTTGTCACAAACCCCTCGATGTTTCCCCCCGGCTTTGTCTTCTTAACATCTGGGAGGCTACTGACTTGTCGAGATCTGAGAGATTGTGGGTCTCCCTGGGTTGTATGGTGGCAAAACGCAACATAGCCAGAACATAGAAAGGAGTGGCCAAGCCAAGGTTCAGTGACTGGGAATCCGATATGGATTGGTGCATGCAAGCGGAGAGGGTTATATATGAAGGCAGAGGATACCCACAAAAATGGACTAGAATCTGGGGTCCTTAGAATGTAAGCAGAGGGTTGATATGTACTCCTTTCAGTGATGCTCCCCCACTGTCTGCAGACCACGAGGCCGAGTAATGTTTTGTATACGATGTGATGTAGGAGACACGCGACTGCATTGTAGACCCTGTGAATCGATATAACAATTGCTGTATTATTGTAATGAGATTGCCGAAAATGCTGGAGACTGCTCTGTACTGCACTTTTTTTCTTTGTCTGTATTGCTTTTTATTTTGTTCTTGCAATAAAAAGATTTATAAAAAAAAAGTTTGATAGACATTATCAAAGACTGAAATGAAAAATATCTTTTGTTTTAAGGCTTAAGGCTGCTGAAGAAGAGTAGGAATAGCACATTTAGAAGAACACGGAGTAGGGTTAAGGTTGACTATACGAGGAATGCTGTAAATAAAGAGACTGTTTAGAAAGAAACTGTTTAAACAAAGTAACTGCAAAAAAGACTGCTTGAGAAAATCTGAACTGAACTGTTGAATTATTGCTGCTATATTTTGCTTAACGATCTGATTACAGACAAATGTGTATCCAAATCAGAGCTGGATGCAACATTATTATGGGTAGTACATTCTTAGTAACATTGTTAGTAATCATAACAGTATTAGTAGGGTTTTATTTCACACCAGATAAAGGCAAATCTGTGTCTACACTTGCACCTATGACATCAACACACACAACAGATGAGGAAAGATTAAAAGCATCATTTGTGAGTTACAAGCAAGAAACGTTTTCTACTAATGTTTACTCTAGTTCAAGAGTACACACAGGAACTAGGCATGAAAGATTGTTATGTCTGTGCCCTCTTACCTTAATCAGCTGCAGAAGAAGTTACTTTCTACTATATACCTAAGTGTATAGGTGAGAATACTTTTAATATTTTTACTCAAATTATGACTTAGTTCTTTCAAGAGTGCCCTTTCTGAAGAGCATGAATCTACACCCACAGGCAAAAGAAATGGACACAGCTTGGTATTATTTTAGACCATCCATGCCTACAGGTCAGTGGTGGATTCTGAGTGAGGGCATCGAGGATCTGCACCCTTTACTTTCACCCCCCAGAGTTGGCCATTGCAAAAGTTAAAACAAACAGTTTTTATGTGTTTAAAAAAAATAAAATGCACACACTTATCTCTTGCTTGGGGCTTTGGTTGTTGTTGCCGTGATGACTGATGAGTCTCATGTCATCTGACACACTGCGAGCAAAGTTGATCCCTTGCTTTCCCTAATCTGCCTGTGGGTGGGTCCTGAGTCTACAGTATTTGCTGGGCTGACGAGCTAACAGCCCTGAGGCCTGTGAGGTCATCAGCTCGGCAAATAGCCTCAAGGACCAGTTTTCACCTCCTGATGGCGTGGGGGTAAAGGTAGCCCCGAGCACTTCAGGCTGAAGCCCTCTAGCGCCTGGGGCTTCATATCAGTCAGGGAGTGGAGAGGATGGCACTCCACCCTTTCCTAACTCATCACAGGAGGGACTCACCATGTGATGTGTTCGGAAAGGGTGGGATAGAGGCTGCAGGCAGGCGGGAAGCCAAGAAATCAAGTCAGCACAGTTTGTCATCAGGATTTTTGAAGACACACTGCGCAGACTTGAGGTGTCGCAGCTCCAGCATCTGTGTTTGACTGACAGTGGCAGCAAAGAGCTGAAGAGCAGCATACAAGGTGGTGTGCACTGCTGGTGGTTGTCTGCACCATCTAGGTGCCTCCTGATCCCTTGACACTCCAGAAGGTTCCCTGCAGCCCCCAACCCTGTGATTGGACCAGGCACCAAGTGAAGATAGGTAAGTAAAAAAAAAGCTGGCCCAGCAAAACAGAAATACTGGTTCAGACTTTAGACACTGGCATGCTGAATTCACAGCTAGACGCATCTGCAAAGCAATACAGAATCACTGTCACCGAAATAAAGCATGCTGCTCTGACAGTGACTCTGTAGTGTTAAACCAGAGTCCAGACTCTGCCTCATAAGCGAGTGACTTGGCTTGCTGCACAAAGTATTTCTTTTCAACTCTGTGGGAGGAAATGAGCTCCTGGGAGGGAGGTCAGGTGGGAAGATATCACTGGCCCTAAATCAGTAGCAGTGATCGCGTATGCCAGTCTGCAGTAGTCGATTTGGTTAACGCTAATTGTTAATTTTTACCACGTTCCTGCACTTAAATTCTGTGTTGCACTTTTCTGAACTTGTTCAAGCTCAGTCATAGTGTGCATGATGTTTTAAAGAGATCTGACAACCATGCGCTGGAACATCTGCAAGAATAAACAATTCAACTGAACCCAGAGCTTGAGCTATTGTTTGAAGACTTGGAAGTCCACGTAATGACGAAGGCCTAGCATCAAAAGTCCTACTATGTGTGCCGTGAGCTTTGACAATTTTTAGGACTAAAAAACTGAACTCAAGATGACTTTATTATTCGATGTGCTGCCTTCTTCTACACACTCACAGTACTTCATAGGCCATGTTTGATAAATGGGCTTTGTGGGGGTTTAGCTGGGCCAACTACAGAATTTGAGATATATACCCATTGTTTTTGGTCAGCTTTTGTCTGCTTATTGCACTTGATTGACACAACTAAAATAGGCACTTGACATTTGAAAATAGTATATATCTTTGTTTTAAAAAAAAGAAAACAAAGCAGTGAAGTTTCATATACTCTAAAAAAAAGAGGAACAATGACTTAAGGGACTATGAGACTAATTCTTCTGGCATATCATTATTTTAAACTAAGTGCTCTTGGGCCAAGAGTAGGAAATTATTATTTGGGTGGGAACTGATGTATTCACAGTGGGTTTCGTACAATTTAACCTGTTGAGGAAACTGGTAAGGTTGTAGCTATATAAACTATAAATGTTTTCCTCCTTTCTCTGTTGTTCTTCGCCACCCTGTGACCTCTTCATTTTCAGTAGTATTATTCTTAAGAAATAGTCACGTTGTAAAAAGGGACATGGGACTCATTTGTTGCACTAACTTGGGATGACAGTCTACCTCACAGTTGGTAAGCTTCTGCTTGATATTACTGCTTCCGTGAATGTAATGTATCAATGTTCTCATTTACATTGGGATTTTCTAAAGATATCAAAGTTCTGAAGGTTCGGTACTTGGGATACATTAAAAACTACGAAGGGCTCCCCACAATGGTGTGATTCTTGCCACCTTAATGGAATGCAGGCACAGATTTATCCTCCAGATCTGTGCACTCGCAGGACTGCTACTAGGCTGCACATTTCTCCACCACTTGAGACCATTTCCGCTGTTCTCCCACAGAAGTGCTGCCCTATCTGCATATTTCTTTGTACATTGGAACCAGTTTAATGGCTGTGGCAACAGCTCAAGTGGGTGGACAGGAGAAGAGCTGTGTATGCTCCTGTACAGTTGGTGAGCCAGTTCCAGGGCTGTGTGATTTTGTACTTCAAAGTCGCATCTAAAACAGTCTGCAGAATTGTTGCTGTCCCGTTTAATTCTGATTTTGCATTTTAAATGTTCTTGAAGCAGGTTCTTCCTTCATTGCTCTCTCAGCGAACCCATTCTCTTAAAGTGCTGTATGTACTCAGAGGAGCAGGAAAGCCTGTAGAAACAGTGATTCATACACAATTGCATCTCATGGCTCAGTTCTTTTTATTTTTATTGCTTTAGTTTTCTATCTTTTACATGTATACCCAAAGAATAATGTATGGATTGTAAATATGGTATTTCTTATTAGTTTTTCACTCTGCATTATCATTACAAGGTGGGCCTGGTGCTGTAGCTCTTGTGAAGTGCATATTCTTTTCAATGTCACTCCAAAAATCCTTTTATTTTGCACAGCTGCAAAAGGGATTTCAGAAGAATTCCCCAAATGTCTACACTTTCCTCAGGTATTTTTCCCTTCTCCTGGATCATCCTCCCAACAAGGGTTCACTGTTTGTCACTCTTAGCAATAATCCTTCCTCTTTGCATTACACTTAGGGTATGTATGACAGGGGCAGTCCTGCTACTCTTTCAGAATGAGTCAGATGCAAATCAGGTGTGTTGACATCCAAGATTGGGCCTGAGAGTGAGTCATTCCAGTATTGGCTTGAGAGAACCAGTGGTCTTGTTTTAGTGTAAGAGATACCACCAAAACATTGCATTAGAAAAACCGGCCTCCACCTGGATGTCTGCCCAGTAAACAAGCTTCTGTGACCTCTCAGGATGGGCCTACTACTGTAGCTAACTTTAGTAACAATGTGCTTTACGGAGTCTGTGTGATTTGCCCTTACACCATGGTCTCCCAGGGAGAATCTCTCACTTGGTGGTCTCCACCTCATGGTGCCTCAGGATGGTCCTCATAGAAAACTTGTTTGGCAATAGTCTGCACTCTACATTGCCCAAGGTGGAGACGCTTGTTTGTTAAAAAGGATTTGCACTGAAAACGGTTACTGGACTCCCAAATAAATGCTGTGTTCCCTGAAAGTGAACTCCAACCCCGCCTCCCCTTGTACGCAGCCCAGCCTCACCACTCTCAAACTTCACCAGCCGCCACTGCTATTGATAGTGTTATGGCTTACAAAAAACAATTTAACCTGTTTAATGAGACCCTTAGAGAAGGTATTCAATATGACATAGAGGGAAGAAATATAAAATTTCACATAGTAAGAACGGAGAGGAAGATGTTTTGAAAAACATTTGGAAAAAGGAAGAAGATGAATTTAAAAAGAAAATGGTTTACCTTAGATTAAGATTAGACAGAAGACACAAAGGAAAACTTTGTGTTTACAGCAGAAGAACCCAAACTAGAAACAGACTTGTAGGAATTAGCAGTTGTGAACACACATTTGAAATTATGGGAGGTGCATGGAAAGTTTTACAAGGAGAAGAAACAGTCATTCCAGGAGTTTATTTTATTTATGAACAAGATGCATATTTCCAATTACCTGCTGATTGGGAGGGTATTTGCTATTTAGCTTTGCTGTTTCCTAAAATGCATCATGTATATAGTATAGATACTTCAACAATGACACCATCACACAAACATACACTTAGCACAGAAGATGGAACACAATTAATGAGAGACATTTTTGGAGCAATTATACCACCAGTAGGGGTTATATTAAATGATGAGAAAATTAGAAAGCTTTCAACCGTTGTTGACAAATTGGAAACGAGTATTTCCGGAGCTGTATTAGCTGTAAATATAGAATTAGCGGCTATTAGATCCATGCTTTTACAAAATCACTTAGCATTAGAAATGTTAATCACAGAGAAAGGCGGTGTCTGCAAGATGCTGAAAGCTAAGCTTTGCTGCTCATACATACCTGACAAAAGTTAAAAAATGTAAGAATTCGCAAAGAACATATCTGATCTAAAACCTGAATTAGAACCTTTAGAAACACCTGGGATTTTAGAAAATGGTGGCAATGGAATTAATGGAATTGGCAACTGGTTTGCGACTGCTGGAGGAGGAATTTTGAAAGCTATTTTTGCACCAATATTAATAGTAGGACTTTGCATAATAGTTTTATTTGCTTTTTTCAAAGGCTGTAGATATTACATTAACAAAAGAAAGAGCAGAGAACCATGCAACCAAATAGAGAGGAAATTATCATTAAATGATCACATCAATTGAGAGTACAAGATATTAAAGGAATCTCGAGGTTTAAAAAAGAAAAAGAAAAGACCAACTGAGGAGAGTGAACTCTAAAGATTCATTTGTGAAGAAATTGTCATAAGGAGGAAATTGAGGGTGTGTTTTAAATAAAATAGAGAAAATAATACAGTTTAAAATAAACATGCAGAATTAACATGCAAGTTTTAATGAAAATGAAATGCTTTAAATGCGAAAACGGTAATAAGCAACCATATTTGCTCGTACTAGGTCTCAAATGACTGAAGCAGCTTTACTTGAAAAGCTGACATGACTAGATTGGCAAAATATGCATTTCTTGACCTCTCTGTTAACATGTTTTTTTATAAATAATAAGTTGCATAACATGGTTTTATCTAAACTCTGCAGAATGTTTCTCTTACAAAAAGAGCAGGTCCTGTTCCCTGTCCAGGATATCAGCCCAGCAGTGCACCAGCTGCTGCTTGGTGCATACGATGCTGGTGCTGCAGTGCATACATCACCGCACTTACCCACAGAGCACCCAATGCACCTGCAGGACATACTCCTTACTGTGTCTGCCACCTGCTGCCAGCATGCGAGGGAGGTGGCGGTGCACCCAGAAAATAAGTGCGCCCACCTCCACCTCGCTGAAGATGGGATGGGGACGCACCCCTGCCCACCTGCGTCACCCACAGGGAGAGCAGGTGGCGCTGCCTTCTTCTGCCTTCATGTGGAGGGAGGATTGGAGTTGGGAGAGGAATCGGACAGGAGGGAGACTGGGAAGTAAACAGGAGGGCAGGTCAGGAAAGAAAAAGTAAACTCAAAGTACAAAAAGTGACAAAAACACAGACAGAAATGCAAAATACACACAGGGAAAGTCAGCTAGTAACACAAACAAGTAAAAAAAAGGTTGGGATTGGGAGATCAGATGGGGGTGGATTGGGCTGGATTAATTTAGGAGCAGGCAGCCAGCAGGGAGAAAGAGGAGCAGGCAAATAAAATGGCCGTGCCCTTGCGTAACGCGTGGTGCTGTTCCCACTGATTTTTCAGCATGGAATGTGCTACTGGCATGGAATAAGCATCACGAACGGCAGGACAAGCATTGGCAGAATTCTGCAGAATCTCGCGGAGTTTTTTTGTAACTCCGCGGAATTCCACAGAGTAAAACTCCACAAGTTCTGCCCAGGCCTACTACTTTTTTGGTTGCCACAGCTAAATTGTGGGGCATGCTGCCCTGTCATATCTCATTAATGGAGAATCACCTGGTTTTTAGGAACTGTCTCAAAACTTGGCTCTTTACTTTATAAGGGCACAAGGATGTCTCTTTTTTCTGGGATATTGTGTTTTCAGTGGGTTTAACACCTTCAAGCCTTTTGGTATATGGACGCTCTACAAATTTGTTTTAATTTCAGACTCTCAAATCATCCCAGATCCCACTTACAAATCACTAACCGGTGTCTTTGCCTTGCTCTTCTATCACCTTCTTTTTACCTGTTGTACCTCACTTCCATCTTTCCCTGAATTTCCTCAAATCGTTAATTCCCTAGTCTTTTCAATTAAATGTTTAATGTGAGCTCTTAAAGTCATGAATCCTAATTCTTTTATTTCATCATGTGTTAGACACATTTTATAATTTGTACTCACAGTCGTCATCTTACAGATAACTTCACTCTCACCAATTAAGTCCTCTAGTCTATTGTGTGCTACATGTGTGCATGTGGCTGATTCTTTGATCAAATTCCTAATTTCATCAACATTGTAAGTCAGTAACCTATTTAAATCAATTGTTCATTTTAACATTTCCCCAGAATTTAATTTTAAAAGTCCAACATTAATAGCTCTCCCTTTCGGAGCCTCTTCTAACAATATTGTTATAATAGGTAGACCGCTTTGAGTTTGTGAAACAGCGGGTGTATCTCCAAAAGTACTCGGTGCTACTGTCATTGCAATTTCAGGTGGGGCACTCACTATTGTACCAGTACACACATCTGTAGCTGTTCTCTGTCTCTGCACAGCTGTGCTATCTCCCGCTGCATTTATATCAGGTACTATGGTAGGACCAGCACCAGTTTCTTGAGCACTGTCAATATATGGAGGAGATTTAGCATTCAAAAGCAGATTAATAAAATTATCCTCATCATCACTCTGTTCCTTTTCCTTCTTAGCTTTCTCTTTATCCTCAATTTCTATAACTATTACAGAAATAACCCTCTCTCCTTCCATCGTATACTCCCTCCAACATTTTTCCTATCTATACCACTTGCTTTCTAACCATTGCCTAAACAAAGCTTTTACTTGCAATGTCATTTTCTTTCTTTCCTTCTCAGTGATCATTCGATCCCATCTGTTTAATGCCTCAAATTGTGTGGGTCTGAGTAACGCTTTCTCTCATTCATTGTTTGTCACAGAAAATCTAGTTTTCTAATATTAAAGGTACCTTCTAAAGGAAACTGAACATTTTTATCGGAAGCAGTAAAATCATCACATTTAGAAATCCAGGTACATTGTATAGAATCCAATATCTCATTTTTCATGCAGGTGTTCCCTTAGCTGGTAATTTTTGCCCCTCAGTAGAAAGTACAGGTTTAGGTTTTTTAAATACAGCAGTCATTACTTTTGCTCAAATCGATCTCAAATATCCCACAAAACAACTAGCAAACAATGACCAATTCCATTGCAGCTCTGTCAAAGGTCAAACTATCACAGCGCGGATCGGGCAGCAACCAGCCAATGACAGTCTGGCTTTGCGGTGATGTCTAGCCAATCCCAGCACGGTTCCCTGGCTGACCAACCAATCACAGTGCTAATTCTCCATAAGCAAGGAAAATGATTGCAAAACCTTTTCTAAGTCATTTTACACAACATAAACTCTTGTCTGCTCAACATAAATTAAAGAAAAGCAAATAATTAAGGTACAAGGAATCTCAGAATCAAATAGAGGTAAGAACATAGAACCGAACCCTACCTGGTAAAGTTTTAAAAAACAATTCACACCAGCTAAACTTCTGCCCAGCGGTAATCCACCCTGGCTAATGCACGTGAACTAGGAGCAAGGTACACCAACCCAGATTAAACACACAACCCTGTAAAGGAAAGTACATTAATTCAGAAACCCCTATCTGCATGCATGCTGCGCTTCACACTACATACTACCTTATGCAGACAAATAAAACACAATATCCCAAGATCTTGGATGTTGATGAATCTGATAGCCAAACTAGCCAATAGTAAACACATTTTTATAAGTTAAATTCACAAATAACCATAATACATCAACACAGCAGTGATCAGACCACCAATTCAACCCCGCATTGCATACCCAAATGCTTCTCATACAGCATAACAATCTACCTCACAAACTCAAACTTCAGCAACACATCACAACCACCTCAAACAGCTCTCACCTCATAAACATACACTGCCCTATTCATACTTAGACTCCAATCGTTCAGGAACAGCACTACAACTCAGACTTCTAGGTACCAGGAAATCCACTGGAGAACCCACTATCTCCCAGAACAGGGTAAAGGACCAAAAGAAAACCTAAAAGGGGTCTTTTGGCATATGAAGGTGCTATTTAACATGTAACCCTCCTCTGATTTGTAGCAGCAAAACTATACTCCAAAATTTGGACACCCCAAAATTTACACACCTCAAAGTATTATCTCTTACGGTACTCCCACAGATTAAATTGTATGTTAAGGCACCCCCTAAACATCGATTAGCAGAGCAAAAACAGTTCAAATAAGTAATTAGGCCCTCTCAATAACTGAGTTCTAGACCAATGAATTGAAGGATTTTATTACAAAATTCAAAAATTAGCGGAACAGAAAAAATGTCATTAAGCTCTCAAATGCAGAGTTATACAGAGTATCCAAAATCATAATTATTCTCCCCAAATGAGCTGCATAATCAAACAGAAGTCAGACAGCATCCCTAATAATAGGAAAGCCTTCTGGCTAACCCGCAAATCCAGTGGTTCTTATATACAATTCTCTCATAACAAATTAGTAAAATGGCAAAATCATCATGGTCTAAGCCGAAAACGCTGTCTTTACCTTAACACATAAGCATTCTTCCATTTCAAAAATGTAATCAGCACCCTCTATGTTAATTCCATTCAGAGATGTTCTAAGAAATATGAAACATTTAATCAATGGAACTTTCAGCAATTGAATGGACAAGTGCTCACAAAGGAAGGTAGTGTAAAGAGATCTTGGTAATGTTTCAAATCACAGGGAACAGGAAAAAGTTAATTGAAAGCAATGTAATCATAACAGATTAAATAAACCATTGCACATCAGCCTGACTGTGCTGTGTGGAGCCTGGGGGAGACAGAGGTAACATCCATCTTGTCTAAAATGGGGTTTGGCAGGAAAATGTGTCATAAATAAAACATATTAATAAACATACTTCTATGCATTATCTAAAATTTGTTTCAACTGCAATCATATTAATTAAGTCCATATGTACAGAATATAAAGAATCAATCACGAAAAGGCACATTAATTGTCATTATTAATTCACAAGATATAAACCTCAAAAAACAGTCTAACAATTTGCCTCTCTGATTATCTATAATCTTTAAACAACTAATAAAACTTTGTTATTCAGTAACTCATTTCTCTTGGTATCACCTTTTTTCTCTGGAAATATCTTCCACCATCTTTAAGTGATTGTAGGCACAATCATTACAATTCTGCATCTCATAGGTTTCAGACCTCTTTCTCATTAATGAGCTCGATTTGCTCTTATATTTGCAACTTCTTGCAGGAAAATGCGGCATGACCATCACACATCTATGCATTATATTAAATTAGTTTCAACTACAATCATATTCATTCAGCCAATAAATGCAGAATTGTTAATGAAAAGGCATAACTGTCATTAATACACAAAATATAAATCCCGAAAAACAATCTAACTGTAGCAAAAGCGCAATCAAGCAACATGACCCTGCCCAAGTCTGGCTGGGCAGTAAATAATAGGGGTGCAGTGGCCCCTCAAATCCATGGGCCCCTGTGCCACTGCACCTAATGCAATGTTAGTAGCTATGCTATAATTACATTTCACAAATTTAGAGTGTTTAGACAGAGAAATTAAGTGGCTTGCTAAGATTTATGCGATTTTCAATCAAGTGCTGATGCTGGTTCCAAAGTCGGTTACTTGGTCATCAAATCACCATTATGCCTTATGTCTTATCGATTTAAAAGACCCTGAAGTAGACGTTTTATCTTTAATTCATGAGAAAAATGTATATTCCCCTGATGTTATGATATGCTTTGAAGATATATTCTTGTGCATTGAGCATGAATTTCATGTGTTTTCATGCTTCTTTTTATTGAACTAGTGTTCTTGTGCCTCTATAAAGAACATTTGAGAGAGCGAGCCTAATACCGGGCAGGGGACTGAGGTTCACAAAATTCTTCAGCACCATTTGTAAGCTCAGTCCCTCACCTGCATTCTCTTAACTAAGCAATGTCTAGATTTTATTTGTGTCTTATTGTTACATGCAGTAGCACCTTCACGAAGAAACACTTTCTGGTATTTAGAGAAGATGGCATCTGAGAGTAGGGCTCTCTGTGGCTACATAAAATAAGGGTTTTGAGAGTGGTAGGTACCTTATCTTTCTGTACATAATTTGCTATGAGTACCCATGTGGGATGTCCAGGAGGTGGGAGGTCAAGCTATCAATGTCGTTCGAGATTTCATGAGCGGAATCTTGCAGTGAGTCTTCTTGGGCCATTAGGAACCTGCAAAATGAAGCCCCTCCCCCCTGCAGAATTGAAGAGGGGCCCCTGAGTTTCCAATATCTCTCAGATATTTATTGGTCTTGGGCTGAACATGGCCCCCTTGGGGCGTAACGCAGGCCCCCAACATTTGGGGGGCTGGGTTCATCCCATTAGGGGGTCGCTACTCAGCCTAATGCAAATGAATATCTGAGAGAGGTGGAATACTCAGTGGCCCCTCAACACTTTCTGCCGAGGGAGCCCCATCATTTCGCATTATGCCACTGGCTCCTCTGAAGGGTTGGGGCCCTCCCTGGGCCAAAGGGGCTGCAGGGGTCTGTATTACACCCCTATGAGGGCCTTAATTCACAGCTGGTAACACGACTGAATGGAACTTAAATTCTGTAGCTTTAGATAAATTCTTTAAAAAGTCCTGGCAGGTTGTTTTTCTTCCTTTGACGGTCTCTTCAGTGAAGCCAATACATGAATTAGGTTACCGTCGAATCAGCCTTCCCTCCCATGCAGCAGCTTCATGCATGCTATTGAGCAGTGTATAAAGCAATTACTGCTCTAGGGGAATTGAAGATCCTGGGGCTTATTTACAAGGGGATTATGCCACCAGAACGTCAATTTTTTTCTCTGAGTTTTATATAGCGCAAACTTGACCCGGAGGTATCGGGTATCAGAGCGCTTTACATTAGCACCTGTTGTGTTACACAAGGACACATTTATTTTTGTTAGGCACAAAGGAGATTAAGTGATTTGCCCAGAATCACAGGATGTTGAGCGTCATTGCGAGACTCTAACCCAGTTCCCTAGATTTGAGGTCGACCGCCCTAGCCGCTAGTTGCGCCATGCGCTTCTCAATATTTACAAAGCAGTGTTAAGCCGCTTTTGGTGGCTTAACGCCACCTTGTAAATAAGGCCCCTTTACATGCATCACTTAGTGTGAAAGGGGCGTGCAATGAGTGTTTCTGTGGGCGTTCCACCACAACACCCATTCCTTTTGACACTGCCCCAGATTTACAAGGAGGTGTAAATCTGAGGCAGTGCCAAAACCTAACGCCATGCAAGAGCAGGCGTTAGAATGGCAAAAAGATGAGAAATACTTTTATTTCACCTCGTTTTTACTTTTTCTGTGTGTGCTGCATTCTGCAGCCCACATAGAAAGAGCAAACCGACATTAATGATTGTTTATGTGCAGGAAGGTGTCCCTTCCTGCACATTAACAATCATTTAATAATGACGATCTGCTACTTCTATGTGTGCTGCATTTTGCAGCACATATAGAAGTAATAAATGGCCATTAGTGATTGTTTATGCGCAGGAAGGGACACCTTTCTGCTTATAAGCAATCATTCCCTGCAACGCAGGCACCCTTGCACTATGGTGCAAGGCTGCCTGCATTGGTGCTAGGCAGCTAAATTTAGCGCCAGCACTAGGGAAAACACAGGGGTGTACTGTATTCTTGTGAATACGGTGCATCCCTGCGTTTAAAAATGTCGGAGCATGGCGCTACTAAATTTGTCGCAGCTACATGCTCCGACATTTTCTCGGAAATATGCCCCCCTATGTTATGAATCTGACAGCATTCACGAGCATCAAGGCAACAATCCTAACGCCTACAGTTGATTGGGTTAGTAAGGGGCACTCTGGGTCGTACTAGGGTTGCAAATAGGCCTGGGCACCAAAACAGTAGTGACCCACATTTGTAATTTGAGCAACTCTAGACTTTTGAAGAAATGCTGCCTGGTGGTGTCTGAAGGATGTGAACCACATGTATTTGTCCTGGCTGCAAGTAATGTGTCTGCGGTAATATTCGAGAATCGAGGCAGTGAAATTCATTATATTTCCTCCCTATCAAAAAGATACAACCATCAGCACATCCCTGCTCTTCTACCCACAATGTGTGACTGGTCCATCCATGCTGCATGCAGTGAGACAGCAGTATCCGCAGCCTGCACAGTCTGCTTGCTACTGCTGCCTAGTCTTTATTTAAAGATGTTTTTAAAAAATGTATTACATTTTATGGTCTGATGTCACAGTGTTACATAGCAGAAATCTTAACTCATATCAGTGCGAATAGCAAACGTGTATACAATGAGTACAAATCATGAAACAACCATAAAGGATGGGTGAAGTGTGCATTTCTTTAGTGAATCTCACGTTTATGCCAGTAATATGAGGATGGGGTAATGTCCATAGTGCGTAACGGGGCTCGGCGGGAGAAGAACACACCTACAAGTTATAATCTAGTCTAGACATGCCAAGATGGATTCCCCCAGCATGTGACATATATCAACAAGAGGGGGTCTGGTTATGACGTGAGGTGTGGTGCAGGAAGGGGGGTCCCCTGTTCCGAACACTGATGGTGGTGTAGGCACCACGTGTCACTGCATTTTAGGGTTGCCCGGGATCACCAGTTCACAGAAGTTAGACAGACAGTTCTCTCACATTGGTGTGTGTTCTTCTTTACTTAACCATTTGCAGTTGTCTACACAGAGAGTTTCCAGTTCGATTTCAGCCCAGTGTATTACAAGCTCTATCCATTTCTTGACCCTCGGGCGCCTTGGGGATTTCCAGGTAGTGGCAATGCTTCTCTTGGCCAATATTAGGGACAAGTCTATGAACTTATTTACCATCCTGCTGTTTTTAGGGTGTGCATATAATCCCAGTAAGCAATAGTTTGTGACAAGGAGCTGCAGGCAGCAAGTTGCCTGTTCTATTGTGACCTTTATCACCCTCCAAAAGGTCGTAGTCCACTGCCAAGACCACACCATATTGAAGCAGTCGGCCTCATAGGTCCCACATCTGGGGCAACTCACAGTTGCAATTCAGAATATCAGTGCTATTCTTTGAGGAGTTAGGGATGACCTATGCAGCAAATAAAACTGTTGGAGTTGGAACCTCGGCACACCTGGAGATATGAGCCAGGTAGCCCAATGCATCATCCCAATCTTTATCAATGAGCTGTAGGCCCAAATCTCCTGACTACCAGGCCCTTATCCTGACGAGGCCATCATCCAAGTCTGTGAGTAATGCTCTGTAGTGTGATCGCCTTTCGGCCATTACCAAATGTCAAAAATGTGCTCAGTGTATGACTGTGAGCTGGTTCTGTTGATGCAGTTAGATCCCATCTTCAATGCTATTCACCAGCTATGCTGTTGAATGTTAGGAAGAAGCCTGCTGGGGCATTATCGAGATCCATTATTTTAGTGAAAGTGCATAGTCTGCCCAAGTTATAAAGGTGGCCCAATACAGTCAGACCTCAGCTGTTTCTTGTCAGATATTCTGTTGAGAACTGGTGTCAATATTGCCCTAAGAGACGTATCAGGAGTATATATTGGTCATGGCCAGCATTTACATTGGAGTTTCCCAACCCACTGCATAAATGCTGCCACAAACACAAAGGCCTTTTGCTCTATCTGTTGGCAAAGTCAGAATGCAATGCAAGATTTCCCCTGGTCCTTTCCTTGGCCTTGCCCATGTTACCTCACCAGGAGAGTCTGCCACCTTGCCAACCCTTGAAGCTGGGCTGCCATGGGCAGTATTCAAAATTTGTGATTTTCACAGTTAAACCCCCCCGAGGTAACTTCAGCATCCAGTTTGGAGCCGAGATATAATAAGTACCGGATGTTTGGGGATGTACTGTGGTCAAGTTGAACCTGGTCTGATTTGGATGGTCTAAGCACAGCAGCATGTCTAAAAATGTGGGTAGCTATAATTTTATTGAGCATTTTATAATCAATGTTGAACATCGTCTAGGGTGCTTGTGCTCTGTTTGAGGTGGGACAATGAGTGCCAACCACATTGTGCCTGGTAAGCACCCTGTCTCATTTTTTATTATATATTTCCAATAATTTCAGTGCTAACTTGACCAAAGAGTACTTATACAACCTGGCAGGCATCCCATCAGAACTGGGAGTCTACCTGGAGTCCAGAGAGGTGATTACTTTTCTTTTTTCTTGCACCGTGAGATGGCCATTAAATTCTTCCCTCTACTCAGGCGTAAGTCTGTCTGTAGTTGCATACCATTCAAATAGTTTGCTATGTCTTCCAACAGAGGCAACAGAGTTTCTGAGTGTCAATGCTTCCCTCACTAAAAGCATCTTCCCAGAAGCTCTCTTTAGACTAGCCAGATCCTCCCACTCTTAAAGAAACCTACAGTAGACCCTGATTACTTCACCAGCTACCGATGTATCACTCACCTACCATTCATTAGCAAGATCATTGAAAAATCAGTCTACTGTCAACCCCAAGATCACATAAATGCTAACCATCTCCTGCGCGACTACAAGCGTAGCTTCAGATCCTGCAGCAGAATGAAGACCACCAATATACACATCATATATGATGCTCTCTTTACCACAATTGAAGATGATCCTTGCCTCCTGATATTGCTTGATCTCTCAGCTGCCTTCCATGCAGTTAACCATCCCACCCTCATACGCATCCTCGAGTTGCGAATGGGATTCACTGGCAATGTCATTCATTGGCTCAACAACTACCTTTACAACTAACAGTAGTTTGTTAAAATGGGCACCTCTATGTCATAAAAGATCCCTATCCCATGTGAAGTACCCCTAGGTTTTATACTGTCCCCTGTCATCTTCAACCTTTACTTGGAGCCACTTGGTGCTCTTCTCACAGATCACTTCATCCAAATTCACCAAAATGATGATGATATGTACTCTGCTTGAAAGTCTCCTCTGCTTCAGACATCCAATGTGTCAAACACTGCTTCCACATCATCTACACCTGGATGTACAGTGCCTACCTGAATCTCAACCCAACCAAGAAAGAATTCCTATTATTTGCCAAAAACAACAAACAAGATACAGTACAAACCTGGCTCAATGATATGATCTCTGACAGTTTTAAACCCCAACTCTCATCAAATGGCAAATCACTTGGATTCACCCTGGACACCAGCCTTTCCCTCAAGGAACACATAGGCAAAAAAAAAAACAAAGATGTCCTGATACCAGCTCTTTCTTCCAAAGAAAGTCAAACAGTTTCTTTTAGAACGCGAGTTCAGAACTGCTGTTCAAGCCATTGTACTCTTGCATGTGGATGATGGCTATGCCATACCCTAAGGCCTCCCAGCCTCCACATTGGCACACCTTAAGGCGATCCTACAGGCTGCAGCACATTTCATCTAGAGCCTGAGGAAATATGATCACATCACCCTAATCCTGATGGAAATCCATTGGCTCCCCTTGCAAGTCTGCACCTTCTACAAAACTAGCCACATCACTAACAAAGCAATAACAACTGGCACCCTTTCTTATCTTGCAAACAAGATCACTATCTCTGGTGATTCTCTGAACACCCACAGCCAGGACACCATCTGACTGCAGACTAAGAAGTGTAAAAAAAAACAAGACAACAGGCCTTTTTCAACTACATCCAGGATCTAGAACAACATACCCATACCTATAATGACTGCCACAATGCTACTCCACTTTAGGAAATAGTAGAAGCCTCGCCTCTTTAAAGAACACTACATCACAATGCAGTAACCGTCCACAACCCAGCTTTCTCTCATAATACTCTCTGACTTTAAGCTTGCCTTTGGCCATGTAGAGCTATCTGCCGCCTTTTGACTAGGTTTGTACTGTAGAAATACCATATACATACACAGATACATAGCTCAGTATAATATTTGAAAAAAAGCCTCATTACTAGCCTGTTGTGGGTATCTGGGCTGTCCTACTGTATCTATTATTTGCATGATAGGCTTGCCTCTTTGGTCTTGGCTGATGAACCACAACAAAATTCTGTCTTCTCTGTCTCCCTCAGCATTCCTGGAGATTAAATACGCCTTATAATCTTGACAACTCAACTGGTGTGTCAGTTTAGTGTGCTTCTCTATATATTTGTTATATTTCTCATTGTCACTTTTAGTTTTTAGGATAAGCTAACCTGAGGGTGCCAATTTGGTTTTCTATGGCACAAATTCAGCTGTAAGTGTTGCCCTAACACCGTGTGTCACCAGTATACATGAACACTACCTCCCATTTGTTAGTGGCTTCTCTTGAGGTGCCCTCTTTGGCAGTGAAGTGTCTGTCAATTTCTTATCCCAATGTGCCTTTAAAAAAGCAGAGTCCTCCTGTGACCTGGTTTAAAGTCTCTAAGTTGTGATTACAGGATGGGGATGCCCATGCAGAAGATGAACGATCAGTGGGTTTTGATCAGAATACGTCCTGGCAGGGTATCCAGTGCTAGCTAACTGGGGGAGCAGGTCCTCACTGATGTATATTTCATCAAGTCTAACATGGAGGATGTACATAGGAGAAAAGAAGGAAAAATAGGCCTGGTCAGGATGTTCTTTCCTCCAAACTTCTATTAGTGATCAGTGTTTTTGACAAGTCAACAGAGCCTTCGCTGTCCTTATTGGAGAAGAATGGCCATTGGAGGATGAGATCTAGCCCTGTAGATGCCCTCCACCCCATTGGATTCTACAACCAGGATCATGTGGGACCAAGTAATCCAGGTTATTAACACTGATAAGATGACATAAAATTCTCCCTGGCCTGTGTTCGGGGAGTATACGTTGGCAAAACTTACCTCCTCTCTATAAGGGGGCCCCAACATAAAGACATATCTGCCCTCAGTGTCTACTATCTGTCAGGGGAGTTTGAATGGAATTCCAGATTTCACTCAGATTAAAGTGCCCATGGCAAAAGCCAAGTATCCTGTGCAGAATAACTGTCCCTCCGCCTACTTTACACCTTGGTTGCCTCTGCAGAGATCAAATGGGTCTCCTGCAGCAGGGCTATATCCAATCCTGTGCGTCTCATGTACGTGTGTATATTGTGATGCTTCTGGAAGCTGTTTAGCCCTCTGACATTCTACGACATTATTATGTACTTATTCTTTGTATTTAGTAGTAAAGAGTTGTTCCTGGCCACGGAGTGTTGGCGAAAAGGGTTACCCTCGCCGGTTTCCCCAACTTCTCCTCTCTTTCCCATGTTGTGCTAGGTGCGCATTTCAATCTAAAAAAAGGCAATAGTAAAAGTAAATTCCCAAACAAACTCCTACTCCCAGGACAGAACTAAAACAGTCCCCGTCCACAAAACGTGAATTGCAGCGTTTTAACTATTGACTAGTAGTTCCCCAATGTGGTTTAATATGGACTGTATGATGTGCTGCGATGTGCTGTTGTAGTCCACAATGACTTCCTGATCTAGACCAACTGCAAGATGAGTATTAATGTTTTTAAAACCAGGATACATGTTCCCCCTGTTTGCTGGACTAAAGTTCCTCCAGCACTCCCAGTACAATAAGTTACGTATGCCTTGGACACTCTCCCCTGGGCCATCATAGAAGTTAGGAAAATGAAAAAGAAAAAAGGTTAGGAGGATACTGTATAACGACATCAAATCATCTTCTGTTCTAGTAGTTCGTGCCAACCATTCAATGTCTCATTTGACCATGGTATTAGATTCTGACTCCGAGCTGGATCCACTTTCCTGGATGCTTCTTGGTTGCTGCTTCTCCAATTCATCAAGCATTTCACAGCTTGAGTTTTGCAGTCATCCCTTTCTCTTTTGGCCTGCTAAGCTGCGGTTGGCTGTTGGGGTGAGGAGTGGAAGTCTTTGCCTCACAGCACCTCCGACATCATGGTGTTGGCTGCAAGAAAGGAGCACCATCAGCACTCTTTTAATGTGATGTCTAACCAGTCCCAGTCTTCTTTGGGGTCTTCGAAAAAGAGGGTGTTGTTGTTAGCTATTATTTTAAGTCTTGCTGGGAACAAGGGGGCATATTTGGCCCCCTTCCTCCCTTAGGCATCCCTTGACTTCTAAAAAAGATATCCTCCTGTGTTGTACTGCTAGGATAGAATCTGGAATAGTTCACCTGGAAGTGGCTAACCTTCCATGCTGCCATAACTATTGTGTCCTAACCTTATAGTTTAGAATTCGTATCACATCTGGTCTTGATGGTGCACCTGGCGGTGGCGCTTAGGCCACAACTCTATGGGCACCCTTGAATGCGAAGAGTTGTGAAAGGCCATGTGGAGCCACCTCTGTTCGTATCCAGGTCTTGAGGTAGGCTATCATCTGTTCACTCTCAGAAGCCTATGAGTTTGATGTTGTTGTGGCAGCATGACCCCTCCAGGTCACCTCAGCTTTCCTTTGCAGAAAATGGATTCTAACAGGAAGATCAAGTACCTCGCAGTGGAGGAGGGTTTCATCTGGAACCAAGATTTCAAGATGGTTTTCCGCTAGTTTTACTTTTTCGGCTAATTTTTGGTGATTATCCCTCAGCAGTTCCATGTCGACCACAAATGTGTTTTTTGTGTTTCGTTGTTTCCGTCATTTTTGAGATGGCAGCAAGGATTTGATTCAGTTTGACGTGGGTGTGGGAACCATTTTGGCCAGCTTCCAGCCTCAGGCTCATTCTCACTGCCAAATGTATCTCTGGCTTTTGTTGATTTTCGGTGCCCCTTGTTTCACAAGAGATGGCATGGGGCCTCCCCAATGCTGCCTCTAGAAAGACTCCCTCCCTAGGGGTAATCACCACAAGGCGCTACGGGTGGGACCTGGCCTAACATGTCTCCAAGGGCAGGCACCTTCATTGCTAAGCAAAGCCCAATACTGCCGTCACCTGAGTGGGTGTCCAACCAATTAAATTTTTGACGGGGCCAGTCAGTGCGTTATGTTGTGGTAGGGTTCCCCGCAGTTAGGATGCAGTGATTGGGCTTCACTTCTGCCCCCCTTCCTATGCAGCACACAGGACAATGTGATTTTCAGGTCAAGTCTACTATCCGTCAACAGCTCCCTCATGCCCAGGGCTCCATGGGTATTCGCTGCTCCACAAGACGCCCTGTACTTCTGGTCCCCGTCACCATTCACAAGGGCCAGAGTGTTTTGAGGAAACCAGTTAAGGCCATAAGGGTTATGTCAGATCACCCAATGCCAGCCAGCATCTGTCTTCAGTGGTGCGGCACCAGGCCAACCGCCACATCAGCCATCATTGTTTGCATATCCATTGCACCGCCTTACTCCCTACATGATTTCTTGGATGTTTGAGCCTACCATTGCGCCGCCGGTCCACAGGCAAATTAGTCTGGATTCACCCTATCAGTGCCTCTTGTACGGGGTCCTCAGTCACTGCTCAGTCAGGACAGTGCAGCTGGGTGCTGGTCACTTCCAAGGCCCACCTCTGCTGCTGCGGTCTGTCAGCCGCTAGTCTCTTCAGAGCAGTCCCCCACCTGTGGACGACTCACCACTGCATGGCTGTTATGTCTTTCCTCTCGTGAGCCTCGTGCTCTCCAGTCTGTGCCTCTTGAGCCATGTTAGAGTGCGGAATGTTCTTGCTGCATTCTGTTCTGGTTGAGGAGCAGTGACTGACAGGAGAAAGAGGATGGTATGTGGGGTTTGTGGTTGCCAATTTCTCAGATGCTTTTCTGTCTTCAGTGAAGTAACTTACTTGAATCCTGGCATCAGATATTCTATTGTAACTATGGCCTTCACTCATTGGGTTGTTTGTGTTACTCACCCTCTGTGCCAATTCACACAGCACAGGGCCCTTTGGGAACCATCAAGACATGCAGATGCCTGGATACCATTGAAGTTCTTGTAAGCCTAGGGGCATATCAGTATTGTTCACACTGGGCAAGGTTTAGTAGGGGGATGAATATTTTTGCTGGCTGATGTTGTGGATATATGTAGGAGGCCACGCAGATCTTAATCAGCCATGCCACGTCCCCTAGCCTTTACCTAAAGATGTTTACAATACCAGCCCACACACAGCCACAAACTCACCCACCACACCAGTTAGGCCCAGACACAGCTCAAAACCAGTCCACATTCTGACCTGTCCGACTTGTCCAAATGGCACTGCCAGATTGCCCTATTGGCTATAGGCTAGTCTGACCCTGGCAACACTATACAATAAACATCACCAGTTTCCCCTTATTTAGCTTATTACCTTTACTCAAACTCACTGCACCTGCTGCACCAATTGTTGCCACACCGCTATATGGATGTAGAAACAGACTATCAGCTGCTTCTATGTAGGTGTAGCTGCTGAGGATAATCTGTTTACTATATGAATGTCCTACGGGCATGGTAAACAGACTACCCTCTGTCACTATATTCATATATGCCATTTATTGTGTTTATACAGATGCAGTACACAGCTTACAAACTACTGCAATATTTATATATCAGAAGATGGCAGTTTGTTTTCTAGTAATCAGTTTGTGGCAGGTACAAGGAGAAAAGCGCAACAGATGCATTATTTTTAGGTTTGGTTTCAGACAGCTTTAGCTATCTCGACAGACAACTGCTTTTCTAAAAGAACATAATATGCACATACAGAGAGGATTTTTGTTAGTGGGCTTCATTCACTGGTCTATTAAATTGGCATTCTCATTTTGCTTCCACCACCACAGCATACAGCATGGGGCAATGAGTCAGTACACTGTGACCGATGCCTCCCTTCACCTCGACTGACTGCACAAAGCCTATCCACATTGTTCACATCCACCTAAAAATAGTTCCTTCCTCTTCAGTGGCAAGGTTGGTTCCAAGTGCGCTTTTTAAATTTATTTTTTGTATTAACTTAAAATACTGCCTATTTATTTGCCTGCACCTACGGTCCACATTTCGATGATGTTTTATTATCTGCCTTGAGTGTTGAAGTGAAATTATGACATTTAAGCTGCCTGCTATTTGATGCTTAGTTATGTTTTAATTTTTCTCTCGTTCTTCTTCACAAAGAATAATAGTGAAATACATGTTGCACCTGATAGGCTTGTTGTTTTAAAAAAGCATCACCAGTAAAACGGCCAACATTGGTGAATGTTTTTAAATTTTGCATTTTTATTGCACGTATATGGCATATGCTTTCAATACAAAAATGACCATCCCACTAGCTTGCCAAAGGCCAGAGCTATTGGCTCTGTCAACGCTTGTTGTACCATGCTTCCCCAGTTGTCCTTTAAACTCGGACTCTCAAACTCCTTAAAAGATTGCCGGGCTTGAATCACCTTAAAATTCCGGGTGGCAGATTTACAAGGACTGGCGCAGGGATAGACAGATGCGTGTCGCATCTGATGGCGTAAGGGCGGCGCATTGCTGGAGTCGTGTCGCAAGCGCGACGCAACTCCAGCAATGTTCAGGGACCGCCCATACCGAGGGGCAGATTTACAAGGACTGGCGCATCCCTGCATATTAGCAGGGATGCGTCAGTACCGATGCGACACGAAATTCTACCCTTGCGCCACCACTGATGCGTCGCATTTACAATGCGGTGCACCGTGGTGCAGGGATAGACAGATGCGTGTCGCAACTGATGGTGTAAGGGTGGCGCATTGCTGCAGTCGTGTCGCAACCGCGGCGCAACTCTAGCAATGTTCAGGGACCGCCCATACCTAACATGCTGCGCCACTCCTTACGCCTGCTTCAAGCAGGCGTAAGGTTTTGTCGCAGCGGCCTCTGAACAGTGGCTCAGTGAAATCTTGTAGATTTCACTGCGTCACTTTTACAAGGCTTTTTCCGACGGAAGCGCCCACCCTGCATACATTAAACCTGACGCAGGTTTAATGTGGGGCAGGGCTTTACAATGTGACGCATCTCCCTAGATGCGTCACATTGTAAATAAGTCACAACGTGGTGCATGGTTTACGCCGCCGCTGCGTCACAGAAGTGATGCAACGGTGGCACAAATGTGTCGCAAGGGGCTTGTAAATCTGCCCCCGGGTATTCAGAGTTTGGTTGAAAAAATCTGCCCAAACCCTAAGAACGAAGAAGACAGTGATGCCAGAGTGCGCACTGTGGAACTGGTGTGCGCGAGCAGCCAATAGTTGATTCACAGCCGGATCAAACCAAAGAGCAGCTGCAAGGCCGCAAAAGAAGCTGAACAGGAAAGAACTCCCCTGTAAGGTCGCAGTCCCCATCCGGGAACATTAGAGATTACTTATATGTGAAACATTCATATAGAGTTCTCTCTTCTGCTTCCACAGCTCAGCTCAGACATGACACTGTCAGGGGCTTTCAAACCTCCAAGGGCTCCTGCCCCCTCACTGGCACATTCCATTCCCAGGGCCAGTCCCCGCTGATGAGCTGCTCTGAGAACAGTCCTAACTGCGGCCATTGCACTGCTGACTGGGGATGAGAAAGGAGAATGCGGTTTCCTGAACCGTTTCCAGCAAGTACATGGGAATGGAGCTCTTGAAAGAGATATGGAGCTGGAAGCACTTGCAGGCTGAATCATTTCCAGGCCTCGCACGTGCCAAATGCAATAACGAGCCCAGTTCCCTGCACAAGCCAAATGAAGAAAAAACATCCATTCAGATTTCTGCTGCTGTAACATAGTCATGAACTGGCCCCAGAATCTGAGACTGAAAATCATTATTTGTCAGCTGCTTAAGGTTATTGGAAAATACATTCTTCAGTAAGGAAAAGAGTATTATTTATCAGTTTTACGGAAGATAAACACAAACCATGCAACTTTGAGGATTCTGTACATCGAGACCATGTGGTGGAATTACAAAGATGTCTGGTGAGCTCTGCATAACGCTCATAGGCTAGGTAGATGTTGACCATTGAAATCACCTTTTCAGTGGGCGCTATAAATCAACTGTCATTACTGAAGAGCTATGTTTTATTTTAGTTGCTTATACTTTGGACAGGTATACAGTGAATGTTGAATTGGTGCAAGACTTAGTGGCCAATGACGTGTAGCATAAAATTCTCATCTTCATTTTTGAGGCTCAAAGGAATATGCATAGGAATACTGAAAGGTTTTATTTGCCCAGTTTCATATAGTGGGAACCAGACTCTACTGGGCATCAGAGAGTCTTGTGCCAGTCCCTAGGATTCGCAGAACTCGAGCAGGTAGGCATCTCTTTCCTGTGATCACAGTGCGGGAGCCCAAGGAATCACCAAGATGTTTCAATTTTGATATACACCCACTCACACATCTCGCTGTGGAGAATCCTTGCGGCTCCAGAGAGGTCGACTGACCTTTTCCACCGTTGGCGAATTAGAGCTTTCCCAAATCAATATAAACATTAATGAAATTTAGAATTTGTAATCAGTCAATGATAAGAGGTTGGTAAAAGGTTCAAAACCTTTATTTATCATAAGGTTAGAATATCTAAATCTTGTTATTTAGATTAGTAGGTTTACAGAAATATAAAATAGATTTGATTAGAAATCAACATCAGAATATTACACGGTGTTCCGTAAAGAAACTATATAAGCTAGCTAAATGACCTAAACCAAATAGAACCCATGAAGAGTTCCTCTGGAGAAGAGCGAATAATAAAAATAGAACTTCTCGTAAAGAGTTGTTCTGGAAACTCAGCCGAGTCCCCTACAGCTGCAGTAACAGCTGCAAATAAAAGTGTGATCCTTGCAGTAGCATAGATCATTAATAATCCAAAAAGTCGTCACTTAAAGAGAAATAGTTATAGATATCAACTCTCCATAAAGAAGAGTGTCGGGACAAATAGACATCCAGCGGCTGAACCACTGGATTGGGTGAGGGTAGGTCTCAGAGAGTAAGGCAAAAAGGACGTGGAAAGTAGAAAAATGGCAAAGAAAATTAAGATTGGGCTATCTACCTAGGAACACACTGATTACTATAGATTTCTCACACAAGTAGCAACTTTGAAGGCGTCTTCACTCGGCGTCCAATGAGAACAGTTCACGAGGAGTTGTCGTCAGTCATACAATGCCTCTTCTTCCGATTCCCACAGTCAGTACCCTCGTTGCCATAAGTTGATACAATTTATTTAATACTTATTACGTAAGGGAAGGTTCTCATGGGAACCCTCTTACCTAAGCTAAAGGATGCTCTATGAGCTTGATGCATGAACAATAGCAAGTCAGTAATATGAAAGCATCTATCTATGTTATTCGGAAACATCATTCCCAACACATAATCTAACATGGGGTGAGGAGCTGGGTAAACACGATGTTACAGTCATCACATTTCTGAAAGAAGTCACTAATGCTGAGCAGTTTTGCTAAATATCTCATTCATGCAACGGTGAGCAAGAATCGAGTGAAAAGACTTTTGGGCCTTGTTAATATGCACATTAAGAAATGGTTACTTAGTACAAAAAAAAATGTTCTCCGAAACATGCATTAATGTATGTATATTTTGTAAGCGTATTTTCACAGCTTATTTTACGAGTGTTCTAAACATTATGCCTTTATTTTTCTATTAATCATTTCCTACATAAATATTTCTATTACTTTTAAAGCATTTTTAAGTGCAATTGTATAAAGGTGAGTGCGTCGTTTTTCTAAATTCGTGCTAATTTCTCCCAATTACCAAGGTCTGGAATTCCGATCCAACTTCCATCTTCTGTGAGCCACAACTTCTTAAATTCTGCAAAATGTTAATAAACGCAACCTTTTACTGGTCTTTGTTTCTGATACCTATTCCTCTAACATCATTAGAGCCAGGACACTTTCAGGTTATCATGCACTTTACAAATCAGATAACATAACAACATAACAAATGTCAGTATGGAAATAGAGGACTAATCCAGTTTGAAGGCCCATCAGCCTCCCCGACGGCACATGGTTTCATAATTATAGTAATGGTTCGATTGCTTAGTCCAAATGAGGGAATTAGTTAGGGGAGTCAAAGGGAATTCAGAGGTTTCAATTGTAACAAATGGAACCTTTTACCTCTGCGTCTGGGTACCCCCTTACTAATGGATTCAAAAACAGAACCCCAAGTATTCCACCCGTAGCACTTGACCATCATAGTAGCTGGCAGTAGAGTCCAAAGTTTACTAAGGGGGGTAGAGGAGGTGGATAGTAGAGACTCACAACTCAGTGCAATCATTTCAATGTACAACCAGTGCTTTGTCTTGTAAAGAAAAAGTACTTTAGTATTAACACCTAGGATTAATAAACATAAATAATGCACAAATACATAAGAGGAAACAACATGAGCTTGAATCAGGTAAATGTGTAGTCAATCTACCAGAGGTCCCACATTAGCAATTATCTCACTTCTCAGATCGGGCAGCTGCCTGTGGTCAGCACATTCTCCTCCACAGTTCGACAAAGTTGGTCAGGCCTCCTGGGTACTGCACCTGATGCCACCTGTATACTCAGACAGTGGTGAGGCAGGAAAGTGCATGGTTATGCTGGATGGCAGGAAGGTTCACTGAGGAAGGACAGCAGATCCATTCTTGCCACAGCCTCTCCTATGCTACTTGTCAAATCCTGAGCCTCCACCCAAAACTAAATCACAAACCCAGAATGGCATACAAGTCGCTAGTCTTGAATGAAGGGGAAAGGTAGTCTCAAGGTGGGAGTCAACATAGTGTGATTACAGATGGCCACAGTATTCACATACCATGATCCCTCGGCCCAAAGGGCTTCAAAGCAAGGGTATTAGGCCTGTCAGCCTCAGGGTGGTCTTCCCCCAAATGTTTTGCCTACTTGCCTCCAGTTTGCCTTAGACACTGTGCACTTTACCACTGCTAACCAGTGCTAAAGTGCTTGTGCTCGCTCCCCTAAGCAATGTTTTATTGGCATATACCTAACTGGCATATTTATTATGCTTGTAAGTCCCATGTAGAGTGGTATACCATATACCCAGGTCATGTAAATTAAATGCTACCAGTGGGCCTGCAGCACTTATTGTGCCACCCACTTAAATAGCACCTTAAAACATGTCCCAGGCCTGCCATTGCAGTCTGAGTGCAGTGTCACACTGCCATGAGGACTTGGCATTTAATGCCCCTTGCCAAGCCTTAAACTCCTCTTTTATTGCACGTATGTCACCCCTAAGGTAGGCCCTAGGTAGCCCATAGGGCTTGGTGCTATGTAATTAAAAGGTAGGAAATGTACTTTTAGGTTTTACATGTCCGGGTAGTGAAAACCTCTACTGTGAAGTCTAGCCCTACCATAGGATAACACTGGGGATTCATTATTACATTTACTAAGCTGCAATTCCTAATTGAGAGGAGGCAGATATGTTATGTTTGGTACCTCGGGAACTGTAATGATAAACCTCCTTTGAAGATAAAGTCAGATTTTTCATTACAATTTTGAAAATGCCATTTTAAGAAAGTTGGCATTTTCCTGCACTTAGCCCTTTGTGCTTGCAGCCTGTCTTGGGTCACATGACTGTGAGTAGCTGACAAATAGACTTTGTGAATTCCTCCCAGTCACACAATAGAGGGATTAGGTGTGCCTCAATGGGCCAGAAGTGGCAGGATCGGGGGGCGGAGCTGAGCATAGCACCACTTGCACCTGAATAGGCTGTGTCCTGTCTCCTCACAATGGGCCTAATGACCCTGTATTGTCACTGCAACCAGCTTGAAGCCAGGGCAGGGGAGTCAGAAAATTCCAATAACTTCAAAGAACCTCTCCAAAGACTTCTCCCACCTTCCAGGAAAGGGGCGTGAGGGTCTAAAAATAGTAAGGTATGGGCGATAAACTCCGCTGCTTCGGCAGAGTTTGCGGAGTTATGCCTACTCCACGCGCTGCTTGAAGCATAGAGTTTCAGAAAAAGTCCTCCAACCGCTGCGTTTTTCCTCATGTGCGGCTTGCCATTGGTAAGATTTCCGAGTGCGAGTGAGAAAATTAAGGGCTAGACCCCCTCCCGGTGAAATTTCTCAATGCGGGCGGTCACGGCAGGTTGCTACTACTCGTGTTGAGAAAGCTGTTGCTCGTGGTGAGAAAACTGTCACTCGAGTATAAAATATACTCCAGCAGCAGAAGGAAGCAGCGCTCTCTGGCGTGCCACGTGGTGCCGTTCGCTCTGATTTTACAGCGCGGGGCAAGCTCTCACCATTAAAAATCAGCACGAGCAGCTCGACATGCCACAACTCCGCTACTCTCGGAACTCCACAGAGTCATGCTCAGTTTTTGGGGAACTCCATGGAACTCCGAGTTCCGCCCACCCCTAAAAAAATAGGACCTTCAGACTCACTCTTCAATTTACTACTGGACCTGCGGAAGGACTCTCAGAAGACTGCCTGCGGCTGTGACCTGCTGTGCACTCTTCCAGACTGCTACTGTAGGTGGAAGGACTGCTTTGCTGCCAGGAGCTTGCCTCCGACTCTCAGAGGTCAGCCCTTCTGTTGAGCCCTGCATCTACATCTGCAACAGGACTGCCAGAAGCGACTCCAAGGGCAAGTTTGCTACCCTCCTGTTCAGAGCCACAGGGACATAACAGGTTCCCACCATCTGGAACCCGCACTTAGACCCACCCTGAGAGAGTCCTGAGCTCCATCCACTCCTGGATCCTTGGTAGTTGTGCTAAAGGTCCCCAGATGGTCAATTTCCAAAACTGAGGACTTACACAAAATTCATCCTAAAAGCCCTCTGAGAACCAGGGGGAGACCGGGACTAACCTGCTCGCCTGTCTGCCCAAGGTGCATCGCCAGTCGGATTGACTTCATGGCTTCTCCTGCTACGTTCTTCTCTGTATCAGCAAATCTGTTTCAACGATCCTTCGCCGAAGGGGTATCGGACCTCGTGGAACTGTCTTTGGCTACGGCCCTCTGCTTCGTCCTGATGGAGATTTTCGACTTTCATTTCAGCGACTAAGTCCACAGGTAAAAATCTTCACCGTGGCTTCGCTCCACACCCATCCAACGATGATGCTTCCTCCTCGGACCCTCCTCAGACTTGTCGTGCTGAACTTCTTTCTTCTCAGACATTTTCCTTTCATAATGTTTTCAAGTCCAACGGTATGCGTTGACTGGGCCCAATCCCCTTCTTGTATCCAAACCATGCTCCATCGCAGTCGGACTTAACTTTCGACTTTCACTCGGTCTAGTGCAACCAGATGTCCGCAGTTGGCGCTTTGGTATTTTAAGCACTATTTTGAACCTTAACTTTAGAAATTCATGACTCCGGTTCCACTGATTGGATTTTTGTCATTTTGATGTCAACTAATTTATTACAATTTACACTAGGTTTCTAAATTGGTTTGGGATTTTCTTGCATTATGTTTTCCCTTTATCAATGTTTGTGTGCTGCATAAATACTTTACACATTGCCTCTATGTTAAGCCTGACTGCTTTTTGTGCCAAGCTAACCAAGGTTAAGCACAGGTTAATTTAGTGACTTTTTTTTAGTTCAACCTGCAAGGGATTGTGACTGTTGCTTGACCAGGGCTCACACCCTAGCCAACTCACATCTCGATTTCTCACAAGAGGTAATAATCACTCTGGCTTAGTTCTTAAGTCTGAACAATTTTAGGAACATTCTTGTTCTTTTGGAGTCAGACTTTTTGAGGCCTATATCAAATGACATGCCTAATGCAGCAAGGTGTTCTTGCACTCCCCGGTCACATAGTAATGAAGGTCACTCGTGCTGAGGCTCCATGAAGCGTAGCTGCTGCTCAGCTTTAAATGTGGTTTGAGTGGTATAAATGCTTTGGGCACAGTAGCAGCTACCCAGTGATCCCAAAGCAAGGGTGGTAGAATGATCAAGCATAAGGGTTCAATGGGGCCAAAAAGGGCTGCAATCTTGGGGTGACAGCGCACAAGGGGAACTCTTCGCAGTCACTGATGGCAGAACATGTCCCAGAGTGACACAGCATTGTGGAGATTGCTTTTTTAAATTTTTGTTCACAGCTTCCTCAAACTGCAGGTTGCCATGTTGTGATCAAGTCTTCAGGACAGCTTTCTCTTTCTCTGGGGCATTTCCAATGCTCCACTTCAGAGCAACTGAGTTTCCTTCCTTGAGTCAAACAGCATTTGTTGCAAAGTTTCTGGATTCCCTAGTCTCTTCCTGAAGTAGTGAGAGAGCCAGGAGTCAGACGTCTTGAGCTCAGGAGATAACTCAGGTACATTTGTATGTATCTCTATTTTGGTAAAGAATATTCTGGCACACGTAAACACTGGATTTGTACCCAATATTTATGTACGGTTTGCAAACACAAATGTGGATTCCAATCCCCTGTTACGCTCTGGTATTGGGGTGTTAACTGACACAGCCATCACGTTTGATCTGCAGAATTAGCAAGAAGAGGGTTTGAGTTGGGTGTGCTTGGCAGGGTATGAAAACATGGGAACAAAAGAGGGATGTGATCCTAGACAGGCACAACATAATGTCATACTTTGTTTAAAAAAACACAAGAATCTCTCACCAAAATTGAGAGTCTCATCTGCCAAGCTGCTCCAAAAGGTTGAGACCTCCTGGAATAAAAGTCATTTACAATTCTGGTTATGGAGTTTAGATAGGTACTTGTCATGTTTTCTACCTCCTGTAAGAATGGGTTTGAGCATAGTGAGGTGGCTATTCTGGTGTGTAGTTCAATTGGGTTTGTGTTTGAGAAGCCTCTCACTCATTTTTTGGGTATTGGGGTTAGCCAGTAAGACTCTTTTCAAGACCAAGAGAGAGAAAGGGATCAGGGAATGGTCAGACCAGTCTACAAAGACTGGAGGGGAAACATCCTTTACTCAACATGCGTTACAACACATGTCTATACCCTGCATTTTTTATGCCGCAAAAACTTTTACAACACGGGGCTTTACACCGCAAACCATTACAACACATTCCCCATTACAACGCCCAGGTGAAGTTAGAATAGTGAATTGTGTTGTAATGGACAATGTGTTGTAATGGAGTGCGTTGTAAAGGCCTCCATTGTAAAGGTTTTTGCAGAGTAAAAAACGCGGGGTAATGGCACGCGTTGTCAATGCATGCGGAGTAAAGTGTCCTATTCGACTGGAGTTTCGATTTCTATCCTATCTTTGTTTGCCAACACCAGATCTAATATTGCACCTTTCCCATGAGTGGGGGAGATGGATATTTGGGTGAGATCAATATTGCCTATGAAGTTATTTAGTTGTCAAAGTGCAAGTCCTTTTTTGCACCCCAGTGCAAGTTGAAGTCTCCAAGAAAGACATGGTCTGTTGAACTTGATAACGTTTAATGAAACATGGCTAGAAATCAACATTAAGGGCCTGATTACGATGAAGGAGAGACCTGAGTCCATCCGACATTGATTCGGTACTGGGACCGACCGACCTCCTGTTGGCGGTCCCAACCCAGCAATTAGGATGCGACCGAACAGTGCTCTGTGGCACTCCTATTCTTTACAATGGGGGCATGCATTCTGACCAGAATGCATGCTCTCACTGTAAAGAGAAGAGGTGCAGTTCATCCCTGCACCCCGTGGCAGGCACCGTGAGGTGCCTGCCACGGGGTGCAGGGATCCATATTGGGGCACCATAGGTGCCCCCTCGGCCACCATCCGGAGGCCTTGCACCCATGGCGGCCCTGCTGGGTGCCCCCAAAGTTGACTTCCAACAGCCTTTCTGTGTCAGAAAGGCCGGCACAGAAAGGCTGTCGGAGTCCGACATTGTAATCCCTCGGGCGCAAAGAGCTTCCCTTGGGATTACAGGAGGCTTTCCGAATGGCAGACGGGCTCTCCAAGCCCGTCGGAAGCCATTCGGAAATCCAGTCTGGATTAATTTCCAACCGACTCCATCCAAATGGGTCGGTCGGAAATGAATCCAAACTGCTGATAATGATGCCGTAGGAACGGCTCCGACCAAGGTCGGAGCCGTTATCTACGGCATCGTGATCGGCTCCTAAAATGGAATCAAAATAACGTAGTGCCCTGGGATAAGGTAACAGGTGAGCAATATGTGACCATAAAGCATTGCACATTATGACTATCAAGGGATGGTGATCCTCTGGCAGGTCAGAAGGATTGAGGTTCTGTATTAGAGAAAATTATAGGAAAGAACTGGACTATGGTAAAACAAGGAAGCAGATAAGGAACAGAATGTGGCTCAAAAGCTTTAAACATTATTGACTCTTATCTGCTGTTCTGTAGGAAGTGTCGGCCTTCCCAGGTCCGATTTCCACACTGCTCTGAATGTTCAGGGTTACTCACTTTTGGACTGTTTTCACTTACCTATAGAATATAAGACTTTCCATTAACAGTTTCTGAAACAAGCATTATCCAAGCTAGTAGGCTCACCCTTGGGAACTATTGACTTTGCTAATGGATTTTAGCAATACTGGACAGGGAGCCATGACGTGTGCTTTTTTTCATTTTACTCACCGATCTGAGTTGGATTGGTAACTAATAAACAAGTACCATGAAAGCATTTTTTCCCACAACCAGGTGGGGAAGCAACACAGAGGGAGTGGGTGCAGGGTAAAGCAACATGGAGGGTAGGGCGCGGAAGCAACATAGATGGTGGGAGAAGCAGTATTCAGACAAAATATTGAGTTAGAAATATCGAGTTGCAGAAATAAATATATCGATTTTTTTATTGTAAGAAATATCGTTTTTTTAGTTTTTTTATGTGTTTAAATAATATTTTTATTGTATATGCTTTATCTTCTTTGTGTAATTGTTGTTAATGTTTCTAAATATAGGGGCCGATTACAATGTCGACCGAGCTTTCCGACTGTGGTCGGAGACTTTGCGACCGGCTTCCAACCGGCTCTCGGAGTATTCCTGTCGGTCGGAACCGCACCGTAATTCCCTATGGACGGCGTTTCCGCCGTCAGGATTACGATGTCAGTTTCCGACCCTACCAACACAGAAAGGCTGTCAAAAAGCAACTTTGAGGGACCCTAGCAGGGCCCCCTTGCCTCCGCGGCCTAAGGTTGGTGGTCGAAGGGGTACCTAGGGTACCCCCTGTAAAACCCTGCACCATGGGGTGCCTGCCACAGGGTGCATGGTTTTACACACACACACATTTCTCTGAGGAGCCTGTATTACGGCCGGTTTACGGCCATAACACAAGCTTCCATAGAGCATAGTGGGAATCCAACCGAACAGTGTTCGGTCGCATCATAATCAGGCGGTCGGAACCGCCGACCTTAGGTCGGTCCCGAGTCCGAGACGGTGTCGGTCGGAGGCAACTCTGACCGAAATCGTAATAAGCACCATGGTTTGAAATTTTAAGTTATTTATATTTTTTATTTAATTGTAAAATAGTGATTTGTAGTGTCATAGCAGGTTGTGAGTTTTGTAGGGGTACAGGGTGGAAAGTTAATTAAGTATAATTAATTTATAATACTTTTTTAATTAATATGAACTATTTATTTATTAAGTGTGCAAATTGTGTAAATAATATTTTTTTAAGTTATATTTTAGGTGTGGGTTGTTGAGTTTGTAGGGGTATAGGGTGGGAAGTTAATTAAATAATCATTGATAAATTATTAATTAATCAATTATGTAAATTGGGCAATTATTATAATTCTTTTCATTTATATAATAGGTGTGGGTTGTTGGGTTTGTAGGGGCATAGGGTAGGAAGTTAATTAAATAATAATTGATTAGTTAATAATTCTTGATAAATTATTAATTAATTATTTGTTAATTAATTATGTAAAGTGAGTAATTATTATAATTTTTTATTTACATTTTAGATGTGGGTTGTTGGGTTTGTAGGGGCATAGGGTGGGAAGTTAATGCAATAATAATTGATTAGTTAATAATTATTGATACATTATTAATTAATTGTTACTTATTTAAATTGAGCAATTATAATTTTTTATTTAATTTCAGTTGTGGGTTGTTGGGTGTGTAGGGGCATAGGGTGGGAAGTTAATAAAATAATAATTGATTAATTATAAATTATTTGTTCATTACTAATTAATTAATTGTTAATTAACTATGTAAATTGTGTAATTATTATACTTTTTTAATTTAGATATATGTTGAATGTGCGTTGCTAGGTATGTAGGACTATAGTGTGGGAATTTAATGAAATAATTATTACAAATATTCTTATATAAATTATTTAAAAAATGTGTAATTATTTTAATTGTTAAATTGTTTAAATGTTTTTTAATGTATATATTTAATTTAAGTTAATAGTTTTATAATTTTATTCAATTAATACTTGTATTAAAATAAGGTATGTGTTTGAAGTGAAGTGCTTTTCATACTGTTGCACAGATTTGAGTGGGGATAGTAAATTTTCCCCTTCTGAGTCCAACGCTTTCCCTACTGTTTCAGAGACTGGAGTGGGAACAGTTTATACCTCTTCTGAGTCCAACACTTTCCCTACTGTAGCTCTGACAGGAGTGGGAATAGTAAATGTTACCCCTCCTGAGTCCAACGCTTTCCCCACTGCTGCACCGATTGGAGAGGGAATAGTGAATTTTACCACTCCAGGATGTCCAAAACTTTCCCTACTGTTGCATCAACTGGAGTGGGAATAGTACATTTTACCTCTCCTGAGTCCAACGCTTTCCCTACTGTTGCCCAGACTGGAGTGGGAATAGTATGTGTATTATTCCTAGCATTTTATAGTTTTGTTTATACTGTTTACAATTATATTATTATTATGTTTCTGTGTAATTAAAATTATATTTTTTTAACTAGTAATGTTTGTAATCTATAATATATTGTTAGTAAAATGTATTCTTTCATATTGCTTACTTTTTTATGTGCAATTAAATCGGTATGTTTAAAAAAAAAAAATTCCAGTGTATTTGTTATGGTTTTTTATTTATTGTGCATATGTGTGTGTATATATATATATCATGTGATCAAGGCCGTCTCTTTTGGCCGAAACGCGTCATGGCGACATGGTGATTGCTGAATAAACAACACTGCAACATATATGGGTCTACTCTTGCCTGATTTCGAGTTGATGTGAAGTGGTGGGCAAGCTTGCGATATATATATATATATATATATGAATTTCCAATAGCTGCCACAAATGCCGATAGCCTGCCCATGAAGTGTCGGTGCCTGCCGGGGTTGACAGCGCCTCCAAAACGTGTAGAAAGATCCAAACCAAAGGAAGGAAAGCGGCACACCAGATTAGCACCAGTTGCTTACTCGAGTGAAAAAAACAAACCGAACCGAAACCGTTCGGTTTGTTTTTTTCACTCGGAATAAACAACTGGTGCTAATCTGGTGTGCCGCCTTTCCTTCCTTTGGTTTGGATCTTTCTACATATATATATATATATACATACACTTGTCATATTAGTAATTTAAAAAATTAATAAATTATAGTATAAATTAACCTTTTTATTTTAATAATTGTTTTACATTTCATATGTGTAAATAAACATACACATATATATGTGTGTGTTTTTTTAAATAAGCATATACTTATATATATTTTTATATTATTTGAATGTATTTAATTTACATTATATTACTGTTACAATTTAATATATTTAATGTTTACTATGTTTAACTGTATATCTTTAAAAACTATATTTTTGTATATAGTTTTCTGATATTAGTATAAAATGATATATTTTTTCAATATTTTTGTCATTTACATTATATGTATAGGAAAACGATATTTTTATGCTCGATATTTTTGACACAATATTTTTTTACCATTTATTTTTGTTTTTTATTTTTATTTTGAGTGTTTTGTATAGTGCCAACAAGACCCTTGTGGGTATCAGAGCGCTTTACAGGGCAAATATAGGTGGCAGACATAAGCATAAAAATACTGTGAGTTAGATAAATACAGAAATGGTAACTAATATAGATTAGCACATATATACATGAATGTAAAAAATAGTTTAAGTGAATTTGGCCAAAAGAATCGCTTTCACTTCTTTTTTGAAAAATGTCGTGGACGGGTTCAGTCTCGTGTCTGGAGGCAAGGCGTTCCATATCCTGGGGGCCATTCCTGAGAAGGTATGGTTGTATGTTTTCTTCTTGGAAAATTGTTGTGGTTTCAGTAGAAGGTTATCGGAGCTCCTAGTGGTTCTGATACCACCCGATGGTACCAATTTCTCTGCTAGATATCTTGGGGTTTTGTGGTGCAGTGCCTTGTGTGTCATGCAGGCAATTTTCAATTGGATTCTGGGTTCGAGAGGTAGCCAATGAGTGCACGAAGGTCAGGGGAGATGTGACAATTTCTTTTGGAGCCTGTGATGAGTCTAGCAGCTGAGTTGATTGAGGCTCTAAGGGGGGCTGTCGTAGATCTGGGAAGGCCGCAGAGAGTGACACTCCTATAGTCCACTCTGGAGATTACAAGAGTCTGAACTGCCTGTTTATAGTCATTTGCGGGTATGAAGGGTTTCAGTCTTCTCAGGGTATTCATCAGAAAATTTGCTCCTTTCGTTGCTGCGCTGATGTGATTCTGCATATTAAGCTTATTATCCAGAGTTATTCCTAGCGATTTCACAGAGTCTATAATTCGAGGTTGGCCGTTGAGTGCAGTTAGGTGCTTCAACCACTCACGGATGATGGTTGTTTGGCTGGGGGGGGGGGCGATTAGGAGGAATTCTGTTTAGAGGGTGTTTAGTTTTAAGTGGTTTTTGGCGAGCCAGGTCTGTGTTTTCCGTAGCGTCGAGTTAAGGGATTTGATGTCTTCAAGTGAGTGGACCTTAATGTAGAGTTGTGTGTCATCTGCCTACGTACATGTGATATTGGACATTTGAGGAGTTGAGAAGCTCGGTGAGTGGTTCCATAACCAAATTGAAGAGTGTCGGAGAGAGGGAAGATCCCTGGGGTACTCCTAAAGTGACAGGGGTGGGCTTGGATAAAGATTGATTGATCTTGAATCTTTGTGTTCTGTTTTGGAGGAAGGAAGTGAACCAATTTAGAACTGTTCCAAATAGTCCCATTCTATGTTTCAGGAGGTCTAGGAAGTTTTCGCGTTTGACGGTATCAAAGGCTGAGGATAGGTCGAGCAGGATTAGCAAACAGGCTTTGTTTTCGTCCAATATTTGTAATGCGTCATCTATAATGTGGGTCATGGCTGATTCGGTACTGTGCCCGGTCCGAAAACCAGATCGGAATTGATCGAGCAGGTTGAAGTGGTCTATGTGGTTGCTAAGCTGCTTGTGAACACATTTTCCTAATAGTTTGGCCAGGGTAGGGATGTTGGATATTGGGCGATAGATATTCAGGTCAGACAGGTCCGCCGATGGTTTCTTCAGGATGGGGGAAACCTGCCCAGCTTTGAGGATATCTGGGATGGCTCCTTGGAGAAGAGAAGTATTTATGATCCTAGTCCATAGAGGCACTAACATTGGAATGAAGTCTTTTAGGTGGTTTGCTGGGAGAGGGTCTATAAAGTGATTGGAGGGATTCAGAGCCGTAAGTGTTTTTAGAATATTTTCTTCGCTGTAGAGGTTGAAGGCGACCCAGGAGGCATTGTTTTTGAGGTCATGCTTTGCGGGATAACTAAGCGAGGTCGTCAGCGTGGTCATTGAGGTGATCCTGTGTGGGTCAGTATGGGATAATGGATCGTTAAGAAGCTCAATCTTTATGTTATCGGTCTTGGTTGTGAAAAAGGAAGCAAATTCCTCGCAATTGGGGAGTGATTCTGAATCGACTTGGGGGGAGTGGGAGACACCCTTAGATTGAGATTTAATTATTTTGAATAATCTTTTGGGACGATTCTTGGCCTGGTCTAATTGTTTGCTAATGAAGTCAGCTTTAGATCGTCTAATCTTTCTGTAATAGGAGTTTCTAATGCTTCTTAGTAGTTTGAGGTGGTCGGAGGATGGTGCAGCTCTCCATTGTCGTTCAATTGCTCTAAGTGATCTTCTGTCTTCATTTAGCCTACCATCATACCAGGGGTTTGATACTTTAGAGGTGACTCTTTTCAATTGTAGGGGAGCTAGATTGTCTAATGCCAAGTTCATAGCGTGGAAGTAGTGATTAGTCAGATCATGAACATCCTTTAATCCATCAGGTGGGGACAAGAGGGTAGGACTAGCGGTTGCGAGTGAGACAGGATTTACGTTATTTAGATTTCTCTTCCAGATTTTCGTTCTCGTGGGTTGGACAGAGAGTAGTTTAATAGCTTCATTGATATGGAAAGTGATGATGTGATGGTCAGACCAGTCACAGGGGAGGATCAATTCCAACTGGGTGGAGTCCGTTTTGGAAATTACTAGATCCAGGGTTGAGCCTTTTTCATTGGTGGGGCTGTCACAGATTTGGGACAGGTTAAGGTCGGATAGGAAGGCTTTGAGGCTATTGACCTCTGGGTCATCAAGGTCATTGCAGTGGAGGTTGAAGTCCCCCAGGAAAATCTGGGTGTTCTGTTGTCCGTCATTAGTAGCTAAGATATCCATTATGTGTTCAATGAAGGTCAGGTTGTTGCCTGGTGGATGGTAAAATGCATGTAGTGAACATATTGGCTTGTTATTGTTAGCGATGTCTAAGCATAAGTATTCGCAGGACGAGAGAACAGGGGAGTTGGAGCGGGTCACAGAGAGGTAGTTTCGATGTATGCAGGCAATGCCCCCGCCTAGCCTATCAATTCTATCTAGTCTTGTGATGTGATAGTTTGGGGGAACTAGTATGTCTAGGATAAGCGTGGATGATTCATTAAGCCAAGTTTCCGTTAAAATTATGAGGCCAGGTTCATTGGTTAGTATGAGGTCAGCTATGTCTGCGTCATGGCGTGCGGCCGACCTACAGTTTAGTAGGATACATTTTAGCCGGGGCTTGGTAGGACTAGTGTTGGGGTCGTATAAGATGGGTACTCTCTTGAGATTGCTTTCCACAATACCTCTGGGAATATGTCTTGTAACTCTAGAGGCATTGGAAGGGATGTGTTGAATTAGGGACGATTTCTGTGTGTTATTAGCATGCTCAAAATTAGGGGGTGGGGTCGGGGCTCGTAAGAATGTAGTAGGGAAGTTAGATCCTTGTGAGAGAGGGTTATTACTTCTGATCGGGCGGGATGAGGCATTGGGGAAAGGTAATGTTTTCCATCTGTCGAGCTTCTGTGACGGGGAGTTAACTCGAGGCTGATGAGTGAGTTTCGCTTGTGTCTTGGGTTGTTGCTGGATCAGGTCATGGAGTGTTTGTATATCCTGTTTGATTTGTTGTAGGGATAGTACTATTTCGTCTAATCTAGGGTCAGGTGTCAGAGATATCGTGTTCATATCCTGGGCTGTAGTTAGGTGAGGAGGAGGAGACCCCACACAAGTTATTATTTGTGTGGGGTCCTGTGACGGGGGTTGATCCGGTTCGTTATAAGGTAGTTTTACAGTGGGGTAATCAGTGGCAGGGGGGAGTAGAGAAGGGAGGTGAGGGAGAATTGGTGTGTGCTGTAAGTGGAAGGACGGTGAAATTCAGCGTGAGGGGGGAGGAGAGGGTGGGACCACTGGCTGATCGGATGTAGGGGTGTGGAGGGAGGCTGGAGTGAAATTTGTGATGGAATTGCTGGGGATAGATAGGAGGAGAGTGTCAGAGGGAGAGTGTCTAGGTGGGGAGTCAGCTAGGGAGTCGGGCGGAAAGATGGGGGAGTGGCTTGATGGGGAGATGGGATAGTGTGTTGCAGCCTTGGTTTTGATGAGCGGAAAAATGTTATCAAGTAGCTTTAGGTTCTGGTCTGATGCTTGCATGAGGATGATCCCATTATGATAGGTGGTAATTGTAGCTGCCGCTTTGTAAAACGGGGAGGGAATGATGGATAATGTAAATCCATGTGCTGTTTCTTTAGAGGATGCAATCGAGAATAGGGCAAGGAAGGCTTTCCGCCATTGGGCTCTTCTTTTGGTATAGAAGATGATGTCATTCGTTATATGCCCCTTGTTATTGGAGTAGTAAGGGTCAGAAATTGGGGTTTCTGGGTGCGATTTTAATAAGCTATGTTTGAAGCTTTTGGCTGCTTTTTAGGTCTCAGCTGGCGTTGGAGCGCGCATGCGCTCCTCGCCCCGAGACTTATAGTGAACAAGTCAGTTTCAAGAAGGGGACTGAAGCCCCGCCCCTCATTTTCATTGGGTAGCGTCAGCGTTTATGTTAAACGCTGGCTTCCCATTGGAAAGGAGGGTTTTAGGTTGCCTCCCTTTGGCTTTTTGTTCCGGCCCACTTGGACTGGCTCGCCTGCATTACGGCTGTTGTGACGAAGTTTCTTATCAGAAGCTTCGTCACGCTGCCTTGCACGCGCCAGTCCAGCTCTCTGATTGGGCCGGACAAAAAAGGAGACATGGCGCCGCGTGTTTATTTTTGCATCTCGCTTTCACTTTAAAGTGAAAGCGCAATGCAAAAATAAACAGCGGATGCCTGGCGAGCGCTTGTTTTTAATTTGGCACAAGGTTGCTTGTTGTAGGACCTGACGGGGAAACATAACAAATAAGTACTGTGCTAAGCACTCGAGTTCTGTTGACTGGCAGCGGATGGGAAACCATAGTGTTTCGTTTATTTTTGTAAATAGCCGTGTTTTTGACCGGGTCCTGTTTTGTTAATGTCCCCAGAATACATGTCGGTGTTGCATGCTAATACTTTCAGGTTTGCTCTTGAAAAGTGCGCGTGGGGCGAATACGGAGAAAGGGGCAGGTATGAAAAAGGTGCACACCATGACCAGAGGAAGCATTTGTAGTTCCATTGGTATTTTTAAAGAAGTTGCCTCCCCGTCAACATCCCGAATCCCCGTATGGCAGCGGAGCTTTAACAGGGTGGGGGAGTAAATGAAAAAGCCACTGGATCCGTAATAGCTCTTCACTTGACTGCAGCCGGCAATAACAGCGGGAGCAGCCGCACATAAGAGCGCCTCTGGTGTGTGCCTGAGAGGAGCAGAGAGCGTCCCCCCGACAGAGCTCTGACACTTTTTTTTCCTCTCTCCTGGCTCCTTTTTCTCTCCCCCACCAGCCCCTAGAATCCAATGATAGCTGGACAAGTAAGCAAGCCCGCGCTGCTGTCGCTGCGGAGTGAGATGAAGGCAGAGGCGAGAAGCGAGGAGGCGGCCGGGCAGTGGCGTAACGAATCTTGAGGGGCCCCCCTGCAAAGTTCATGGAGGGGGCCCTTTCGAACTCACCCAGGAGCTGTCCGGCCAGGGTGCTGTGCGGAGGGGGCCCCCTGGAGCTCGGCCCTCCCACCGCACTGCGGGGGCCTTTGTTACGCCATGCGAGGGGTGGGGGGGAGGCATTAAATCCCTTTTAGCCCCATGGGCGTTGCGCGCCTGCCACTGACGGTCCTAATCTCGCCCACCCCATTACCTTGCAAATACTCACCCATTCATCCACTTCCCCATTACGCACCTTTATCTCCTCGCACTCACCTCATTTACCCCCCACTGCTTTACCTCACTATCCTCTCACCACTGTATCTCCCCCCTCTCCTCCACCTCTCCATCATTCACTGCAAATGTCTCCCCCTACTCCCCCCTCCCCACCTCTGTCATGTTACCTCCCATAATCCCCGCCCCAATCTGTCACCCCTTTCTTCTGCTGCCCATTACACATAGCCGGGAGTAGAGGTGGGTCACCGTCCTCTCCCAGGAGCCCTCCCCCTAGGCTCCCCCCTCACTGTCTTGGAGGTGACCTTGTTGAAAAGCGGAGCTCCAGCGCCTGAGTCCTGGGTTTGGGGGAGGGGAGAAGAGAAGAGAAGAGGAGGCCTGCAACACAATACAACAATGCTTTACTGGCAGAACTCACGCGGACGCATTACCAAAGCCCGATTTATTCCTGTATTCCAGAGACATAAGAAGGAGCGGCACATGGCCTCCTCACATGAGACCCAGGCATGTATCAGCACATGTCACAGCACAGGTCCAAGACCAACGGTTACACTGGCTCCGGCCACAGGCAGCTGGGCTTTCCCTACAGTTACAAATTCTCAAATGCTCAGGCCTCAGACAGCAGAGCTGTCCCTGATGTTACACAGATCTCATTTTCTCTCGTCTCATAGAGCGGAGCTATCTCTCTGGTTACACGGATCTCACTATCTGTGGCTCTAGAGCAGAGCCATCCCATAGGTAACACAGATGCGTCATGCAGCAGAGCTGTCTCTCATATTACACAGATTTTGTTGCTGGGCTCAGACAGCAGAGCTGTCCCTGATGTTACACAGATCTCATTTTCTCTCGCCTCATAGAGCGGAGCTATCCCTCCGTTTACACCGATCTCACAGTATCACGGCGAAGACAACATAGCTATCTCTCTGGTTAGACAGATCTCATTATCTGTGGTTCTAGAGCAGAGCCATCCCTCACGTAACACAGATGCGTCATACAGCAGAGCTGTCTGGCCGAAGGCAGCAGAGCTGTCCCTCAAGTTACCCAGAGCTCACAGTAGCAGACATAAAGAGAGCAGAGGTTACACAGATTTTATAGGCTCCGGTTTTAAAGAGCATAGCTATCCCTCATATTACAATCTACACAGCGGCGGTATCGGACGTCACAGCTACCCCTCAGATAATGCATATTTAATAGATGCAGGCTTCTGACAGCAGAGCTATGCTGCTCAGAAACATTCCCAGGGCTCAGACAGCAGGGGTAACCCCTAGGTTGCAAAAACCTTGGAGTTTCATGACTCAGAGTGGAGCTCTCATGCCTGAGTTTTGTGATGAGGGGGCCCCCTGCAGCTCGGGGCCCCCCGCACCGCGGGGGCTGCGGGGGGCCTGTGTTACGCCCCGGCGGCCACTTCAGACGGAGAGCTGAGCGAACCCCTGAGCGAGCCCCTGCCCGAGTCCGCCATCCCCGATGACAGCCAGGAGGCCCCCGGCAAGCTCTTCGGTGAGTCCGCACTAATGTTTTATGTTTGGACGTGCACTAGCAGTGATGTCGAACAACGCACATTTCTGGTCTTTGTGATCAGAAGATGTCGATTAAAAAATTCTAAGAAAATAAACAAATTTACCATTCCGCGTCAGGATGCAACTAACCGTGACATGTGCAGGCGAAGCCCTCAGTTTAAATGGTGGAAGGACAAAGATAACAGTTGTTCACACGCACAAAGTTTGTATCAAAAGAAGAGAGCAAACTTTTAATGTTGTGTTGAGCCACTAGAACATAGATTAATACACGATGAGGAGATTTCATTGAACAAACACAACAAAAATACATTGTTAGAACTTTTCAACCTCCCACCCAACTGAGGCATCTGTGTTTCTGCCTTTTACTGTCCCCTTCATCCTAGTTCGCTATTAAGCGCTCAGCTGCTATTGTGCTGAGTTCACATGCTACACAAATATCCTTAGAAATTAAACAAAATACAACTTTATTTAAAAGTGAAGTTATTAGAGGGCTATTCTTACACTAAAATTAAGTTAGGAAAAAAGACGATGCAGTCTTTACTGTGCATGAACTCACACATTGCGACCACAGAAACATCAGCGCTGACACAATGGGGTGCAGGATGTTAAAGCAGAGGCCACACACAACAGGGCGGGCGGGGGCGTTCTAACTTTCAGACTCGAGTAGTTGTTCTTATTCCCGGCTTCGACGAAGGACATCAAACCCGTGATTTTGCGAAATTACTTTCTCTCTCCCACTGTTTGCAAATTTAAATGTGTAAAACGTATGCACATATATACATATATATATCTGTATATGTATGCACATATATATAAATTAATATATATTCATATAAATATGCATACATATATATTTGCATATATATATATATACACACATAAATATGTATATAAATATTTATATATATATATATATATATATACATATATCAAACCATATATAAATATATACATTTATATATACATTTACATATATATATCTAAATGTATAAAAATATACTAAATTATATGCATATACATATATATCAAACCATTTATATATAAATGCATTAGCACAGCCATATATATATGTTTCAAAATTTTGCACATAGCAAAAATACATATATATATACATGCATATTTGCAAAAAAAACACACAAAAACAACACCATTCACAAACCAAATTGCTTTAACTTAAACAAAGGCGAGACCTGTTGCATTTTCAATGCTTGTTTTGTAAGGTTGGGGGGTATTTAATGGAATAGGTGTGCATGCCCGTGAGTTCCATAGTGTAGGTGTAGCTTTATAGAAGGGGTATAGAGTGTCCTGGGATGAAATCATGAGCATACTATGGGTTAATTAGCTGATATAAAAGCCATTCCAAGATGGCTGCTTGCTTATTCACTGATAGTAAACTCAGGGGTGTAGTCCTATCGCTCTTTCCATGAATCGAGCATCACTGTGTATAGTCCTCTTTCGCTTTCTAGAGAGATCGATTGAAGTAGTTGGCCCTTTGTTTCTGTTTAGTAGTAAATTGTGCATCGTAGTCCTATGTCTTTTCCCATGAATTGATGTGGACTAGGTAGTCCTGTCTCTATTTAAGTAATTATGTCTGCCATTTTGAGGGGAGGAACTGCTGGTGATTACAACTTGAGCACAAAATGGTAGCCTGGCACTGAAAATCGGGCCATCTAGGTGTCAATCGAGCAAGTGTGGTAAACAGCAGTAACTGTACAGAGATGTACAGAAGAGGTCGACCAAGTCACATAGGTTTTTGGAGAATAAATAAATAGGATTGGTTGCCCCTAACACCCCTAATTTAGGGTTTCGATATTTTGTCTGTGAACCTGGGGAAGCAGCATGGAAGGTGGGGGGAGAAGTACACAACATGGGACAAAGAGAGTAACATGGAGCACGCAGGAGAAGAGAAGCACATGGGCAGAAGAGAGGAGTGTGGTGCTGGGTGGAGAAGCACATGGTCGAGAGAGAGAATGTCAAGCTGGGGTGAGAAGCACACAGGTGAGAAAGCAACACAGGGAGATGCACATGAGGACGAGTGCAATACAGAAGGGGGTGGGAGAAAAGCACATGGGCGAAAGAGAGCAACAGGGAGCATGACGGAGGGTGAGAAGAGAGGTACCCGAGGTAGAGAACTGGAAAACAGATGCACTCTCATGAAGTTCATAACTAAAAAGAAAAAAGTACTCAATTAGTGGAGGGACTCATGTAAAGAGGCAGTGCTCCAGGGACAGGACAACCACAAGAAGAGGAATGAAGGCCACACAAACTAATGAATAAAAAGCAAGCAAAGGCGAGTGATAATAAAGCCAACCAATGGTAAGCTGACATTAGGTCTTTTTGCAAAACAGACAACTTGCACTGTCCGATAAGCAGAACCTAATGACAAGGTGTTGGATAATGATACCTTCATGGTGATTTCAGTCTGCATTTTTTGATAAGAGTAGAAAGTTTGTTTTTAAGATACAACTATTGCTGCTGTCAGTCCAAATCAACTCAGCCAAGCATGCCTCATGATCTATGTTGCCATGTCTCCTTTATTGTTGTTCACCCTCAACCATGCCCATTATAAACTTTAAGACTGAAAAATAGCCCAACATAAAAGGTTTTGTTTAGAAACATATTGGCACTTGAGTTAGTCTTAAATTAGTATTCAAAATCAGTACAATGATACATTTATCCAGTGCTCTGGCATCCTTCTTCTTATCAAAGTTTGGGAAACATTCCTAAGCAACAAAGAAGAAAAACAGAGAGGAAATCACGATCTGGTAACAGAGCACCTAAGCGAACACATAGCTGAAAACTCATTGTTTTAATCTAACATAATTTCGTAAAGAAGAAGCACATAGGAGGTAACACATGAACTCTGCATGTTGAGTCATCAAGCAATTCTCCTACAGACAGACGCCTTTGATTGACATGACAAGTCTGGAGAATACCATCAACGTCACCTTAGGTCTCATAGAATTTGTATGAATATTTTATGAAGGAATAAGCTTTACAGTTCATAGCAATGTTACCTACCGGTGGGGATCTATATGACAAAGGTGGCTTGGATGTTAGCCTGAGAATACTTGATTATCTTCTAATACATGGATAAAGTATGCTATTCATTCAAGTCAAAGCACTTACTTTCCCAGCCAATGAAGCATGTGGATATAAAAAAGGAATATTTTCTAATTTAGATGCTACCTTTGGGATAAAGCGTGTTTGCATTCTCTGTGCTGCTATGGGAAATGGTAAAAATATCCTGAGACACACAGCGATTAAAATTCAATGTTATATCTTCTCAATGCAGTAGATATGACGGAATGTTATTGTATGAGAAAAACCCTAGGCAACCGAATATTTACTTCAAAATATATCATATATACATATAAATGTGAAGGCCAACTAACCCAATAATGTAAGAAAAGGAAGCATACTTTATCATCACAATTGTGCTCTAAGACCAGTAACATATACAATAAACTATTCACAGTATGAATCAAAACTGCAAAATTTCATACCTTTCAGTCATACCGCAATTCATACCATAATGTACCTCTGTATATAGATATTAATCACTATCATATGTGTAATCTGGAACATTAAACACATGCTTCGTTTAATTTTTTTACAGATAGTGTTACACTAAGGGGCCGATTCCGATCTCGGCCGGTAGGGCTCCGAATCGGATTCGGCTTAACCGGATCCGATTCGGAGCCCTATTTCCCGACCGAATCGTGCGCGCGTCCGGGCGAGCGAGTACGATGCGACTCCGCCGACCGACTCGTCCGGGCGTCCCGACCGCTCCGACCGACTCGTTCCCGGGTCTAACCGCACCGACCGACTCCTCGGACTCGACTCGCACCGCGCAATGGAGACGTTCCCCGGCCGGGTAGCACGATGCGCGCCGCGAGCAGTCCGACCGAGCCGCGCACTCCGGCTCGAAAGAGCAGTCGGAGCCGTACTTCGGGGGTCCGTGTCGGACCCCCCTGTACGCGTAGCCGTGCGAGTCGCACACAGGGGGGACCCATGGGTCCCCCCTACCTGTGCGTGTATGGCGCGACCCGCTTCGACGCGTACCCGCTGCAGGGGGCGCCCTTGTCCGCCTCGCACCCATTGAGTCAATGGGAGCCCGCGTACGCATTGTACGACAGGCTCCCATTGACTTCAATGGGAGTCTGATCGACTCGAGTCCGATGGCATACGTGCGCATCGTACTCGTTCGGTCGGGCTGCTAGGGTCCGATTCGGTCGGAAATCTCTCCGAGTCCGGCTCGGTCGGAGAGATTTCCGGCCCGAATCGGAATCGGCCCCTAAGTATGTCAAAGGTTATTACACTTATTTACACAACAATTCATATGCTTAAATAGAAATATTAGTGGCTTAGATCATTGCTGATTCTTCATGGGACCAAGTCTACGCACGTTTCAGTGACCCTATCGCCTTCATCAGGAAAGCCACAATTGAAACCAAAACATACCAGTGGAGGGAACAGACTCCAGTTTGGATGGGATAAGGTGGAGACTGTGGCTTGGACCAACTGCTTAATTGATTCGTTCTCCACGCCCAACTATGGATGTGATTAATAATTTTCATGAATTATGGCAATATATGTTGAAAAGACTCAGTCTACCTAGTTTCCAAGGAATTCCCAAATGGATACTGAAACTGAAATGGATCCTTTTTGTTGATGATGGATGTGAATACAAGAGGATGTCATTTGTTTTGGTTCATACATGTATCTGTGCCATTGATGATAAGCTGTAGATGAAGATAATTTACACGCGAGGAAGGGGCGAGCTCCGTAATGGATAGCAGCAACCGAACAACGATTCTGAGGGAAATAGTATTTTCTGGCACTCCTACATCATTAACAATAGATACCCCTCAGTGTGACCTCAACATAGTTCTCTAAAATAGTGATGCTTCACTCCTAGTCTGAAATATGGCTTTCGTCAGCTGTGGAAGGAATATCGCGGCACTCTATACAATACGTAGAGGTCCCACTGAGGAAAAGGAAAAACCACCATTTCTTGATGTATACTATTGATGAGGGATCACCAGATAAACGGAATAAAACCCTGATGAAGTTTTATTTTGGAGACAAAAATGCATTGGCTGGGCTGACGTTGGACGATTACAAAAAAAATAAAGGAAAATTTGGGATTGAAACATAATACGATGGCTCCCGCTTTATTGAATATCTAAGAAGGATTGTATTTTTATGTGATAAGGCTCTCAAGAAACATTTCAGCATCAATTGAATTTTGAACATTCAAATTAATTTTTTGGGACTTCCTAAGCACTCCCATTTATGTATATGATTTTCCTCTATACTACTGGTCACGTCCTCCACCCTTTTTGATTCACAAACTTTGGTAAAATGTGACATCCAGGAGTGAGATGGCATAGTAACATCAGTGCTAGTATTGTGGCTATTCTCAAAGAAGGGGGACTTCACTGTTTGCAAAATAGAGCAACATCGTTGAGGACACTCGCCTGCCATAGTTGTTACCAGGCCTCCCCTCTTCTTGTGTCCTTTCTAGCCTTGACTGTATCCTTATACATCTTTCTGCAAGCTCTAACTTCTTCACTATCTCTGGGTGTCCTCTTTACAGCCCTTAAAAAGTTACTATGCACTTGTGAACAGTGCTAGTCAAATCATTTATTTTGCCTGGGGGGGGCCTGAGGCTGTGGTGCTGTCAAAAAATCTGCTACACGTTTGCAGATTTCATTATATACCCCCAGTACACCTAATGGAGGCCAAGAAGTGTTCCATACTTTCCCCAGCTAAAGATGTCATTGATTCCCCAGTGTCGATGTTCTGCCATTCACAGAGGATGCCCCTATTCCTATTGTACTCAATTGGGGGGATCAAATGCTTTTAATGAAGAGGAGACAAGCCCAGGTATAAGTTCAGGACTAACGGATTGTGATCACTCATGCAACATTGGACGATGGAGAAATTGACTACATTTTTACCCCATTTTTGGGAAATGGGAATAAAATGGATCATGCTGCCATTGCCTTTCCCCGTAAATGTCACTTGGTTTGTATCCAGCCGGACTAACTCCATACTCAGAACAAGGCTTTGGCTCAGCAACACCCTATTCAGCATGTCACCACATGAATTATGCTCAAAATGAGAGAAATCCATCGATTCCTTATCCCCCAAGCCACACACTGCATTTTTGGAGGTAGGGCACAATTGGCAGTTGTAATATCCACCCCACAAAATACCATAGTCCCCCTTAAGTCCATCTAGAACTGTAGTAAGTACTAGATCAAAGGACTCCACTATTGAGGGGTTCCTCCCATTGAAGTTATTATGATCAAAGTTGATCAATACAATAAGTGGGGACATTGCAAGTGAGAGACAAATGATCTGGAAATGGGGTGAATTCAAAAAGGTGCTGGTTATCTTGCACTCCAGTCCCACAGCAACTAGGGTTAACTAGTATGATGTCCATGCACAGATGGAGTAGCCGGTGTTATCATGGAGTGGAGCCCGTTGACATGGTGGTTGCTGCAGGACCACTTCTCCTGCAAGCAAACAATCTGATACTCCAAAATCATGTTAACCCAACGAACATCACTCATTTTGGTGGAAATGCCGGCAATGTTCCAGAAAAGTAAGTTCAGGTCAAGGACGACTGGGGTACTATGTATTCTGATGCTTGCAGCAGCACTTGATGCCAGATGTTGGGCAAGAGTTATCACTTGTTCACCGAGCGAATTTATTAAGATACCTCAATTCAGCCGGATTATCAATATGATCAGTACTTTGCTCCTGTGGGGAAGGGGCGCACTCGAACCATAGTACTAGGTGCAGAGTGCAAACAGCTAGACCAAGGACTAGGGCCATCGGTTTTATGAGATGGCTATGGCTTATTACAGCCCTGTCAATCAACATCTGCTAGAGGGGAGAAACGGTTTTGAGTCAGAATGGAAAGTGGCCTGGGAACTGAAGATCTCGCAAGGACAGGAGTTGGTAGCATAGTTGCAGGTGGCCTGTAAAAATAACCATGGGGGACAGCCTGTATATTGTATTTGGAGTACCCAAGGCCAAACAGTCTATATAATATTGTGCCCACCAATTTGAGGTTGTGGAAATGAATAATCACACAATCCCCATCCTCTCTTTTATTGCTGGTACTCACCCAGGACACCCTGCGGACAACGATTATGTCTCTATATAATAGATAGCATGTGAAATGCGCAGCCAATGAGTGACTTGGTTCTTCAACTGAATGTCATCTTCAGTTTGATTTGGGCATAGAGAGGCAATTTTTTTCCCCAAAAATCACAAAAGGGGTGCATGTTGGGGGTAGCTGCAAAGTTATAGGGCTCGAGATTGCTGGTACTTGGTTGGCAGCTGTAGTCAGATTGAGGCAGGGGTCAAAAGGCAGAGGGATGGCTACCTTTTTCTGCCCGGAACCATTATTTGCTGTGATATTTACAAATGTGGGCAGGGTTATTGCTTTGCTGCTTTTTATCATATGGGCCAAGATGCCCATGACTGACGTCAGTAAAATGTAACAGAGGTCACCTTAGCACTTGTGGAATGTACATGAATGCTCTTTGAAAAGATATAGATTCACAGTTCACAGCAATGTCATGCAAAACAGTGATCTATTAATTGAGGCTTTGGAAGTCGAATTCCTGACCTCTGCCCCAATGTAAATGACTGAGAGGTAAGAGGAAGATTTGAAATACTTGATTACATTCTGCTAAATGTGTAGACATGCCATTCATTGACGCTATGAAATGCTTTCTCAGTCAACACAAAATGTTGATGTGGGAAAAAGACAGTCATATTTCATTATTAAAACTGGATTCTATCACAGAATCAGGATAAATTACAAGGGTATTCTCTGTTCCCCTTTGTCCCTGACATGCGCAGGGACTAAAACCCACTATTATACCTTCTCAATGAAGTAGCTATGTGCAAATTCATATTTTAGTAGTGAAGTCTTACTGATTTTTGAAGGGGCCACAGATGCTTGTCTGACCACCTTCTGTAATACTGATAGTGCTGGAGCACATACAGCGTCATGGTTATCTTAAGAGGACTTTCTCGAACTTGCACGGAGGCCTTACTCTGTGCTCTCACTTTAGTGTGGATGCAGGAGTTGAGGCAAAAAGGCATTCAGGAGGTACATAAAAAGGTGGCGCACAGTCAGTACATACCCTGAAGGCATCTCTCTGGATGAGGTAAAAGGGGTCCCATGGACACAGCTAGACATCCTCCTGAAGTCACTTATGGCATCTGCCTGTAGTGAGTTCTCTGTACCTCTTTGTTAAGCAGGCGGCGTTGCCACCTGCACAGAGAAAGACGTACCAGCTGCTTCAAGCACTTGGTCCACCTTTCACTAATGTGCTGCCCCTGAGCCTGCCTCTGTGCCTGATGCCTCTTAACATACAGTGTCATTTTTCAGTAATTCATCTTTGCCTGTTTCACTGTATGACTGTGCTGTGCTTGAGCTTAGCATCATGTTCAGACAGCCCCACATGTAGCATTCTGATGGGCTGTCTACTTTTAGCCTGAATCATGGTACAGGTTTGCCTTAGGTAGTATGTGTTCCACTCGGAGGAGCCTTTTAACTTCGCTAAAATTGTGTATTTTGCCACCTGTTGTTCTTATTACAATCTAGTTTGCAGTCACCTGATGTTCACTCCCTGTGGAGATGATGTTATGTTTGATATAGTTTGTGGTGTTTGTGGCCAAATATCATGGGCTCGTGGGATATGTACGAAGTACAGGTTAGAAAGTGTTGTGTGTTGAGGCCTTGTGAGGTAACTTTTCAGTCTAGGGATTTCTGATGCTTGCGAGAATTACTTTAAGTGCTGGCAGTCAACAGATCTTCAGATTATGGTTGAATTTGTCTTTTTATGTTGCTATGACCACTCCATAGCACATGTGTATTTGGATGCAGTAGCACATTTGTCTTCTGGCCTCTAGTACTTTTATGGGTAGTGCAGCAACAATCCTGTCTTACAATGTACTTTTATACTTTTTTTCTCCACTACTATGCTACAAGTGTGTGGTGTATTCATGTGACATGCCCTACAGATTGGTTATCTGAAAGTCAAGCAGCATTGTGGTATACCTCCAAGGTGTACTGTGTGCTGTGGCGCATGCCTCTCCTGAATAGAGATTTTCCTATATATATATGGCTACAGAGGCCTCATACGAAGGTGTTACGTTGCTTATTGTGGTAATTAGCCCCTTCTTGGGGCTCAGAGTTCCATCCTGACCATTTATTACTTCAAAATTTTTATACAGTACTGTTCTAAACAAGATACATGTTAGTCCCCATTACATAATAACAACCATTGAGAAGTAAGGGCCAGATGGCATGACGCACTGTCCGCAAAATACTGGTCAAACTTCGACCAGTACTTTGGTGACCAGTGTGGTATTTTGCAAACCGGCCTATGTAGTATTTGGTCAGTTTACAAAATGCCAAATCGTAGTGGGTCGTAATTCAGCCCACTTCATGAATATTAATGAGGTAGGTCACAAATGGCTTCCAACTATGATCCGCAGCCATCACAGGCAATGTTCCCTCCAATTATTTTCCGTTCTGTGTGCAAGAACAGGAGTAGTGAAGTTCCCCAAAGCAAATTATTGGGTTGATAGGAGAGCTGGCTAATAGAGGTAGGAGGCTGAAGAGGCCCATAAAAAATAATTATCAAAAACACAATTAGCATAAGAGAAGCAATGATGTCCTCAGTTGCTTCTAATAGAGACCCAATTCTACAATTTGGACTCTTAATGTGCTCCCTTGAAGAATTAATTGCTTGGCTGACAGTGGAAAATATTTATTTTTGCCAATTGGGAACAGACATCTACCCCTTGACAGAAAGTACTGAATCCTCTATGATGGGGCAAGCACGAGAGAAGCATAGTTTAGAGTCCTGCCTGGTTGGTGGAAAAAACAGGCACTGAGTGGCGACTGTAGTGATTCAAGGGTGGCGGGGGTTCTCCTCTCAAAATGTAAAAATACATATCTGGTACTGGCTGCAGCCCAAAACATTTTTTGGGGTCTCAAAAACAACACATTACCTTAGTAGCCCCAAGCACTGTAGGGAATTACAATTTATGTGGATGTGCTTCTTGTAAAGAGCAGAATGCCATCACTTACTGTGAAATCAGCCAGTGGCTGAAGCGGGCTGACCATTGCTGATGCTCTAGCTCATCTGACCAGAAGAAAAAATGGGAATGTTACAACAGCCCAATGGCTGAAGAGTAAGTAAGTAATACATTTATTGTTCAGTTAATTAAAACTCACAATTAAAATTATGACCATTACATTAAAAACCACATAAAATCCATCCATCTTTTTAATTTATGCCACGTGTGGGGTTGTACCAAGTGTATAGTCTTTAACAGGTAGTCCAAAAAATGTGGCATAAGTGGAGGACCAGAGCCGGGTCTCGATCCTGATGTCTTGTTAGGCGCAGAAAATTGTGCCAACTTAAAGTGCCGGCTGAAGAGGACTAGCGAAACACCCCTATAAGTATGTATATTACCCATATTATTTTAATGAAATCAAAAAGTCTTGCCTAGTCCCGGACTTGAAAAAGTAATTCTCCACATTTCACTCCAAACAAACGAAAATTCTGTCTATTATACAGGATCTCTAAAAGTTGTACATTTATGAGTAAAATACGGTATGTGGTTGAGTGAGTGGGAGAGGAACACAGCTAAACAACACCAGCATGTTTTCACTAGGAGGCGCATGGTGCTATTATTATCAAACATACCTGGGGCATGTTGGAAATGAAAGTAAATATATCTACACAAGCTCAAATTATGATTGTCAGTTTTGTATCCCTAAATTGTAGCCCATCCAATGTGGCAATTTCACTTTGCTCCTTGTCCATCCACTCAATATTTAGAGTACTTAGGAACGTTTTAAATAGGGATCGAGAGGTGTGGTTTATCTACTGCTTTAAAACATTTTTAGAACAGACACATAGTCCATGTACGCATAACAAAGTGAAAAATGTCAGTTTACCTTGATCTTGATCAATACCCACATTCAATTGCAGATAACAATTATTTGATTAATTAAATAGACAATTTCATCATTTACACAACAATAGATTACTAGTTACAGCCCATGAATGTTATACTTCATGTGCAAACCCCAAATCTAAAATGTAGGAATCTGCCGATTTATGTTTTCTTAAACTCTGCCAAAAGCGTAATACTAGGTTCAGTATCTTTACAAAACAAAGTTTCATTTTCAATGTACCTGAAGTAAAAGTGAAGCAACATGTGAATAGATATCATTTGACTTTTGCAGCACATCATTGAAGAACCCACACACTTTAAATGAACATACTTAATTGCCACATGGTGTATTTTGCTTTGTACAGTCTAAATAACATTTAGCTACTTAACAAACAAGCAGGCAACATTTTAATATTTGAATCACAGTGGCTTAAAAGACCAAGTCTCACATTCCATTCTGAACTGGAATGAGAAGGCCTGTGCTCATGAAGCCAGTAGTGTCTTGGCAGAATACTCCTTGCTGGCTGTGAATATGTTCATGGAAGTTTAATCAAAGTTATTTCAGTTACTGGTGTTTGTTTACATGGGAGGCTGGAGCTGCGGCAAAAAAGTGTCACATAAAAGGCAGCCTGTTAGCACAACTTTATTTTTTGTGCTGCTGATTAGGAGGAATGCAGTCAGGCAACCATAGCCCGATCCCTCAGCAAATATGCCATAGAAATCTGGGACACCATCACCACCCTCACCCCAGATGTAGCTTTCATCACTGGAACGTGCTTCAACCCCACCTCTAACCCCTACATCGCCACCACCACTCATGATGGCTACAAGATGATACACCTAGACTGCCCCAACAAGCACAGCAGAGGCATCGCCATAATATTCAAGGAATCCATCCTATGCACCACCACAAACCATGACCCAACGCCTCTCACAGAGCCCCTCAATTTCCGACTACAAACCAAAGCCAAGACAACAATAAGAGGCACCCTCGCCTACAGGCCACCGGGTCCTTGACCAGCCTTCTGCGACCCATCGTCAACATCATCACCCCCCTCACCATTGACTCCATCCACTAGGTCCTGATAGGTGATCTCAATTTCCAGACCCCAATGACACCAACTACTGGAGAACCTCAACAACATCGGACTCACCCAACTAGTCACCGAACCCACGCACATAGCCGGACACACCCTCGACACCATCTTCTCCACCAGTGACAGAATCAAATTCACCCACACCACAGAGCTCACCTGGATCGACCACTCAATCGTCGACTTTACCATCTCTGACGCCCAGCACACCATCACCAAACACCTCAGTGCCACCCACCATAGCTGGGGCAAAGTAATCAAAAGCCAATGGACACAGACTCTCAGTGCCAAACCACCCGATCTCAACCAAGCCGCCCACAACTTCTCCACCTGGATCAACTAATGCGCCACCATAGCCACCCCACTAAAACCTGCAAAAACCAACAGAACCTCAAGACAAGCTGGCTGGGACACCCCAGAGGTCAGAACCACCAAGCGCAACTGTCTCCTACTTGAGAAGCAATGGCGCATCACCAAAGACCCCTCCAACAGAGCTGTGCACAAAACAGCACTCAGTGATTACCACCGGCACATAAAGAAGGCCAAAAGAGCAGCTATCACTGACAGTATAGACGCCGCAGCTAATCATACAAAGAAGCTCTTCGAAATCATCTAGGAGTTCTCCAACCTGGCAGCCAAGGAAAACATGGTCCACCCTTCCAAACAACTGTGCAACACCCTATCTGACAGCAAGATTACCGACATCTACAACAACTTTGACCCCCAACCCACCACACACAGCTGCGACAACCTCACCCAACCAAAGAACACCTACCCACCCATAACAACCTGGTCTCCACTCGACACTCAGACCACCACGACCATCATGTCTTCCATCCACTCTGGGGCACACTCTGACCCCTGCCCCCACCATTGCTTCAACCTCAGATCCAACATAATCAGCACTGAACTGACCATCGTCCTCAATACCTCCATCTCCACAGCATCCTTCCCAGATGCATGGAAACACACGGAGGTCAGATCCCTCGTAAAGAAATCCTCTGCCGAACCCAGCGACCTAAAAAACTACCAGCCGAACTCCCTGCTTCCATACTCAGCCAAAGTTCTTGAGAAAGCCATCAACCTGGAGCTCACCAACTACCTTGAATGAGACCACCCACTCGACGCTTCACGATCAGGATTCCAGGCCACCACAGCACTGAAACCACACTGATCGCCGCAACAGACGAAATCAGAATGCTCCTCTACCGAGGAGAAATGGTGGCCCAGATCAACCTTGACCTCTCCGCAGTGCTTGATACCGACTCCCACCACATCCTCATCGGCAGACTCCTCAACATCGGCATTCATTAACACACCCTCAAGTGGATCATCACATTTTGCTGCGGACGCACACAGATAATTCGTCTACCTCCCTTCACCTCCGCTCCCAAGGACATCATATGCAGCGTGCCAGCAGGATCATCCCTCATCCAACATCTATTCAAGATCTACATGACCCCCCTCACAGACATCGTCAGGGCCCTTGGACTCAACATTATCTTCTATGCTGACAACACTCAGCTCGTCCTCTTGATCTCCAATGGCCTCCAATGCCAGAACCAACTTCCGCAATGCCATGACCGACATAGCCGACTGGTTGAGAGACAGCTGCTTCAAATTCAACTCCAACAAAACAAAGGTACTGATCTTCGGGAAGAACACCTCCACATGGGACCACAGCTGGTAACCGGAAGAACTCGGTTCCTCACCCACACCAACCCACCACGCACACAACCTCGGCATAATCCTCGACAGCCAACTGACCATGAAATGTCAAGTCAACACAGTTGCCTCCTCTTGCTTCCACACCCTACACATGCTCCTCAGAATCTTCAGATGGATCCCAGTAAAACCAAAAGGACCATCCCACAACCATTCGTCATCAGCCGCCTTGACTACGGAAACGCTCTCTACACCAGAATCCACACTCAGCTCCTCAGACGTTTCCAGACAAAACAGAACGCTGCAGTGAGACTCATCCTGTACCTTCCCAAATGAACCCACATCTCTCCTCACCTCAGAAACCTCCACTGGCTCCCTATCCAGGAAAGATGCCAGTTCAAGATGCTCACACACACCTACAAAGCTCTCAACAACTAAGGACCACCCTGTATCAACCACCGGCTGAACTTCCATCTACCCTTGAGACACCTGTGTTCCGCCTCACATTCCTTCGCTCATGTCCCCCACGTTCATCGCAGCTGGAGCCGCTCCTTTTCCTACATCGCCGCCAAGACCTGTAATGACCTCCACCTCCGAACAGCACCCTCCCTGGAGGTCTTCAGAAAGTGACTCAAATCCAACCTCTTCGATGCAGACACAGCAACCTCAGCACCCAGATACCCCTAGGGGTGATAACGTTGTGCTATATACAATCTGATTCATCGATAGCCCAGAAGGAAAGCGTTGTTGCTGCCCGGAGTGCATTGGCTTTGGAAACAGAATGGAAAGACCCCCTGGTTCATGATAATTGCTGTGTGCGCTTTCAATCCGTCTATACGCTGCACAAAGACAGTATCTGTGTGGGCACCCGAGCGCACACTTTAGAGGGAACTTAGATCACAGGGATGGTGGCCTGCTGGGGTCAGCAGACCACCATGTATGTGATAGCTTTTTGTTGGGACTGGCCCTCTCTGCAGGGCCACCCCCAAACCTTTTGCCTTCCTCCTACTTTTTGATGAATTTGTTTTGCTGCCCTCTGCACTTTACCACTGCTAACCAGTGCTAAAGTGCTTGTGCTCCCTCCTCTAAAGATGATAACATTGTCTCATAGCCAATGGGTATATCTAATTTACTTGTAAGTCCCAAGAAGTAAACTGGCACTACATGTGCCCAGTACCTGTAAATTAAGTGCTACTAGTGGATCAGCAGCACTGATTGTGGCACTCACTTAAGAAGGCTTTTAAACATGTCTCAGGCCTGGCATTGCAGAACCTGTGTATGCAGTGTCACAGTGCCATGACGATTTGGCATTTAAAGCTCCTTACCAAGCCTTAAACTTTCCTTTTATTACATACAGGTTTGCCCGGAGAGAGGCCCAAGGTAGCCCATAGGGCAGGGTGCTGTGTAAAGAAAGGGTTGGACATGTACTTTTTTTTATTTATTTTTTATTTGTTTATTGGGTTTTTTAAAAAACAGTAACAAAAAAAAGTCATGAGTACAGTAAGCAATGCAGCACACTTCCTTTCTACACAGTTATGGAATAAGGCACATTTCATATCTCAAAGCAAATAATATCCATACATATACAAGTTACATGGTTATAGGTGCTATTTCACAATGTTCATAGCCATTCCCTGCCATAGTTCATGTCCCATATGTGGGCATTGGGCTGGGGTAGGGCGTTAGATCTTGCAGGCTGGTGTTGAATTGTCCAGTGTGTCTAGATTTCTTGTTAGTCTCCATCGTTATACAGCAGGTTCCTGCCCGGTTGTATCTTGATCCTCCGCCACCGCTCTTAAATAAGTCATCAGCGGTTCCCATATGTCTCTAGGGCGGGAAGATGTTGGGAGAAGTTCAGCATGCGTGCTAAGTTGGTCCCTACAATATATTATGTCTGTCATCCATTCTTTGAATTTAGGGGCCCGCCCTCTTCCCCATCTGTACGCCAACCGGCGCTTGGTAAGTAGTAGTCCTAAGGAGACGAGTTTCCTGCAGGTCTTTGGTATGTCTGCTGTATACCCTAGTAGCACTACTACAGGGGTCTTGGGGATGTTTAAGCCAGTCATTTTGGAGAGTTCTGCGAGTACCTCCTCCCAGTATGTGCCTATGGTTGGGCAATGCCATGCAAGATGTAGGAAGTCTGCCCCCTCCCTCTTACAGCGCCAACAACGGTCGTCTTCCCTGAGATGGAGCTTGTGTAATTTAGCGGGGGTATAGTATGTTCTGTTCAAGAATTTAAAGTGTGTGATGCGTAAGCGGCTGCTCGCCGTGATGGCCTCAGTTTGCAGGCAGCAATACGACCACTGTTCATCCGTCAGCGGCTCCTCTATATCTGTGTCCCACTCCCCTCTAGCCCTATGTGCTCCCTGTGGCCTCTCACCCAGCGCTGCTCGATATATTCTCGATATAGCATGAGCAGGCCCAGCTAATTTCAGTGCGGTGTGCAGGGTTTTGCATATCGGTGGCTCAACCGGGAACCCAGGGACATTTGCACGTATTTCGTGTTTTAAGCGTATGTACAGGAATATCTCTAGCGGTGTGACTCTGTCACCCGATAGTAGTTCCTGCTGGGTTTTAAATTGTCCCGCCTGGTAAAGGTCTCCCCACGTCCTAAGGGCATACTTCTGGAGCATTTCTCGACATGCCCCCTCCTGTGTGACCGGTGCGCTGGGCAAATACGGGAGCGGCACAAGCGGGGAGTATAACTCTGGTTTACCCACTATATTGGAGATCCTCTTCCATGCATAATTCGTGCAGCTCACTGTGTGGAATTTGACTCCTTCCCCCGGGACTTTAGTGCCCAGGAAGGATTGAGGGGGCGTGGGCCGCAGATATCCCTGTTTGATGGCTAAATGTGGCATAAAGGGTGGGGGATGTAACCAGTAGGTAGTGTAGTGTGCCTGTGCGCTAAGATAGTAGAGTTCCATATCAGGCGCTTCAAACCCGCCACTAGAAAATGGTTGTGTTAGGACTTTCCAACTTAATCTGGGTTGCTTACCCCCCCATGCTAACTTTATGAGTAGGGACCGGATTGTATTGAAGAAATATCTGCCTGGATAATATGGTATGTTGACAAATAAATAGAGGAGCTTAGGCAGAATATTCATTTTCATTAATGCCACTCTCCCGGCTAGTGAGAGCGGCAATTTGATCCATCTGTATATCCATGACCGAATGGTTTCTATTGTTGTGCACGTAATGTTGCATCCTTGTCTCTGGTGATGACTACTCCTAAATACTTGACTTCCTGGTCGCACCAGCTTAGCGGGTAGTCTGGGGTGAATTTTGTAGTGTGGGGAGTGGGTGGGAAGATCTGAGATTTGGTCCAATTTAGTTTAATGCCAGATAATTCGCCAAACTGTATAAATTCTCGAAGAATCGGATTGAGACTGATGCCAGGATTTCGTAGGAATAGAGTGATATCGTCGGCATAGAGCGATATCAATATCTGGCGGGTTGGATATGGTATGGCGTGTTCTCTGTGATGCTGTCTAATTTTTGCGGCTAGTGGTTCAATGGATAGGGCAAATAACAGGGGGGACAAAGGGCACCCCTGTCTCGTGCCTCAGGTGATTGCAATGGGGTCAGAGTGTAATCCATTGATTTGCACTATTGCCTCCGGTCTGGTGTATAGCAGTTTGATCCACCCCAGAAAAGGACGTGGGAGGCCCATTCTGCCCAGAATCGAGAACATATAGTCCCATTCAAGGGAATCAAACGCTTTTGTAGCGTCGAGAAAGATTCCCGCAGCAGAGTCATCAGGGTCTATGTTGTGTAGCAGTGCGAATGTAGTTCTGAGGTTATGTGACGTGGCCCTTCCCGGGACGAACCCGGCCTGGTCTGGTAGGACCAGTCCTTCCATCAGCAATGAGAGCCTGTTCGCTATAACCTTGGCGAGGATTTTAGTGTCGCAATTAATAAGCGATAGTGGTCTGTAGGCATCACAGTTGGTTGCCTCTTTACCAGCCTTGAGAAGTGAGATTATGTTGGCCTGACGCATCGATGGGGGAAGGATGCCTCTTTCCGAAGCCTCCTCAAAGACCATCTTAAGTATTGGGACCAGCAGATCGATGTAGACTTTGTAAAAGTCAGCAGGGAGCCCGTCCGGACCAGGCGCCCTGCCTGATCGCAGCCCCATTATGGCTTCGCGGATTTCGTCCTCCTCGATATCTGCTGATAGGAATTCTCATCTTGAGTCATTAATTCACCCCAATGCTGTGTCCTCGAAATAAGAGGCCACATCAAGTGTTTGGTTTCCACAGGTGGAGTAAAGCGTCGAATAGTGATTGGAGAATAGGTCTAGTATCTCTTTGGTGTCTATGTGTCTGATGCCTTGGTCATCAATCACCTCCAGCACCTGGTTAGCAAATCTAGGGACTCTGGTCGCTTCCGCTAATGCCTTCCCTGGTCTTTCCCCCTCCCCAAACGCCCTTGCCACATAGTACTTTGAGCGGAATTTAGCTTCTTGCTCAGCCTCTTCATTGTATTCTGTGAGTAGTTCCTTCAGTCGCACAGTGTGGCGAGGGTCATTGTCTTGTGCGATAGTCTGTTCCGTCCGTTTTATGTCTTTTTCTAGCCTGCTAAGGATGCCTCTAATAGATTTCAGAATACCCCCACTTTTTGCTATGCACATCCCCCTTATTGTAACCTTGAAACTTTCCCATACCGTTGCCATCTCCTCTACACTATTAACGTTGCGTGGGAAATAATCCTCGATCTCTTGGCGAATCTCTTCGCAGAATGCTGCATCTAATAGTGTCATGGGTTGCAATCTCCATGACAGGTATGGGGTCGGATTGCCTGGTGGAGTTAGCTGTAGCAGGACTGGGGAATGATCGGATAAAGTTCTAGCAAGGTGGGAGACCCTCGTTAACCATGTGTTGAGACCAGATGACAGGAGCCAAAAATCAAGTCTCGACCAGCTAGCATGGACACTAGATACAAACGTGCCCTCTCGCTTTCCCGGGTTATGAAATCTCCAAGCATCAATGAGTTGATGCTCTGCCATTATGTCTGAAAGCAGCTTGGACGATTGAGGATGTGAGTGCAGATGTATGGGATGCCTGTCTAGTGTAGGGTCAATTGTCAGGTTGAAATCTCCTCCCCATATTATAAAGGTGGAACCTATTTCAAAAATGTGAGCCCATAAGCTATCTATGAATTCACGATCATCAATGTTGGGTGCATAGCAACACACCAAAGTAACCGTATGTTCTGCGAGCCGCCCCCACATCATGCTGTATCTGCCGTCTATGTCTTGGCGTTGCCCTATAGGGCGGTAGTCCACCCCTTTCTTGATAAGTATGGCCGTACCACGAGCGTAGGTGGAGTAGGAGGAGAAACACCTGTGCGCTGCCCATCTCCCCCCAAACACAGCGGGTTCATGTGGGTTAAGGTATATTTCCTGTAGCATGGCAACATGGACCCTGTGCCGGTCCAAGTATCCCAGAACAGACCTTCTCTTGCGTGGGTCTCCCAGCCCCCGCACATTCCATGTCAGGCATTGTATAGTTGGTCTCGTATCAAGGTCTCTAGTGCCCATCATCTCGTCTGTGATGTAGGTAGGCTAGATATGTGCCTGTCGTTAATATGGTATAGGCAATCATATTTGTGTATTGCATATATGCCACAGTGTATGTTCATTATAGTACATTGCATTACTGTCCCATGAAACGTTTCCCAACAATTCCCTCCCCCCTCCCACACCTGTATCCGACTCCCACAGGCGAATGAATTACCACCCTCCCGCCCGCCAACATGTCTAATGCAAACCAGCATCTGGAAACAAACAGTGTTTACATCTAACAGTGGTTCAATAAGAGTCTTACAGAAATAAACAACCATTTGGGGGGGTTTTCCCGCTTGGGATGTGGGCCAGAGGGGCCGTCAGCGCACCTCGCAGTAGTGAGGGAGCCCGGGAATTAGTTATTAGAGTGCAGTATTGAACATTTATCAGGGTGCATATATAGGCAACATCAATTGATAGGGTATGAGAGTCTATCACTGTGGATTGACAGTTCTCTTGCATTACCGCAGTAGTCGCCGCCTTACCGGTCTTCAGGTTTTCTAAGGCGGAGTGTCCTAGCAGCCTCAGTCCTCAGTTGGGTCTGGAGATGACCGCCCCGATCCCCGCCTTTCATCTCGGGGTGTGGGGGAGTGTCGCTTGTTGGCCTTTAGAAAATCTTGAGCTTGCTGTGGGTTGGTGAATATATGAGCTTTGCCACGATGTTGGACTCGCAGTCTGGCGGGGTACATCATGGAGTATGGAAACCCCGCCTGTTGGAGCTTCTTTTTGATGGGGATGAATTCTTTCCTCGCCTCCTGCACCTGCAAGGTAAAATCCGGGAAGATCGATATTTTGTTGCCGTCATAGCTTAAGTCTGGTTTTTCTCGGGCTAGTCTTAAGGCCGTGTCCCTGTCCTTATAATTTAAGATCCGTGCCAGGATAGGGCGAGGAGGTGCCCCTGGCGGCGGTCTCGGCACCAGTGATCGGTGTGCCCTCTCCACGATTAGGACTCGGGAGAATGCGTCAGCGCCAAAGAGGGTCAGCAACATCTTCTCCACATAGTCCTCCATGCGGCCAGTAGATGAGGACTCAGCAACCCCTATAATGCGCAGATTATTCCTTCTAGATCTCGCCTCAAGATCTTCATTTTTGGGGGCTATGACCTTCAACAGTTTCTCCATCCCTAGGATCTTTTCACTGCTGTTCGCTGAAGAGTCTTCTACGGCGGAGATTCGCTGTTCCGCTTCAACGAGGCGGACCGTCATGTTTGTCTAGCTTTTGAAGTCCATCCTCATATTCATCGCGTCCATCTTAGTTTCAATGGACGTGAGGCTTTGCCTCATTGTGAGCAGCAGTTCCTTGATGTCTGTATCTTGGGAGGTGGACTCTGTTTGCATGTCCGAGTCTTTTTGGGTTGGCGAGTCTTCCTGCTCCCCCGCCACATTTTTCCTAGCAGAAAATGGTAGCTTGGTTTGTTTTCCCTCCGTGCGCCCCATGGCGTGATCTAGTCTTTCGGGCAGTCCAGTTGCGTTGGCTCAGCGTGAATTTATAGGGATGTAGGCTTTTTGCTTTATACCTCTGCGCAGTGACCCCCGCAGTTCACTTCCGTGAGCGCCTACGCGGCCCCACCTTCCATACGATCAGGAAATCGCTGTCCCCTACATAGTTGTTCTTGCCTGGCAGTGGCCGGACCCCCGCTCGTCTATGCAGAATGGGAGGGTCCCCCTCGCCCCACTCAGCACGTAAATCGCAATGCGCTGGGTGTGTTTGGTTCCGAGACATCAACTGTGGCAATTGTCGTCTCTGCACCAGTCTCAGGCCTAGAACTTTTAATATGCCAGAAATCTCGAGCCACAGTCCCTTCAAGGCTAATGTTCCTGGGTTTCCTCCTTAGGCAGAAAACGGGGGTGCTGGGTGAAAGCGCGCGTTTAAGTTTAGCGTTGCTTCACCACACGCCCCGCGCGGCCCCTCAGAAAGTCTTTTTCAATCACTGTGGCTGCTGTCCAGCTTCCACCCCGCAGAGTCAAGAGGGAGCTAGTGTGTGCTCGTTGGTGGGGGGGAGAGATTCCAGGTGACTCGCCTTATCTCATTGCGGGCGCGCAGGAGCGCTGCTGTCTGTGGCCTCAGTAGTCAGCAGGTCTAATGCAGCGGTCCCAGCCCCCAGGCCATTGTCTCTCCCGTCCCTTAGCGAATCCAAGCAAGCACTCCGCCGCGGATCGCAAGGGGAAAAAGCGCCGGCATCCAAACCAGGCCGTGGTCGGCTCGGACACCGCCGCAGCCCCGGGTAGCACCGCGCGCAATCGTTGGTGTGTTGTTTTTCAAATCTGGCGCTTACACCGATGCCGCCCTCGTCTCAGCGCCAGCTTCAGCCTCTGGCCCCCCGGGGCAACGCGGCAGGCGACCTGTGCCGTCCCTCTCAGTCCCGGCCAGACCCCAGCCGGCGCTCCACCCGATGGTCGCAGCAGAAGGTGCCTCCCAGCGCAGTTCGCGGCCTCCGCACCCAGCCGCTCCTCACCTCACGGCCAGAAATCTTGCAGGCAGCAGCGGGAGAGATCAGGTACGCTCCTCCACAGTTTTCAGCGCCTTCAGGGTCTCCCGTATAACGAGGCCTCTGCGCTCTCCGCCATTTGCATTTAGGCCGCAACCCCGCTGTACATGGGGCCGTTTTCTCTGCCGAGCATCCACTAACAGTCAATCTGTGCAGCACAAAGGTTGCCGATATGTTCTCCTCATATACCCGGCAAATTCAGGGTTGATTACTGCATGGCGACCGCAGAGGTTTGCGGTTATTGCTCCCGGGCTAACAGAGCCTCCCTAGAGTGCGGCCATCTTGTTCGCCGGCCCTCTAGCTCCCCCTGGACATGTACTTTAAAGTTTTACATGCCCTGGTAGTGAAAAACTCCCAACTTTGTTTTTCACTACTGTGAGGCCTGACCCTCACATTGGCTAATATTGGGGATTCCCTGCTACATTTGATAAGCTGTAATACCTAATTGAGAGGAGGTCGATATGTCATGTTTGGTATCTATGAAATTGTAATGATAACCCCTTTTTAATGGTAAATTCGTATTTTTCATTACAATTTTGATTATGCCACTTTTAGAAAGTTGGGATTTTTCTGCCCTTAGCCCTTTGTGCCCGTAGCCTGTCTTGGGTTACATGACTGGGTGTAGCTGACAGTTATACACACCATAGAGGGATTAGGAGTGCCTAAATGGGATGCCTGCTGGCAGGATGAGTAGGCGGAGCTGAGCACAGCCACACCTACACCTACACCTGAATAGCCTGTGCTCTGCCTTTTAAAAAGGGCCTAATGACCCTGTATTGTCACTGCAGCCAGCTTGGAGCCAGGGTAGGGGAGGCAGGGAAGCCCATGCACTTCAAAGAACCTTTCCAGGAGCGTATCCTACCTTCCAGAAGAAGGGCACCAGGGTATAAAAATAGGGACTTCAGGCCCGCACTTCAGTTCACTGCTGGACGTGTGGAAGGACTCTCAGAGGACTGACTGCTGCTGTAACCTGCTGTGCACTCTGCCAGACTCCTGATCTACCTGGAATGCCTGCTTTGCTGCCTGAAGCCTGCCTTGAACCCCCAGAAGCCAGCCCTACTGTTGAGCCCTGCATTCACACCTGCACCCAGGACTACCAGAAGTGACTCCAAGGGCTAGTTTGCTGGCCTCCTGTTCAAAGCCACAGGGACATAACAGGCTCCCACCATCTTGAACCCGTCCCGGGACCCAGCCTGAGTGATTCCTGAACCCTAAGAGGTGTCCCACTAGTCCTAGACCCTTGGTTGTGGTGCTAAATGTGCCCAGATGGCCAGTTTCCAAAACTGAGGACTTGGACAAAATTTGGCCAAAACGTTCTCTGAGAACAAGGAGGAGCCCAGGACCAACCTGCTTGCCTATCCACCTGAGGTGCATCACCATTTGGATTGACTTCGCACTCTTCCCCCACTATGTTCCTCTTTGCAGTAGCAAATCCATTTCAGAGGACCTTCATGAAAGGGGTATCCAACTTCGTGGAACTGTCTTCGGCTACAGCCTTCTGTCTCATCCCGCTGGAGTTTTTCAACTTCCATTTCAGTGACTGAGTCTGAATGTAAGGCCATCCGACTGCAATGCTCCCTACTCAGACAGCATCTGCAGCCTTGCCTCACTGAACTTTCCCTTCTCAGACACTTTTCTTCAGGAATTTTTCCAAGTCCAAAGTTAAGCGCTGACCGAGCCCAATCCACTTCTTGTATCCGAAGTGCGCTCCATTGCTGTCGGCCTTAAATTGCGATTTTGGCCCAGTCTTGCGCCAGCAGATGTCCACAGTTGGCACTTTGATCTTTTAGGTGCTATTTTGAACCTTAAACTTTAAAAATTCATGACTGCGGTTCTACTGATTGCATTTTTCCATTTTGGTGTCAAATAATTTATTAAAGTTTACTATATTTTTCTAAATTGGTTTGAGATTTTTTCTTGTCTTGTGTTTTCATTTCATTACTGTTTGTGTGCTGCATAAATAATTTACACATTGCCTCTAAGCTAAGCCTGACTGTTTTTTGTGCCAAGCAACCCAGGGTTAAGCACAGGCTAATGTAGTAACTTTTTGTGGTTCACCCTGCAAGGGATTGTGGCTGCTGCTTGACCAGGGCTCACACCTCAGTCAACCAACAACCCAAATGCTCACACTTTTGAATAAAGCAGTCATTTCTTTTTTTTAAATACAATGTTGAGGATTCATTTTCATTTGTAAATGGGTAACCACTACATTTGTGTAATCAATAAAATGTTAATGTTTCTTGACTGGATTTCGGTCACAAAACATTAATACATTCCATTCTGAATCAGCATTTGGAAGAGACACCCTAAACACAGCGGGCCTGATTCACAGAACTAACTTACGTCAAAATCCTAAACTTACAACAATTTTGGTATTCACAGAATGAACTTACACATATGGGTATTCACAGAATGAACTTACACATATGGGTATTCACAGAATGAACTTACACATCCTAACTTTATGTCCGCACTCGGGCCGGAATTTCCGGCCCAGTGGCGGAGATTCCGGCACAATGGCGGAATCTCCGCCTCCGGCCCGGAATCTCCGCATCCGGCTCAGAATCTCCGCCTCCGGGCCGGAAACTCCGCCTCCGGGCCGGAAAGCCAGCAATTTCTCCCTTTTGAGCATTTCAAGTGCCTACCATCCCCCACCATGCTCCAGCTGAAGTCAATTAAGACCAACTGCAAAACCAGTACCACATAAAAGCAGCACACATTCAGGGCCCAGCTTTGGCCACAGAGAGTTCCTGTTTGCTTTGCTGTTCATCGCCACTGCAAAATGTACATTGTGAGGAGGAAGAAGAACTTCACAACTGAGGAGACCACCATGATTGTGGAGTTTGTTGTGAGGCACCATAAACGCCTATATGGTCTCCCACCTTACTGCACCAGTGGCACACAGAAAGCAGCTCTCTGGCAGCAGTTAGCCACTGCTGTCACAGCATTGGGGGAGGATGTGCGCACAGTCCGGGAAATAAAGAGGAAGTGGCACGATGAAAAGATGAGTGCAAAGGAGAAGTACTCCAGGATCCAGCTGAACAGAGTTCTCCCTGCCTCACACTCTCGATCCCACCTCCGTCTCACCCCACAAGAGGAGGATATCCTCACTACAATCCACCCCCACATGCTCCATGGGCTGCCTGTGAGTGATGTCCGCAACGTGACACCAGGTAAGTGGGATGACAAGACCAAGTATACAAAATGTATGTCTGTGTCGCACTGCCATTGTGAGTAAGGAAGTTGTCCAAATTCCATATACAAATATAGTCAGTCAGAGGCTCATGTGTTTCTCTCTGTATGTTGCACCACAAGTCCCAGAATCCTTTGTATTAGAAATGGCAAATACCTTTCACACTATGAAATGCAAAGGCCCAGGCCTGAAGCCGTATATACCGAACAGTGCTAAGTAGCAATTGTCAAAGTGCCCCTTCCACTAATCCAGACACGGCTGGGTCAGTCAAGAACGTAAGGGGGTGGGGGTGCAGTGCAGAGGCAAATCAACACACAACGGAATGGAGAAAATAAGTCCAAATAAACATAAAAACAACTCACCCTGGCCCTTCCAAAATCACAAAACAGAAGGTGAGAGAATCCTTATTTAAAAATGTCATTCCCAGAATCCATTGTTTAATTCCCACCCTGCCATGCCATTACATCACCAACACCCCACCGCTCCTACCTGCACCGGCCGTGGCAGTACTTCACAATACTGTTAGCATGCAGAAGATACAAGGAAATGTCTGACAAGTGCAACATGTACATTTTCCATGTGTTGATGTGTATCCATCCAGAGCAACGCAGACCACCCTCACTAACTGGTAAGTCAAACGTGGCAGGAGATGGTCAAAATGCATACATAGGCAGCAGAGAACAGAGGGCGAAACATAGTGTCTGCAGGAGAAGTGTGGCTCAATGGTTAGAGCGGCAGACCCTGATGCAGAGATCTGGCCCGGGACCAGGGTTCAATTCCCGCCTCGGCGGGTCTTGGGCTCAATTTCCTCGGACCTGATAATTCTCGCCTCGGTGCCTATTCTAATCATGGGTCCCACTCTGCAACTCTGGGCAATAGCTTGCTTAATCTCCACAACGGCCCCAACAGCGCTGGGATGCCTGGCTTCACCCTGGGGGTGCCCAGGAGTGGACATTTCACAGGGAAAAGCCAGGAAGGGTTCCACAGCGGTATGCGTACAGCGCCTGGACACCCCTTTGGGGGTATGGGTGCGCTTTACAAGTACAAATTTCAAATTTCATTTCATCTCAAAGGCAACTGGAGAGGAAAAACTAGCCTTTCAGGAGGAACAAGGAGGGAGTGAGATACATACCCCCTGCCCCAGTGCATTGCCCACTGTGGTTTTGGCTGCATTGGCAGCAAAAGGGCCAGTGGAAGGCCCCAGTACAAGCCCTGACATTATGGACAAAGGGCATTGGGCCCCTAGAAAGGGCAGTTGGCCTGGGTTCAGCTTTATGGTGGTGATAGGGGCGCAAGGCCCTAAGGAGATGTATGCACCTGGGGAGTGTCACTAAGGTGCCCTCCTAATTGTGAGTTATTGCATAATATGTTTATGCTTATGATGCCTATTGCATAGTGTGTTTATGCCTACAGAGGTTGCGTAATGTGATTATGCATATGAGTTTGATGCCTAATGTGATGCAGACATAATGCGTTTATGTTGCTAGAGATATTGCCAAGTACAGTATTTTACCAGTAGTCACTGGTTGTGTTTTATGTGTGCTACTAGTGCTTTCTAAAGGTTCTGACAGTGGACCGATTGGCCCTGTCCTGTATATAATCCCCTGTAAATATTTCCTAGTGCCAGTTGGCACAGTGTATATGTGTGATTATGATTCTAATGTGTTTTGGATAATACAAAGGCTATTTTCATATAACCTTGTGTGGAGTTTCTTTTGTGGTGTGCCTAGTGTGTTGCTGCTGTATGTGTGTGTTGCGCAAACGATTTACACATTGCCTCTGGGATAAGCCTGACTGCTCGTGCCAAGCTACCAAGGGGGTCAGCAGGGGTTATCTTCAGTGTGTAACTCCCTTGCCCTGACTAGAGTGGTGGTTTCTGCCTGGCTTAGGCAAAAGCTCTAGCCAACCAGAAATCCCATTTCTAACATTAGTTGTGAGCGGTGAGGATAGGACTTGCGTTTACGCCTTACAACAGCGACAACTGGTTGCACTACAAACTCTGCATTTAGAGAAATCACATGTTTAGGGATTATTTTTCCTGAGTTTTATTTCTTCTTAAAAGTGTCATTTTTGAATTGTGTATTCCTGCTTCAGCTCAGACGCCTAGGTCTCTTGTGTTGCACTGTGGTTGTGTATTCTGCCAAATGGGAGTAATCTATAATGAGGATGACCTTTGGGAGTACACCCGGGAGGAGTTAGAGGAATTCTGCAGAGAGAGGGGATACCAATAGAGGGTAACATCCTCAGAAAGCTTTTCCTTTATGAAGCACTCCTTAGGGGAGAACCCTTAGCGTGTGGCGGGGACCTGTCTGATTATCCCTCTGCATACCAAAGTGGTGGTTGTGAGATAGGGCCTGAAGAGTCTGAAGAGGAGGAAGAAAATGACAGGGCAGGGACGCCAGTAAAGAGTGAGGACCCCATAGATAGGGAGTCCCTTGCTGGGTCCGGTGCCAGGGGGAGTGCCACATCCCTTTCTCTGTCCCCAGAGGAGTGGGTGGATAGGAGGGAAGAAGGGGAGCATCAGCTGGCTTTAGAGAAGCTCCAGAAGGAGAGCCATGAGAACATGGAGGCTCAGAAATTGGAGTTGGAGAATAGGAAGTTAGCCTTAGAGGAGGAAAAGGCCTTGTTGGCCCAGGAGTTGAGTCTCAAGGCGTTGGGCCTTGAAGAGAAAAAGCTAGAGACTGAGAGGGTCTTAGCGCAGGAGAGGATGGCGGAGGCAGAGAGGGCCTGCGTCAGGGAGAAACTAGCTCTGGAGGGTAGATTATGCCCTGAGTACAGTTTTAGTTGTCTGGATTCACCAGTGAGGGTGGGGTCCAGTGGTGGCAGCAATATGGAGTCCAGTGCAGGAAGTCCCACTCCCAGATCCCAGAGTATGGTGCCTAGTTCCCAGGAAGAGGGGTACAGGTTGAGGTTCAGGGGCAGTAGAAAACTGTCTCACCAGTCTTGGGGGAGTTTGTGGATGTGTGTTGTGATGCACTGGAGGATTGGGTGATGGGTAGCACGGCAAATGATTTTGAAGGGCTGTTCAATCTGGTTGTCAGAGAGCACATGTTCAGTAATTGTTTTCTGGGGTTGAGCCAACACCTGTTGGAGTGTGAGTTCTCTGATCCCAGGGAGCTTGCACAGGAGGCAGACCTCTGGGTGGTTACTAGAGGTTCTGAAGAGGCATTGGGGAGTGACCCTAAGAGAAGTGGCTCAGGTATCTTCCAGCCCAGAGTGGTGGAAGAGGTTCAGAGTAGCACAGCTAGGTCCCGTTGTAGTGGGAGGGTTGTAGGGCCTCACGTCCTGTCTTCGAGGAGAGGGAGTGAGACTGGGATGCGTCCCGATAGTGCCCAACCTCAGTCTCAGGGCCTGGATGGTTCCTTAAGGGAACACCAGGTAGGGAGCATAAGCTGTACTAGTAGTCCATTTGAGGGGATCTCCTAGTGTCAGGAGAACGTGGAGTGTCTGTAAGCAGGCCTCCATCAGTTCTGGTGTCTGGCAGTGCCACTCCTAAGTGGAGGGTGCAGAAGTCCAGATTGAGGGGTGAGAGGGGGAGAGAGTCCCCAGTGGAAGAACCAGTGGGTCAGGGGCCAGCCAGGAGGGATGAGTCTCCTAGGAGTGACCATGGTGGTCTGCATCTCAAAGGCAACTGGAGAGGTAAAACTAGCCTTACAACTATAGGAATCCTCAAAGGACATTTACCTTCAGCAAAATAGATCTGGGAATAGCAAAATAAAAATTATAACATATCTAGGCTCTTTATGTCATTGTGTGTTATGAACATTACATGTATTCCACCAACTGCTCCAGGACTGGGAACTCGATTGTGGAATTGAGTGCCAGACCGACTCTGAATGTATCCACCTCTAAATTGCAAAAATATCAGTAGACTAAATTTAAAAAATCCAATGAGAACAAATATGACAATGATGAACAAGAAGTGAGATTCATAAATCAGCAATAGAGTATGCGTCCTCTGTCCAACTTACAAAGTTCCTTTTCCATACATGAATCTGTCAAGTCCAACCAGCTGGTCATAGATGTCATAAATGTAGGGTATGTCTTCTGGTCCATTAAGAAAACATGATTGTGGACCTTACGCCAGGAACTGTTGTTGTGTCAATTTGATAGACGTTGCTACTAGGCAGTGGGGCCATAATAAGTTGAATATGGGATCACTCATTATAATTTGTGGTAGACACGTCTGCAACGGTAGTGCCCACACTGCTTGTGCTCATCCTTTGTGCCTCAAATTGAGTGCTTCACATGTGGCAGCCGGTATGTAAAGTTGCAAACACACTTAGCATTGTAGGTCCAATGATGTCCTCCCAGAGTCCAAGACACACATTGACTTCTGCTACAAGGTTGCCTGTGACATCTGGTCGGGGACCACACACTAGGCAGGTGCGGGGCCATGGTAAGGAAACTCAGGAACAATGAACCTGAATGCCCATGCCCATGAATGTGCCTCTAATATCTGCTGTATGTTGTATGTGTATCACATAACTGTTTTCCTGCATCACAATATGCCTCCATATGGCATTGAAACATGTACCAGGTCACACCATGGTGGCTAGTGAAAGGATGTCACAAAACATATGACAAGTGAGTATAGAATGGACATAAAAATAGTATATAGTGTCACATGAAGTGTACTAGACACAACTGGATTGTAAATCAATGATATGATAACTCCGTAGCAGAATTCCAAAGGACAAAAACATTTTGAAATTGGTGTGGATGATGCTTGCAATGATGCCAGTTCTGTACATTTGTGATGGATGTATGGGCTGCCAAGGTGAATCATCAGGAAGTCACAGTCCAAGATCTCGTGGCTGAAAGGCCAAAACCAAATCCAGTGTAGGTGTCAACCATGAAAGATTCACAACTTAACCACAATGTGTTATCCTAATCAATTGTTGCACTCAGCTTGCCTCCTCTTCTACTGTGTCCACCTATATAATTGAGTGTATGGTATGTGAGGTAAGGATGTCTGCTGTACAAAACATCATCCGTTGTCAGCTTAGTTCAACCATGATGTAGGAAATGGATAATGGGAACAGATGACACTCAAATGCTGGACATAACAAATGTGTGATCTCTCAAGCCAAAATGAGCTTTGTGAATCCATTGGTAGGGAAGCACAAATGACACACAAAATGTACGTGATTATTGCACATCTCACATATGAACTCTGCTATGCAATGTTTGAACTGATGTGCAAATGTGAAACTGCTCAGCCTGTGGATGTACACTCCTTTCAACTTGTCAACACACAACATCATACTCATGAGACATATTAGTCTTAACGGTGAAGGTGTAAGCATTGCAATATGCTGGCGTCCAGATCATTTTTCCCCTCCCTTCCTATATCAGTAACCTTCTCATATACGTTTGTCTGTTGATGTGTCATCTCATTGATGTCAGTGCTGTGTGCATGTAATAGCTGGCAGCTGCTGCATGTCAGCAGGGGCACACATGTAAAGTCCATGAGGTAAACATGCTGCACATTGTCCAGGAATATCCTATCAGTGGTCATTGACAATGACATATACATGTTAGCTCATAGCTATTATCTGGTGTACTGAAATATGGATATGTATGTCTCAACACAGCTTTGGAGAGAATGACGCCAGTGCAGCGTACAACATCATCCCGGGGAATGCATGACATCCTGGCTGCAGCGGTGAAACCCGCTCGCACATGTACATCAGGTAAATGTGGTGTGAAGTGTTACCCTATGTAAACCATGACAAAGATGAAAATCCCCTTCTGCAGATAACCTGCAGTTGTTGTTAACAAAGTTCCATCCATATCATAAGTGTCACATGTGCCTCTTTGTAAATTGGTAATGCAGATGATTGACATTGGTGTCACTTCCCACTACAGATGCTGGATCGGGGACCACTTTGTCACCAAAACCTACAACAGAGGGGAGCAGAAAAGGACACAAAGTTGTGGATGGAGCTGGTAAGTGTGCTTTTTGAGTGTACATCTACGTTTCACACCTCAGTGCCATTGTGTGAGCTGTCACTTGTAGGGGTACCAAAACCAGGTCACATGTGCATCATCTGGCAATGCAAAGTACAGTAGAACCAACCCTTGTGTTTCACGATATCTCATACTCGGTCAATTACTTATCCTGTTGCTACCTCTGTGTTCCAGGTGATGATGACGATGAGGAGGAAGGACCTTCCACCAGTGTTGGGCGACGGGCAATTAGAGGTGAGAATCCACTGCTCCTCCAGGCAGTGATGTCAGCTGCAAGTCATGTGCAAGAGGAGGAGGAGGAGGAGGAGGAACTACCTGAGGAGGATGAAGTATCGGACGATAGTGAGTGTCTGCGCAGCCACTCAGGGGATGGAGAATCTGATGCCATGGACAGTAATATGCACCGATCGCTCACATTTAGCAAGGCCTCACAACCTCCCCCCAGCCAAGTGTGTCAGCCTCGTCCAATGAAAAAGGTTGCCTGTCCACAGCATAGAGATAACCAGCCACAGTTCAGCCCCCCAACACAGACCTCACTCCCTCACAGCCCTCACATCCGGGACAGACATGGTGGTTACCCTACACACTCCTCCCCAGGCATTATCTTCACCATCTGAGGGAAGTACCAACCCTGCTGTGGTGCAGGCATCCCCTGGGCACCATTCACCTGTCCACAGGCTTCCACATGCCAACACCCCCCCTGCTCTTGGACCTGGTGGACTCATCCATGGCCGGGCCCTGCATGGAGGGCCTGCACATGTCCGTGGTGGCCAGTGGCAGCAGGACTTCTTCCAACAGCAGGCAGATGTGAGGCAGGACATACGTGCCATAGGGGCCACCCTGTCAGACATGTCTGAGGCCCTGCGCCAATTCCCTCAGGTGGTGGACCGACAGACCCATGTTTTGGATAGGTTGGATAGAACCTTGCAAGACATGTCCAAGAATATCAGAGACATGATATCTTTCCAAAGGGAAGAGAGTTTAAGACACCATTCCTTGGCCATGAAGATGATGGACGGCATGATGACAGTGTTCCAAAGTCTACCTTCACGGGCAACGCAGGGAGGGAGCCATCACATATGCCTGCAGCACATCACACCCACACACCTGTACCACAAACTGCACAGGACCACAGCATGGGTACACATCCACCACCGCCCCCATCCAGCCCCCCACATGCACATCCACCACCACCCCCTGAACAGGCACTACCACCACCTGCACAACAACACCCTGCCCATGCACATACACCAAGTGTACAGACACAATCCGCCCCTGCACATGGACTTCATCCTGTACAGGCACATGCCGGAGACCAACCTGCACCTCGGCGTCAACCCAGACTTAATCCCTCACAGCGATCATCACCCCGGAAATTGCGAAGTCAAAAGCACAATCCCCAGTGACCACATCCCAGGAACTTGTTGTCCAGTGTGAATATGTTTAAATAAAAAAATATCAGATCCCAAGTAAAATCTCTGTTGTGTATCATGTCCTGATAGACTAATGTTCACCAAGTGAGTTGGCGTAGAGATGAGAGGATGTGTGTGTGTGTGTGACACATCTGCAAGTTTAACCCCATCATTGCAGCAAGCCCTCATGTGCAGAGCAGATGAGTACCCAAATACCTTGGCATTTTTTGTACAAGACATTCACAATGAAGCAAAACAAGATAGACAATGTATGAATAAAAATAAGTGTTTAAAGAACAAATATGTAAGGATAGAAATAAAACAACAGTCCGTCTGGAAGGGAGAAAGGAAAACAAATGATGTCCTTACTGCAGAAGGAGAAGGGAACTTGGATTGGGGTGGGGCAACATAAATATAACACGTCAGGGAGCGTCAGGGAAACCAGTCTATTTACAAGGGGAAAAGTAAATCATTGTCCAAAAACAGAGTGTCTGTCAAACTGTTCAATTGTCCTTCTGGTCATCCTCTAGGACCACAATGTCCAGATCCTGTGAATCACATGCCTGCTCCGGGCTGGCCGGTGCATGGACAGGCACCACACGGGGTCGGGATACATGAGGAGTAGGGGGGGAAAGAGTGTGGGGCAACGGACAGGGGGAGACATTGACGGTGGTGTGGGAGGGGAGTTGGGACACAACAGAAGACATGACTGCACTCAGGGAAGTGAAACCGGCAGTGAGGGTGGCCAGAGCGTGTAAAATTTCCTCTCGCATCATGCGCACCTCTAGACACAGTTGCAGCAAGATGCGAGAGGACATGTCTGGCTGACCCTCACATGCCCATATCAAGTCCTCTGGTACAGCCGCAGACGGAACAACAGAGGGAGGGTTTTGGGTCGCACGTGGGGGTGTGGTGCCTCAGGTTCGGAGTCAATGTGGGTGTCGACCTGGCAGCTATGATGAGGGGGACAGATTGCAGAGGATGCAGCTGGAGGCCCCCATCGAATGGGGGCCTCAGGAGTTAGGGAGGGGCTGAAGGCAGGACCAGGTTGCATAGTGGCCTGCCCTGTGGACACCTCAGAATAAATATGTTCTGCATGGTCCGTGGGTGAGTGGCTCTCCACCCCAGCCTGGCCAGAGGTGTCCAGTTCATCACCCCCCCCCTTCACTGTCCTCAGCCTCCACCCGGTCTGTGGCACCAGAGTTGTCCTCATGGTCAGTCCGGGTGGGCGCAATCCCCATGCCTGCTGATGTTGAGGGTCCCGCCTCATCGTCCTCTTCCTCAGTACTGGAAAGAGGTCGTAGCCGCCGGCGCACCACAGATGTCCTGCTCTGAACCCGGTCCTCTTGGCCAGCTGAGTCCACTGAAATGTGAGACAAATCATTATGTAGTTGGTGTACACATCAGGTTAAGACACATATTAAGCGTAACGACCGCTGTGGCACTAAGAAACCTCAAGATTAATATCTCTGGTCCAAATCTTCTCCCCTTAAGCAAAGTGAATCAGGCAAAACTTATACCATCAGTCAGTTATGTAAGCGAAGCTATGCGAGGGAGAGAAACTGAAAATCTGGATCGTACAATAACAAGAGCAATTCAAATGATATTTTGGCCTACCAGGATTCACATCCCCCACACAATGAAGTCTGGAGCTCGGGATACAAAGGCAAGAGCTTGCCAGCAAAGGGCCGTTCATCAAAAGTTGGATCAAATTCAAAAGGGGTCCACCTGACACACTAAACATGCATCTGTGTGAAGAACTGAACAGTAAGGTGGCATGTCCAGCCCAACGCTACTTGGACGACTCACTTAATCAACTGGGACTGCAGGAACTTTGGTAGCTACCAGCGACCATCCTCAGCTTAAAAAAAATAGTAAATGATGTGATCACAAAAGAATCACTCATACAGGACAAAGTTGCCCTGACAGAGCGCGCTCATGGCTGGGTCACCTTGCAGACTTACAGCAAGGCAGCACCGCAAGCCTATCTTCTTACCAGCTTTTCCAGTGCAACAAAAGAGAAATTCCTGAGATTCCGCCTAGTCATACTACCATCTGCATATCACATGCCGCCTGGCTACGCCCACAGATGCCAGCAATCTGCAGACTCTGCGGGGAGGGGAAGGAGGATATAGTGCACCTGCTGACTATTTGCAAGGCCCTAAAAGGGAATGACGGATCTTGCTAAGACCCCTCTTCAATACGACATCCATTAGAACTTGCAGACAAGCAGTGTTAGCATCCTTTGCTGGCGAGGATGTTCAACTAACCTGCCAGCTGGTAAAATACCTATCCGATGCAATAACTACCATAAAAAGGCAGGCCATCCAGTTAGCAGACTGCACTACAGCTGAACGGACTATGGTTCTTTGAAGGAATTCTTATTAGTCACTGCCTGTGCTGCTGCCCTATACGGGAATTTTAGCATGTCAAGATTGGTACTTCACGCATCTTAAAGAACTGAGCAGGCGCAGCAAATGGGAACCTTGATTAATGTCAAAGACTGGCACACCATGCACTTTCAGGGTTTTGCACCAGGCAGAAAGCCCTCTTCAACTCCCTTTTATGATGCTCAAATCACCCTCCTCCAACACCCAAAGTCCCATTATCCTACTGTAAGTCCTTGTATATATCATAGCATTTATTATCCAACAATCTCCAATTAACGCACTGTTTCCTACCCTACTGTGAGATATCTGGAAAACAGTATTCTCAGCACTCATCCAGCACTCAGCACTTTACTCTGCTGCTAGTTAGGCTGAAAACTGACATCCCTCAACAACACATTGCAGATGCCTAGCACTTTCCACTTTCTATCTGCACGAAGCAACTTATCCATCTCTGCCCCTCCACTCTAACTCGCTGCCTGGCACTAGACCAACGTAGCCAGGCAACCTACGCTGCCTTTTAAAGCATGCACTGCTCCCTTGTCTCTCTCCATAGCAAGTTCACAGCCATAGCCGCCCAGCTCTCAGCTCCCCCAAGCACCCCATGGCCCTACGCGTACATCGCTTTACTACACAGTAAAACCTCAGCAAGCAAGTGACCAGTATTCCTTTTTGCCGTTAGACAAGTAGAACACTATTGACTTTAACAAGAATCAAGCTGAGGCAACAACTGCTGCCTTGCACTCTGCACTTCACTTTATAATTTTCTTTTTCAGCTGTTTTACTTGTGGGCCACATATTATTGACATTTTATGTTGTTTTAATACTGATCTGTTTTAAGTCATAGAAAATGCCAAATAATGTAATGCATGATTGTAAAGGTGTTAATTAACTGTACAATAAACTCAACTTCAACTTCAAACACATATAAAGATGAGCCAAGGTCAGACTTTGTTCTCCTCTGATCACACTATCGAGTTGTGTGTGTTTACAAACTTAAATTACGTGCATGTTCACTGTCATCTCCTGATTTGAGTCTGACATGGACACCTCACAAGATCATTGGTGGTTAGCACGTCTGTACTGCCAACCCTCAGTTATGGCATTGTTGTGACCTGTGTGTCCTGTCACTGCGACATGTGCAGGTTCTACAACACTGTCCACTAAAGGAGCTCAGAGAGAGTCCAGATGAAATTGGAAAAAGCCTGTGATATGGAGTGTCTGCACTTTCACGTCTGGACATATGTTATCTGCTTTGTAGTATTGGATGGGACAACACTAAGGCCGATTGGGGGTAACACATCCATATAGGGTCTGGGCAAATATGTTTGTTAAGTTGTGAGTCTGAGCTTTTGATATCCTCTCTCACAAGCTGACAATCCAGTGCCACATATTGCCTTTGGAGGTTGAGCAGGTAGTGCTGTGCACTGATGAACAGTAGTGGCTCGTTGTTACAGCGACCTGTACATGGGAAATGGCATTCAAGCTCCTGGGGGTACGACGTGTGTCTGTGGACACACTTGTCTAGATTTGCAACACTTATGAGTGTGGCAAGGCTCTCAAAGTCTGTCTTGACTCAATGGCACATGATGATCTGTCTCAATCAGAACCCAAACTCATCAAAAGCAATGTAAGTCACAGCATACAATTCCCATTGGCCTCACAAATACACACTGGACAGTGTCTGTACCATACATCATCCAATGCACACATCAGTCATGATTCCCTTGGTTCACAGTTAGTGGTGCTGGCAGTGGAACTTTCATCAGTAATGCAAATGTGTGTCTCAAATCCCCAATTGTCATGATGACACCACAAGTCCCAGGATGCACTCAGCCAAGTCCAGAAAATGGGCTACATTGAGCTTTTTGCTGCATGATGAGTGCTGCATACACACAGATTAGGAGACTGGAGGCATGGGACTCAGAATGGTACAGCTCTGTCTGCACTTGCATCATACTTCCAGACACATTTAGCCTATAATGCACTTACCATGTCTCTGCTGCTCTTGCTCCTCCAGCTGAGCATGGAGGGTCGGAAGAGCTGCACGTAGGACCCTCCTGTACAGTGGCGAGAGGCGAGGACGATGCACATGGTACTGGGAAGACTGGCCCAGTAGCTCTTCAGCCTTGATCCGGGCCCAGCGTTTCAGGTCCTCCCAGCGCTTGCGGCATGCCCTCGCATTCCTGGTGTGCACACCCACTGTACTGCAGCGCTCACCAATTCTGGCCCACAATCTGGTCCGCGCTGCATTGCTCAGCTGTTCCTCTGGCCCCCATATAGCTGAGGATATTTCTCTATCACCCCCTCAGCTAGCATGTCCAATTCCCTTTCACTGAAAGGGGTGCTTTCTCTTCATAACCCTCAGCCATTTTGGGGGAAATGAGGTTGATGAGAGCAGCAGGATGTCACAGGATCTTATCGGTGAGAGAGGATGACTCAGAATGAACACTAAATGTCTGTCATCAACTTCCTGTGATGTATTTCCTGTCCCCACTTCCTGTATATGATTTCCTATATGAAAATTAGGCTTCCGGTTAATTTTCGGAGTTTACTGACCGAAACGTACTTTCTGCATGCACAGAGTACTCTGCGCATGCGCAGAGTACTCTCCGCATGCGCAAAGTATGCAACGCTATCGCAGAGTACTCTGCGCATGCGCAAAGTACGCTACGCTATCGCAGATTACGCTGCGCATGCGCAGCGTACTCTGCGCATGCGGAAATTACGTTTTCGGGCCGTAAACTCCGAAAACTACCCAGAACCCAAATTTTCATTTAGGAAATCACATACAGGAAGTGGGAGACAGGAAATACATCACAGGAAGTAGTTGTCAGCCATTTTGTGTTCATTCTGAGCCATCCACAACCACAGAACAAATCCACTGCCATCCTATTATTCTGTCGCAGATAAAAATGTGATTACTGTGCAAGATTAATTCTTACACATGAAACAAAAGGAGAACAGACCATGTAATGAGATTTGGGCAGGGACAAGGGGGGAGGGGGCTGGCACAACATCACACCCCAGTTTACTTCTCAAATGCTTTGCATTATGGTACATGTAGTCCATATTTAGTGATCAACACAAGAGTTGTCTGTTGTGTTACAGTGTATTAGGGGTAGCAGTGCTGTACTACCCAGACACATAGTGGCATATTCAGCCACAACATCATCACTCACGTTGTGGGACCAACATAATTGGTGTATGCTAATCATTTGGGGGCCAACTATCAAAAATCCTATAGTCATGCACTTTTTAAATACAGACTCCCATTGTCAAAAGGTACAGGAGGGTCTCTCAGAACATGTACATCTCATCCTCAGAGTCAATAGACTCCTTGTGAAATCCACTACACTGATTGCTGACATTGGCACATGACCTGATGGGTCAATCTTTTGACTCATGTCAACAGTTGTGGCTGACATACAGTTAGTGTGGTTTGCAAAGTTGTCTCAGGATGGATTTTTTGACAGAGTGGTAAATATCCATTTTTCATCATTGACAACAGACAGCAAACCACATTTTGTCCATGACACATCAGGTTGCTCACGTGAAAACGTGGCAACCAGCTGATCACGGACTTGCATACCCTGACCTCGGTTATGTGCAATGGCCCGGTTGCCCGGATTCAGAGCTAGCCGAGGTTCAAGAGGTATCTGTAAGCCATGTGTTAAAGTAATATTGTGCAACACACAACAGGCCATAATGATCTTGCACACAACTTCAGGGAGTACGTCAGCACACCCCTGTACGGCTGAGACATCTGAAACGCGACTTCAACAGACCAAAAGTGCGCTCTATGATGGCTCGAGTTCGTATGTGTGCCCGATTGTACCTACGCTGAGGTACAGTGGTTGGATGTCTGTACGGTGTGAGGAGTTGAGGGGAGAGTGCATAGCCAGCATCGACTAAGGAGGGAAGATAGGGCAATAGGTTACATTTCCAAATGAAATTTGAACAGAACATGATCTTTACTTACTACATGCAGTGTCTGTTGTGACCGTGTATGTGGCTTGGTGATTCTTATTGTAGAATGGTTGTTGATATAAGGTGGCATTCATTCATTACTGGGCTTCTTGACAGGCCCCTTGTGCCACCAGTGCGTCACTTTTCATATGTGATACAGTGATGTACTGGCAGCGCAAGGATATTGTAACTGAGCCCTTTCATAAGCACACATCACTCTTTTTAGTACTTGGTACTTACCCAGTAACCACATGTTGCCATATTCTCCCGCAGCCAACCGCCGGGCAAGAGGTGACATACGGAATACGAAGCTGTCATGGGTACTGCCTGGAAACGCTGCATGCACATCTGAGAATCTCCCACTGGCATCACAGACAGCCTGCACATTGATGGAATACCATCGGTGTCTGTTGCAGTATATGTGTGCAATGTGGCGGGGTGGCTGAAGGGCCACATGGGTACAGTCAATTGCACCCAGCACACGTGGGAAGCCGGAGATGCCAAAAATTCCCTAGCTGCCCTTTGTCTGCTGGCCAGTGTATGGGGCATTCGTATGTGAAGGTGGGCTCTAGAATTGATGCAGCGCAGTACCTGATGCAGGCACCGGGACTGGCTAGCCTGGGAGATGCCCACAACATCACTGGTGACCCTTTGGAATGACCCCGTAGCGAAAAAATGGAGGGCAGAAAGGACCTTCAGATAGGCTGGGATGGCATGGGAGCAGCATGTAGGCGAGTCAAGTTCCTCCTCCCAATCACATACCATCTTCAAGATGACTTCTGGAGGGAAGCGGTATCTGGCCCTTACTTCTTGAGTGGACATCCCAAATATGTTGATCCTCTGTCTGAAGATCCTCTCTCTCCTCCTCCTCCTCCTCAAGTCTTCTTGCTGCATGGCAAGGGGCAGAGCAACAAATACATTCAGTGACATGTTGAAAGTGTTTCTGTGTGTCTGCTCTGCTTTCATATGTGCAGCAGGGCTGGGAGTGGCTGCAGTGTGTCAGATGATTCATCATGGGGGATGGTAGGCAGTTGGACAGGTGTATGGCATTGAGGTAATGCTCAAACGGCCGATATGCGGATATTCCGGCCCGGAAGCGGAGATTCCGGGCCGGAGGCGGAGACTCCGCCATTGTGCCGGAATCTCCGCCACTGGGCCGGAAATTCCGGCCCGAGTGCGGACATAAAGTTAGGATGTGTAAGTTCATTCTGTGAATACCCATATGTGTAAGTTCATTCTGTGAATACCCATATGTGTAAGTTCAATCTGTGAATACCCAAATGTGTAAATTCATTCTGTGAATACCAAAATTGTTGTAAGTTTAGGATTTTGACGTAAGTTAGTTCTGTGATTCAGGACCGCCCCTTCTAAATACAGATTCGATACTTAGTCGCAAATCCCAATTGCGCTTTGGTAACGTGTTATCAAACGTATTTCTTGCAGTCACAAACAGACCGATTTTGAAAATCTGACCATTTGCAAATGCAAAATGCCTTCATATATCTGACCCTAAACTCTTAATAAGTAAATCGTGAAATACCATTGAAACTCAATAGGGTATATCCAGCAAGGAGAAGAAAAGAGGTTTAGGGGATGGAACATAGAGAAAAGTTGCATACATTTAAAGTTTGCAAAGAAGAATCAAAAGCATTAGTGCTTTTCAGTGCTAGTAATGGATGTATTCCAAGTAGATTAGCCAGATGGGAGTTCTAGGCAAGATTATCTAAAAAGGCAACAAAAACAAGAGTGTTTTCATTGCTATTGAAGGAGACATCTCTGGGACAGAGTTTGACATTTATGGAAATGTGACACAGTTTGGTGGTAACAAAGGGCCAAATTTATCAAGCCCTTGCATCACCCCTGCATTGCCCTTGCATCACACAAGGCGACGCAAGGCAACCCAACCCAACACAATGGCTGAAGTCAGATTTACTAAGCCACACAGAGCCACCTTGCGTGGCTCTGCGTGTCTTAGTAAATCGAGAGTAAGGGCTTCAATTACTTTGTATTGGGAAGGTGTTCTATGGGTGGAGTGTGGGCGTTTCCATGTATCCACCCATGGATTTCGGCGCAGTCCTAGATTTAATAAGGTAAGTAAACCTGGAATTGCGTCAAAATGCTATGCCATCCCAATAGAGGTGTAACAAGGAGAACTATGTTTACTTCTCCTCATTATTTTCTCTTTCTGCATGTGCTGCATTCTGCATGACACTTAGAAAGAGGGAAACTCCTCTAAGGATTGTTTTTGTGTAGGAAGGTGTCCCTTGCTGCACAAAAACAATCCTGGGTGTAATGCAGGCACCCTTGCACCATGGCTCAAGGATGCCTGTGTTGGCACATGGCAGCCGCAAGTGCACCAGCACAAAGAGAGAGCAGGAATGCACCATATGGTAGTAAATATGGCGCACTCCTGCCCTCTCCCTTTGACGGGGTGTGGCAAGTTGTCTTGCTGCGAGCCCTTGCGTCAAATCTTGATAAATCTGGGCCCTGGTGTTTTCCAGCTATGCACCCAGGATCTGGAACATCATCACCATATCCATCAGGACCACTCTACACTGCTCCAATGTAGGAAAGAGTTGAAGACTTGCCTCTTTAACAAACACTACATCACACTGCAGCTTCCTCTCCCACATCCCCCACATCCAGCTTCCTCTCCCATTCCTTGTCAATTTTATGCTCGAATCTGATTGTGTACAGCGCTCCTCTGCCTTTTGACTGGGTTTCCGCTATAGAAATGCCACAGACATACATGCAATAAAAATATACTGCGGAACCACATAGGAATGTTGCTGAGTCAAGATGATTAATCAAATGCAGAGAGTATGCAGAGCTCTCATCTTTGCAATATATTTAATTGCCCATTCACATGTGTAACCCATCTAGGAGTGTCATGTGGCAGATCAATTATTTATGCAACCAGGGGCAGGAACGTATGCTAGGGTGTCAACAGCTGTAGGAAAGATGTCATAAACAGGGCTTAATAGATGTAACCCCATGCCGCGGGAGAGATTGGAAGAGTCCATCCACCACTGCAGGCTGCTCACCACATTCGAACAAACTGGAACCTCTAAGGATAAATCCTGAACAGGGAAACGAACAAAGCGGTGAAGATACCACAGCAAGGGGTGAAGATGCAACCTGGCCCACGGAACAGTGAACACCGAGGCCGCCATGTGCCCGTGTACCTTCATCCGTTGAAGCAGGGAAGCCGAAGTCCAAGACAACAGAGCCCCCAACAATGACTGCAGACGTAGGATCCTGGAAGGAGGCACGAACACTTTGCCCAGAACAGAGTCGAAGTCCGCCCCTATAAATGACCGCCTAGTGGCAGGATGAAGATGCATTTTGGAAAATTCAGGGGAAACCCGTGGCTCTCTAGCATACAAATGGGCAAATCCAGATGCTGAGACATCACCGGGGCAGAGGGGGCCTGCAGAAGCCAGTCGTCCAGGTAGGGAAACATAGACACCCCCAGGAGGTGAAGGGAAGCCACAAGGGGAGCCACCACCTTGGTAAAGACTCTGAGCGAGGAACGCAGGCCGAAAGGGAGGACACAAAACTGCCAATGACAACCCCGCAGGCAAAACCTCAGAAACCTCTGGAACCCCAAAGCCACAGGCACATGCTGATACGTATACTAAAGATCCAAGGTAGACATCCCCAAGCCGGCCTGAAGCAACGGGATCACACGCTGCAGGGTCTCCATCTTGAAGGGTATCTTCCGGACAAACCTGTTCAGGGGCCAGAGGTTGAGCACGATCCAGAAGCCTCCCGTGACCTTCGGCACCAGAAAGACGGCCAAATAATTGCTCTGACCCCACTCCGAATGACGAATAGGGGCAATCACCTTCTTCCGAAACAACGGCTGAACCCCATCCAACAGGGCCCACCGCTGCGACACCTCTTTCGAAATCGGAGTCTGCACCCTGCCAGATGCAGGGGGGAGGCAGTAATTCGTTCTAGTACCCACTGGCCCATCGTCGTGAGACACCATGTCGTCAGGAAATGGTGCAGCCTCCCACCAACCTCTGGCAGAATTCCAGCCGGACCTCCTTGGAAGGTGGCATAGTCATCAATGCTGATTCCCAGGTCCTGCATTGGGAGGAGGCTTCCTCTGAAACTTCCCCTGGAAACCTTTCACAGGGCCCTTCTGGTTCCTGAAGGAATACCTTTGCTGACGAGTAGGCTGTCGAAAAGATTTAGCCGAGGAAAAGAATGCCTCCTTATGCCGCTGCTGATGTCGAAAAGAAAAGGAATGCATCCGTTCCTTGAACACCCGGTGCAACTTCTCCTCAAGGTCTTTACCAAAAAGACGATGTGAGAAGTTGGCCTGGTATATGCTGTTCACTAATTAAAGTGGACACCTTGCACCAGAACAATTCGACTCTTATGGTAGATAGGTTTAAGACAACCTTTATAGAAAGCTATCCTAGTGGTAGCTGTGGAGAGCAGCCTTCAGGCTAAGTCTTGAAGGAATGTAAAGCAGCTTGTTTTACCACACAATCTCTTGAATCACCAAATGAAAAGACACCACACAGGTATATATATCAAATATATATGTATTTATTAATAAACACTCTCTACTAATCTCTTTATGAGATTAGAAGTCAGGAACATATGTACAAGTCAAATGTTATCAAAATAAGTTTAGCACAATCGAATATCACAATCTTAGTTTGGCTAGACCTAGGTCTAGGGCATCTAGATTCGAGGGACCCCTAAGAACCACCCCAGGTAGTTGTAGGAGACCCACAGGGGACGGACGCGGTGTCCTGGCACCGGTGCGAGTCCTGTACGAGTCTATGCGCACAGACGCGATTGAGATTTCAATGTTAAAGGTCCCTTGCGTGTTCGAGGCGAACACACCGATCGGTCCTTGTACGAGTCGAAGGACGCGGTTACAGATAGAGTTGCAAGGGAGTTGGACGCTGTGTGTCTAACACAGACGCGAACCATGTACGAGTCAGCGCGATAGTCGCACTTGGAAAGTAAGAGTTTCAGGGCACTTCTAGGGTAGCTACAAGCAAGTCACTTACAGGGTAAGTAGTTCTAGGGCCCACACCCACAGGAGCACCGTAGTGCTGAAGTTACCTCACCCAGGGGAGCCGGGTGCATAGGTGTTCTTTGGTGTCGGGTCGCGGCGTCATTTTCAATGGGAGCCAGTGAAGACTTGCTGCTTGCGGCGACAGGAGAAGTGTCCGGAGGAATCGAAGCCTGGATTCGGAAGATGGAAGACCTGAAAGCAGAGGGGACAGTGTTCAAAGTCACTTGGCAGTGACTCGGGGCAAGGAAGATGGATGCCCACCGTCGTCGCAAGATTCAGGTAGTTCGCGGGTGACTTGACTCTTCAGCCACGAGGTCCAGGAGGCGTCGACGACAACCAGGAGCTGGATTCGGTGTGTCCCACGATGTCTGCAGCTTACTGCGGTGTCGGCGACTCGATTGGAGCCAACAAGCCTTGGTAACAGCAAGTCTTGGGGAAAGTGTGAAGAGGCAATGGCGCAGACCAGCAAGGTCTGTGGGACTCACCCAGCGAGGGTAAGTCAGGGCAGGCCTGGAGCAACCAGGGGAGCCCTTTGGTGTCTTTAGAAAGTCTTTTGGGGACCCACAAGCCAGCTGGCAAGGGATCGCGAAGACGCCTCGGGAGGAGTCGCTCAACAGGGGCCCACGGTCACTCGGGACGTGGTAGGCCTCTGATCTTCGGCGGGATTCCTGCTGGAGGCTAGGATCACACGTAGTCCAAAGCACAAGTTCGTGGAACGTTGTGAAGGGGTTGCACTCGACAATAGTGCACGGTACCCAGGGGTCGCGGTTCCTCGTCACTCTTGGGGTCCACTGGCCTCAGCTTCGCTGGGGACTCACGATGGCCTTTGAGAAGTCAGGAAATCTACTTCTTGGGATGCAGGGACTTCGGACTCCGGCGGGAGCGGTGTAGTTTGCGACTGTCGGTTGTAGTTTTTGGTGCCTGCCAAGCAGGGGAGTCACTCCTTGACTCCAAGGGAGATTCTTCAGTCTTCCAAAGGTAGTGGAACGTCGAAGGTCCGGGATTCTTCTTGTAGAGCGTCGTCCAGGGAAATCTAGGGTGCAATGCACAGGTTCCCCCTCTTATACTAAAAGAAAGGGAGGGACTAGCTCTATGACCCCACCTATGGGAGGGTCAGGGGAGTGGGTGGTTACACCTACTTCCCTTTGTCCAGTTTCGCGCCAGAGCAGGGGCAGGTAGCCCCTGAGCCGGTTTGAACTGGGGTATGCACAGAGGAGCCTTCTGCTCCCCCAGTGCAGGACTTCAAAGCACTCTAAGAGTGCACCCACCCAGCCCCAATACACTAAACCCTGTCTGGGAGGTGGTCACACCCCTTGGGACAGGATATCTATTGTTGGGCTTCCTCCACTGCGAGTGTTGGTCATCAGCAGGAGGGCAGCCCAGTGTCTGTGACTGGTGGCATCCATTTTGTGATGCCAGGGCTCTGCAGGATTCTACCGCGTTTCCACAGTAGGTACATGTCTATCCCTCTAGAAGGGTGGAATGCTACCCCCGCCGCCAGGACTGGCGGGGGGTAGTATTCCAAGATGTTTGACACCAAACACGACATGTTTCGATGCAGCCATTCCAAAGTTAGCATTCTACCGCGAGGATATAATGCACTTAAAGTATATGGTTTAACCGCATCCACAAACAGCCCCAGAGAATGGACTCTGAGAGCTGCAGAGGGGCCCTGCTCAGGCAGAGGCACCCCCTCACATGGAAACTAAGCACCCTGCCCTCAGGATTGATAGGGCCTGCTTTAGGGGTGACTGATAAGTCTCAATGTGTGTGCAGGAGAGATATAGGGGACCTATATCTCAGTGAGGGGTGCTAGCACTTCCTCACCCAGGCTGCAGTAGCAGGCCTGTGGTGTCAGATTTAGTCTGCTTCCCAGGGGTGGCATAATACATGCTTCAGCCCCTGGTAGGCCTGTGATGTACCTATGCCCTTGGTACCTAAGGTACCATATACTAGGGACTCATAAGGTACCACAGTATCCAATCACTAGTGCACCTAGAGTGCACTCCAAATCGTTTAGAGAGAACAGAGAGGCTGGGGCCCTGATTGGCAGGGTCCCAGCCAGACTATAGCCAGAAACCAGTGTAAACATAAAAAAAAAAGTGGGGGCAACATAAGAGGCAGATCCTACTCTCCTACACAACCCCCCCCCCAAACGCAGGGACACTAAACTAACCTTGACCAGTTGAGTCTTCGTGTTCAAAGTGGAAATACCTTGAGAGTCCATCTGCATTGGCATGTTGGGTCCCAGGTCTATGTTCCACTGTATAGTCCATCCCCTGTAGGGAAATGGACCACCTCAAAAGTTTTGGGTTTTCACCTTTCATCTGTTTAAGCCATAGGAGGGGCTTGTGGTCAGTCTGAACTATGAAGTGAGTGCCAAACAAGTATGGCCTCAGCTTCTTCAGGGCCCACACCACAGCAAAGGCCTCCTCTCTATAGCTGACCAACGTTTCTCTCTAGGGGTCAGCCTTCTGCTAATAAAAGCTACTGGCTGGTCTTGACCTTCATCATTCAGTTGAGACAGTACAGCTCCCACACCCAGCTCAGAAGCATCTGTTTGGACAATGAACTTTTTGGTGTAGTCTGGACTCTGTAAGATGGGGGCAGTGCACATGGCATGAGGTCAGATCATTCAAGGGGGTCACTATAGATCCATATCCCTTGACAAACCTCCTATAGTACCCAGTCAGGCCTAAGAAGGCTCTCACCTGTGTCTGGGTGGTAGGAGCAACCCATTCCATTATGGTTTAGATCTTGCTCTGTAAAGGCTGAACCTGGCCTCCACCTACAAGGTGGCCCAGGTACACAACCTGACTCTGCCCTATCTGGCACTTAGTGGCCTTGATAGTGAGGCCTGCTTTCTGCAGAGCCTCCAAAACATTCCTGAGGTGGACCAGGTGATCCTGCCAGGAGGAACTAAAGACAGCAATATCATCTAGATAAGCTGAGCAATAAGTTTCCATCCCTGTCAGAACTTTATTCAGCAACCTCTGAAAAGTGGCAGGTGCATTTTTCAATCCAAAGGGCATCACCACAAAGTGGTAGTGCCCACCAGGGGTCGAAAATGCTGTTTTGGCTTTTGCATCATCAGCTAATCTGATCTGCCAGTAGCCAGCTGTTAGGTCAAACGTGCTTAGATACTTGGCTGAGGCCAAAGTATCAATCAGCTCATCTGCCCTTGGTATGGGATAGGCATCAGTCCTAGTGACTGCATTGAGGCCTCTGTAGTCTACACAAAACCTCATTTCTTTCTTACCACCCTGGGTATGAGGCTTGGGTACCTGGACTACTGGGCTAGCCCAAGGGCTATCTGATGGCTCAATTACACCTAGCTCCAACATTTTCTGGACTTCAGTCCTGATACAGTCCCTGACATGGTCAGGTTGCCTGTAGATTTTATTCTTGACAGGCAGACTGTCTCCAGTGTCTACCTCATGGGTGCACCAGGAAGTCTGACTAGGGGTCAGGCTAAACATATGTCTATACTGTTGCAGAACTTGTCTGCACTCAGTTTGCTGATGGTCAGTGAGGCTGCTTGCCAAAGCAACACCATCTACTGACCCATCATCAGGGTTCTGAGAGAGCAGGTCAGGGAGAGGGTCACTCTCCTCCTCCTGTTCCTCATCAGTTGCCATGAGCAAGCCCATGTCAGCCCTGTCAACATATGGCTTTAATCTGTTGACATGGAGCACCCTCAGGGGCTCCTGGGAGTTCCAAGATTCACCAGGTAGGTGACTTCTCCCTTCTGTTCAACTATTGTATGGGGGCCACTCCACTTGTCCTGGAGGGCTGCTGGGGCCACAGGCTCCAATACCCACACCTTCTGTCCTGGCTGGTATACAGTCAGTACAGCCTTTGGTCATGCCAAGCTTTTGTAATTCTTGGCTGGCCTCCAGGTTTTTGGTTGCCTTTTTCATGTACTCAGCCATCCGGGAGCGGAGACCAAGTACATAGTCCATCACATCTTGTTTGGGGGGCTTGAGAGGTAGCTCCCAGCCCTCTTTTACCAAACACAATGGACCTCTCACAGGATGCCCAAACAGAAGCTCAAATGGGCTGTAACCAACCCCCTTTTGTGGAACCTCTCTGTATGTAAACAACAGGCAAGGAAGAAGAAGGTCCCATTTCCGCCTAAGCTTCTCTGGGAGTCCTTTAATCATTCCTTTCAAGGTTTTGTTGAAGCGTTCAACTAAACCATTGCATTGTGGGTGATAGGGGTGGTGAACTTATAAGTCACACCACACTCCTTCCACATTGCTTTCAGATATCCTGACATGAAGTTGGTACCTCTGTCAGAAATGACCTCCTTTGGGAAACCCACTCTGGAGAAGACTCCAATGAGGGCTCTTGCCACCACAGGGGCTGTGGTGGTCCTCAGAGGAATTGCTTCTGGGTACCTGGTGGCATGATCCACTACCACCAGGATAAACCTGTGCCCAGATGCAGTTTGAGGGTCAAGGGGACCAACAATGTCAATCCCTACCCTTTCAAGGGTACCCCCACCACAGGTAGTGGTATCAGGGGGCCTTTGTTGTGCCACCTGCCTTATCACTGGCTTGGCATGTGACACAGGAGCGACAAAACTCCTTTGTGTCCTCTGACATATGTGGCCAATGAAAATGTGGGACAAGCCTGTCCCAGGTCTTGTTTTGGCCCAAGTGACCTGCCAAAGGGATATCATGTGCTAGGGTCAAGAGGAACCCCTAAACTTCTGAGGTATTACCATCCTCCTGGTGGCTCCAGGGGCTGGATCTCTACCCTCAGAATATAGGAGTCCCTCATCCCAATAAACCTTATGGGACCCACTAGCACTCCCAGCAGCCTCAGCAGCAGCCTGCTGTCTGAGGGGTTCAAGAGAGGGGCAGCACTGTTGCTCTTTACTCAGATCTTCCCTAGAAGGGCCCCTGCCCCCAAGAACTCAACCTGATCAGGCTCAAGTCCCTCTGGGGCAGTTCCTTCTTCAGGATCTGCTTCACCTCCCTCTGGGGGTGAATCTGTGATCTGAGACAGAGGGGAAGGCACTGCCTTTACCCTACTGCTCCTCCTCTTGGGAAGCATCTGGTCCATTGTTCCAGGATCCAGAGCTGGTTCAGTGTTATGCATTCTTGCTTGTGACCTGGTCACAGCAAATACCTCTGCAGGGATGCCCAACATCTCAGCATGAGTCCATAACTCTACTTCAGACCAGGCTGAAGTCTCTAGATCATTGCCCAATAGACATTCGACAGGGAGGTCTGCACTGACTACAACCTTCTTGAGGCCAGTTACCCCTCCCCAGGAGAAATTCACAACTGCCAGACTATGGTTGGTCCTGACATTGCTTGCATTGGTCACCTGGTACATTTCGCCCAGGATGATCTGTCCAGGGTCCACAAGATCCTCTGCCACCATGGTGACACTAGCACCTGTGTCCCTAAATGCCAAAGCCTGTTTGCCATTTATTACAGGCTGCTGTTTGTATTTGCCCAGATTACTGGGACTTACTAGGAAGGACATATTAAGGTCTCCCTCACAAATCAGCATTGCCTGAGTGGGCACTCTGACTAGGTCAGAGTCCACTTCAGAACCCAGGGTCAACCCTACTACACCCTTATTCTGTGTACCACCTCCACCAGTAGCTGAGCTAGGGGGAACAGTTGCCTTAGGGGCAGGAGTGGTGGTGGTTTGGTCTTTGGACTTGTTACAATCAGAAGTCCAGTGCCCTTTCTGTTTACAGAATTTGCACCAGGGCTTCTTTTGGCCTTTTCCTTGTTGGATTGTGACTCCCCACCAGATGCAGATTTTGGGGCCCTTGTGAAGACTTCTGGTCTTTTGACTTATCCCCACCTTTCTCAGAGCCCTTAGGATCTTGCTTCTTGGTGTCACTCCCTTGGTTCTGGGGTTTCTGCCTTACCCTGGTTCTGACCCATTTGTCTGCCTTCTTTCCCAATTCTTGGGGAGAGGTCAGATCTGAGTCCACCAGGTATTGATGCAACAACTGGTTCTGGCAATTATTAAGGATCTGTTCTCTCATCATCAGATTATACAATCCCTTGAAATCAGTAACCCTACTGCCAACCAGCCAACCCTCCAGAGCCTTGGTTGCACAATCTACAAAGTCAGTCCAGTCCTGAGTCTGTGCCTTCTGGGTGTCTCTGAACTTTAACCTGTACTGCTCAGTGGTTAAGCCAAACCCATCTATCAGTGCACTCTTCAGGACTTTATAATCATCAGCATCCTCTTCTCTAACAGTGAGGAGCTTGTCTCTACCTTTGTCTGAAAAGGAGAGCCACAAGATTGCTGCCCACTGCTTTTGGGGGACCTGCTGTACTCTACAGGCCCTCTCCATAGCAGTTATCCACTTGTGGATATCATCCCCACTCTGGTAGGGAGGAACAACCTTGCTCAGGTTCCTATTGTCTGGAATAGATTCTCTGCCTCTAGGGACACTGTTGCTGCCACCAAGGGGTTCTAACCCCTCTCTTCTAGAAGCTCTCTGGATCTCCAGGGCTTCTCTATCCAGTGCCAACTGCTTGGTTCTGAGGGCAACTCTTGCTTCCTCATACTGCAGCAGTTTGCACATTCTTTCAGAGGAGCTCTCTCTTATGGGAAAGTATGAGTTCCTCTGGTGGACAAATTCTCTGCCAGAGTGATAAGAGTGGTCAGATTCCCTGGAAGGGGACCTATGCCTCTCCTCCACTCTGTCAGCTCTCTTAGGGAGAATTCCTCTGTCCTTTCCAGGCCCCTTGGAGCCTGGCCCTTCAATCACAGAGTCTTGGTCATTCTGATTTTCATCATCTGACCCAGATACTGTAATTGACCCACTCCCTGATTCAGACCCATTAGCTCCTAGAGCCAATCTAAGATCATCTGCTGTCAGCAGATCTATCAGGTGTAGTGTGGAGGGACTCTGTCCTAGCTTCAGGTGTCTTTCAACACACATGGCTCTCAAGTCAGAGAAAGCCATGTCCTTATACTGAGGCTGAGTGGATCCACTGGTTCCACCCTTTAAGGACATTCTAGTGTTGTGCAGTGTTGTACTACCTACACTAGTTTGTCGCCTACTGATACTAGCTTGAGCTGTAGAAAAGGGTGTGCTATCCCTTGGCACACAGCTCTAAGTTCAGTAGAACTTATTGATACTAACCTTGACTTTATATGTACCTTGAGTACCTATAGTGGTTTTCAGTTAGTAATTCAAATAGAGATTTTCTGGTAAAACAATAGCAAGCTGGAATCCCACCGCTGCCACCAATGTGAGAAGTTGGCCTGGTATATGCTGTTCACTAATTAAAGTGGACACCTTGCACCAGAACAATTCGACTCTTATGGTAGATAGGTTTAAGAAAACCTTTATAGAAAGCTATCCTAGTGGTAGCTGTGGAGAGCAGCCTTCAGGCTAAGTCTTGAAGGAATGTAAAGCAGCTTGTTTTACCACACAATCTCTTGAATCACCAAATGAAAAGACACCACACAGGTATATATATCAAATATATATGTATTTATTAATAAACACTCTCTACTAATCTCTTTATGAGATTAGAAGTCAGGAACATATGTACAAGTCAAATGTTATCAAAATAAGTTTAGCACAATCGAATATCACAATCTTAGTTTGGCTAGACCTAGGTCTAGGGCATCTAGAATCGAGGGACCCCTAAAAACCACCCCAGGTAGTTGTAGGAGACCCACAGGGACGGACGCGGTGTCCTGGCACCGGTGCGAGTCCTGTACGAGTCTATGCGCACAGACGCGATTGAGATTTCAATGTTAAAGGTCCCTTGCGTGTTCGAGGCGAACACACCGATCGGTCCTTGTATGAGTCGAAGGACGCGGTTACAGATAGAGTTGCAAGGGAGTTGGACGCGGTGTGTCTAACACAGACGCGAACCATGTACGAGTCAGCGCGATAGTCGCACTTGGAAAGTAAGAGTTTCAGGGCACTTCTAGGGTAGCTACAAGCAAGTCACTTACAGGGTAAGTAGTTCTAGGGCCCACACCCACAGGAGTACCGTAGTGCTGAAGTTACCTCACCCAGGGGAGCCGGGTGCATAGGTGTTCTTTGGTGTCGGGTCGCGGCGTCGTTTTCAATGGGAGCCAGTGAAGACTTGCTGCTTGCGGCGACAGGAGAAGTGTCCGGAGGAATCGAAGCCTGGATTCGGAAGATGGAAGACCTGAAAGCAGAGGGGACAGTGTTCAAAGTCACTTGGCAGTGACTCGGGGCAAGGAAGATGGATGCCCACCGTCGTCGCAAGATTCAGGTCGTTCGTGGGTGACTTGACTCTTCAGCCACGAGGTCCAGGAGGTGTCGACGACAACCAGGAGCTGGATTCAGTGTGTCCCACGATGTCTGCAGCTTACTGCGGTGTCGGCGACTCGATTGGAGCCAACAAACCTTGGTAACAGCAAGTCTCGGGGAAAGTGTGAAGAGGCAATGGCGCAGACCAGCAATGTCTGTGGGACTCACCCAGTGAGGGTAAGTCAGGGCAGGCCTGGAGCAACCAGGGGAGCCCTTTGGTGTCTTTAGAAAGTCTTCTGGGGACCCACAAGCCGGCTGGCAAGGGATCGCAAAGACGCCTCAGGAGGAGTCGCTCAACAGGGGCCCACGGTCACTCGGGACGTGGTAGGCCTCTGATCTTCGGAGGGATTCCTGCTGGAGGCTAGGACCACATGTGGTCCAAAGCACAAGTTCGTGGAATGTTGTGAAGGGGTTGCACTCGACAATAGTGCACGGTACCCAGGGGTCGCGGTTCCTCGTCACTCTTGGGGTCCACTGGCCTCAGCTTCGCTGGGGACTCACGATGGCCTTTGAGAAGTCAGGAAATCCACTTCTTGGGATGCAGGGACTTCGGACTCCAGCGGGAGCAGCGTAGTTTGCAACCGTCGGTTGTAGTTTTTGGTGCCTGCCAAGCAGGGGAGTCACTCCTTGACTCCAAGGGAGATTCTTCAGTCTTCCAAAGGTAATGGAACGTCGAAGATCCGGGATTCTTCTTGTAGAGCGTCGTCCAGGGAAATCTAGGGTGCAATGCACAGGTTCCCCCTCTTATACTAAAAGAAAGGGAGGGACTAGCTCTATGACCCCACCTATGGGAGGGTCAGGGGAGTGGGTGGTTACACCTACTTCCCTTTGTCCAGTTCACGCCAGAGCAGGGGCAGGTAGCCCCTGAGCCGGTTTGAACTGGGGTATGCACAGAGGAGCCTTCTGCTCCCCCAGTGCAGGACTTCAAAGCACTCTAAGAGTGCACCCACCCAGCCCCAATAGACTAAACCCTGTCTGGGAGGTGGTCACACCCCCTTGGGACAGGATATCTATTGTTGGGCTTCCTCCACTGCGAGTGTTGGTCATCAGCAGGAGGGCAGCCCAGTGTCTGTGACTGGTGGCATCCATTTTGTGATGCCAGGGCTCTGAAGGATTCTACAGCGTTTCCACAGTAGGTACATGTCTATCCCTCTAGAAGGGTGGAATGCTACCCCCGCCGCCAGAACTGGCGGGGGGGGTAGTATTCCAAGATGTTTGACACCAAACACGACATGTTTCGATGCAGCCATTCCAAAGTTAGCATTCTACCGCGAGGATATAATGCACTTAAAGTATATGGTTTAACCGCATCCACAAACAGCCCCAGAGAATGGACTCTGAGAGCTGCAGAGGGGCCCTGCTCAGGTAGAGGCACCCCCTCACATGGAAACTAAGCACCCTGCCCTCAGGATTGATAGGGCCTGCTTTAGGGGTGATTGATAAGTCTCAATGTGTGTGCAGGAGAGATATAGGGGACCTATATCTCAGTGAGAGTGCTAGCACTTCCTCACCCAGGCTGCAGTAGCAGGCCTGTGGTGTCAGATTTAGTCTGCTTCCCAGGGGTGGCATAATACATGCTTCAGCCCCTGGTAGGCCTGTGAAGTACCTATGCCCTTGGTACCTAAGGTACCATATACTAGGGACTCATAAGGTACCACAGTATCCAATCACTAGTGCACCTAGAGTGCACTCCAAATCGTTTAGAGAGAACAGAGAGGCTGGGGCCCTGATTGGCAGGGTCCCAGCCAGACTATAGCCAGAAACCAGTGTAAACATAAAAAAAAAAGTGGGGGCAACATAAGAGGCAGATCCTACTCTCCTACAGACGAGAAGCAGTAAACTGCAATCTCAAAGCCATGGACCGTTGACCGGCATCAGGGTTCCAAACCTTTAGCAGTAAATTATGTCTGGCAGCAATGGACGCACCACAGGACAGAGCAGAAGCATGAAGAGAGTCAAACGCAATATCAGAGAGGAACTCAGCCTGACGTTTCCATGGACTCCAACAACTCAGGACAAAGCCCACCGTCCTGCATAGTGGTGAACAAAGACTTGAAGTCAGACAATAACGACTGCGCCACATATGCACCATATAATCCAGAACGGATGGCGAGATGGAACCCCGCATAAGCCTTCTTCAAAGATGAGTCAATCTTTTCATCCGCACCATCCTTAAGGACATTATCTTCAGCCATGGACGGACGCCCCACCAGACTGGCCACAATAGAGTCAACATGAACCGACTCTGGAATAGTATCCTCCATATTCCTCAAGGGGTACAGCTTAGACATGAAGCGAGGCATCACTATGCGGTCAGAATCCTTCCACTCCTTCAAAAGAACGTCCATCATGAAAGGATGAATAGGCAAGGCCTTAGTAGACTGCTTCTGAAACTGGGGCAAAACCATGTCCCTGGACATGCTGGCGGACCTCCTCATCAAGGAAACCCATGTTATCACTCACATGGGAAAGAACGTCCTGCAACATATCCTTAGATATATATTTACCCTTAAGGTCCACAGAACCCAAGGAAGAAGCATCAGAAGAATCTGAGCTGTTAATGTCCGAGTAGAGGTCATTCCCCCCTCCAGCGTGAACACCAGCCGCCTTTATAGTGGACTTCATAGTAGATAAAGCCTCCAAAATCAATTTCTTTAGCCTGTCGTCATCACCCCCTTTACACTTCTTCAAAGGAGGGGCCAAATCCCCACTGCCCCCTGAGGATGTGGGTGAAGAAAGAGGAGAGCAATGTCTCTGCTTATAACTATGCTTCCCCATACTGAACCACAGACAAAATGACAGAACATCCACAGAAGTAAAGCTCTTAAATACATTTCCACCAAAATGCAGAAAAATCTGCATTCAACCAGCCCCAGCGCGCACACTGACAGGGAGACACAAAACTCGCTGTCAAATGCCACGCGACATGAAAGGAATGCAGGGGCGTGGTCACTGAACGTCACGCTCCAGCCCAAGCCCGCACGGAAGTGCCGACATAGTAGTCGGCCGTAGGCCACACCATACGGGGAGGTGCTCCAGCCACTCCGTACACAGATGCGGGCCCAGTCAGAAACCGTCAACGCAGCCTCCTCACCCACAGGGAGGCCACGCAAGAAGTAATCAGTCGGCCAATTGGGGCAGAGAGCTTACCATGCAAAATCGAAACCGGCAGGCCCCCGCAAAACATGCATGAATTGGCACGGTTCCCTCACGGCCCCCAAAGGTAATAAACCGCGGGAGGTGGGCTGGCGGGAACTTTCCCCAGAAAGCAGACATCCCAAAAGCAGCCACAGGCATAATGCCGAGGAGGCTGTGCGGCAATGGATAATAAGAGAATACAAAGCGAAGGCGACCTAGGCCCGACCAAGCCCAGCAAGCCAGGCACCCAGCAGCACAGCAAATCACAGAGTCCAGGAGGCCTCCAACCGCGTCCCGACTCCAGCCGCTCCCACGACGGTCCCAAGGCACTCCCAATGCCCAGCAGAAGGAGAAGCCAGGAGACAACATAATGGAGGTAAGAGCCCGGCAGGTACCTCAGCGTCCCCAATCATGCTCACTGACAGGAAAGAAATCAGGAAGTGCTTTGTGCTGGCTATTGTATTATAGCCCCTGGCAGGAGGGTGGGTGGAGCTAGCAAGCGTTTCCTATTTTGTTTCCTGTCAGTGATTATACCTCATGTGTAATGACTGGGTCGAGGACGAGGGACGTAGAGGTAAGCCTGCAATATTTTTATGCTGATTCTGTATCTTTGACTTGAGAAAAGCAGTTGCTTTTCCTCTTCTGCACGTTTTCCTTCTCTGTATCTTGGCTACAATTATGGAGAAAGATATTTATGGCTGCCTGGTTTCATTTATTGAGGTGGCCAAATTTTACCCCTCAATCCTTGGAGTCATTTTTGGTGGCCACCATGGATGAACTTTGACTCATCCACATTCATTTCAAAGCTGCAGCCTTGGTCCTTCTTCAGTATACAGCAGCTTTCCATAAGGTTTACAAGGAGCTTCATTTACACTTTTCTGCTGTGGTGTGGATCTCCGTTGTGACCCTTTCATAGTTTTCTGAATTTCCGATAAATTATTCCTAATCTTTTTCTCTTCCCGCTTTCAAGTCTTGTTGTTACTCTATTTCCTGCACATCTCTCGGACCTGTGCCTCCTAAAATACATTTCTAAATGTGTATATGGAACCTCTGATCTAACTAATTCGACCTTTCAAACTTGGGTTTTCTGCTACACAGATGTTGAACAGATCCTCGTTTGGCTAGATCACAACAATCCCTCACTGTGTACTCATTTCAGTAATTGTGCCATTGTCAGCTGGGTGATGAAAAATGTCTTTTGACTCAATAGTGACAGAATAGAGATCTTCCTTTTTGATGATCTGACCCAAACCTCATCTACAGTCCCTTCACACTTGAACCTATGCCCAATTTGGTAAAAGTCATTAGGAACCTAAGTGTAACGTCCAATGAGTCCCATGTGCTGCCTTCTCTGATTAATGCTGGTATTTCTTCAAGTTTAGCACTTTAGGAAACTCTTACTCACCCGTTGCTGGACCACCATAAGATTGTGGCTCATGGGCTTAACTCACCTGAATTACTTTAATGCTCTCTGATTGTGATCCCAGCATTTATCCCTCAAGAAGTCATAGAGAATTCAGAATATCACAATTGCCTTGTCTGCAGGATTACGTGCCTGAACTCTGCTACAGTTGCCCCCCAACGTCTCCACAGGCTTTAACTAGGATTTATAGCAATGAAAACTACTCAGTTTTATTCACTGATCCTTATATCTGGGAAGTCACCCTTTCTGCCAGACTTCCTGAGTCTTCGTTCAAGGAAGAAGCACTTCCTTATTCTGCCCTTTTTGAAGCAGGTCCAGGTGGGCAGCTACGTCCTATCCAGAAGTGCCCTAATGCTAAACTCTATCCCTTTCTACATCCACCTGATGGATAATATAACCTCATTGTGCAAAGATATCAAAACTCATCTCTTCTACTAAAGCTTGGTATTTTTTATCAGCATTTTCCCCCTGGTATTACTGCTATGATTCCTCTGATATACATGTGTTTTATATCCTCATTTATTGATTCATTCAGATATATAATCCAGTGATAAGTATTTAATCTATTTACCCACTTATATATCAGTCTAATCGCACATCCATCAATCCGCCTGAATAGGGACATTTAATTAATTTTATAGCTATGTATCCATCCTTCCATCCAATTTCTATCATCTATTTATCTAGCCCATTAGAGCCTTTAGTCCATCTAGCCCATTTGTCCATCTGTCTTTTCGTCTCTCTGTCTCTATGCCTGCCTGTGTACCCATCAGTCTCTTCTGTCTTTTCTGTCTACCTGTATGTCTGTAAATGTCATTAATTAAAGCTGCAAGAAAGCTTCTGAGAGGCATGACTGCCGCTTATGTATGTTTTTTACTTTGCGATAGCCAGTAACAACATAGTTTGACCCTTTTGTTGTAGTTGTGCATTGTCCCGTCTTTGATTTGAAACAAAGAGGTTACAAAAGAGAAACTATATTAAGGACTTACCTACATATGTATCGGTGCATGAGGACGGTGACTAATCGCAGGAGGGATTATGGTTGTAGCTAACTCAATACAAGTGGTTCTTGTGAGAATCTCTTGTGAAGAAACAGGAGGTTGTCTTGTGAGTCATTTTTGTCTCTAAGGTTTTAAGTAACCAGAAATGTGCCACTACCAAACATAAACAAACACAGGCAAAGTCAGTAGGTCTGGTTTTAATGTGCCAACACATGCAAACACAGGCATTCCTAAATGCTGTTTCCATTTGTTCTATGCACAAATAGTGCTTATCACACAACTTGTAAACTAATACATTTGTCAGAGCAAGGGAGGAAAAGTAGTAAGAAAAGGAGAAAACTAGCAAAAAGGTTTCCTTTCTATATAGAATTCATATGAGATATAAAGATATGAATTTGACAAACAACATGATGGATAGAGGTTACTTTTCACATGTAAAGTAGGCCCTCATGCAGTCTAAAAAAGCACTTCATACAAGTCAGAATGCTACAACAAATAGCCAAAGACATGAAATCAAAGTGTAATAGTCGTCCGGGTGGAGCCAAAGCCCGCTCTGTAGATATTTTAAAGAATTGGTAACAATATGTCATGCAGACTGCTGCGCTGTCAAACTACACCTACAAACAAGCAGTGGCAATAGCTATTGACTTTGTCAATGTTTTGTAGCCAAGTTGTACAGCAGCACATCTGCTGTGCTGCATGGCTAAAAGTAATAAAATAAGTGCTATGACGTAACCAGTGCTGGCTGCGTCATAGCGCTTTTTCGTGTTGCTTCTCCGAGAGGGAGGGAGGCAACAGGGAGAGAGGCAAGTACGCAGGTGGGCGAGCACACGGACAATGGAGGGTGTGTAGGAGAGGCTGAGGACAAGCAGATCAACAAAGGAGGGTAGAAGGGCGAGCCGGAAGGCAAGCTCTCTGACAACTGAGGGTGGGAGAGAGGGGCTGGCGGCAAGCCCACAGATCAGAGACACCACAAGAAATGTTGTTGTTTCCATGGTTTCATCATGAGGAACCATGTACAAAAGCAACAGCATGTATTTCCACCATGCTCTTTAGGGAGCAGAGGCATGAGAAAAAAGGACATGATTAGAACTAGACTTCCTTCTCCATCATTGTCTCAAAGACAGGTACAAACTCTGGAAAAGTCAATTTCTGATGCCTGAAATATTCGTCAAAGTGCTCGAATGTGCATCAAAATCATACTCAACCATTCCAACATCACTCCAAGTACCTTCACAGAAACACTATGAACATTCACGCCATAGATGATTTAGTTACTTGGCAAATCGAACTGGCTTCTAACTGACAACCAGCCAGAATGCTGCCATGTCCGCTGCAGAGGTGAAGGGGAATGAGCAACAGTGCTCTTGACTATTCCAGGATTGTGTGGAGATCAATCCCAGTAGACGGCAGGCTTCCCGTTTTCCTTGATGTATAGAAAGAACAAGTAGTGGACAATTATGTACAGGAAATAATTTCACTAAGGTACAAAATAGAATTCACTTTGCTTCCTACAGAGTCAAGGGTTCCATTAACTCCTTGGCTACAGGACAAACGTAGCTTCTTTATTTAAAACAAAACATATAGTTTTTGGTTCAAGTACCTTGTCAAGAAAAAGGATAAAGATGGCACTCAATTATGTTCTTCATTTCAAAATATTCAGGAGACGATAGACTGGTAATAGAACTTGAAAGACGTGGATCAGTATGTAAAGACAAGCCCCTTCAAGATGACTGCTCTTCACTAGATCCTACCTTTGATATCTTGAGTAAATTCTTAACAACAAAAGATCTCCAGGATGCATTATCAAATGTTCCTGAGATTTTGTATAGGAGGTCATCATTGGTAATTTCCAGTTATGCCTTCCAGGCTTTGTGTTTTATTCTAGGATGCATGCAGTTTTATTGTCCTTTGGGCACTTCTACACTTGGATATTCTGGTAATGCATATTCTTCAACTTTGAATGCCAACATCAAGAAATTTTGAATAAATTATTCCAGTTACAATAGAGTGTTGCTGCCTCCTACGGTGGTGGATAAACCCGAACAACTGGGCAACAGGGGTTTTCCTTTGCCCTCAACTCGAATTATATTGACCACAGTTGCCAGCAAGTGTTTAGCTGCACTTTCAACACTTCATGAAGTATCTCAGAGCTTTCAGCATCTTCGGGAGGGAGTGTGCTCAAGAGACTCAGGGTCTCCTTTGAATACACAGGATTTTGAGTATCTGTTTCCTAGCACGCTGAAGGGCGCAAAAGGTAAGATCCTGCTATTCTCCCACAACATAGTTTGAGAGTAGGGCACCAGTTCGAGTGCTGCCTTTAAAGGATTCCAACCCCTCCGTTCATCGTACTCTGTCTAGGTGCCACCTAATGATAAATTAGCATATTCTTCCACTTCTAAACCTGAGACTGCCCTTTTTGTGGTGTTCTTATCTTAAATATAAAGAGTGCAACACTGAGGTTAATGGCTTTCTGTTATCAAGGCTGTGCGCAAGATGGCACCATACCCAATATTTCTGTCTTCTTGAACAAGGAATAACGGACTGAACTACAAGGGTGCATTACATTTTTGATTAAGGTTACATTTTTAAGTAAGTTTACTACTTTTCAGTATTAACAAATACATGGCCATCCACTGATACTGCCACACTCTCCCATAGAAAATAATGAAGGTAAGGATTTAAAATAAAACTTCAATAATGGTCAATTAGATTAAATTATTTAAAATACTTAAAATATAAATAATTATAATTAATGTAAAAAATATAAAAACAGTATATATTTGTTATTTAAATCAATCAATCAGGAGTTTGTATAGCGCAGCTACACACCTGTGAGGGTCTCAAGACGCTGGGGGGGGCTGCTGATCTGTCTGGGCATGGTGGTTCAGTCGAAGAGCCAGGTCTTGAGGTCCTTCCTGAATTGGGTCGGCGACGGTGATTGCCTGGGGTGTTCCAGGTCTTGGCGGCGAGGTAGAAGAAGGATCTTGCTCCGGTTCTGGTCTTGTGGATCCGTGGGACACGGGCCAGGGCAAGATGGGCGGAGTGAAGTTGTCTGGCAGGTAGGTGAAATGCGAGGCAGTGGTTCAGATATGCTGGTCCTGCGTCGTGGAGAGCTTTGTAGGCATGTGTGAGCAGCTTGAAGATTGTTCTCTTGTTGATTGGGAGCCAGTGAAGTTGTCATAGGTGTTGTGTTAAGTGGCTGCGCCGGGGGATGTCGGGGACCAGTCTGGCTGCAGCGTTTTGGACGTTCTGCAGTTTTCTGAGCTGTTTCTGGGTGATGCCGGCGTAGGGTGCATTGCTGTAGTCAAGTCTGCTGGCAATGAGTGCATGGGTTACCGTTTTTATGGATTCTGTGGGGATCCATCTCAATGTCTTACGAAGCAGGCGGAGCGTGTGGAAGCAGGATGAGGATATGACGTTGATTTGGCCGTTCATTACTTATTTATTTAATTATAAAATGATGCACTATGTTTACATTCAAAATAGGTTAATAAATATTTTATAAATAAAGAATATACATGTACTATTTTTATATATTTTTAACATTAATTTATATTTTTCTTTTTAACTATCTTAAATAATTAAAATTAATATTACTTCCTATAGGGTTTTATTTTAAGTCCCTATCTCCATTATTTTTTATGAGAGGCTGTTGCAATATGGGTGTTGCATATGCATTGCTGGACTTACTAAAAAAGTGTAAGTTACTACAAAAGTGTAAGTTACTACAAAAGTCAGTTTGCGAATATCAAAAAATAGTAAACTTACTCAAAAGAGGAAATGTACTCAAAAGTGCAGTTTGTGAATCATACCCTGTATGTTTATCCTAACCCACCATGGTAACCTCTGCCAAAACTATACCCACCTTTTTCCTAATCCATAAAGGCAGAGCTTCTTCCTTACATTCCGTTCCTGTATCGCTCTATTTAAGGAGCTGGAACTATCAGTGCCATGTGTCGCAATCACTCCAGTAACTTTTTGTCGACGGGTTCCTTATCTGATCTACTAATTTTTGCTACATTTGCCTCTGCCTATCCAGTTGTGCATCCTTCTTTTGAAGATCATATTTACTGGATTCCTCTCCTATTGGATGTGGTTGTCTCATACTTTGATTCAGGGGTTGTGAGTGATTGACTACTCTTCAAATTCCCTTGGATCTTCCACCAAATATTACCCTCCAGGAGGTTTTTTTTAATCCCTTTGGCTTTTTCGTCCAATTTGTGACTAATGACAAAGACAACTCTTGCTACCATGTGATATTTAAAAGTGTGAAGCAACACAATGAACACAGGAAGGAGTGGCCCTAACGTCTGGCTTTTTTGACTGCTGAAGATGGTGCCATCATTGCATTCTGCTCTGGAGAGAAAGAGGGGTTGAGGACCATGTTGGATTTACTGTCAACTCAGGACCCATGATTGATCAGTCTGAGGGAACATTCTTCAAACTGGAAAGGTCCGAGTCCCGTTTTAAAGGCTATTCCGCCTTTTTCCATACAAATTCAGGGGGTGACACTAATAGCACAGACGAACAATACAACAACCAGGCCTTAGTTTGGGATGGGGTCACAGTCTCTGAGTTCCAGGTTCTGTCATGGGCAGAGATTTATCTACATTCCCTGAAATTTGTTCACATCAGGTATATTGAGAACTTGAAGGCAGGCACTTTGAGAGGGGTATTTACATCATCCCAGAACTTAAGATATCATTGGATCTTCTGGTTTTTCAAGCAATATGTCAAATGTTTGGTCCACCAATGACAGATTGATTTGTCAGTCATCACAATAATCTACTTCTCTGTTTCTTCTCAAGGTTTCTAGAACCACAGAAATGGAAACAGATGCTTCATTGAGCCCATGAACAGCAGCAATTTTGTATGCATTTCCTCCAATTCCTTTAATTCCCAAAATATTAGCAAACAGTCTGGGGACAAATGCTCAGCTGATAGTGGTTATCCCCTTTAAGCCCATGAGCATATGGCTTACTCTTCTCAAAAGACTGTCAATAGCCAATGGGTAGATAATTCCAATAGTGCCTTTCCCTCCATGGCATTTGGAAAAATGGGGTTCTGACCCTATTTAGACTGCCTAGATTTTTGAATCTCTGGTGTGATTGAACCTCACTAACCGAGAATCACTCAATGTAAGCTATGGTAAAATGGTTTTGTGTGCTATCGGCCAGTTCCTGCCTTTTAAAATAAGGTTCTCACCTGCGCAGCTGGGATGAGAAGCTCTACGCTGGTTAAACATGATAAATGTGTGCATTCATATGTCCCTGTATGTGGGCTAAGGGAGTGGGACTACTGTCTATCTCAGCTTAGTACCTGCACACAGATTCCTTGCTGCAGATGGTAATAGGATATCATTTAAGAAAGTTAAGGGATGAGTCTAGATAACATTACATGGCAAGTGACTAGTGACTATCAAGTACGAGCAATGTGGTGATGACTTAAATGGGCAGAGCTATATTCAGGAATGTAGGTACTAAGACAAGGGAGGGAGAATCAGAGTAATGGAGATTGCAGGTAAGTAATCCAGCCTTTAGGGAAGTGTTGCACAGTTAGTTCATCTGCCCTGGAGTTTTGGAGCACCCTTATTATCCATTGCAACTGCCATTCCTATCCTGACAAATTCAGACATCATTGCCCTGGGGTGAACTCAAATATCATGTAATGATTATGTCTTTAATGTGATTCATATGTTTTTGTTACTGAAGGTATGCACATTAAGCCCCATCTTTAGGTTTCACCTGAACAGCGGGCATGTGTTAAAAAAAAACAGGCTTAGAGCCTGCCCATTACTTACAATTACTTACCATTGGTTAGCTTCCAGGTCACTCTCGTTTCCATGCTTCTGATTGCTCAGTGGCTCCTGCTCCTTCCTGTTTCCTTCCAGGGTTTCTGTGTTATCTCTGCTATGGAGCATAGACCAAGTACAGCTTCCTGTCTGCGGCCAGTATCCTTCCACTGGCTGCAGGCTCCTGCACATACTTTTTTAACTTTTTGACATGCACTCTATAAGAGTGTGTGTCTCCAGTCCTTTCCTCTTTGCATGCTCTTGGCTGGGGGCCTCTACCCTCCTCTGTCGTGTAGTTCCTATAAAACCTATACAGGATCTGCGCGCTTGGACAACATACACTGCGGGCTTGGTGTCCAGACTGATTCCAGACACCCCCACCGGATATGTTGGCCTGTTATATCAGCTAGCTCACAGTGCCACTAGAAACTCATCTTACCAAGGAGAGAATAGTTCTTGGCAACTATCGAACATGACAACCCTGATCCCTCAGGACCGTGGAAACAGTGTACTGCTTTTCGCTTAGTCACTCGTGCTCACTTAGTCTTAGGGAGATACACAGAATAAACGGTATGGACATTTTCCAATAAGTATTTATTGAACATTCGTCATTCTAGTGTAAAATAGGTGTGCTGAAACAACCATTAGACAGTAACAGATATAAATGATTAGAAGCACTAAGAAAGTAAAAGGATGGTAGATTTCTACCATCTTGCCATAATCATGAACACAGGCAAGTATACAAAATACATATCAATAAAATGCGTACTCCTATGATGCTACCTAACTAGATGTACCTAAGTGTACCTAGCATGTATGTAGGTGTTATGCCAAGAGTCCCTCTAGGCTAAAGTTAACCCCATTACCTGAAGTGAGAGACTGTGGGACCCCATCTTGGTCTCGAGTTAGACACCCCGCAAGGGATGTTCAGACCACTGCGAGCTGGAGTATCTGCATGCAGGAACCTCAGCGTCTTGCGTCAGTGTATCGGCATGGAAGTCGTGATCTCCTCTGCCTATCTCAGCAAGATGTGATGTTTATATACCCGAAGGTATCCCCAGGGGTTCTACCTTGCTGTGCCACTGTCGGACTTAGGATGACGTTGGGAATGAGCCTTGTACATAGTTATTATGCAGGAGATGGTAGTCCTGCTGAGTTTCCAAGAATCCAAGGATCCTCATGCATAATGTATGAGGCTATTATTCAGAGAAAACCCCCCATTCTGTAAGCAGTACTGTAACTAGGTAAAGGGTCAGTCCTACCAGCCCGTTATGTATGTAGTGTAGGGACAAATATAGGTGAAAGGTTGGGATGTTACCCGAGCCTATATTGGGGTACCTATATGGAATATAACACCTCCATTGTGTTGCTGCTCCCTCCTCCCCCACACCTGCCTTGTGTTGCTTCCCCCACCCTCTGTTATGTTGCTGCTCCCTGTCTCTTCCCCCACACTTTCCTTGCATTGCTTGTTTTTTATGGTTGCAAGAAAGCGAGGAAAAGACTTTCAGCTCTACCAATTCATCTTGTTCATCCTTGCTCACAAGAGGCCATCCTCCGTGGCCCCTCAATCCCAACTTGCGACAAAAGTTGCTACCCACCCCCATTACTAGTTTCTACACACATCTCAGTCGATGCGTCTTCTATGTCTTTTCATGCGCCAGAGGTACACAGCCATGCATTTACTGAGACCTTTTGTGCACCCACTCTGGTCTCTGAACAGCAATACAAAAAAAAGCTTTTGCACTCATAGTGTTATGTCTAGAGACAGATGACACCCTGTGAGAAAGCAAATGTGGCACCCATCCCGCGCCTCTGCTCCACATTGTAGGTGAGAGGTCAGGGGAGTTGGAGTGAATGTAGAAGAAGGAAGGCAAAGGGGAACAAAGGAAAAAAAAGTTAAACGAAGAAAAATGGTGAACAACATGCATTGCCAAAGCCAATAGGTTCCGCTTATGCAAGATCTATTGTCTTTGTCAATGTTTTTCAATCATTTTGCACAGCAGCGCAGGCCGCTGCGCAACATGGCTTAAAGGAAAGAAAATAATAGCGTATGATGCGGTCAGCATTAACCACGTCATAGTGCTATTATTTTCTTTACTTTGGGCCATGTTTCATAGCAGCTCGGTCGCTGCTGTGCATTATGTTTAAAAAACATTGACAAAGTCAATAGATCTTGCACAGGCAAAACTTATTGACTTTGCCAATGCTTGTTATATCAGTCTCAGATTTAAGATGATATTAAAGAAAAGATAATAAAAGGTGAACGTTGCTTTAAATGGCAGTAACATGGGAAATGTCTTGTTACTTACCGGTAATCTTCATTACCCCGATTAGGGTCCTCCCCGTCCCAGTCCTTACTACGTGAGGCAGTCCTGCCTCCACCCAGCCAATCACAACGCCAGTATTTTAATATTACATAAGCCCCGCCCACCTACCGCCATGCCTGTTATCAACAAGACTCCGACACAAACACAGCGGGAGGGAGGGAGGGAAGAGGACTGGGACGGGGAGGACCCTAATCGGGGTAATGAAGATTACCGGTAAGTAACAAGACATTACCCCTCATGGGTCCTCCCCGTCCCAGTCCTTACTACGTGAGGAACTCACAAGCAGAGAACCAACAAAAAACGCAGGACACCAGGGATCCATGCAAAGTACAAAACTTTAATCAAGAAATGATTAACGAACAGCAGCGTTCAAGACGCCAACAGAAAAACTGTCAGCAGAGGCATGTAAAACATCAAGCCGATAATGCCGCACAAAAGTGTGATGGGACTGCCAGGTGGCTGCCCTACAAATCTCCTGGATAGAGACCCCGCCGCCTCAGCCCAGGAAGCAGACACAGAACGCGTCGAACGGCCCTGCACCTGAGACGGAGGAGGCAGATCCAAAGACCTATAAGATTGGCAGACCGCCAAACGCACCCACCGACTGATCGTGGAAGTGGAAACCTTCTTCCCCTTAGCCACACCCCCACAGGAGACAAACAGGGAAGGAGAAACCCGAAACCCCAGGGAACGTTGGAGGTAAATCTGGAGAGCCCTGCGAACATCCAAGGAAGGGGGAACAAGGGAATCCCCCACAGTAGGCAAATCAGGAAGAATCACCTCCTGTTGCAAATGAAATTTGGAAGAAACCTTAGGCAGGAAAGCCGGATCAAGCCGCAAAACGACCCGATCCTGCAGGAACTGCAAATAAGGAAACGAAATGAGCAAGGCACCCAACTCACCCAACCTGCGAGCGGAGGTTATGGCCAGCAAAAAGCCACCTTAGCGGACAGCCACAACAAATCCGCCTCCAGCAAAGGCTCAAAGGGGGCAACTGCAGACCCCGCAAAACAGTAGGCAAATCCCAAGAAGGAACGAGCACAGGAGAGACCGGCCGACGAAGCCGAAAACTCCGAAGAAGCCGACTGACCAATGGAGCAAGAACCTCCAATGAGGCCCCAGGACCCCTACAAGCACGGACCGCCGCCCACTGAGCAGACAAAGTGGAAGGGGAAAGGCCCAACAAAAAACCATCCCTGAGAAAATCCAACACAGAAGCAGGATCCCCCAGCACAGGATCCACCCCATGGGAAGAACACCAAGAGACAAAAGAACCCCAATGTCGACCATAGCACTTAAGGGTCGAAGGGCGCCGCGATAACTGAATGTCACGAGCCACCACAGAGGAACAGCCCAAAGACTCCAACGTCAACCGCTCAAGAGCCAAGCCGTCAGCTGCAAACGACGAAGACAAGACAGAGACAGGAGCGGAAACTGAAGAGGAGCCGGGCACAAAGGAAGCCGGACAAACCGACCCTCCGCCAGCCGCCACAGGAGAGGAAACCAAATGCGGCGAGGCCAGAAAGGAGCAACCAACAGGACCGAAACCCTCTCCCCCGAATCTTCTGCAGCACCCTCGGGAGGAGGGGAATAGGAGGGAACGCATACAGAAGGCCCGAAGGCCAGGGAATTGATAGAGCATCCACCGCCCAAGCCTGAGGACACAGCACCTCCGAACAAAACCGGGGTAGAAGAGCGTTGTGAGGAGAGGCAAAGAGATCGATCCAGGGAGTCCCGAACCGAAGACAAAGGGACTGAAACAGAGGAAGAGAGAGATGGTACAGAACAGAGGATGGAAGGTTGCGGCTCAAAGCGTCCGCATGAAAATTCAACTGTCCCAGAATGTACACCGCCCTCAAGGCCAACAGATGAGATTCCGCCCAAGCACAAATCAAGGAGGCCAACAGGTTCAGAGACGCGCACCTCGTCCCCCTGACGGTTCAAGTAACAACGAGCCACCTGATTGTCGGTACGAACCAACAGATTCGACCCGTGGAGATGAACCTGAAAGAACTGCACAGCCTCCCAGACGGCCGCCAACTCCCGCCAGTTTGAGGAACGGGCGCTGTCCCCCGAGACCACCGACCCTTCGCTTCCAAGGACCCCAAGGTGGCCCCCAACCCCAAAGACTGGCATCCGTAGTCAACAGAAGGGGAGGGGAAGACAAAACCGCACCCCTTCTCCAGATTGGGAGTGCAAAGCCACCAGTCCAAGTCCAGAACCAGAGCAGGAGAAAGAGGAACCAGAGTCTCGTAATCCGCCCGGGAGGGGTCCCACCGAGCCAACAGATGAGTTACCAAGGGTTTGAGATGGAGGCGAGCCCAAGGAACTACAGCAGTGGTTGCAGCCATCAATCCCTGGACCCGCAACCAAACACGAGCCGGGGCAGAGGGACGGCTTAAGAGATCCCGCAACAGAGTCTGTAAGGAAAGGATCCGAACAGGAGGGAGAAACACCGCCCCCAGAGACGTGTCGAACAGACCCCCGATGAACTGCAGCCTCTGAACAGGATCCAGATGAGACTTGGCCAGATTCACCTTGAAACCCAGCTCCTGGAACAGGGTCAGCGTAGCCTCCACCGCCAGAAGAGCCTTAGGAAAGGAGGAAGCAGAGACCAAACAATCATCAATATAGGGAAACACAGAGAAACCCCGACGTTGCAAAACCCCCACAGCAGGAGCCAATACCTTGGTAAAAGTCCTGGGAGCAGTGGAGAGGCCGAACGGCAGAACCTGAAACTGGAAATGCCTCCCTTGAACAGCAAACCTCAGGAACCGCTGACTGGCAGGATGGACCGGAACGTGAAAATAAGCGTCCTCTAAGTCCAGAGACGCCAAAAATCGCCCTCCCGGATGAGGGGAATGACGGACTGCAACGTGACCATCCGAAAATGATCCAACCGCACCAATTTGTTCAGGGAACGGAGATTCAATATGGGGCGGAAGGAACCATCGGGCTTTGGAACCAGAAACAGATGGGAATAGAACCCCAGGCCCACTTCTTCCACTGGAACCGGCACCACAGCCCCTTTCCGTAACAACATGGCGACGCCGGACAACATGGCAGAGCGCCGCACGGGGTCTCTTGACAACGGGGTAACCAGGAAACAATCCAGAGGGGAGGGCCCCGGAAGGGAATCTGGTAACCCCACTCGATGACAGACAAGACCCACTGGTCGGAAATCAGAGCTGACCAACGGTCCAGAAACAAACGGAGACGAGCCCCCACAACGGCATAGTCACTTCTGTCCTGCACCAGAGGGAGGCTGTTGTTGCTGCTGCTGCTGTTGTTGCTGAGGCCGGGATCTATAATGGTACGCGGCCCCCCGACCACGGGCCCGACCACGAAAGGGCTGAGAAGACAAAACCCCTTGAAACCCCTGCTTCTGAAAGAAAGACCTTTTCTTAGGAGCAGGCTGAAAAGGCTTCAACAACTTCTTTTCCTCCGCTGAGCGCTGCACCATCGTATTCAAAGCATCCCCAAAAAGACGGGGACCCTCAAAAGGCAGTTTATGGACTAAGGCCTTCTGTGCAGCCTCAAGACGCCAAGGTTTTGTCCACAGAGACCTCCTTCCAGCCACCGCCGCCCCAGCAGCCGAGGAGAAAGCCCACAAAGAATCAAAAGTGACATCCGAGAGGAATTGTGCCAACACCTCCATTTGAGCCAACACAGGAGTAGGGTCCCCCTGATCCTGAAGACAGTCAAACAGTGTCTCGAAATCCATAAGCAGGACCTGCGAAGCATAGGCCGCATAAGTGCTAGCACGTATCCCAAAGTGAGAAGCGGCGTAAGAACGCTTGAGAGCAGACTCCACCTTACGCTCCACCGGGTCTGAAAGAGAAGCCTCCTCCGAGGACAAAGAGGAAGAAGAGGCGGAAGCCATAGAGGACAAAAGAGAAATAACTTTTGGAATCGCAGGAAACTGGGAATCAAAGTCCGCCAAGCGATACCGCTTCCCCAGGAATCGCGGAATACCCTGCTTATCCACCTCAAGCCACTCCTTTGCGAGGATATCCTTCAGGACATCATGGAAGGGGAGGTCATCCACCACAGAGGAACTATATTGAGCGTAAAATCCCTCCTCAGCCAGGGATTTAGGGTCAAACCCAAGCACCTCGCGAATATGGACCAGCATGTCAGAAAAAACCTTGCCCCGGACGTACTTTCCCTTAGGGGAAATGTCCATGTCGTCCTCATCATCCTTAGCCCGCTTAGCTGCAGGCTCCAGCAGCGCAGACTGGACCGCAGAATCAATCAAGTCCCGTAAATCCGCCCTAGAAATCTGCAAGACGTCATCCTCCTGCAGATCCTGAACATCATGCAGCTTCGAAATCGCCTTAGCAGGCACAGGTGAAGAAGCCCCTTCACTCATGGCGAGAGATCCAGTGTCAAACCAACAGGAACTCACCACACAATCAAAGGAAGTGCCCAGCAACCTCCAATAAATACTGCCCCCAATCACCCAATCACGCAAAAGGTGAGTGAAATAAAAAGGGCAGCCCTGTAGTCTCCACCCACAGCCATAGATCAAAGGACAATGGCCGCGGGGCCGGACGCTGCACGAGAGCCCCAGCGCCGGAACGACCCGGGGCCAGGAAACCACAAAACTCCCCGCCCCAGCCCAGCACATGAACGGGGAGCGTCCCTGACCCCAGAACAGGAGCGTGGTCGACCGGAAAACCGGAGCGGCCGCGCCGACAACAAGAAAAACAATGCAGAACACAAAACTGCAACTTCAAACACTCACGGCACCGTCCTGAAGAAAATCCAGACCAGGAAACAGGAACCGGGAGCACCAGCGTTCCGACCGTCCGTCGGAGCAGAAAAAAAACAGGGATGGCGGTAGGTGGGCGGGGCTTATGTAATATTAAAATACTGGCGTTGTGATTGGCTGGGTGGAGGCAGGACTGCCTCACGTAGTAAGGACTGGGACGGGGAGGACCCATGAGGGGGTAATGATATATGCTGGGCGTGGAGTTCACCCCATTCTTGATTTCAAGAGACATCCAACCAAAACAAAGGATTACAAAGACTAACCTGCTTCTTCGCTTCTAGAAAAATCTACTGCATACTGGAAAACAGCAAGCCTTGCGGGGGGAGTATAACCGTGGCTTGCAAACACCTGCTAACACTCCCACACCGTGCATGCAAGCACAAGTAGATTCCGTAGCAGGTCCGTTTCCCAATAGCTGTAACAACAGGCCTCCGCGTCATCATTTCTTGGCAACACCTGCGCGCTAATTGTCCCTGTGGCGAACTGTTGTTCTGAAGTACTTCCAAGGGGATTTACAATACGTCTGGTATGACAGGAAAAAACTCAAATCGTTCCTGTACATTTGAACCTTTTGGTTACAAGATGGTGCGCCCTACGTCATAAAGCTATAATCTCGGTGGGAGACAGCAGCACGATGCGGACTCCAGCCACCTTCCCATCAGTCCTTGCAAAAGCAAGGCCCAGCTACGCGAGAGGAAAGCGCGCTGCTGGCAAAAAGGACATTATTTGTGTGAGTCGCAAAGATGAATGACATTCTAGGGACCTTCCTGATTTGTAGGAGGTATTACAATCCAAGATTTAGAGATATATTTTGGATCTATTTACCAAAAGGTTAAATTTCTCACTGTTACTCAATGCACAGCCCAGCTTAAACACTGGCCGTTTCAATCTACAGCCACCCAATCCACACAGAGCAACCCTGCCTTTTACACAGCAGTAATTAGAAAACAGAGCTATTGGGCAAAACCAGTGGCAACATAGTGCAACATCAATCTCTGTAACATAACATAGTCTTAATGGCTGAGACTTTTGTGTTCTCTAAATCAAGTAAAAAATGGTGACCTAACTTCAAGCCAGAGACGTTGTAGACCTTCAGCTTCTGATTGTGTTGTTGCTGCAGACAGCACAGAGGCACGTGGTGGCTTTGTTGTCACAGACAAAAACAGCCATGACGTGCCGACCACATACACTGCCAGCACCCCCAGGAAACAGGAAGGACGGATTTACTGACAGAGTTGTGGTCAAGCCACAACTGAGGCGTGGTGCCTGATAAACACAGAGGGCAATTACAATGGATATGGCATACTCCACCGCAGTCTATGGTAAACGCGTTGCCCTTTCTTCAAGCTTTCTGGATATTATAAGAATCCTGACACAGTGGGCCATGTTGGTGGTGTACAACATAGCCAGACAGAACCACCTTTATTGTTCTAAAGTTTTGACCATTTCTGCAAATATTTGGAACAAGTTCCTTTAAGTGAAAAATGCTTGGTCATGTCTTTCGAGTAAGTATTTAACTAATTTTTCACAGTTTGCAGACTGACGAATCAAATACAGACTCCTAGAAGGGAAAATGCATGATTCACAGCACCTGCTCTCAGTTCCGGTCTCTCAAATTTTAGGCGGGATAGCCTATATCGTCCTCTTTGGAGTGGGCATCATTATTACATAATGTTTATGTCTGGTTTCTGTAAGAGATAGTAACGTTTAAAAAGGTATTCATTAACAAAGAAGTCTTTTCTTGCAATAATACCATCGGGTCAAAGTCTTTGATCAGTCTGAAAAGTTAGACTAATATAATTCAGCCAAGATGTCCAAGCAAAAATCTCTTTTCTACTAACATTTTCACAGAATTCAGGTGTAAAGTTCATGACTGGTTTAGGAAGAATGGAAAACAACGCAATTGTAGCCATCTAATGTGCTCTACCCCTATCAAACATATAACCTATCCTGACATATAAAGAAAGCTTTGCAAAAACTCAAATCTATTTTCGAGAATATCCTGTCTTCCAACATCATCATTTTCTGCTTGTAAAACTTTACTCAGTGATGTTTTTGTCTTTCTAATCCAGGGCACTATTTTACTTGAACCCTTAATCCCAGTGAACATCTTCAGTCATGGCTGTGGGTTGGCACCTTTTTGTTTCTTGTTAGAGGAAAGAATGATATAGAATGAACCAAGCATTATATTACCCAAATAGTGACCCAAGCTAATGTATCGTGGAAGCAGGGAAAACCCCCTAGCACCACTACCTGTAAAAAATTTTTATAAAGCACTACAGTATTGTCACAAATGTCTGATCTTCTGCACCTAAATAACAGAGTACACTGCATATTCTCACAGAACAGTGGCCTCATCTGCCACTCTATAAGGGTATGATAGAGCCATTTGACTTATGAATGGGTGTAGGTAGGTGAATCCATTACTGAACCTCCATTGTGTTTCCTTAGTGGATTTATGTAAGCATATTCAGTGGTTCTCCGGCAGAGATACAGTCATAGCTGGCTCTGCACTGGAGTTTGGAGGGGTTAGTCTGTGACCGTACCCCACTCAAGAGGCCTGTGGCGCGTCCCTCAGACCTTAGTTGAATATTACCAATACCCATCTGACCTGTCTCAATGTTCTACCATCCATGAGACCTACTTTAGAAGCATGCTCCGGGAACATGGATTCCCTCATTTGGTTGGGGCAGAACTCCATGAAAATAAGGAAACACCTTTCAGGAGTGTGTCATTATCTGACTTGTGCCTGTGCATTCTATATTACAGAAATGAACTTGCAAGCCTTTGCATAATATCTAAGTGGGTTAGATAGCCAAAAGTGTGGTGAATGAGGACATGCGCACTTCTAATGCACTGTTTGAAAGGTCATCAAGAGTATAGTGCAAAATAAATTCACATGTGAGACAAAAAAACTAGGTGACAACATCTTTTTTTACACACTTCATTACTTGTGCTGCCAAAATACTTTTCCAAGGGACAAAGAATCTCCCAAATAAACTGAGGTTTAAAATCTAGTCAAAAAAGGCTTTTTTGCTTCTGTGCTGGTGCAACACAGGTTCAAATCCTAGCTGCAAGGCTCATGAACATTATAATCCACACCTCAATAATTTCATGAATGGGGGTAGAACTAGCCTAGCTACACTGAATATATGATTCAAGGGAGCTCCAGTGCGGTTCAAGCACATGAAACCCAAATGGAGGAGGAAGAATAGAGGGCGACCTGGTGGAAGATCTCAAGACTGTGGAAAATATTAATGGCCCCACAGCCTTCAAACAAGGGATCTATTGGTGTTTGCCGGCTGCTAGTCAGAGAGGTTATATTCCTCCAGATCCAGCTGTTTCAAGGTGGTTCAGTCAATGCTTTCTAGCTAGGGAAGAGCAGAAATTGACCTGAGGGTGGATCGGAAGTAAGAGGGGTAAGTCACTCTGAACTCTGTAGAAAGGAACTGAGGGGATCACAACTACATTTCTGAGGAGCGGGATTGTGTCTGAAAATATGTGTGATGGCTCCCTGACTGTCCCATCTGTGGTTTTGGAAACCCTCTGAAGAAGAGTGGCCAATGGGGCTTGCAAGATACACAACCTAGGATGGCCTGCTTGGGATTCCAGTGAAATCATTGCTGGTGGAGTGACACGCTGTCTAAAAATAGCTTAATACACACCCTAAAAAAATTAGCTTTCCATCCTGTTCTCTTTCCAGCTAAGGGAAAAGCTCGGCAGAGTGACGCCTCCAAAAGAGGGTACAACAATGTCCAATAAGAAGGAAGAGTTTAGTGTACTAAGGTTGTTTCTATGCATGTAGGAGATGGAAGAAGAGCCCAGGGACTGTGACGGGTGTACAGGGGCAAGAACTAATTTAGGCGGTCCTTTGAGACTTACAGCAAGCCCCTTCTACTATATGCACAGTCTGTGAACATTAAATCAACAGGGAAGGATTTAACACCTAATGAAACTAACATATCAGGACTTTAACCTTGTGCAATTATTTCACGAGAAGAATTGGAGAAACAGCTAGACTTCGGAAGACCGCACCACATACAAGAACGCCATGACGGAATACCACCAACTCATCCGATCCACCAAAAGGACCTTCATCCAGAACAAGATCCTCGCCAACTCCAGCAACTCGAAGGAACTCTTCAGCATCATCCAGGAATTCATCGAAACCCCCCAGCGAAGCCACGGACATCACCCCCTCCCAGGACCTCTGCAACAAGCTCAGCTCCTACTTCCATCTGAAAATGAAGTCCCTCTATGACAATTTCAATGAAAAGACACCTGACTCCGAAGCCACCCCCTCCTCCAGCAACGCCAGCCAGCCCACCATCTCCTCCTGGACCCCAGTTACTACCGAAGACACTGAATCAACCATGAAAGGCATCCACTCAGGAGCACCCACGGACCCTTGCCCTCCGCACATCTTCCACAGAGCCGCCGCCGCCATCGCACTGGAACTACAACGCACCATCAACATCACCTTTGAAACTGCCACTTTTCCCGAAGACTGGAAACGCGCAGAAGTCAAGCCCCTCCTCAAGAAGCCTCAGCAGATCCTATGGACCTCAAAAACTACCGGCCCATCTCCCTCCTCCCCTTCGCGGCCAAAGTCACAGAGAAGACCGTCAACTTCCAACTAACAAATTTCATTGAAGAGAACGCCATCCTCGACCTCTCCCAATTCAGATTCCGCAGCAATCACAGCACTAAGACCGCTCTACTCGCCGCAACAGACAACATCCGCACCCTCCTCGACCAAGGCCACACCGCGGCCCTGATCCTACTCGACCTCTCCGCAGACGTCGACACCGTCTCCCACCGCACACTCACCGCCAGACTCCACGACGCGGGCATACAGGGAACCGCCCTCGAATGGCTCCGCTCCTTCCTCACCGGCAGAACCCAAAGAATCAGACTGCCACCCTTCCTCTCCGAACCCACAGAGATCAACTGCGGAGTACCCCAAGGATCATCACTCAGCCCTACGTTCTTCAACATCTACATGGCTCCCCTCGCCACCACCGTCAGACAGCATGGACTCAGCATAGTCTCCTACACCGAAGACACCCAGCTCATTCTCTCCCTCACCAAGGACCCCGTCACCACCAGACTAAGCTTCCAGGAAGGAATGAAGGACGTCGCATCCTGGATGAGCAGCAGCTGCCTGAAGCTCAACTCGGAGAAGACAGAGGTCCCCGTCCTCCGACCCTCCCCCTCTGCATGGGACAACACCTTGTGTCCCACCACCCTCAGCAGCCCCCCCACTCCCATGGACCACGCCCGTAACCTCGGCATCGTACTCGACTCCTCCCTCTCCATGACCCGACAGATCAACGCCGTCGCCTCCACCTGCTTCAACACCCTCTGCATCCTTTGGAAGACCTTCATATGGATCCCCCCGAATCGAGAAAGACCATCACCCACGCTCCCATAACCAGAAGACTGGACTACGGAAATGCCCTCTATGCCGGAATCAACAAGTCTCTGCTCCGCAAACTCCAGACCATACAGAACACCGCAGCCAGACTCATCCTCGGCATCCCTCGATACTAACACATCACCCAACACCTGCGAGACCTACACTAGCTCTCCGTCGAGAAGAGAGCAACCTTCAAGATACTCACCCACGCCTACAAATGCCTCCACAACACCGGACCCCAATATCTCAATGAAAGAATCTCCTTCCACGTACCCAGGAGAAACCTCCGATCCGCCTACCTCGCCCTCGCCAAAGTCCCGTGCATCCGCAGAGCAAGAACGGGTGGAAGATCCTTCTCCTACATCGCGGCTAAGACCTGGAACGAGCTCCCGATCGACATCAGACGTGGCTCTTCGACTGACCGGAACTGCTCCCCCCCCCAGCGCCTTGAGACCCTTACGGGTGAGTAGCACGCTTCATAATTTCCTGATTGATTGATTTCTCTAGAACACATGGAGTCACAAATCGAGAATACTCTGTAGGAAGCCTGGATTTGCCTCTGAGGCATACCATCTCTTCCCTCACTCATGTAATCTAGAGTTTTCAGAGCCAAGGATTTCTACCAGTTCACCCTATCACCCACTTTGCAATTAGTTTGGTATCCACACTTGTAACTAAGAGTAGGAAACGAAATAATGAAGCCAGATGTACTGTAATAGTGGAGAAGAACACAATTCCAGAAAGACTCTTGAGAGAGGATAGTAAACATTGGGTGGCATCCATACATAATGCAAGGATCCTAATTTTTCCAGACCATACCATAGTCAAGCAACCCATAAGGGGTGACATCAGCTGCAGAGCATTATTTGAAAAGAGAGCCCATGTGTTTACACAGTCCGAATGGGCTGAATCCTTTTAGGAGAAGAGAAAAGAACATGAACAGTCATTCTGAGATTTAGGACTGATGAAGCAAATTTTTTGATATTGTAAAAAAATATGCTAAATAATACACATATTATGTATTAAACATTAATCATACTTAGGCATATAAGCATACAAAAGAAATACTAATGTACTAATTGTCAATACCATATTAACAGAGATTTATACGCTAACATTGAAAGGCCTATCTTTCATGATTGAGTTGCTGTTTTGCATGAGATGTTTTTCTTTCTACTGCAGATTCTGTAACTTTCCAGAAGCCTTCTGTTAGTTAGTAAATAGGCATTTGTTTTGTATTGAAACATTGGAATGTTGGGAGCTCTATTGTAAACAAGAGAGTGCACTGGGCTTCTAATGGTGAAAGCCTTGAGCTCCAACCTTCCAATGATGTCCTTCACAGCGGTTGCTGTTAACAAAGGCCTCAGGGAGCCCGAAGGGAATTCAATCCCCTCGGGCTCCCTGAGGCCTTTGTTTTATTTATTAGAACATTCTGCCCTCTAGTGGTGGAATGTTCTAATAGCCTTATAGCCCTCCGTAGCTGGGCTATACCGGCATTAAAGTCCTGCTCTCTTGTTAAAGACCCTCGTCTTCGGATCAGGCCTATAACGATGGAGCGGGCCATTAATGGCCGGTATAGCCCGCTACGGTGGGCTATAAGTCTATACTAGACAACTGATAGTGAAGTTCTCATCAGGAGTCATGGATGTATTCATGTTTATTAGACTCCGGCAGAGCGTCAAAGCTGCCACGCCTACGTTCCCCTTAGAACCACCTACACTGCCACCCCTTCACACTCTGTTACAGTCGGTGCCACCCCGACACGTCACATCGCTCCTATATTGCCACGCACAGAATGTGCCTGTCTCCCCGACCTCCAGGGCTAGGCGGGAATGGGAAGCAGACCTCGAGAACCCTATAGCAGATGATCAATGGGAGTTTTGCTGTAAGCAGACCGCGGCCATGACGTCCAGCAGTCGTTTGAGAGTAATACACTACAAATTCCTACATAGGCTCTATTACACCCCGACTAAGCTGCACAAATACAAGCTTCGGGAGGATGACCGATGCGCCAGGTGTGGAAGTGAGGGAGCGGACTTCCTCCATCTTGCCTGGTTGTGTCCAGCTATACATCAATACTGGCAATAAGTGTTTGCGGGCCTGTCCTCCATGTTAGATTTGACCCTTCAGGCTTTGCCAGAAGTGGCATTGCTAGGCTATACGCAACATATAGACACCAGATGCAAAAAATATTTAGCCCTAAGCCTCCTAATAGCAAAACGCAGGTTGGCCTGTCGGTGGGGTAGGGGCAGGGCTCCAAAGTTTAAGGAATGGGTACATGACCTTACAACATGGCAGGAGCACTCGCTCACATATGTTGAACTGCTCCCACGCTCTTCTAGGCCGCGGGACATATGGGGCCCCCTCAAATCATATCTCCTCTCACAGACGAACGATACCACTGATCCCTCAGACATATAAGTTGGCCCGGCGGCCTCGGCTGTCCCCACGGGTGGGATAGATGGGGAGGCACCACCACTTTCGCACGCTCTGGGACAAGAGGTTTAGTTGCCACCACACCTCGCGGAGGTAGACCGTAGCATGAGCCCCTCGAGAAGATTGGCTCTCCTGATACTACTTTGGTGCTCTCAGGCTGATGGCCCATATGGCGCTCCAGTCCCCGACTGATGGTCATGGTCTGCAGTGTATATGCCGTTTATTGTACCAGCGGGTTAGGTAGCTTGGAGTATGATCAATTAGACTTATGCAGATATGCAAAATAGAGGAGGGGGGATTTTGTTTTTGGTTTGTTGCAGGTAAATATACTTCATGTGCAGCAATGGTGTCTACGATTTAGATCATTTATACCTTTATATATCATCTTGCTGTAACACCGGTTATGAAACATAAAGCAGTTAATACTTTTGCCCTACCTGACGCGGCCGGCCCGATGTGGTTGTAGGCGGCTTGCTGTGTACCCCACTATCAACTGCACTGCTATACATATCAGAACTTTGCTTTGCCGGCCCACATAGGGATGTAGGCATCACGCTGTGATCAACAATTCTTACTTACAATAAAGGTTTTTGAAACTTAAAAAAAAAAAAAAAAAAGTTCTCATCAGGAGGAGAGAAGACAAGTGGAAGGGAATGGAAAAAACTGAATAGCAAAATGTGGATAAAGTATCTTTCCAAGGACTTGAAAATCTGTGGCCTGTTGTGAAGACGTGATAAACTGGGAAGCTTACCTACTCCCAGGAAAGCCTATTGGATGCTGTGAATGGAGAATGTGATACTTGAGTCGATTCATAATTTGCTGTGTTTGTATTAACGTGTGTTCCAAGAATAGGCTGTCACATTTTGGAGATCCTTCCCTGGGTTTCTTGAGACCATATCTCTCTTCATGAGAGATTACGTTTTGAGCCTATTCCCATTTGCTAGATGTCTGCTGATTTATAGCTGAGAAGACTTTCCAGCTTCACAATTTTCTTTTATTTGAAGTGAAAAGGCTTCATGCTTATGCATGTTATTCTTTCATCAAAACTCTTTATGTGTTGCTGAACTGACAGCTTATTCTCAATGTAATTAGATTAGGGAAATTCCTTTATGGAACACACTTGTTGCATTATTACTATTTTGATTATAATTTTCACTAATATTGTATTTTATCTTGTTTTGAAATATTAAATAATGTATTATTTGAACTTGTAAGAAAAATGACTAAAGAATAATATATCCTAAATAAAATAGATTGAATTTACCAAATTGTTAATAAAAACCCTTTACCTCACACAAATTCTCTTTATTGACTTTACAAATGTTAAATTAATTACTGATACTGAAAGGCTGATGTAAACGGTTGATCCTTTTAAACTCTCTACGTCGACGAGTGAAGGTCCATACGACCAATGGATGGGGTTATTTAATAACTACACAGGAAGATTGAGAGATATACATCAACGGTCTGCCAGGACCACTATCGTAGGCTGACCAGGTGGTTCCATGATTGGCTGTGCTTGATGTTATAGTCTCCAGTTTTGAGGAGTTGATAAGTAACTGTATTTAAAGCACTGTGTTACAAGCACAATACACTTGAAGTAGTCCCTCTTCCCTGGCACTGTACGTGATCCCTAGCTCCTCTGTTTCTTTGTTATTGTGAGATGTATTTTTTTACATGCTGATGTACCTGAAGGTGGAGAATATTCTCTTAGGGCAGGCTCCCTTCTGAATTCAGAGGGTATCATCCATTTTAAGACTGGGCTAGAGACAGAGTTCGTACAAATCATAAAAACATAATACATCAACTAATGTATAATATGTATAGAAAGGTGCTCTGGGTCAGCACCCTTCAGAAATTGCTCACAGGAAATCTCATTCACATTTTAGTTCAGCCGATAGGACAGCCAGTAGGTGAATGGAATGTCAATCTTCATGAGTGATAGCATTTTAACTCTTTATATCTGTCTCTATAGGAAAGAGATGACACTTAGATGGGAAAGAGTCCACCTCTCTTGTATTGTTGACTATGCCATATGACAGGAAGCAGCAGTGAAGTGGTGACCAGGTAACAATCCCTACTAAAGTACGTAAACCTATTGGTCAATTTGCTATCAAGGCTTTCCTCATGAAAAGAACACTTGAAATGTGATCTACAGTAGATAAGTATAAAAATTAACTATTATAATTTTAAGGTTGAAATTTTTAGAAACACTTTTTTGTGTGTAAACAAACAAAGAAATCAAAAATGCAAAAACTAAATACTGAGTTTCTTGATGAATTTGACCTAAAACATGTAGTGAATTTACATTCTAATATATCTCATTCTTCTAGTAAGCTTTTCTTCGCATAATGCTTGCTTTGCCTTTAGTTTGTAAAGTCTCCTTTCCAAGATGGTTACCGCATTTAAGCATTTCAATTGAGACTAGGTTGTCCTTTCAGCTGCCGCTTCTCCCCAGGTTTCAGTCCGCGATGACTCTACCCCACTAACAGTCATGACAGGAAGACATTTGTATTCTCTCTGTTGTAATGCCGGGGAGAGTTGGTATGGTAGATTCTGAAAGTGAAAGAATGCAGCACCAGATCAAAAAGGTTATTATTCAAAATTTTTACAAAGTTATCCAATTGTGAATGGTAGCATTTTGTGCTATTATGTCAAAAGAATAGTTCATCCATACCCATCTACATCTATGCAATAGAGGTTTGGCTAATGGAGAAAGCCATGAATACTTGTTGCAATGCCTTGAATGGGGCCAAAATAGCGCCGGCTTCTGCCATTCCCATCACATTCAGTGCAGGTTTCCTGTTTCCAGGTCTTAAAACTTCTCAATGGGAATAGCAACATGGTGTGTGCAGGATACTGTGGAGTGCAGAGAATGGAGGGTTTCTCAAGATAGGCTTATCAGAAACTACTACAGAAGAAGTTGCAGATGATGGAAAAACTACAGTAGCCTGTGAATGCTAAGGCTCCGGATTCTCATCCCAGTGGCAGAGTGGTCTTGTCCCTGTCTCTAGTGCTTAATGTGATCCGGTGGTTGCCAGGGGGGCCAACAGCACTTATGTTTGGGGCTGTTGGGACTCACCAGCACTTATTTTTCCTCATCAGACATTCCAAAGGGAGCAAGAGGGGAAAACACAGAAATGGCAAAGAAGAAGGAAGAGAAGACGGAAGAACCGTCAACAAGGGAGAAAGCAGGAGCCTGTAAGAGTGAGATATAGGGCCAGAGAGTGCCTGGCAGTGGATTAAAGAAGTCTGAGGTGGACTCAGGACTAAACAGCCTTGGTATTGGGAATAGGGATATTTAATAGGAGTGGCCGCTGTCTTTTGAGAAGTGCTTTGGGCACCGGCATTCATTACGTTACAAATTAAGCCCTGCCCATCTCCCACATGGAAGCAGAGAAGAGAGTCCAGCCGCACTGTTGGACCATCATGGAGAAGCTGTGGCAGTAAGGCACAGTGTGGGGAGGAGCAAGGAGGGGAATGTGGTGAGGACATTTCCATCCTCTCTATGTAGCAGAAAGCATTCTAGTCACTCCATAATGCTGGTTTACTAGCATATGGGGAATATTTGCGTATTCTTGATTTTTTCCAAATCCTTAAATGAACTCTTTATAAGTTATCTTGGATACCTAGTGAAGTACTTCAAGAAGTTTCTGTTAAGTGGGGAAAGCCAACCACAAAAAGCAACACAAGGCAGATTATCATTTAAGTAGCCTTTACATGTGAAACTGTAAAATGAAAAGGACAGCACTAGCAACAGAAAGGAGAAGCAACAGTCGTGACCTTATCAGTCTCTGCCCCACCTCCAATGGAATGTGTGACCTCAACCCTGTAACGCACTTCAGAACACTAGCTGACAACATCATGCATGCGCAGGACACAACAGTTTCAATGTTTAGGTCCATAGCTTCCACATTTTCATCACTACCGGGTTCCTGCTGGTGTATTCTTCAATCTACTAAAGTTAGCCTATGAGGAACCCTGCTAGAATAGAATGTTGAGAAAATGCCTTCCTAGTTTCACCTTTTCGTCTCGTGAAATGAAGTACTGGTTCCTTGTTCTCTACTCAACAATACAGAGAAAAGAAATCATTGCTGGTGAAATGATGATTCTCCCTTGAAGTTAGGGAGATTGAGTACAGAATACACAGTAGACATTTTCTGTGCTCTGTTCTCAGAAAAGGAATTTCTTTTGAGTAACCTAAACCACAGAAGGGTGGTCACGCCCATTTCCAACTGGAACAACAGGGCCCTTGTCTATCTGATGTGATAATTGAGATATATTCAAGTCAGAGATCTAGCCCAATTCAATTGTCTATGAAGCTTAGTTGTGATTTGATACAATTCTATTCGATTCTAGAGTGCATGGCTACCCAACGGGCCTCCCAGCACTAAACGAATTATACCAGTACCCACATAAAGACAGAGAATTAGGTGTACAGCAAAGTTTTCAATAACTTCCTGAAGATTAGGTTGCCTTTGATCTTGCGATTTTAATAGGTAATCAGTCCCATAGTTTAGGAACTAGGTAGGCAAAAGACCTACGACCACTTCTTGATTTATAGATATTGGAAATTGTCAATAAACATGAAACAGTAGATCGCAGTGCTTAATTTGTAAAAAAAGTAAGTGCCAGGGCACATCTCGGGAGGCCATTGCACCCTGCACCACCTATTGCCCTTGTCAGCTCTGCCAATGACAGAACCAACAGAAGTACTAACCATCACACTCCTACAAGTGTGACAATTCCACCTATTCCAGGCCACCCAAAGTTATAATAATGGTGTGAGCTACAGTGTTATTCATTTTTAATGTATATTGACTTCTTAAGCACTGTTGTTGTGCTTATCTCAAAATCTGACAGACAGTGCCACCATGTGCGGGAATGTCACGAGAGCCGTCGCTGACAATTAAGTGCCAGTGCAAGCACCCGAAACCACCAGCTCAAATTAAGCACTGATTGCAATGTCCTATTGGGCATGTAGGGACAAACTAGATGTTGTAATAGCCACAGGCATCTTACTGTGCAGAACTTGATGAGCCAGCCATAGGGCCTTGAACTTGAGCGGGATCCAGTGCAAAGAAATGAAATGAAATACCAACATTTGTAAAGCACACAGCTACCTCCGGAGAGGTGTCCCGGCGCTGGGGGCCCTCGGGAAGATTAAGCGAGCTATTGCCCAGAGTCACATGGTGCTGGGCTAACCTGCCGCCGGCACCGGGGATCAAACCGTGTACCCTGTGGTCCGGAGTCAGGCACCCTGGCCGCTGCGCCACACCTCTTCCACGAAACAAGTGCTGCTGAAGCAGAGTTTTGTTTAGGTATCTTCAGCAAAACACGGGCCACTGCATTTTGAACCACTTGAAGTCTTTTTACAACATACTGGGGACTTCCAAGGTAAAGAGAGTTGCCGTAATTTAAATATGGCACGACTAATGCTTGTACCACAAGTCTCCGCGAGGACACGGGCAGAAAGTCTAAGGTTTTTCTAAGAGTACTCGGGATACTAAAGCAGCTGGCAGCTAGCTTCCACACTTGTACCTCCAAGGTAACCTTGTTGTCATTCCATACACCCAGACTTTTTACTGCTGTTTTGAGAATGGGATGGCTGCCTAATAGTTCTGGGCAGTGCAACATGGACCAACTATTGAAATCATTGCCAACCACTAGCACCTCAGTTTTATGTTCATTAAGCTTCAAACAACTGGCTGACATCCATGCTGCTACATCATTCAAGCAAGACTTAAAGTGACCAGAGTCTGCATCTGTTTCAGGGGTAAGGAAGATGACAATCTGTATGTTGTCCGCATATGACACTATCGAGAGACCATGGGATTGTACAATCACGGCCAAGGGACACACATACAAAATAAATAAAGTACGCTTAATGAGGAGCCCTGAGGTATTCCATACTTTAAAAGGTGGGACTCTGAATATAAAGGTTCCTCGTAGACCTGAAAGCTCCTGCCATCTAGTAATGAGGCATGACATTTCAAGGCTAAGCTAACTACCCCTGCTTGCTCCAGCCTATGTAATAAGATGGGATGTGATCTGGTGTCAAAGAACGCACTGAGATCTAGTAATATCACTACCGCTGGCCCACCTTGAGCAAGAACTTTTCTCAATTATTCCATGACTGCAAGAAATGCTGTCTTAATACCGCATCCTGGACGGAAGCCTATTTGGGTAAAGTGAAACTTATCTTGCTTTTCCCAAAAATGATGATAGTTGTTGGTTGACAAACTTTTCAGTCACCTTACTTATACCTGGCAGCAAGGATAAAAGCCTATAGCTTTCAGTTAATGTGGGGTCCAATGATAGCTTCTTTAATAATGGTCTCACTACTGCATGTTTCCAGGAAGGCTGCACTATACCACTCTGAAGTGACAGGTTGAATACGTCTAGCAAGACTGGGTAGCTTACACTTTCCTCTTGTGTAAGGGTAAAAAGTGGGGCAGGGTCCAAGGAGGAACCCAATTTAATTGCTTTCATAAGGCCTTCAACATCTTCCTTCCAAACAGGAAGGAAGCAGATAAAGCATCATTAGACGGGCTGACAAAGCCGGGCAAAACAGGAATCTTGTAATGTTCTGCTGTATCTACAAAGGTAGCATAAATATTGCTACCTTTATCAAAGAAGAACTTGGCCAGCTCAGTGCAGCGGATTCGGATGATCTTCAATATTTGGCAAAATAGAGTCCAGGCACTTTCGCTTATGGAGCCAAATAGTCGCAGCCCACATTACATTTGGAATAGTGAGGTAAATTGACAAGCATATGTTTGTTGTGTGCCAATATTATATTCTGCAAAGAGATTTTATTTTATGTAAAAGCAATACCAGTTACAAAGGAAGGTTATACTAACGATACCCATTGTGGACCGTGAAGCCTGGAGCCAAGTCAGATTTCATGACAGCCTCTATTACGTAAATGAGTTTCATTTAGATTCATTGCACATTAGCTTATCTCACAAGAGAACCCTGAAAATGAAGCAAAGATCCATCCCTCTTGAAACTACATGGAGCACCCTTTGTCTGTACCAAGTACAGCACTTTCTATGAACAGATACAAATATGCATTGAATGGTATTTCTATCATGGCAAATGTCAACAAGCTTAATGCATGCATTACAAAAAGCCCACATTTGCTATGCCGCTACAATAGTACAGATTATGTGGGTTGTAGTTTTTTGTGTCAAAACTAATTAGATGTCACAGAAAAGCCATAAACATAGGAGTACAGAAGAAGTACACTAGACTCCTACATTCACTGAAATCCAGGAAGATTGTGTGTTATCACGCGCCAATGAATATCACACATAGACAAATAATACATTGTATTATAAACATAAATAATATACGTAGCGACAGGATCTGGTACAGTCCCATTCATCCTTTGCTTGTTGGTTCTGAATGCATTGTCCCATAACCCACTGAGCTCCTCCCTTCTGATTCGATCCACACCTGCTTTCTTCTCACTTCTACAAGTAAGCTCCCCCTTTTGGCTCACTATAGTTCTTTCAGGGCTTTGCCCATTCACAAGGTCTCTTTTAGAGTGTACAGATCATCCCATGCTATTATGTCTTCTGTATGCCTGCAGAATGCATAGGGGTGAGAAGAGCACTGAAAGGCCAGGTAGTTCGGGCTGGACGTTTCCTATTGGAGCAGGATTTGCAAGGGGATGCTCACTGTCTGGAGTGGCACACAGGGTAGATGAAAATGGAAAAGAAATTGGCCCAGCGATTGAGATTACTTTAAGTATTCCCCCTCACTTTTTGTTTCTTTCAAGGTAACATCGAAATGGGCATCACCTGGTGGCATCATTCTTCATGCTGTTAGTAAATAGATACAATCGTATTTGCTCTAGTCACAAATATTTTTGAACTTTAGATTTTAATGGATCACAATACATGATCATGAACTTTGCTGACAGGTGGAAACATTGACCCCCATTCCAATAGTGCTAGTAATCCCACTTCAGAAACAGGAATTTGCACCCAAATCGGGATAAGAATTTGGGTGCAAATACCACACTTTTCTCTGCATAAAAAGAGAGCATGGTGGAGGGAGGGGCAGAAAAGAAGATATGAAGCAGCCGGAAGGTAGAATGCAAAAAGATGCATTTTAAGAAGTTTTCAGGTCTGGTGTTAGCTAAGACCTTTTGATTTTACTAAAGATTATGTATAATATGCTTACTTAAAGGAGCTTTCAGCCACCTCTCTTCACCAATTGGTCTTTTGTTGTGTCATTCCCATTTTGCTTCTGCCCACTACAGCATATAGTATGGGGCAACGGGTCAGCCTACTTATGCCTCTGGTTAACATCACCTTGAGTGACTGCATTTTGCTCTTTCACAAGATGGACATCCACACACAAGCTAGTTTCCTTTAGTGCCAGTGGTGCCGGGTGTGATAGTAGGACGCATTTGAAGTGAGAGCAGGGCACAGTCCAACTTTATCAGTTCCTGTCTTCTTCATATGCTGTTGTAATTTTCGTTTGAAGGGGCTGCTGCTGTTTCACAGTATACCATATTGCGTTCCTAGACTTGATTTTACCAATGGTGCTTGAACAAACTTTGCCCAGGGAAGAAAACCAAACATTATTGTGTTCAAATTGCAGCAAACTTGCAACAGATTTATTTCACTATAGTCAGGGCCACAGAAATTATGCAGCAGAGGACACCACATTATGTGGCAGGGTTGACTAAATAATGCAGCAAAACAAGGCAAATTATGCAGCATAATGCAGCACTTTTGGACAGTATTACGTTGTTACTTTGTATTTTGTACAAAAGGTAATACTGTCTGGGCAAAGATTTCACACCATTAGTACCAATTTAACAACCACATACACAATAAGTAACTGAAAGATGACCAGTTAACCTTTACATAGGGTCTTCCAATGCATGTGAACGCATATCACCATGTTTTTAGTAACTTTTGTTCCATGTGAGCTAGATAAAAATCTGCAGATTATGCGGCAGATGATGGACTATGTAGCAAATGTGGAAAATACCTAATTATGCAAAGAAAGCTGCAGCCACAGAATCACATAATTCCAGTGGCCCTGAACATAGGTGGGTGTAATTTAGGGTTTTAGTATCCAATATTTTATACAGCAAACCATCTTTCCTTCCTTCTTTCCATCTTCTTTATTTTCTTTCTTTCTTCCTTCCTTCCTTCCTTCCTTCCTTTCTTTCTTTCTTTCTTTCTTTCTGTCTTTCTTTCTTCCTTCCTTTTTCTTTCTTCTTCCTTCTTTCTTTCTCTTTTGCCTTCTTTCATTCCTTCTTTCTCTCTTTTTCCTTCTAACCTTTTTCTTTCATTCTTTCCTTTTGCTTTCCTTTTAGCATCTTTATTTTTTGTCTTCTTTACTTTTTTCAGTCTTTCTTCCTTGCATTTTTTCCTCATTACTATTTTCCTTCCTTCTTTCTTTATTTTTGCCTCCTTCTTAGTTTTTGCCTTCTTTCTTTCTATCCTTCTATCACAAGGTCTCTTTTAGAGTGTACAGATCATCCCATGCTATTATGTCTTCTGTATGCCTGCAGAATGCATAGGGGTGAGAAGAGCACTGAAAGGCCAGGTAGTTCGGGCTGGACGTTTCCTATTGGAGCAGGATTTGCAAGGGGATGCTCACTGTCTGGAGTGGCACACAGGGTAGATGAAAATGGAAAAGAAATTGGCCCAGCGATTGAGATTACTTTAAGTATTCCCCCCTCACTTTTTGTTTCTTTCAAGGTAACATCGAAATGGGCATCACCTGGTGGCATCATTCTTCATGCTGTTAGTAAATAGATACAATCGTATTTGCTCTAGTCACAAATATTTTTGAACTTTAGATTTTAATGGATCACAATACATGATCATGAACTTTGCTGACAGGTGGAAACATTGACCCCCATTCCAATAGTGCTAGTAATCCCACTTCAGAAACAGGAATTTGCACCCAAATCGGGATAAGAATTTGGGTGCAAATACCACACTTTTCTCTGCATAAAAAGAGAGCATGGTGGAGGGAGGGGCAGAAAAGAAGATATGAAGCAGCCGGAAGGTAGAATGCAAAAAGATGCATTTTAAGAAGTTTTCAGGTCTGGTGTTAGCTAAGACCTTTTGATTTTACTAAAGATTATGTATAATATGCTTACTTAAAGGAGCTTTCAGCCACCTCTCTTCACCAATTGGTCTTTTGTTGTGTCATTCCCATTTTGCTTCTGCCCACTACAGCATATAGTATGGGGCAACGGGTCAGCCTACTTATGCCTCTGGTTAACATCACCTTGAGTGACTGCATTTTGCTCTTTCACAAGATGGACATCCACACACAAGCTAGTTTCCTTTAGTGCCAGTGGTGCCGGGTGTGATAGTAGGACGCATTTGAAGTGAGAGCAGGGCACAGTCCAACTTTATCAGTTCCTGTCTTCTTCATATGCTGTTGTAATTTTCGTTTGAAGGGGCTGCTGCTGTTTCACAGTATACCATATTGCGTTCCTAGACTTGATTTTACCAATGGTGCTTGAACAAACTTTGCCCAGGGAAGAAAACCAAACATTATTGTGTTCAAATTGCAGCAAACTTGCAACAGATTTATTTCACTATAGTCAGGGCCACAGAAATTATGCAGCAGAGGACACCACATTATGTGGCAGGGTTGACTAAATAATGCAGCAAAACAAGGCAAATTATGCAGCATAATGCAGCACTTTTGGACAGTATTACGTTGTTACTTTGTATTTTGTACAAAAGGTAATACTGTCTGGGCAAAGATTTCACACCATTAGTACCAATTTAACAACCACATACACAATAAGTAACTGAAAGATGACCAGTTAACCTTTACATAGGGTCTTCCAATGCATGTGAACGCATATCACCATGTTTTTAGTAACTTTTGTTCCATGTGAGCTAGATAAAAATCTGCAGATTATGCGGCAGATGATGGACTATGTAGCAAATGTGGAAAATACCTAATTATGCAAAGAAAGCTGCAGCCACAGAATCACATAATTCCAGTGGCCCTGAACATAGGTGGGTGTAATTTAGGGTTTTAGTATCCAATATTTTATACAGCAAACCATCTTTCCTTCCTTCTTTCCATCTTCTTTATTTTCTTTCTTTCTTCCTTCCTTCCTTCCTTCCTTCCTTTCTTTCTTTCTTTCTTTCTTTCTGTCTTTCTTTCTTCCTTCCTTTTTCTTTCTTCTTCCTTCTTTCTTTCTCTTTTGCCTTCTTTCATTCCTTCTTTCTCTCTTTTTCCTTCTAACCTTTTTCTTTCATTCTTTCCTTTTGCTTTCCTTTTAGCATCTTTATTTTTTGTCTTCTTTACTTTTTTCAGTCTTTCTTCCTTGCATTTTTTCCTCATTACTATTTTCCTTCCTTCTTTCTTTATTTTTGCCTCCTTCTTAGTTTTTGCCTTCTTTCTTTCTATCCTTCTTTCTTCTAACCTTCTTTCTTTCTTTTTAACTTATTTCCATATATTTTATTTTTTGTTCTCTCCTTTATCTTTCCTTGTTTCTGTTTTGCCTTCTATTTTTAATTCTTTCCTTCCTTCTTTTTTTCCTCCTTACTTTTGTTTTTGCATTCTTTCCTTTTTCTTTACTTCTTTCTTTTTTTGTCTTTTCTCCTTTTTCTTTACTTTCTTTCTGTTTTGCCTTTGTTTTTCATTCGTTCCTTCTTTCTTTCCTTTTTGCCTTCTTTCTTTATTTCTTTTTCCTTTCTTTTTGCCTTCTTTCTTCCATCAGTTCTTTCCTTCTTTCTTTTTTGATATTGTTCCGTCTTCCTTTCCTTCTTTCTTTCTTTTTCCCTTTTTACTTTCTTTTTTTGCCTTCTTTCTTCCTTTCCATTTTTCTTGCCTTCTTGCCTTTTTTCTTTCCTTCTTTTTGCCTTCTTTCCTACTTTTCTTCCCTTTTTGCCTCCCTCGCTTCCTTCCTTCCTTTTTTGAATTCCTGACTTCCTTTATAGGCCAAAGCCTACCAGACAGTGCAGCTGTCTGGTTTGCTAACGACATCTTGAGGACGTTCAGAAAGCTTCCCTGGGAACGCATCCCGCCCATTGCTTACCATTGGCTATGTGGTTTGTAACTGACATTTGCTTGCTTTCTATTCGCTGGCTCTATTTGTTTTAGGCTGTCCAGCTTGAGTTCATCCCTTTCTATGTCCAAATCCTATTTACTGTATTCTTTCACCAGTACATGCCTTTAAATCTTGTTCTTATCTTGTCACATTTCCTGTGCATTCAAAGACAGAGGTCAAATGACAGGCTCTGTCTTCCAGGGAGCTTGGCGTTTACTTTTCTTTCTCTGACTTCAAAGTGAGAAGATTTATGTGACAATCATGCTAAGTACCGGGGGAGTGCTTGGGGAAGGCTATACGGTGTTATTTTTTCTCTAGCACACAACAACATTTAAATGACTGTAAATGAACTATGCAGATATTTCAGAATAAATCAGAAGTAGAAAAGCACAAATGAAGCACATTTTTTGGTAATTCTGAAGTGTGGTGGGAACAAATATTTTAATACGATCAAAGCAAATCAATACACTAGGTGATGACATTTCCACACATTATTGTTTGTGCGCTGTATACTTTCATCAGTAAAATTGTATGCCTGTGCAAATGTAATGATCATTCCAATTGAAGATGTGTTGTCTGTAATGGCAGTGCACTACCACGCCATGCATATTCCACTCTACTCTGCGCCAACCACGCTATGCCACTCCACACTGCATCACTGCACTCTACTCTATACCATTCCACTCTAAGCCACATCACGCCACGCCTCTCTACTCTACACCACTCTACTCTATGCCCATACTGTCCACCCCACACTACTCTACTATATACCACTGCACTCTTCACCACTGCATATTACACCACTCCTATCTGCCCGACTCTAATCTACTCTGCGCCACTGTACTTTACCGTGCACCACTCCACTCTACTCTGAAACAATCTACTCTGCACCACTGCACTCAGCGCCACTGCACTCGATGCCATTGCACTCAGTGCCACTCCACTCGGCGCCACTCCACTCTACTCAGCGCCACTCCGCTCTAACTCCACTCTACTCTGCATCACTGCACTCTACGCCAATGTACTTTACTCCACTTTACTTAAAACCAATGCGCTCTATGCCATTGCATTTTACATCAATCTACTCTGCACCACTGCACTCTACTCCACTATACTCTACTCTGAAACACTTTACTCCACTTTATTCTACACCATTGTACTCTATGACACTGCACTCTACACCACTCTATTCTACCCTGCACCACCGTACTGTACATGACTGCTCTCTACGCCACTCTAATCTGCACCACTCTAGGCCACTGCACTTCATGCCAATGCACTCTACTATACACCACTGCACTCTACGACAGTCTACTCTGCAATACTACATGCTCTGCAATAGAACTCTACACCACTGCACTCTATGCTGGGCCACTCTATGCCACTCTTCTCTACTCTGCACCACTCTATGCCACTTCCCTCTACACCACTCTACTCTAAACCACTGCACTCTACGCCAATGCACTAAACACCACTTTACTCAAAACCAATGCACTCTACACCACTGCATTCTATGCCAACTACTCTGTGCCATTCAATTGACTCCACAGAAAGTTACGCCACTGCATGCTAAGCCACTCTATTTTACTCTTTACCACTGACCTCTACACCACTGCTCTCTGCACCACTCTACTCTGAGCCCCTCTACTCTGCACCACTCTATACACCACTGCATTCTACAACACTCTACCCTGTAAAACTGCGCTCTCCACCACTGTCCACTCTCTCTCCAACTCAACACCACTCTACTCTGCACCACTGTACTCTAAGCCACTGCATGCTATGCCACTCTACAGCATTGCGCTCTATGTCACTGCACTCTACGCCACTCTAATCCACCCTGCACTACTGTACTCCATGCCACTGCTCTCTGCGCCACTCTACTCGACGCCAGTGCACTCTACTCTGCAAGACTGCACTCTCCGCCACTGAACTCAATACCACTCTACTCTGCACAATTGCACTCTACACCACTGCACACTAAGCCGCTCTACACCATTGTGCTCTGTCACTCCATTCTACTGCACTCTATTCCACTCTGCACCGCTGTACTCTATGCCACTGCTCTCTGCACCACTTTACTCAGCACCACTCTACTCTGCACTACTGTACTCTATGCACCTGCACTCTACACCACTGCACTCTACCCCACTGAACTCTACTCTACACCACTCCGCTCTATGCCATTCTACTGCACTCTGTGCCAATGCATTCTATGCCAATACACTCTGCATCACTCCTCGCCACTATAATCTATTCCACACCACTGCACTCCATGCCACTGCAATCTACACCACTCTACGCCACTCTACTCTTCACCTCTGCACTCTACCGTGCACCACTCGACTCTACCCTGAACTACTCCACTCTATGCCACTTTACTCCACTCTAAAACAATCTACTCTACGCCACATCACTCAATGCCACTGCAATCCACTCTGCATAACTCTACTCTATGCCACTGCTCTCTACGTCACTGCACTATATGGCAATGCACTCTACACCACTTTCCTCAAAAACACAACTCTAAGCATCTGCACTCTATGCCAATCTACTCTGCACCACTGTATTTTATGCCACTTCGCTCTAGGCCACTCTACGACACTACACTCTATGATACTCCACTTTATGACACTCTACTCCATTAAACTCTGCTCCACTCTGTGATACTCTACTCCACTCTATACCACTCCACACTACAACACTCTACTCCACATTATGCCACTCTACAACACTACTCCACTCTACGAGGCTCTACGCAACTCCATCTATGCCACTTCATGCCCTTTACTCCACTCTATTCTATGACCCACTACTCCACTCTACTCTACTCCATGCCACTCCATTCTATGACACTCTATGCCACCCCTCTCTTCTCTACGTCACTGGACTCTATAACACTCTACTCCACTCTATGCCATTCCACTCTCATCGGCTACTCTGCTCTATACTACTCCACTCTATGGTAATCTACTCTGCTCTATGCCACTCTACTCTAAAACACTCCACTCCACTCTACGCAACACCCTATATGCCACTCCTCTCTGCTCTACACCACTCCATGACACTTTATGCCACTCCACTCTGCAATACCATACTCAATTCTATGCCACTCAACTCTACCGCACTCTACGACACTCTACTCCCTCCACAACACTCCACAACATTCCATGTCACTCCTTGCCACTCCACTTCACTCCACTCAACTCTACTCTGCATTACCCCACGCCAGTCCACACCACTTCATAACACTCCATTCTATTCTCCTTTACGACACTCCACTCCACACCACTCTCTTTTTACCCCACTAACATTTAGCCATGCTGAGCAGCATCCACGCTGTTGTACAACTTGACTAAAACATATTGGCAAAACCAAAAGCTTTTGCATAGGCGAGGCCTATTGGCTTTGCCAATGCTTGTTTTGTCTGTCCTGCTTCCTTTTCTGCCAGCTTTCCTTCCTTCCTTTTTTTCTTCCTCCCTTCTTCTTCTTTCCTTTTTTCTTGCCTCCTTTCTCAAAGGCGAGGCTAGCCGTCAATGCCAGACCGATAACTTTTTTAGGTCTGTGTTAGCCAAAACCTTTTGATTTTACTAAAGGTATGTATAACACAGTTACTTATAGGGGTTTTCAGCCTGACTTCATCCATTAGTCTGTGCCATTCACATCTTCCTTTTCCCAACTCCAGTATGCACAAGGGTCAATGTTAGCCCACTTTAGCCATTGACTGACTTCACTATGAGTTACGGCATGCTGCACTTTCACAAGGAGCACCTCCACACACAAGGTAGTTCCCTTTAATGCTGGGTGTTCTATAGTAATGTGTACTTTTTTGAGACCAGAAAAGCACTTTTATCTTTGGCCAATGTTTTTTCCTTTTAGATTTAATGAGGGCCCGGCAGCTTTCTGAACAATAAAGTTTTGCAAAAACCAGGACAAAAGAATTGCCAAAAGACTGGCAGCCAACGCCAGACCTATTGACTTTTCTGATGCTTGTTTGAACATGGAATGAGACATAGGGTGTGGCAGATGTGATGGTAGAGCATTCCAATCAATCAATCAATCAGGAGTTTGTTAAAGCGCGACTACTCACCCGTAAGGGTCTCAAGGCGCTAGGGGTGGGGGGGGTGCAGGTTCCATTCCATCAAGGAGGGGGTCTGTCGAAGAGCCAGGTTTTGAGGTTTCTTGCGAAGATGGGGAGCGATGTTGTCTGTCTGAGGTGGAGCGGAAGGGCGTTCCATGCTTGGGCCGCGAGGAAGGAGAAGGAGCGGCCTCCCGATCTGGTCTTTCTGGTGCGGGGGACCACGGCGTAGGAGAGCTGGGCTGATCGTAGGGTCCTTTGGGGTGCGTGGAATTTGAGTCGGCTGTTCAGGTATGCTGGTCCGGTGCCGTGGAGGGCCTTGTGTGCGTGGGTGAGCATCTTAAAGGTGATTCTCGCCTCGACGGGGAGCCAGTGGAGTGTGCGCAGTTGCTGGGAGATGTGGCAGTGTTTTGGCAGGTTGACGACCAGTCTTACGGCGGCGTTCTGGATGTTCTGTAGCTTGCGGATGAGGTTTTTGTTTATTCGGCGTAGAGTGCGTTGCCATAGTCGAGTCTGCTGGTGACCAAGGCGTGAGTGACTGTCTTTCGGTGTTCGAGGGGGATCCATTTGAAGGTCTTACGAAGGAGGCGGAGGGTGTGGAAGCAGGAAGACGAGACAGAGTTGATCTGGCGGTCCATTTTGAGCTCGGAGTCCAGGATGATTCCCAGGTTGCGTGGAGTGGTCTGTGGGGGTTGGCGGGTTTCCGAGGGCGGGGGCCACCAGGTGTCGCTCCAGGCGTCGGGGTTTGGGCCCATGATGAGTACTTCTGTTTTGTTGGTGTTTAGTTGTAGGCAGCTGTTTTTCATCCATTTGGCGACGGCTTCCATGCCTTCTCGAAAGTTGCGTCTGGCGGTGTTGGGCTCGTTGGATAGGGAGAGGATGAGCTGGGTGTCGTCTGCGTATGACACGATGTTGAGTCCGTAGGTTCTGACGATGGGGGCAAGTGGAGCCATGTAGACGTTGAAGAGCGTCGGGCTGAGGGAGGAGCCCTGGGGGACTCCGCAGGTGGTAGGTTTGGGGTCCGAGAGGAAAGTGGGGAGTCTGACCCGCTGCGTCCTGCCGGAGAGGAAGGAGCAGATCCAGTCGAGGGCCTTGTCCTGGATTCCTGCGTCGTAGAGTCTGCGTATTAGGGTGCGGTGGGAGACTGTGTCGAACGCCGCTGATAGGTCGAGGAGGATGAGGGCTACTGTTTCTCCTTTGTCCAGTAGGGTGCGGATGTCGTCTGTTGCGGCGAGGAGGGCGGTTTCCGTACTGTGGTTTTTTCTGAAGCCGGATTGGGAGGAGTCGAGGATGTTGTGTTCTTCAATGAATGTGGCGAGTTGGCTGTTGATGGCTTTCTCGATGACTTCCATGCCTTGGCTGGAAGATAGATAAAATAGGGACTGCCAAGTTTCTAACGCTACAAAGAACAGTCACAACGTTGGCCAAGAAAGACCATATTTTGTGCAAAAGGAAATGGTGGTTGAAGCGCTGCTGGAAATGTCCTGGCCTGGAGTTAGTCATGATCCGATGACAGAGGCAGAGTGCTTTAAAGAGGCACCTATTCTCAATGGGTAACGAGTGTAATTTCTTGGGTCGGGGAGAAATGTGGCAAAATTTGCTGAGCCCAAGAAGAAATGGGCAGCAACATTTTGGATGACTGTTTCTTTGAAAGTTCAAGAAGGATCATGTTGCAGTAAACAAGCCTAGTCCTGATTGTGCCATGAATGCAGCGGTGGCTGGCACAGGTAAGAGCGGCAGGCAGGTTGGGGGGAGTCGACAGACTCCGGGTTAGTTAAAATTAAATTTTTTTAAAATGAAACCACTCACCTTGCGCTCTCTGTATCGCTGAGTCGGCGATGCAGCGAGCGCAAGGTAAGTGTTTATTTTATTTTATTTTATTTTAACTAACCCGTCATCTGTCGACTTCCCCCCCACCCCACCCTACTGCACCGCCCAACCGCTCTTACCTGTGCCGGCCGCCACTGCATGAATGACCGTTTTCTTTGGGCCATCGGAATGAATGGAAAGATGGAGAGTTTGTAAAAGGCCAAGATGGTTTTCGAAATACTTTTTTGAAATGAGAGATCGTTTTCAAAGATTTCTACGAGATTACTGGCAGACAAACTCTTCACCCTGCCTTATCCACAGCTCCCCCCACATTCAGTCTCACACTGCCCCCTCCCCACTCTAATACCATCTTGCCATACTTGGCAGGCCCCCCTGAACCTTCCCCTGAGAACTATCTCCATTGTGCCCTCATCAGTGCCTGATCTCTGGTTAAACGCAATATAGACATGCATGACGTCATCACTGACCACCATTTTGAGGCCGTCTTTATAACATAATGATGTGAATAAACTGAAATAATTTGTTAAAGCAGGGAACATGCACGACGCATCCCGCATAAACAAGCAGAGGAAAATGCAAATTTTTAAAACGAGTTGCTTTAATTCCAGGCCTATAGGGCAATCTGGCAGTGCCACAAGGGCTCTTCTGACAGGTCAATATGTGGGACATTTTTTCTGGTTGTTTGTGGGCCTGTTTATGGTTTGGCGGGCCAGCTTTACTTTTGATTTCTCTGATATTACCATAAACACTGCCCCAGCAAGCACAAATACATATAATCCCCATACTTTCAAAACACGTATACCGTGCGTAATTAATGATTGAAAACTGCTCCAGTTTGCAAATGATTAAAACTTTTTAGCTATCTGGTTCCCAAATTAGAGCCACTTTTGTTTTGGTGCCCGGGCCTATTTTTTGTCACAGTCCGACCCTGTCCAATGTGAATGGAAGGACAGCATAGACACAATATGTGTGATCTGATCACGCCATCGGCTGAGCTAAAAAGGGCCCGTAAAATAGTGTGGGTGTAGCCCTGATGTGGTGTGGACCAGTGGTATATATAGCAGGGATACCATGGACCCTGATGCAGACAAGGAAAATGTCCCTTTTGACTGCTGTTGAGGTAGTAAAATACAGCATTGTCAGTGTTCAATGGGGCCCGGTGCCACGGCACCTGCTGCACCAATTGTAGCTAGGGCTCTGGTGTGGACATAACCAAAAGGCAAACGTGATGTAGAAAAGAAAATGACAAACTCCCCAGTCAGTAATGCCTGCCAGGAACTCCCTGGTTGTGGCAACAAGTTAAACAAAGACTAGAATTAAAATCAGTGGGAGAAATATAAAACGAAAAACCAATTAAAAAGGCGCTTCAGGCGCAATGATGTTAATAAACTAAAATAATTTGTTAAAAGAAGAAAAATGCAAGCCCTATTACCTCCCAAAAACCAACTTGTGATGAGGCATCAAGAGAAGGCCAGGTCGTTATGCGCTGAAGTAGTTCAAACGGTCTCTATCTTATATCTGTTGTGGTTAAGCACGCTGGCCTGTTCATGTTCCATGTAAATTCAACACTGCAGTTGGTTGTTACTTTAAAGAAACAGTTAATCGTGTAATATGATTCCCTTGTGCTTCGAATATGCCACAGAGAACAACTTGACAAAGATAATAAAAATTATGTTCAAAAGATAGATTGTTGGTCTGAGAACCTTTCGGGAGGGGGGCGGGGAGGTACCCTTTCTGTTAAAAAGAAAAACCCGACGCCGGTGAAAATCGCATTTAATAAACGTGAAATGTGGAAAGCCAGGACTACAAGTCACCATTCTTGATGTATGTGTTGAATGCCATTTATCACCAACGTGTAAAGAATTACCATGTGCCGTCAATAGCCCAAATATGTAGAAGAGGAAGCACAATGGAACCGTAAGATCATCATGAGAGGCGTATAGTCATGTGTTAATTCAAACACAGCACACTGCTAAAGCAGACTGCAGATGGCGTGGGAATGGCTCTACATGGAGGGCTACACTGCTGACCATAAAATGAGGTACCCTTTAATTATCCGAAGAAAAGTCCTGAGGGAAACTAGTCGTCCCCTCCCTCTTTCCGCTTTTGGTACACCTGAAGGCCCCTCGGGTTCAGAGGTCAAGAACCACCAATGGTCTGATATGTATTGTATTGTATTTTAATTGCATTTATATAGCGCTTACTACCCCTGATGAGGCGTCGAAGCGCTTTTTCGGCGAGTAGCACTCTACTTACTCCGGAACCCATAAAGGATTAGTGTTGAATTAGTAGAGTGAAATATGAAAGTAATTTGAGTTGTGGATAGGTTAGTCAGTTATTTGGATTCAGAAGGATAGCGGAGGTATAGAAAAGGGAAAAAGGTTTGCATTTATATAGCGCTTGTTACCCCTGATGGGGTGTTGAAGCGCTTTTTTTGGCGAGTAGCACGCTACTCCAGAACCCATAAAGGATTGGTGGTGAATTAGTATAGTGAAATATGAAAGTAATTTGAGTGGTGGATATTAGTCAGTTATTTGGATTGAGAAGGATGGTGGAGGGATAGAAGAGGGAAAAAGGTTTGCATTTATATAGCGCTTGTTAACCCTAATGGGGTGTTGAAGCACTTTCTTGGCGAGGAGCATGCTACTCCGGAACCCATAAGGATTAGTGTTGAATTAGTATAGTGAAATATGAAAGTAATTTGAGTGGTGGATATTAATCATTTATTTGGATTGAAAAGGATAGCGTAGGGATAGAAGAGGGAAAAATGTTTGCATTTATATAGCGCTTGTTACCCCCGATGGGGTGTTGAAGCACTTTTTTGGCGAGTTCCCGCTACTCTGTCTGCCTGCCACCGCACTCTACGCGCACGCCTCCACGACGCAGGGATCCGAGACAAGGCCCTGGAATGGACCACCTCCTTCCTCGACGGCAGAACCCAGAGAGTCCGCCTCCCACCTTTCCGATCCGAAGCCTCCGAGATCATCTGCGGCGTACCCCAGGGATCTTCCCTCAGCCCAACACTGTTCAACATCTACATGGCCCCGCTCGCACGCATCGCCAGACAGCACGACCTCAACATTATCTCCTACGCCGACGACACTCAACTGATCCTCTCCCTCACCAAGGACCCCCTCGCCGCCAAAGCCAATCTCCATGAAGGAATGAAGGCCGTCGCCGATTGGATGAAGATCAGCCGACTAAAGCTGAACACGGACAAGACGGAGGTCCTCATCCTCGGCTCCAACCCCTCAGCCTGGGACGACTCCTGGTGGCCAACGACGCTGGGAGCAGCCCCGACACCCACCGACCACGCACGCAACCTGGGAGTCATCCTCGACTCAACGCTCTTCATGGCCAAGCAAGTCAACGCAGTCTCCTCCTCCTGCTTCAACACCCTCCGCATGCTTCGCAAGATCTACAGGTGGATCCCGACAGACACAAGAAGAACAGTCACCCAGGCCCTCGTCAGTAGCAGACTTGACTATGGGAACGCCCTCTACGCGGGAGCCCCGGCCAAGCTCATCAAGCGACTGCAACGCATACAAAACGCCTCCGCACGCCTGATCCTCGACGTACCACGCCACAGCCACATCACCCCCCACTTGAGGAACCTGCACTGGCTCCCAATCGACAGGAGGATCACCTTCAAACTCCTCATCCACGCACACAAGGCACTCCACAAAACTGGCCCAGCGTACCTCAACAGACGACTCTTCTTCTACGTCCCCAACCGCCAGCTCCGCTCCGCCGACCTCTCCCTCGCCACCGTCCCTCGCATTCGAAGAACAACCACCGGCGGCAGATCCTTCTCACACCTCGCCGCCAAGACCTGGAACACCCTTCCACTAAGCCTACGACAGACCCAAGACCTGCTGACCTTCAGGAGGCTACTCAAGACCTGGCTGTTCGACCAGTAGCAGCACCCCCCCCCTTCCCTCTCCCCAGCGCCTTGAGACCCTCGCGGGTAAGTAGTGCGCTCTACAAATTCTGTGATTGATTGATTACTCCGGAACTCATTAAAGGATTTGTGTTGAATTAGTATAGTGAAATATGAAAGTAGTTTGAGTGGTGGATATGTTAGTCACTTATTTGAATTGAGAAGGGTAGCAGAGGGATAGAAGAGGGACAAAGGTTTGCATATATATATAGCACTTGTTACCCCTGATGGGGTGTTGAAGCGCTTTTTTGGCGAGTAGCACGCTACTCCAGAACCCATAAAGGATTAGTGGTGAATTAGTATAGTGAAATATGAAAGTAATTTGAGTGGTGGATATTAGTCAGTAATTTGGATTGAGAAGGATAGCGGAGGGATAGAAGAGGGAAAAAAGGTTTGCATTTATATAGTGCTTGCTGCCCCCTAATGAGGTGTTGAACCGCTTTTTTCGGCGAGTAGCACGCAACTCTGGAACCCATAAAGGATTAGTGGTGAATTAGTACAGTGAAATATGAAATTTGAGAAGTGGACATGTTAGTCTGTTATTTTGATTGAAAAGGATAGTGGAGGGATAGAAGAGTAAAGGATTTAGACTTTTTTTTTTTGGGAGGCCATAGCAGTAGTGGGAGGCTTGGGATGAGTATAAAGGGATGTGGAGGGGAAGAGTCAGAGGGAAGAGTTTAAAAAGGCTTGTTTTGGGGATCAGTATAGTAAAAGAGGTGTCAGATGGTGCAAGGAGGGGTAAAGTAGGGGAGAATCTAGAAAGGGCTATTTTGGGGATCATAGTAGTGGTATGGGGCTTGAGATGAATGAGAGAGTGGATGTAGAGGATATATTGATAGAGGTATAGGGTGAGAAATAGGGTAGTGCATTGGAAAGAGTAGTAGAAAGAGGTTTGAGATGAGTCAGAGAGTTGAGGTAGAAGATATATTGAGAGAGGTATAGGGTGAGAAATAGGGTAGTGCATTGGATATGCTGAATTAGAAGAAAATAATAAATAGATAGATCCATAAGTACATGGAAAGTTTTTAGATGCATAAAGGAAGGAAGTATATGTAGATTAAAGATATTGATAGAGGTATAGGGTGAGAAATAGGGTAGTGCATTGAATATGCTTTTTTTGGGGAGGAAAGTAATAAATATATAGATCCAAGTACTTGGCAGGTTTATAGATGCATAGAGGAAGTAAGTATAAGTAGATTAAAGATGCATTCGATAAACTCTGGTTTTCAAGTGTTGTACTTAATTATTTTTTTTTAACCCTTTTCGTGCGTCGGACGGCCGGGAGCCGTCCGACATCACGGTTGGCGTGTGCGTGGGACGGCTCCCGGCCGACCTAGCACCCACCCACGGGGGAAGCGCTGGCGCTCCCCCCGTGGTTCGCCCTTCAAGCTGCCCCCACCGGGGAAGGCAGGGGAAGCCCTTCCCCTGCCCCCTCCTTCCACGTCATCTAATGACGTCAGCGCGCGAGGCGCGCTGGCGTCATTAGAGGATACTGGATGCACTGGAAGCCATTTGCTTCCAGTGCATCCAAGGAAGAGGAGGTGAGTTTCTCCTCGGGGAGGGTGGGGGGTACTTTTTAAAAGGCATCGGAGGAAAAGAAGGGTTTTCCTTTCCTCCGATGTCTTTTAAAAAAGCATTCCTGCTGCACGATCGCGCCTGGGGCGTGATCGTGCAGCAGGAATGCTCGTTTTAATTGTTTTAAAGGGACATTTTGTTTCAGGGAGCGGCCCCTTGGGCAAGGGTCGCTCCCCTTGGGGGAAAAATGTTTTTACTTTGTTCTGCCCTCCTTGGGGGGGGCAGATCAACTTCAAAAAAAATAATGTACATTTATATGTGCCCACCAGGCAGGAATGCTCGTTTTAATTGTTTTAAATGGCCATTTTGTTTTGGGGAGCGGCCCCTTGGGCAAGGGTCGCTCCCCTTGGGGAGCAATGTTTTTACTTTGTTTTGCCCCTCTTTGGAGGGGGGGCCTAAAAAAAAAGTTATATATATGTATAGGCAAGGGTCGCTCCCCTTTGGGGATTAATTATTTTGGCTGTTTCTGCCCCCCTTGGGGGCAGATCGGCCTTGTGAGTCTAGGCCAATCTGCCCCCAAGGGGGGCAGAAGCCATTAGACAGCAGGGATTGTTTTATTGTTGTTGGGGAGTGGCCCCTTGGACAAGGGTCGCTCCCCTTTATGGGGTGAATATTGTGGCCATTTCTGCCCCCTTTGGGGGCAGATCGGCCATATGTTTTCAGGCCCATCTGTCCCCTGGGGGGCAGAAGCCACTAGACACCAGGGCTTTTTAAATGTTGAGTGACCCCTTTATGATGATGAATTTTTTGGCCGTTTCTGCTCCCCGCGGGGGCAGATCGGCCTTATGCTTTTAGGCCCACCTACTACCTTTGCTTGGCTGGTGGATAGTGTGTGGACTAGTGCATGATTTGCGTATGTGATTGTAATGTGTTTTTTCTCCTTTTTATTCTTGTGCAAAGCTTTTGCTTCTTGTTGGCGGTTTCGGCAGTGGTTGATCTGCAGTTTTGCGTAGTTGCATTTTTTTTGGTAAGAAAAACATTTTCGTTGTGTTTACTCCAATTGAGTATTAATGTCATGCATGAATGAATTTTTTGTAAGTGGTGTCATAATAGCAGCATATTTAGTTAGTGTTTTGTGCATGAAATTCTTTGCGATGTGTTCTGCGTTGTCTTATGTGTAATTTTCTTTTTTTTTCTTTTTTAGTGGGATACTGTTGGTCCTTACTGTATCTGTGCAGAGTAGGTGGTGGTGAGTCTAGCTGCTTCTGGCAAGTGAGTGGTATAGTGTTGGAGTATATAGGTCTTTGTGATAAAGCTACATTTTGTTTATTTCTTTTTATACAAAGGGTTTGTTGTTGTTGACTTGTTTGACAAGTTACCTTTATTAGTAAGCATTATGGCTAGCCGTGGAATTACTGCTCAGCAGGTGGTTGGTATGTTTCTTGAATCTTCCTCTGAGCAGGATTATGAGACTTGTTTTTGCATTTGTGAGCAAAAAAACGATGGATTTAGGCCCAGATCTCTGTACTGGGGTGAATGTATGACATTGTTCTGCATTCTGTCCATCAACTTGTTTTTGCATTTGTCACCCGAGTGGGACGGGTATGCCCAGACGTGGGTCCCGTGCTCTCCATGCCACTGGAATCAAGCTATCCTGGCTGAAGAGGGGTGAAACCCCGAAACCGGTCCTAGGATGCTTGTTTCCAGTCCAGGGAGGACCTGGCTTGGCAGTTCGGGCTGGACTGTTCCCATGAGGCACAGGGTCAAGACTGATTTGCATATGGCTGGGTTCAAACTGGAATGGCATGGTGAGCAAAAAAACGATGGATTTAGGCCCAGATCTCTGTACTGGGGTGAATGTATGACATTGTTCTGCATTCTGTCCATCAACTTGTTTTTGCATTTGTCACCCGAGTGGGACGGGTATGCCCAGACGTGGGTCCCGTGCTCTCCATGCCACTGGAATCAAGCTATCCTGGCTGAAGAGGGGTGAAACCCCGAAACCGGTCCTAGGATGCTTGTTTCCAGTCCAGGGAGGACCTGGCTTGGCAGTTCGGGCTGGACTGTTCCCATGAGGCACAGGGTCAAGACTGATTTGCATATGGATGGGTTCAAACTGGAATGGCATGGTGAGCAAAAAAACGATGGATTTAGGCCCAGATCTCTGTACTGGGGGTGAATGTATGACATTGTTCTGCATTCTGTCCATCAACTTGTTTTTGCATTTGTCACCCGAGTGGGACGGGTATGCCCAGACGTGGGTCCCGTGCTCTCCATGCCACTGGAATCAAGCTATCCTGGCTGAAGAGGGTGAAACCCGAAACCGGTCCTAGGATGCTTGTTTCCAGTCCAGGGAGGACCTGGCTTGGCAGTTCGGGCTGGACTGTTCCCATGAGGCACAGGGTCAAGACTGATTTGCATATGGCTGGGTTCAAACTGGAATGGCATGGTGAGCAAAAAAACGATGGATTTAGGCCCAGATCTCTGTACTGGGGTGAATGTATGACATTGTTCTGCATTCTGTCCATCAACTTGTTTTTGTAGTGTGTGGACTAGTGCATGATTTGCGTATGTGATTGTAATGTGTTTTTTCTCCTTTTTATTCTTGTGCAAAGCTTTTGCTTCTTGTTGGCGGTTTCGGCAGTGGTTGATCTGCAGTTTTGCGTAGTTGCATTTTTTTTGGTAAGAAAAACATTTTCGTTGTGTTTACTCCAATTGAGTATTAATGTCATGCATGAATGAATTTTTGTAAGTGGTGTCATAATAGCAGCATATTTAGTTAGTGTTTTGTGCATGAAATTCTTTGCGATGTGTTCTGCGTTGTCTTATGTGTAATTTTCTTTTTTTTTCTTTTTAGTGGGATACTGTTGGTCCTTACTGTGTCTGTGCAGAGTAGGTGGTGGTGAGTCTAGCTGCTTCTGGCAAGTGAGTGGTATAGTGTTGGAGTATATAGGTCTTTGTGATAAAGCTACATTTTGTTTATTTCTTTTTATACAAAGGGTTTGTTGTTGTTGACTTGTTTGACAAGTTACCTTTATTAGTAAGCATTATGGCTAGCCGTGGAATTACTGCTCAGCAGGTGGTTGGTATGCTTCTTGAATCTTCCTCTGAGCAGGATTATGAGACTGACAGTGCGTCTGAGGGAGAGGAGGGAGGGGAAGATTCAGGCAGTGAGTTTTCTCTCCACATGAAATCATCGGATGATGAAGCTAATCTCAGTGCGGATGAAGCTACTCTCAGTGCGGATGAAGTGCCTGTTTTAGAGGAGGACACTGATGTGCCGATGGTGCAAGAGACATCTGGATTGCAGCCTGAGGCTGCTAGGCTTCCTACTGGAAGTGCTGGACTCTGGGTTGAACCAAACATGGTGCAGCCGGTGCTGCCTGCCTTTAGTGGTGATGCAGGGTGTAGAGTGGATTGTGAACATTTTTTGCCTATACAGTTTTTCAGTTGTTCATGGATGACGTATTTTTGGGTGAGATTGTTGAGCAGACTAATTTGTATGCTGAACAGTTTTTGAGGGACAACAGTGCCAGACTTAGGCCCCGGTCTAGAGCTTCCCGGTGGACTCCCACAAATCTGGATGAGATGAAGAAGTTTTGGGGTTTGACTTCTTTGATGGGCTTGATAAGGAAGCCGTCCCTGGCTTCATATTGGTCTACCAGTCCCTTGATGGCAACGGCCATATTCCCTGCAATTATGAGTCGTGATCGGTATTTACTTTTGCTTCGGATGCTGCATTTTGTCGATAATGCTTTGGCGTTGCCACGAGATAACCCTGACTGTGACCGTCTTTTTAAGATTCGGCGTGTTCTTGATCACTTTGTAGATCGATTTTCAGAGATCTATACTCCAGGCAAAGAAATATCTGTTGATGAGTCTTTGGTCCTGTTCAAGGGCCGTTTGGTTTTTAGGCAGTACATTCCTAGCAAGAGGGCACATTATGGAATTAAGATGTATATGTTGTCTGAGAGTAGGACAGGATATGTCTATAATTTCTGGGTGTACACTGGTAGGGATTCCACTATTGGCCCCCCTGGTTGTCCGTCCACTTTTGGAGTTTCAGAGGAAATTGTGTGGGATCGTGCTAGAGGACTGTTTAACAGAGGCCACCATTTGTACCTTGATAACTTCTACACTGCTGGGCAATTGTTTAAGGAATTGATCAAAGTGGACACTTTTGCTTGTGGCACAATCCGCTCTAACCGTAAAGGTTACCCAAAAGAGCTTGTTTGCAAAAAGCTTCAGAGGGGACAGTGCAGTGCCTTGTGTAGTTAGGAACTGCTAGCTGTGAAATTGTGGACAGGAGGGATGTGTACATGCTGACTACCATTCATGATGAGAGTACTTCACCTGTGACTGTTTGGGGTCAGGTTGGTGAAGTGCGCAAACCTGTGTGCATTGTAGACTACAATAAGCACATGGGTGGTGTCGATAGAGTAGATCAGAGGTTGGAACCTTACACTGCTATTCGTAAGGCTTACATTTGGTATAAGAAGCTGGCCATCCATCTCTTCAATTGAGCAACTTTCAATGCTTTTGTTGTGTACAAGGAGTGTTCTCCTGCGTCAAAGATGACTTTTGTTCAGTTTCAGGAGTCTGTGATAGGCAGCCTTGTTGTTGTGGAACAGGCAAGTGTTCCTAGAGTTGGAGTGGTGGAGGATGTGGCTAGATTGAAAGATCGCCACTTTCCTGATTTAATTCCTCCCACGCCCCAAAAAAACAATCCCTGTAAGAGATGTAGAGTCGGCTTGCGAAGAGGTGTGTGGAAGGAGAGTCGTATGCACTGTGCCGATTGTCCTTCTAATCCTGGGCTGTGTGTGCCCACATGTTTCAGATTGTATCACACTCAAAAGAGTTTTTGGGAGCAACCGTGAGTCTAATAGTGTACTGCCTGGTCTGTATGGTTTTATATAGTTGTTCAGTTTCACGTTTGGCAATAGAATTATGTCTTTAGTTACTGCTGTTGTTTTTGTAGTTATAGTTTTGTATCTAGTTGCAATTGGTTTGTGTTTTCTTTCTTGTTTAAAAACAATTTATGACGGTGTGCGTGGACTGGCGCTTGGCTGGCGGTGAGTGGACTGGCGCTTGGCTGGCGGTGTGCGTGGATTGGCGCTTGGCTGGCGGTGTGCGTGGATTGGCGCTTGGCTGGTGGTGTGCGTGGACTGGCGCTTGGCTGGCGGTGTGTGCGGATTGGCACTTGGCTTGCGGTGTGCGAGACTGGCGCTTGGCTGGTGGTGTGCGTGGACTGGTGCTTGGCTGGCAGTGAGTGGACTGGCGCTTGGCTGGCGGTGTGCGTGGTCTGGTGCTTGGCTGGCGGTGTGCGTGGACTGGCGCTTGGCTGGCAGTGTGCGTGGACTGGCGCTTGGCTGGCGGTGTGCGTGGATGGGTGCTTGGCTGGCGGTGTGTGAGTAGTGACTTGCAGCTGGTCACTACACACACTGCTAGCTAAACGCCACTCCACGCAATCCGTGAGATGGTGTGGTTGCTGTGTCAGGAATGTGGGCGTGTGAAAGTGATGGACCCTTGAATGGCGCTGTCTGCTGGTGTGAGTGTTGTAATGTGCTGGGCCCGCGGCTGGCGGTGTGAATGGTTTTGTATGTGTCACACGTATGAAAGGTGTATGAATGGCCTGTAAAGCGGTTGGTGCCTTGTCGTGGCTTTACAGCTCACGAGCTGTGAGTCAATGGTTCAGTTTCTCATCCTTTCAATTATTAACAGTGCATTTAATTTTTGTGAAATCTCTGGTTAATACAACTGTATATACTGAACCATCACTCACCCTCGTGCCAAATCCAACCAGTATGTCTGTGTGCTTGAAGAATAGGTGGTTGTGCAGAAATATTTGTCTTTTCTGTCTTTCTCAAGCAGGGTGTACCTTGTCCCTTTTTGTGAATGTTGTAATGTGTTGGTTTCGTGCCTGGTGGTGTGAATGGTCTTGTGTGTATCACGTATGAAAGGTGTGTGAATGGCCTGTAAGCGGTTGGGGCCTTGACGTGGCTTTACAGCTCACGAGCTGCGAGTCACTGGTTCAGTTTTTTGTCCTTTCAATTATTGACAGTGCATTTCATTTTTGTGAAATCTCTTGTTAATAAAATTTTATATACTGAACCATCACTCGCCCTCGTGCCAAATCCAACCAGTATGTGTATGTGCTTGAGGAATAGATGGCTGTGCAGTAATCTTTGTCTTTTTAGTCTCTCTGCCAAGGTGTACATTCCATCTAAGAATAACCTACCAACTGTAGATATTGTCATAAACTAAACACCCATGGGAGTACATGGTGATGTCTCTCTTGTGGATCCCAACAAGTTATCTTACCCACAATGTCCTGCAAACCTCAAAATGTGTCTGTCACATTTTCCTTGCATTATTGTGCCAAAATTTTCACGCTGCAGAAAGAAACAACAAATTTCCTACCCCCCGCAATTCTCAAAGTATCCCAATAGAAATGGTACCTCACTTGCGTGGGTGGGTCAAGGACCCGCGACAGGCAAGGGCCCAAAACCTACTGAGGCGACATCAAAATTACCTATCACAAACCAACCTGGTTTTCAAGGGGAGTCCAATGAGTTTTTGGCCCCGGGCTCGGCGGCCATCTAGGAAAACCTACCAAACCCACACATTTCTGAAAACTAGAACCCGGCGGATTCCAGGGAGGTATGGCTTGCGTGGATCCCCCAACGTTTTCTTACCCAGAATCCCCTGCAAACCTCAAATTTAGCTGAAAAAATCACTTTTTCCACACATTTTTGTGTAGGAAAGTTCTGGCATCACCGGGCTGACACAAATTTCCTACCACCCAGCGTTCCCCCGGGTCTCCCAATAAACATGGTGCCTCACTCGTGTGGGAGGCCCAAGTACCCGCGACAGGCAAGGGCTCAAAACGTATTGAGGCGACATCAAAATTGCCTATCACAAAACGACCTGGTTTTGCAAGGGGGGTCACCTGTGTTTTTGGCCCCGTGCTCGGCAGTCATCTAGGGAAACCTACCAAACCCACACATTTCTGAAAACTAGACACCCGGCGGATTCCAGGGAGGTGTGGCTTGTGTGGATCCCCCAACGTTTTCTTACCCAGAATCCCCTACAAACCTCAAATTTAGCTGAAAAAAATCAATTTTTCCACACATTTTTGTGTGGGAAAGTTGTGGCATCACTGGGCTGACACAAATTTCCTACCACCCAGCGTTCCCCCAGGTCTCCCGATAAAAATGGTGCCTCATTCGTGTGGGAGGCCCAAGTACCCGCGACAGGAAAGGGCCCAAAACGTATTGAGGCGACATCAAAATTGCCTATCACAAAACAACCTGGTTTTGCAAGGGGGGTCACCTGGGTTTTTGGACCCGTGCTCGGCAGCCATCTAGGGAAACCTACCAAACCCACACATTTCTGAAAACTAGAACCCGGCGGATTCCAGGGAGGTATGGCTTGCGTGGATCCCCCAACGTTTTCTTACCCAGAATCCCCTGCAAACCTCAAATTTAGCTGAAAAAATCACTTTTTCCACACATTTTTGTGTAGGAAAGTTCTGGCATCACCGGGCTGACACAAATTTCCTACCACCCAGCGTTCCCCCGGGTCTCCCGATAAACATGGTGCCTCACTCATGTGGGAGGCCCAAGTACCCGCGACAGGCAAGGGCTCAAAACGTATTGAGGCGATATCAAAATTGCCTATCACAAAACGACCTGGTTTTGCAAGGGGGGTCACCTGTGTTTTTGGCCCCGTGCTCGGCAGTCATCTAGGGAAACCTACCGGACCCACACATTTCTGAAAACTAGACACCCGGCGGATTCCAGGGAGGTGTGGCTTGTGTGGATCCCCCAACGTTTTCTTACCCAGAATCCCCTACAAACCTAAAATCTAGCTGAAAAAAATCAATTTTCCACACATTTTTGTGTGGGAAAGTTGTGGCATCACCGGGCTGACACAAATTTCCTACCACCCAGCGTTCCCCCAGGTCTCCCGATAAAAATGGTGCCTCACTCGTGTGCGAGGCCCAAGTACCCGCGAAAGGCAAGGGCCCAAAACATTTTGTGATAGGCAATTTTGATGTCGCCTCAATACGTTTTGGGCCCTTGCCTGTCGCGGGTACTTGGGCCTCCCACACAGTGAGGCACCATTTTATCGGGAGTCCTGGGGAACGCCGGGTGGTAGGAAATTTGTGTCAGCCCAGTGATGCCACAACTTTCCCACACAAAAATGTGTGGAAAAAGTGATTTTTTCAGCTAAATTTGAGGTTTGCAGGGAATTCTGGGTAAGAAAACGTTGGAGGATCCACGCAAGCCATACCTCCCTGGAAGCCCCCAGGTGTCTAGTTTTCAGAAATGTGTGGGTTTGGTAGTTTTCCCTAGATGGCCACCGAGCACGGGCCAAAAACCCAGGTGACCCCCCTTGCAAAACCAGGTTGTTTTGTGATAGGCAATTTTGATGTCGCCTCAATAGGTTTTGGGCCTTTGCCTGTCGCGGGTACTTGGGCCTCCCACACAAGTGAGGCACTATTTTTATCGAGAGACCCAGGGGAACGCTGGGTGGTAGGAAATTTGTGTCAGCCCGGTGATGCCACAACGTTCCCACACAAGGCTGTGTGGAAAAGTGATTTTTTCAGCTAACTTTGAGGTTTGCAGGGATTTTGGGTAAGAAAACTTTGGGGATCCACACAAGCCATACCTCCCTGGAATCCCAGCGTGTCTAGTTTTCAGAAATGTGTGGGTTTGGCAGGTTTCCCTAGATGGCTGCCGAGCACGGCCAAAACCCAGGTGACTCCCTGCAAAACCAGGTCGTTTTGTGATAGGCAATTTTGATGTCGCCTCAATACGTTTTGGGCCCTTGCCTGATGCGAGTACTTGGGCCTCCCACGCGAGTGAGGCACCATTTTATCGAGAGACCCGGGGAATGCTGGGTGGAAGGAAGTTTGTGTCAGCCCGGTGATACCACAACTTTCCCACACAAAAATGTGTGAAAAAAGTGATTTTTTCAGCTAAATGTGAGGTTTGCAGGGGATTCTGGGTAAGAAAACGTTGGGGATCCACGCAAGCCATAACTCCCTGGCATCCCCAGGTGTCTAGTTTTCAAAAATGTATAGGTTTGCTAGGTTTCCCTAGGTGCCGGCAGAGCTAGGGCTCAAAAACTTCAGCTAGGCACTTTGCAAAAAAAGGTTCATTTTTTACTGTGAAAACGTGGTGTGTCCACGTTGTGTTTTGGGCCGTTTCCTGTCGCGGACACTAGGCCTACCCACACAAGTGAGGTACCATTTTTCTCGGAAGACTTTGGGGAACGCGGGGTGGGTGGAAATTTGTGGATCCACGCAGATTCCAGAACTTTCCACCACAGAAATGTGAGGAAAATTTGGTTTTTTTGACAATTTTTTAGGTTTGCAAGGGATTCTGGGTAACAGAACCTGGTGAGAGCCAGTCCGGCCAACCCATCCTGGATTCCCCTCGGTGTCTAGTTTTCAAAAATGTATAGGTTTGCTAGGTTTCCCTAGGTGCCGGCAGAGCTAGGGTTCAAAAACTTCAGCTAGGCACTTTGCAAAAAAAGGGTCGTTTTTCACTGTGAAAACGTGGTGTGTCCACGTTGTGTTTTGGGCCGTTTCCTGTCGCGGGCACTAGGCCTACCCACACAAGTGAGGTACCATTTTTCTCAGAAGACTTTGGGGAACGTGGGGTGGGTGGAATTTTGTGGATCCACGCAGATTCCAGAACTTTCCACCACAGAAATGTGAGGAAAATGTGTTTTTTTGGACAATTTGTTAGGTTTGCAAGGGATTCTGGGTAACAGAACCTGGTGAGAGCCAGTCAAGTCACCCCATCCTGGATTCCCCTAGGTGTCTAGTTTTCAAAAATGCATAGGTTTGCTAGGTTTCCCTAGGTGCCGGCAGAGCTAGGGTTCAAAAACTACAGCTAGGCACTTTGCAAAAAAAGGGTCATTTTTCACTGTGAAATTGTGGTGTGTCCACGTTGCGTTTTGCACTGTTTCCTGTCGCGGGCACTAGGCCTACCCACACAAGTGAGGTACCATTTTTCTCAGAAGACTTTGGGGAACGCGGGGTGGGTGGAATTCTGTGGATCCACGCAGATTCCAGAACTTTCCACCACAGAAATGTGAGGAAAATGTGTTTTTTTGACAATTCTTTAGGTTTGCTAGGGAATCTGGGTAACAGAACCTGGTGAGAACCAGTCAAGTCACCCCATCCTGGATTCCCCTGGGTATTTAGTTTTCAAAAATGTATAGGTTTTCTAGGTTTCCCTAGGTGCCGGCAGAGCTAGGGTTAAAAAACTACAACTAGGCACTTTGCAAAAAAAGGGTCATTTTTCACTGTGAAAACGTGGTGTGTCCACATTGCGTTTTGGCCCGTTTCCTGTCGCGGGCACTAGGCCTACCCACACAAGTGAGGTACCATTTTTATCGGAAGACTTTGCGGAACGCGGGGTGGATGGAAATTTGTGGATCCAAGCAGATTCTAGAACTTTCCACCACAGAAATGTGTGAAAAATGTGTTTTTTTTTACAATTGTTTAGGTTTGCAAGGGATTCTGGGTAACAGAACCTGGTGAGAGCCAGTCAAATCACCCCATCCTGGATTCCCCTGGGTGTCTAGTTTTCAAAAATGTATAGGTTTGCTAGGTTTCCCTAGGTGCCGGCAGATCTAGGGTTCAAAAACTACAGCTAGGCACTTTGCAAAAAAAGGGTCATTTTTCACTGTGAAAACGTGGTGTGTCCACGTTGCGTTTTGGGCCGTTTCCTGTCGCGGGCACTAGGCCTACCCACACAAGTGAGGTACCATTTTTCTCGGAAGACTTTGGGGATCCACGCAGGTTAGAGAACTTTCCACCACAGAAATGTGTGAAAAATGTGGTTTTTTTTACAATTGTTTAGGTTTGCAAGGGATTCTGGGTAACAGAACCTGGTGAGAGCCAGTCAAATCACCCCATACTGGATTCCCCTGGGTGTCTAGTTTTCAAAAATGTATAGGTTTGCTTGGTTTCCCTAGGTGCCGGCAGAGCTAGGGTTCAAAAACTACAGCTAGGCACTTTGTAAAAAAAGGGTCATTTTTCACTCTGAAAACGTGGTATGTCCACGTTGCGTTTTGGGCCGTTTCCTGTCACGGGCACTAGGCCTACCCACACAAGTGAGGTACCATTTTTCTTGGAAGACTTTGGGGAACGCAGGGTGGGTGGAAATTTGTGGATCCACGCAGATACCAGAACTTTCCACCACAGAAATGTGAGGAAAATGTGTTTCTTTGGACAATTTTTTAGGTTTGCAAGGGATTCTGGGTAACAGAACCTGGTGAGAGCCAGTCAGGTCAACCCATACTGGATTCCCCTGGGTGTCTAGTTTTCAAAAATGTATAGGTTTGCTAGGTTTCCCTAGGTGCCGGCAGAGCTAGGGTTCAAAAACCAGCTAGGCACTTTGCAAAAAAAGGGTCATTTTTCACTGTGAAAACGTGGTGTGTCCACGTTGCGTTTTGGGCCGTTTCCTGTCGCGGGCACTAGGCCTACCCACACAAGTGAGGTACCATTTTTCTCAGAAGACTTTGGGGAACACGGGGTGGGTGGAATTTTGTGGATCCACGCAGATTCCAGAACTTTCCACCACAGAAATGTGAGGAAAATGTGGTTTTTTTGACAATTTTTTAGGTTTGCAAGGGATTCTGGGTAATAGAACCTGGTGAGAGCCAGTCAAGTCACCCCATCCTGGATTCCCCTAGGTGTCAGTTTTCAAAAATGTATAGGTTTGTTAGGTTTCCCTAGGTGCCGGCAGAGCTAGGGTTAAAAAACTACAGCTAGGCACTTTGCAAAAAAAGGGTCATTTTTCACTGTGAAATTGTGGTGTGTCCACGTTGCGTTTTGCACTGTTTCCTGTCGCGGGCACTAGGCCTACCCACATAAGTGAGGTACCATTTTTCTCGGAAGGCTTTGGGGAACGCGGGGTGGGTGGAATTTTGTGGATCCACGCAGATTCCAGAACTTTCCACCACAGAAATTTGAGGAAAATGTGGATTTTTTGACAATGTTTGAGGTTTGCAAGGGATTCTGGGTAACAGAACCTGGTGCGAGCCAGTCAAGTCACTCCATCCTGGATTCCCCTGGGTGTCTAGTTTTCAAAAATGTATAGGTTTGCTAGGTTTCCCTAGGTGCCGGCAGAGCTAGGGTTCAAAAACTACAACTAGGCACTTTGCAAAAAAAGGGTCATTTTTCACTGTGAAAACGTGGTGTGTCCACGTTGCGTTTTGGGCCATTTCCTGTCGCAGGCACTAGGCCTACCCACACAAGTGAGGTACCATTTTTATCGGAAGACTTTGCGGAACGCGGGCTGGATGGAAATTTGTGGATCCACGCAGATTCCAGAACTTTCCACCACAGAAATGTGAGGAAAATGTGTTTTTTTTTTTACAATTTTTTAGGTTTGCAAGGGTCTCTGGGTAACAGAACCTGGTGAGAGCCAGTCAAGTCACCCCATCCTGGATTCCCCTGGGTGTCTAGTTTTCAAAAATGTATAGGTTTGCTAGGTTTCCCTGGGTGCCGGCAGAGCTAGGGTTCAAAAACTACAGCTAGGCACTTTGCAAAAAAAGGGTAATTTTAGATTGTGAAAATGTGGTGTGTCCACGTTGCATTTTGAGCCGTTTCCTGTCGTGGGCAGTAGGCCTACCCATACAAGTGAGGTAAAATTTTTATCGGGAGACTTAGGGTAACACAGAATTGTAGAGCAACTGTTATTACCTATTGACTTTCGATGCATTTCTGCCTTCCAAATGAAAGACAATGTGTAAAAAAGAAGTCATTTTGAAAAATGACCTATAATTCTCATGCTAGTATGGGTACTCCCAATTTCGGAAATGTGCAAATATCTACTGTTTCTAAACTCTATATTTTGTTCCCATTTCATAAATATATAGGTGTCTTTCATACCGATTTTTCCATGTATACATTTTCCCAGAATAATTGCTAAATACCCGGTACATAATAAAAAACCATTGCAATACGCTGCTCAGTTATTGGCTCTGGGTTCGTCGGGTTCTTGGTGAACTTACAAGTCCTATATAGCCCCACAACCAGAAAGGTCCAGCAGATGTAACGGTATATTGCTTTCAAACAGCTGTCATAATTAGAAGAAGTTACAGGTGAAAACGTTGACACAAATGGCTGGTTTTTTCAACTAATTTTCAAATTTCCCTATATTTAACTGTTAGTTTCTATAAAGAAACCTTGAAGGATCTACACAAATGACCTCTTGCTGAATTCAGAATTTTGTCTACTTTTCTAAAATGTATAGCTTTCCAGGATCCATTATTGCTTTCATACCCATTTCTACCATTAACTGGAAGGAGGTTGAAAGCACAAAAAATAGCAAAAATAGGCTATGTCCCAGAAAAATGCCAAAAACTGTGTAAAAAATGTTGGTTTTCTGACAAAAGTCTGCTTGTCCCTGAAAGCTGGGAAGATGGTGATTTCAGCACCACAACCCCTTTTTTGATACCATTCGCAGGGAAAAAACCAGACGCTTTCATCTGTAGCCCTTTTTTCCCATTTTTTAAGTGTACTCTTAAAGATGTGTAGCTTAGTTTACTCTGTAGTAAATGTGTTAAGTATTTTAGAACTGGTGTTTCCCTTGTGATCTTTTTTGAAAGATGTGGTGTAGAGTGGAATAGCATAGTGGAGTGACGTACACTGGAGTAGCTTAGAGTGGAGTGGCTTAGAGTGGAGTGAGGTACAATGTAGTGGCATTCAGTGGAATAGCGTAGAGTGGAGTGGGGTAGAGTGGAATGGCATACACAGGAGTAGCTTGGAGTGTAGCGGGGTAGAGTGTACTGGGGTAGACTGTAGTGACGTGCAGTGTAATAGCGTACTGTGGAGTGGCATACAATGGAGTGTTGTAGAGTTAAATGGCGTAGAGTGGAATAGCGTAGAGTGTAGTGGTGTAGGGAGGAGTGGCGTAGAGTGGAATACTGTGGAGTAGTGTACAGTGTAGTGATGTAGAATAGAATAACAGAGTTTACTGGTGTACAGTGTAGGGATGTAGGGTGGAGTGGCATATAGTGGAGCAATGTAGAGTTGAGTGGTGTAGAGTGTAGTGTTGTACAGTTGGATAGCGTATAGTGTAGTAGTGTAGAGTGTAGTGACGTAGAATGGAGTGGCGTGAAGTGGCATACAATGAAGTAGTGTACAGTGTAATAGTGTACAGTGGAGTGGCGTATAATGTAGTGATGTGGAGTGGCATAGAGTGGAGTGGCGTACACTGGAATAACTTATAGTGCAGTGGTGTACACTGAACTGCTATACAGTGGCGTAGCATACAGTACAACAGCGTAGCCTGTATTGTCATAGAGTGGAGTTGCATACAGTGGAATAGTGTACAATGGAGTAGTGTAGAGTGGAGGGGCGTACACTGGAGTGGCGTAGTCTGGAATGTTATAGAATGGAGTGGTGTAGGGTCTAATAGCATACAGTAGAGTGTTGTAGAGTGCGTTAGGGTGGAGTGGAGTGGCGTACAGTGGATTAGCGTACAGTGTAGTGGCGTATACAGGAGTGGCGTAGAGTGTAATCAAGTAGAGTGTAGTGGCGTAGAGAGAAGTGGGACAGAATGGAGTGGCATACCGTGGAATGTGGTAACTGAAACAGAGGTAGCGTGAATGTGTACAAACAGATGTATATGTAATGTGTCAGGCATATACATTAAGAGGTGTAAATGGTAATCTTTGGTAGTATGTGTGAATAGTGTAAGTAGAATTAAAGTTATAATTTTTTTAAACTTTGTTATATATTTGCCGCAGTATAACACAGTAAATTTGTGGTATACTAGGGTACATGTGGATGTGAAGTCAGCATGTGATTGGTTAATGGGTGTGTTTACGAAGGATAAAGGGCCGCCATGTAGTTTTTAACAGAGCTTGGCTGCATTCTACATTTCGCTACATTGTGGTTTACAGTCTTAGATATAGGTAAGTAGTGGGTTTTATTGTTGTTGACTACCTATTACCACTTTATTAAAATGGTAATAGGTAGACAAATTTATTTCTAAATATCATATATGTTTACAGCAGTTAGGGAAAACTGCACATTTTTTTCCAAATATATTTAAGTAGCGCTGTAATTTGAAGGTATTACCACAGTACTCCGTAGATTCTTTGGGCATATTTAAATATGTTAAAAATCAAAACATACACTTGAGTACACTATACTTGTAAAATATAGTGTATTACAGTATATTTTAACATCTTTAACATATTTATTTTTAAGTACTGTGGTACTCCCGAGGCAGCACCACGGTACTCTGTACATTTAAAAAATATATATATAGAAACTTATATTCATTCATTCAAAATCTTTATTTTGCTTCATTTCTGTAGCATAAAATGTACATACACAAAAACAGCATAAAAATATACAATATATTCAGAATCGTTCAGAAAACATATTCCAACGGCTAATTAAAGTTTCTCTCTGGAAAAAAATGCCCAGTAGCTTTTTAAAAATTCTTAAAAAAATTAATCGTCAATTGATAAGGATATAAGTTAACCTAATTGTTAAAACAATATTACCCCCTGGTCCTTAGTCAATAATAATCACATTCAAAATGATCAAAAGGACATCATAATAAATAACGTACAACTGCTTAAAAGGACCATTGTAAGGTTTTCATGATGTCCTCAATTGATTATCACAAACCACCCTAGCTCATACTCCGCTTTTTTCCTCATGGCAGTACAGTTTGTCTGATTCTCAGGCATGCCCAAAAATACGAATCGACCGCCAAACAAACCAATGGGCCGTTAAGTTGTCTGATGAAAGATAATGCTGGTCGACACTGCCTAAAATTATATCTGCGCAGAAGCGGCACAATATATCTTTTACTTAGTGGGCAGTAAAATGTACAGAAAAATAAACAATGTAAGTCTGACTGAATAGACAAACCATCATAGGGACATAAGCTTAGCTCACTCAGTATATAACATTTTGCAGAAAAGCCAAGCATCAGTGGAATGTAATTTAAGCAAAATCTTGCTAAAATAAAGCAGTGCTGGGGGTTCTGTATAAAAGCTAAATATGACGGGGCCCCTTAAATAGGGGGAGATAGCTGGTACAGAGTAAAAGTAGATTTATTCTTATTTGCACCTCCTGCTAAGAATATCTCCTTAAGCCATGCCTTTGTAAATAATAAACATGTAGAAGGAGATTCAAATAATTCTCGGAGCCCCAGCCCTTCCAGGGTGCACTTTACATATGGCAGCCAAAGGATTTTCAGCTAGTCTATTAATCAATGTCGGATGGGCGACTGTGTCAAACCCGGCACTTAGATGTAGTAGGATCAAGGCCGCAGAACTACCTTTATCCAGACTTGCCCTGTAGCTGCTAGGAGGGCAGTTTCTGTACTACTACCTATTCTGAATCCTGTTTGGGAAGAGTGCAGGATTCCGTTAGACTCCTGATATGAAGATAGTAGTTTATTTACAAATTTCTCCAGGATTTTACTTGGGCCTGATAAGAGAGAAATTGGGCGGTAGTTTTCGCACAGTGATGGGTCAGCCAATGTTTTTTTCAAAAGTGGTCTGACAATGGCATGCTTCCAAATTGATGGGACTAAACCCGTTTTTAATGAATGATTGAACATATTAGTCAATATGATGACAACTGGCATCCCCCCTTTTAACATAATATCAGAGGGTGCGGGTCCAGAGGGAAACCTGATTTAAGAGAGGAAAAAATTGCTTGTATATCTTCTGCAGTCATATCATGAAAAGTGCTCATTTTACCATCCCCCAATTCCAGGAGTGTGATAGCCTCAACTTCTCCTCCTAGTGTTTGGAGGATATTATAAACTTTCCTTAAAAAGAAATTAGTCAATTGATTGCAGTGCAGTTCTGAGGAGATTGGGCCAGATTTGGTGTTGGTGGATTTCATTAAGCTATTCACCAGGTTATAAAGTTCTTTTGAGGAATTTGATGCATTTTGTATTTTATTGGGAAAGTAACTGACTTTTGCTTTCCTGATGGCGTAGTGGTACCTCTTTACTGCTTTTTTTTATAGTTATTTTTGCTTGTGGTGCCGTAGTTTTTCCTCCATAACCTTTCTGCCCATTTGGAATCTTTTTTAAATTCCTGGAGCTTGGTCGAACACCATGGTGCTTTCCCTCTGTGGTATGAGAGCTTTTGTTGTTTCAAAGGTACCAGGAAATTTAAAACATGCAAAATCCAGGTTTTAAAACTATTCTATCTATAACTTATGTCTCCAATCATTTAAGGAATAGAACTGGAGAGCATATTTTCCAGTCTCCTATATTCAATTTTGTCCACTTCCGACGAAGTCTATAATTGGTATGTGCCTCAGCTATGTGGCTGGATTTAGTCAGCTGGAACTGAATCGTTTTATGATCTGACCATATAATATCTATGAGGTTTCCAGTGATAAGGTCGAGTATATTGACAAAATAGGATTGAGTAAATGCCCTTGGCTGTGAGTAGGGTCATTAACTCGTTGTGTTAACCAGACTGCTTCAAGATCCATTAACAAATTAATGATTGATTTACATTTTTTATTTTCCAAATGAAGATTAAGGTCTCCTAAGACAAAGAAATTAGCTGTCATAAAACTGTGTTCAGCCACGACATCTGGGAGCACTTGTATGAAATGATTGAAAATGATTGATTCTCATTTGTATGAATTGAGTAGTGGGGTCCTGGTGGTCGGTAAATAAATATTCCAGAGAAAGTAAAGGGAGTGGTGTGGGGTTAGTTTTAACTTTAATTCCCTCTTTATGTATAACATAAACAGATCTCTTGACTGGTGGTGAGTGTTTGAAACGTTTCAGCACTCCGTCCATCATCTTGTTGTGTTTGCTAGGGACTACACAATGCACGCTTTTTGAGACCAAAAATATTTTTGCTTTTAGCCATTTTTCTTATATTGATGAGGGCCCAGTAGCAAAGACTATGACAAAACAAAACAAGCATTGACAAAGCCGAAAGGCGGCATGTCAATGCCAGACCCATTGGCTTTGTATGTTTGTTCTCGTGTTGACATTGACATAGTCCTTACACCTCAAAAGTCGCTGTGTTTATTGTTATCTCTCTTGCATTTATACCTTTTTTGCATCGCACTGGATTCTTTATGTAGTATAGGACTAGATAGGTGATTTCTACTGCTAAATGAAGAGACTAAATGCACACCCTTTTGGTGTCTTCAGGATACTCCCCCGCAGTGAGTGGCAGTGTGTCATTTTTTGAATGGATGAGTAAACAGGAAGGTAATCTCAATATTTCTAACTGAGAGTTAAAGCCTCTCCTTGTGAAACACTATACTTGAGTAGATAACAATTTAAAAATAGATTACTTGCATTTTTGAGTGTAAAGGTGAAATGTACTTCTCGACCATGAGCTTTCTGTGAGTGTGTCAGGAATTAAGATGGTAGATATTGTTCAGACTTAGCATTACTAAATCTATTCTCTTTTTACTCCGTTTCTTGCAAACTAGAGGAACACAACAAGCGGCCACACAAGAGAACGAGTGGTGTTTCCTTGTCCTTGCCCAAGCAACATCATTTTGATGGACAGGAAGAGACAGCAGGCATGTTACCACCTGCAGAGCAAGAATATTACTGAAATCTGTATGTTTCTTGTGCATATGTGAGTAGGCTGACATCTTTCTAGCTCCCATATTTGCACACATATTTGTTAAAAGTAAGGGACATTCCAATAGGGCCAGAGAAATGGCCTTAGTGTCAAAGGAAAATAATGCAGTCTAGGGGCAACAACAAGAAGAGCAGAAGATTCTGCTACACCCTCTTTTTCACTGTATATAGAGTGAAATGTGGTAACAGCTGAGAGCAACTGGCCAAATATTTGAGAAATGACTCACTACGAGAAGCTGTCTACCTGATTATCATATTTCATGGCTCAATTACTTTGATCTGTGAACCCATTTGTTAATGTGTCATTGGGATACAGAGACCTACGCTTGGATCCATCTGAAATAATAAAGCAATGGGGACAACTCTGGAGGAAAACTTAACCACAGGAAGAAATAGAGTAACTTTATGGCCTTCCTCCTATGGCTAGATGGTCTCAATCCAATTGTGCACTTGGCTCTGGAGACATCTCTTTTGGCTCCTGGGGAAAGTTAAAGGTATGAAGCTAGGAACAGACTAGCAATCAAATGCAACACTACAATTGTTTAATCAAACTGGACTTCTTGTAACATCCAAAAATGCACGTGCCTAATACGAAATGGTGTGTCCTTAAAAATTGATAACTATTGTCACAGCAGTTTCCATTTTGGGAATCAATTTGGACAGCTTACAGATAGCAGGCAGTGGCCCAGTGGACTACTGCATGCTTTCCAAGTTGTGTTGCCAAACTAGATTTTTATTAAAGCAGCATCTGTCCCTTTAAAAGGCAGAGGCTGCATTAAAAAAATGTTTCATGTTTGAGAAAGTCAACACAAGGACTGTGGTCTGATGTCCCATGCAGGCCACCATCCTTGCACTTGTGCCCATTTAGGGGGTTACAAACTGTGACCTGCCTAATGAATATTCAATAAGCATATCATTTTGCAACCTCCTGTGAGTGGACAATTTTCAAAGCAACCAATTAGAAAGTAAGTCGCATGCAAATTGTGTACCAGTTCGCAAACCAGTCAGTGTGCTAAATGGACATCCTGATTTGTGAATGGGACTTTGTACATCAGGCCCCAAGAGAGATAGTTCTCCAGAATAATGTAATCTGGCAAGTTTTATTCAAAAGAGGACCCAAGGTCACCGCTTGAGGGATTTGGCCGAGCATGAATGCCGCGGAAATGGCCATCTCAGCATCTTTGGAAAGATGTCTTTGATTTCTTTGAAGCTAAAGATTACAAAATCCATCACAGTACTGAAGTCACATATTCAGGTATTTTAATGACCATTGTGTAGATATAATATTCTGGAACTATATTCATATAATTTATCTTTAAAAAACCTGTATGGGGTGAAAGAAACCATGGAGCAGTCCCTGAATGTATCCATTATTGTCCAAAAATATAGAAAGGCAAAAAAATGCTGTGTCCATCTGGCCTTTATGGACTTAACATGCGCCTTTGACACAGTGGATCACTCCAAACAATGGTCAATAATTACACAATTAGGTTTTGACAGCGCAATTATTAGCCTGCTCTGTAAGCTCCATGCGCACACCACAGCTGGAGTCCGATACAACAGGAACAGGGATTTAACGGAAGAGTTCTCCTATGTAGCTGGGGTCAGACAAGGGTGCGTATTCACACCGTTCCTCTTTTTAATCTACATTAATGGCCTCAGAGATCACTTGTGCAGAGTAGGGAAAGACACTCCGAAGGTTAACTCATGCCAAGTCCCTGTGTTACTCTACGCAGATGATACGTTTCTCATAGCGAGAACAGTTAATGGCCTTCTTTGCTTGATGCTTTCAACAGTTTTATGGACAATATAGGGATCAAAACAAATCGCACTACATATTTTGTAATGAAATGTGGCTCAAAACTAGCCATAATTAGGAAATTTCTGCTTTGGTGGTGAAGAAATCAGAAAAAAACTCCTCATTTTACGTACCTTGGAGTACCAGTTGATGTTGATTTTAATTGGAAGTTTTTATTGAATGTCGGAGCTCTGCAGTTTCAAAGATCAGTTGATGCTGTTATTAGTTTCTCTAAAAGATTGGGGCATAAGCCAGCGAAAGAACTGCTTTGTATTTTTAAAAGTAAGTGCTTGTGCTTGTCAGTTGCTTCTTTTGGTGCTGGTGTATGGGGTTATACCAACTGCAATTCTCTCCAAATAATTGAAAACAAGTTTATAAGAAAGCTGTTGGCAGTGCCGCAATCTACTCCAGCATCCTTCTGCCACGATTAAGTCGGGCTAGGGCTCTTAGAAGATCATATTAAATTACAGCCTTTGCTACTCTGGCTTACAATGTGGAAAAACCAAGAGGCCCATCTTTGTAAAGCAATACTGACTACTGTGTGACTCTGGATATCTGTTTAGATATTGCATGGCTCAAATTGATCAAACTGAGCTTTGTTAGGCTGGGCTCCCCAGAATATTTTACAAACCCAAGCAGCCCCGCCAGTATTTCACCTGGGAGAGTCAAAGAGCTCTTTTACCAACATGTTCAATCAGCCCAAATGACTAATAGATGACCTGGGTCGGAAGCGCACCTTCGACAATCTCCTGCACAGCCCGCACTTTATCTGCAGGAAATTTTAAATGTAAGGAAAAAATATTTGCTAACCAGGTTCCCCCTTAAAACCAATAATTTTTTGGCAGCTTTCCCAATTCAAGGCACCTGGTTCCCATCACTTCCTCTCTGTCTCTGTGATTGCTCTGCACACCAAAGCACCAAGCACTTTATTTTATTTTGCACCTTTTATACCCCACAGAGAAGGCAGTTCCTTCGTCCAGTGTTACAAACACTGGAGACTAGGGGCCTGATTATGAGTTTGGCGGTGTGGTAGTGGGGTGGCACGCCACTGCCCCACTCCCACACAGCCAAAGTCCACCGCTGATCGCTCGCTGGAAAACAAGTTGAAATCTGGGTGGGCAGTCCTGCAGCAGCTGGCCCACAGAGCTGCCTTTCAAAGATTCATAAGAGAGCCTTAGACAGGCAACACTGTCGGACCGCCACAGCCCATTCCAGCCCATGCTGTGCTGGAACAGGGAGTGAATGCACACAGGGGGGGCACAACGTGTACCCCTCTGAAGGCACCCCATGGCCCTGAGGGAATAGGAGCCCAGCAGGGCTCCCTTTGTTTCCTCACTGCCACAGTTTTTTGTGGCAGTGAGGAAACTACAAAAATGATTGGCGGTGCCGCTCTGGCACCGCCAAGCATATTGGAGCCTCTGACCACCACACCAGCGTCAGGGATCTCAGATCCCTGGCGGTTGTGGCGGTCTTGTGGAGGTGGGACCACCATACTCAAAAAGCGCCACTCCACCGCAAGTACGGCGGTCCTATGGATCGTCATACTCGTAATCAGGACCTAGGTCTCAAGAGCTGGCCCTGGCTTATTTGCATGATCTGGGAAGCATAGAGGTTATCCATGCCGTGTTGATTTATATTTTAAGTGTACCGAGGATCTGCAGCAAATATAGAATCAATTTTCTTATTGTTGCCTTTTTATTCCTATGAATTTTAAATCATTTTAATATGTATTTTTATTATTGTGTAGTGTAATTTATCAGATGCAAACGTTTATGGCTCGCTTGAGTCAAATAAAGATTTTGATTGATTGATTGATTGATTGAATGAAAGAAACTAGTTTCCAGATCAAAGAAATCCTAATGGCAGACCTTCAAAAAGCTTTATTTAAATAACTTTTAAAATGGAGGAATATAATCTACTCCGAGTGCCAGTTGGGGATTAGATCACTATGGCATACTACAGCAGCCTTCGCAGATATTTAATTCCCCTGAATCAGGGATGACCAACAGTTTGATCTCACTAGATAAGCGTGATTGGTTAGGGTGGTAGCACTCTGGAACAGTTGCCTGCACATCTGTATCTTTGACACCAGATCTTGCCTTTTAGAAAAGGTCTGAAAACCTGGCTTTACTCCCTTTAGACTAGAGGTGGTTCACACTCTGATCTTCATCAGTGTCTCTTAACGCCAGGACACCTTATAGGTAACAGAACGCTTTAGAAAACTGATTTAAATTACATTACATGTGGCAGTAGTATGAACCATTTAGCCCTACCACAACTGCTTAAAAATAAGATGGGATTTTTAATTTAAAGGCACAATTGAATAGACAGAACCATTTTCCAATAAATGAGGTCCTAATGAAAACAACATTGTCATCACTACTGTCTAAAACATATGTTGCTCTTAACACCATTTTCAGTTCTTGAAATACCTTCGGCTTGAAAAAGGACGCTCCACTAAATATATTTGCAAAACTGCTACACGAAGTGGGAGTACAACAATAGAATTAATATTTGCATAAGTTAGTACCCCAATGGTTGCTATGTATTTTCAACCAACAACAAGACAATTAATTATACATGTTTAAATGTGAATAGTGTGTTGAGTACCTTTGCACACGTCACAGGTTTGTTTAGGTTGTTTGTTATCCCCCTAATTAAGTGTTGGTGGGATCCCTTTTCTCTACCACACAGAAGTGGTGATCACATGTGTTAGGTATGGTAGGCCAAGATTGTTTCATACAATCGTAGAATCATTGTAATTTACTGCAATTGTACTGTAATTGCATTTATATAGCGCTTATTACCGCTGAAGGCAAGTTGAAGTGCTTTGAGGTGGTTAGCATGCTAGTCCAGAACCCAAGGTTAGTATTTAATCCAGTGGCTATTGGTGACTCGCCTACTTAGCAGGATGGCCTGGTGCAGCGACCTGCCCAGCCGAAATACAAGTTAATAAAATATCTACTACAATGAATTGTCTAAGACAATGGCCACTCTTTCTTTTTTATGTGCTTTTTCAACTTTCTGTGGTCTCCTGTGAGACTAAAGTGGGTCACTCTTTATTAAAGAGATGACTAAAAACACAGCAACCCAATATTCCCTAGGGGATCTGGGTGAGTGATGGGTCATAGTCATAGTCAATTTCTTTATTCGATCCAGTTAAAAACGATCATAAGAGCACAGATAAATGCAATAATAAGAATTCATAATCAAATAGAACAAATAAATAATTCATATTTTATCTTAGGATAAAAGAAGAAACACTACTAATCAGTGTCTTTTCGCATACTAAAAACTCTAGTTTCTCAAACAGCCTCATATATTGTGCAAAGAGGTTACCGAGTGGCAGGCCCAAGGGTAATAACAGCCCCCCTCTTCCTCTTTCTCATGCAGGCCCATAGGAACGTAGCTACCGAGTAGCATACCAGGGGGTCAGGTAACGATTTAAAAAAATATAGTGCAACCCGGCATTGGTTAAAATTCCCTTGCTTTAAAATTGAAGAGCCTGCAAAATAAAACTAAATGCAGTTCAGTTTATGTTGAAAGGTTATCACATGGACAGACTTAAATCCGCATGATTGTAGGTTTTATCTGGGTAGCCTAACATCAGTGGAATCATATTCATACGAAACCTCAATAGTATGAATCTGTGTTGTGGGCTAGTAACATTTGCTAAATAGAAGTACCCTCTCTCTATCAACGGTGGATTCAGACGATAGGTACCAACTGCATGTTTCTCTATATGATATTCCTTTCGCTTGTAATCCGCCATCAACATCAACGTACTAGTGACCTTTTGCTTGAAACCTTTCTACATGCCGGTGGGTCCTTAAATAATTCAGGGAGGCCAATTTCCTTCAGGACTGTTTCTACATAACCAAGCCACCTAGACATTCTACTATTATCCATGCTTAGGCAGTTCCTTATTATTGTTTGTGTCAATGACACTGTGTCCCTCTGCCAAATTGAGTGCCACAGAACAATTGGGGCTAATTGTATTGCGTCTGAAATATAAGGCAGGCCCAATTCCAAATGTAAGATATAGTTTGAGGAAGAGAGAGGGAGACCCACTAAAGACTTGAAAAAATAATTTTGGTAGTTTGAAGTGCGTGAGTTGCTACCGAACCCCAGACTCCAGCCCCCTACGTCACTGCCACCTTAACTTTAGCCTGATAGATGTTTTTTAACGGTAATAGTGGTCTTGCGCCCAGTTTTTGGGCGAAGGATTTTACGGCCGAGAGACTTCTCTCCATTACCGACTTTCTTCCTTCCACCAACTTAGACCACGATAAATCTTTATCAAAGAGAACCCCCAGGTAGGGAAAAGTATCGACCACCTCTATTCTCTCAGTAGCCACGTGTAAGTAGGGGGTTTTATCTCTTTTTCTTGCCCCAGCTATAATTGCAAAGGACTTAGTTTGATTTACCTTCAGGTCTATTGAGTCCATGAAGGATACGTACGCAGTTATCAAGCGTTGCAGATCAAGCCCTGTCCTAGCGATCAGCACCGCGTCGTCCGCGTAAGCCAAAATAGGTAGTTGAGAGTCAAAAACGGGGACATCCTGTGTGGCCATGGTGAGTGCATTTTCGACTCCGTTTGTATAAACGGAGAAGAGAAATGGGGCAAGGACGCATACCTGCCTTACTCCTCTGGCGATTTTGAATGGGCGTGTGCAGTCCCCGTTTTTGGTGTAGTGGACCGATGCTGTGGCATTTGAATACAGCTGTCTAATAAAATTTATTATAGCTGGGTCGACCCCCATCTCCTCCATTATCTTCCATAGCTTTACTTGGACCACGCAGTCGAACGCTGCCGACAGGTCCATGAAAGCCATGTAGATCTTTCCTTCCTTCACTCTGGTATATTTTTCTATTATCAGTGCTAGATTCAAGCACTGGTCCACGGTACCCCTTCCCTGCTGGATCCCATACTGGGCCTGTATTAAGATGTTATTTTCCTTGGCCCACCCCTCTAACTTGGAGAGGAGGAGCCGGCCCATGAGCTTCGATGTGGTGTCCAGCAGGGAAATTGGTCTATAATTTTTAGGGTTAGCCATGTCCCCTTTTTTGTAGATTGGAACAATGACACCCACAGACCATGAAGGGGGGGGACCTACCAGAGCTATATTGTTCAGGACGTTCGTTAGTAGGGCTGCCCATAGGTCCGGTGTTTCTTGGAAAAAATCAATTGGTACACCGTCCGGTCCTGGGGCCTTACCCGAACTACACGAAATCAAACCTTTCTTCACTTCAGTAAATGAGAAGTAGAGAGGAGCATAAGGGTTTGATTCTGTGTTCAAAGGTGGTGTTCGGGGGTGAGTACTTGGGGCAAAGATGTTTTCAAAATGGGCGACCCATGCATCCTCGTCTACATTATTTTCTAATGTGGAATCTCTGGGATTTTTAAAATGTGGTGCATTCACTATCTTCCAGAAATCGCGGCTATTACCCGTTCTGGCTGCCTGATCAAGGTCCGCCCAAATCTCCTCCTTAATAGCCTTTTCTCTGTTTCTTCGAGCCAGCTTATACGCAGCCCGCACTTCCTGTATTTGGTCTGGGTTTCTGGGTCTAATTTTCAGGGTGTGCATCAAAGCCTTCCTTGCTTTTGTGCACGGAGAGTCAAACCAGCCCCTACCAGTCGCTGTATTTAATGCTTTTGTTTGTGTGAGGGCCAGTTTAACCTTCTCTAATAGGCGGTCACCTTTTCCCCTGCTTCAGCATCTGGTTCTAAACATATTGATATATTACTCCGTGTACTTGATATAATTTCTGAAGTCATCTTGGGTTTATCAATATGGGCCCACTTTAATTGTATTCCATTTCTTCTTGCCACAATTGGTGTGCCAACATTCTGGACGCAGGGGGAGTCCCCTATGGATACCTTAATCTGGAGGGATAGAATGGCATGGTCACTAAAAATTGTAAATTGATTTCCCAGCCTGGAGGCCCTTATACTGATAGGGGTGGTAAGTAATATACAGTCAATAGTTGACTCTAACCAATTTCTCTGGAAGGTTCCCACCGAATTACCTGTTAGAGGTTCTGGGGCACTGGATGCTACCATGTTTCGGGAAGATAATATCCTATTTAGGCAATTGCCGTATTCGTTGTGGGTAAAATGATATATGGGTCGCGCTCTTTTGATCTCCTTTGACCTGCTTGTGCGTTGGGGGAGCCTGTGATCCTGCTGGAGGGGCTAGAGTCCCAAGGAGCTCCACTCACATCGCCGCCGCACTCCTGGAAGCCCGCATACACCCTGGTGGGACTATAGGTCCCAGGGTGCATCTGCCATCTCTCCGGCTGCCACCAACGAGGGGGAGGCACTACCATTGCGCTTAAAGCGCAGCCTCACTACCCGCGGTGCGGGACGCGCTCTTTTGATCTCCTTTGACCTGCTTGTGCGTTGGGGGAGCCTGTGATCCTGCTGGAGGGGCTAGAGTCCCAAGGAGCTCCACTCACATCGCCGCCGCACTCCTGGAAGCCCGCATACACCCTGGTGGGACTATAGGTCCCAGGGTGCATCTGCCATCTCTCCCGCTGCCACCAACGAGGGGGAGGCGCTACCATCGCTACCATCGCGCTTAAAAGCGCAGCCTCACTACCCGCGGCGCGGGACGCTCGCGGGCCGCGCCCGGGCAAAGCCCGGGCCAAGGGCGGGCCCGTCCTTGCCCGTCATCGGCAGGAAGAGGCAGGGCAGGGCCACCCTCCTTCAGGCTGACATTGAGTGGTCGAGTGGTCGAAACAGCAACTAGAGCATAAGGTACTGTGTCCCCCCTCTCCTCCACTGCTCTATTGTTTAACGGATTAGTTAAATTGAAGTGAGGTTCGGGGCCACTGGAAAAGACTAACAATTATATTACCAACGTCAACCATCCTAACTTGTTGACTGTAGAGTTCTTTAGAAGGAAATCGAAGTTGACTAATTGGGGAGACAATTTAGGATATTGAGTATTGGACATTCGCTAAAGGCTGTATCAGACTGTGAGAAAGTCCATAATTATCTTCCTTCATCTGGGGCATAAGTGCGCAGAGGACCTTGAAATGGGGAAAAGAAAGTGCATGGAGAGTGTGGGTGGTGCGAGTGTGGGTGGTGCCCAGAATGGGAAAGGGAAAAAGGCTAAGAAACCTAAGAAACATCTAGCCAGCAACTGCGTAATCGATCGTATTGACACCCTATTAAGTGAATGTGCAGATATACTTGACCCAGAAGCCATAACCCAAATACCATCTAGCCCCCACCGCAATATAATTTTAACCGACAAACGACATCCTGTACTAATTACCACTGACCAGGAAAGCACCCCTGTAATTCCTGCCATGTTTAAAAAAGCCTGCCCTAGGGAGATGCATGAACAAAAAAAGAAGGACTTGCTGCATACACCTGAGATCCATTCTCCCCCGGCTACAGGTAATCCTAACATCAACCTGAGCTCTTCTAACATCTTCCATAATGCAACATCACAGCTTGAACCTAGTATTCCTTGCACTAATAGGTTCGCCCCACTAATGGTTTTAACTGATAAAACTATGGTAGATCAATCACAATATATAGAGCCGACTACAGTAGCCCCTAACTCAGAATCTTTGAATCCAAGTACCCATCAGCTTGTTCTTGACCTGAGGGCTGAAGTAGGATTATTGAGAGCAATGATCGAGGGTTTGACCACACTGGTGAAATCAATACGACACACCAGCTTTCAACCTGAACTTGTGGTACGCCCAGTCACGCAGGACAAAGGTACGCAAGTCAATTATGTCCAGCAGGGACCACAAGGGGTAAGTAACCATCCTCAGTACTATCGACCAAATGCCAGTCAAGGGTCATTACGTACCCAAGGACTCTCACATTTACATTCACACTTACATTCATCACTGCCTACTGACACTCCCTATACTCAAACATTTCCTCATTCTAATGCTAATTCCACCAACTATCCGACTATAAGAGCAGGTATGAATAATGACACTAGTAATCATAGGGGGATTGGGAATCTGCCTCAAACACAACAACTAAATGGGTATAGTAGGAATTTTCCAGTATACACAACCCCTCCTCGTCCACCGCCTTTGAAAACAAACAAAATCCATATGGTCAATGTCCCTAAACTTGGGGAAAAGCAGGGGGTTGAGGGGGAGGATTCCCTGATTAACAAAGTCACCCATTGGATCCGTTACGTTAGAGGCTGTCGTTCTGTAATCAGAGACGACATTGTTAGGGCGCGTAGATGTACACTACCAGGGCAACTAGCAGATTGTATTGAGTTGACATTAAAAGAACCAGATCTGGTAGAAAATTTACTCATTTTAGAATTTCGCACCTGTTTCCCTGATTCTTCATCAATACAGTTTAAGCGCACAACTTATTGTAATTCAGCCCAGCGTTTATCGCTGAGCAGTAGACCCAGTTGTTCTAGTTTAGAACACAACGATTGACTTCCAGACATGGCCGACGGGCATTTCAGTCCTACATCTCCCCTTTTAAATCAGGGCAACATTTCCTTGAGTCAAGAACTTGAACAAAAAAAGTTTAAAGTGAATGCGATAGGTTTTTTAAATGATGTAGATGCATGTAGCCCTATTAGTGGTACAAGTGAGCAGGGCTGGGCGTCAAGATATGAGGGTGTATCGTCCATTGTTGACTCTACTATTCCAATACAAAAAGTATTTGTGGAAAATAAAGCAAAGATGTCTATAATATCGTGGAATGTCGCTGGATTAAAATATAAGCTTGATGATCCGGATTGGCATAGCTATATAGACAACTATGACATTTGTCTCTTTCAAGAGACATGGTTAAACACCCCCCCTTTTAAGCAAGGTTATAAAACATACTACAAGAATGCAATACCATCGCAGAGAGGAAGACCATCTGGGGATCTTGTAATATGGATCAGAATAACATTAGGGGTGCTATCCATTGATTTTACTGTAGATTCACCATATATATTGGCGGTGCGCCTAGATGGTATCAATGAAAAATGTTATCTGTTTAACATCTATAATAGACCACACAGGCAATATTTAAAATCTGAGATCATTAATATATTGGGTGTCTCCTTGGATTCTGTAGACCAGGATGATACTGTGATTGTATGCGGGGATTTTAATTGTGCATATGAGCCACTAAATGGACTGGAAAAAGTGACAGAGGACGAAGATAAGGCCTTGGGGTTGCCTCAACTAGTGGTGGGACCTTCAAAACCGTGCACTAATGCAGCATTGCAGATAATGCAACTAACTTTGGAACATCGTCTAAGGGCATGCAATGGGAGGGTAATTGACAAGGAGGATGGAAAAACCTCTCTTACTACCTTTAAACGCGGTAGTTCACAGTCAAGTATTGATTATATAATGCATAGTACTCATACCTGGAGCAGGATAGTGAGCTTTAGAATAGATGAGAGGGATGATAGTGATCATCTACCGCTCTGCTTAGAAGTAATAGCCCAGGTAGCAAGAGACGACAATCTAGACATGTGCACGCAAAATGTACATCCCCTAGTTGGGAATAACCGAAGGTCTATTAAGTGGCCTAAGGTCACAGGTAATATAGTGTTGATGACGAGTATCTATAACATCTTTGCCGAGGTAGTGGGAGCTCATTTGGAGTTAGGTAACTTGCCAATAACATCTATTCATGCCATTTTGGCCGGAAAATTAGAGCAAATTCTCACTAAAAATCCCTGGGAGAAATTGAGTCATAACTCTAAATGGGGACAAAAGATAAACCCATGGTATACGCCAGAATGTAGGAGATCTAAGATATTCCTACTAGAAACCGTAAAGCAGGGAAAAGCAGATGCAGTAAGAAGGGCTAGGGACATGCATAGAAGAACACTGGCTACTGCCAAAAGGGATTGGGAGGAAAATAATTGGCTGGACCTTTTGCGGGCAGCAAAAACTAAAAATTCATTGGAGTTCTGGAAAATCATAGCATGTGGGGGTAAGGATCAAGTAGTTAGGACAGAGCACTACTTGGATTCGGTAATTTGGATTAAACACTTCACTGATCTGTATTCCAGCTTCCAGCCTGCTGTAAACACGAGCGGAGACAATGAGTATGTAAATATTGAGGGGGATAGTGAAACGATTGTTTTTTCATTAAAAGAAACAGAATATGCTATAGACTCAATCAAATTGGGGAAAGCACCGGGATTAGACAGACTACCCGGAGACCTATTTAGGCCCGATACAAAGGTCTGGGCTCCATATATCAATTCTCTTAGTAATGCTATAGTAGCAGGTGCTCCAATACCAGAAACATGGAAAGGGGCAGAAATTGTCCCTATCCACAAAAAAGGCAGTAAAGACAAACCTGGTAATTACAGGCCAATTAGCCTAATAGACGTATTACAAAAAATTTACGCCAGACAATTGCTAAACAGGCTAAATGACTGGATAGAGACTAATAACATCTTGTCGCCATACCAGGCAGGATTCAGACCATGCACTAGCACAGTAGACCAAGGCTTCAGATTGTTGTGCATTGTCTGGAAATATGCTAGGATAAGGAAAGGCCACATTTATGTGGCATTTGTCGATCTGCGGGCAGCTTTCGACCTTGTAACTAGATGCCTATTATGGGACACACTAAGAAAACAAAAAGCTCCCCCGAGTCTAGTAAACGAGATAGAATGGTTGCATAAGGGGAACTATGCTAGAGTCCGTTGGGGCACGAATGGAGAACTTACAAAACCGATTCCAATAGAGAGAGGAGTGAGACAGGGTTGTGTACTTGCCCCCACCCTGTTCTCACTGTATATTAATGATGTGGTAAACTACTTGCAAGGGGCAGCAAATGATCCACCTAAATTGAACGGACGTTTGGTACCGGGGCTGCTTTTTGCAGATGATACCATCCTGATCTCGCAGACACCGAAGGGATTACAAAATATGATGAATGACTTCATAGAATATTGCTCAATAAAAGGCCTTGAAATAAATGTTAGTAAAACTAAGTATATGGCCATAAATGCGCATAAGGATTTTAAAAATAATTTTACGCTAGGTAATCAGAAAATAGAACGTGCCACTAATTTTACCTATCTGGGCATTTTATTAGATTGTAAATTAGCCTGGAAAGATCAGATAAATCATTCTGTACTACGCCTAGCGCAAGGGACAGGGGCAGTTCTTAAGAAGTACAGTCTGTCCCTAAGTAAACCCGTGACTCCAGCACTTGAAATATATAGAAGTAAGGTTCAGACAGCAGCTTTGTCTGGAGCAGAGTTATGGGGCATCAGTGACACTAAACAATTGATCATTGGGGAAAATAAATTTGTGAGGAGTTTGCTGGGGTTACCCCCGTCGACACCCCTCATCCCAATGTTTCACGATTTAGATATCAAACGCATAGGGCACCTCGCAACTTTACGACCATTACTGTATTGGATACGGTTGTGGACAATATCGGAATTAGCTGTATATAGAGAGGGTGTAGGTGAATTATTAAACATCGACATCAATCTTACTTTGCCCTGGTTAAGATTTGTGAGGAAATGGCTCATAATGGTAGGTCTTGAGTCATACTGGACAGATCCATATAGTCTAACTCCTAGCTGCAAAGGCATATTGAAGGGAATTTATTGGCAACATATATTGAATGAACTTCATTGTAACCCTAGATTAGGAAGACTAACATCTCAATTCCTTTCTATTAAACCAAGCCTGAGCCGCGAGGAGTTTCTCGATAATGTACAGCCGCACCTAGCAAGAATTTTATACCTAAAGTTAAGGTATAATATTTTACGGATCAAGAGCCATACAGCAAATTGGGGGAGCGAAGAAGATCGCTCTTGCAACCTATGTAATATACATGCTATAGGGCCCACAGAAGATATAGCACATATCCTGTTTTTCTGCTCAGCATATGATAGAGCTAGGAAGAAGTGGATACGACCACTATGCCACTCAATGGGATTTAGAAAACATCAAGAGGCACTAAGGGTACGGATAACTAGTACTGCACCACACATTATATTTGCCCTATGTAGATACCTGTTTATTGTGGGATTGATAAGGAAAAAAGCGGGGTTAAAACTGTGATGTGTTGAAGATTATGCTCCTGACCGCAAATGATTATTTTGGATCTGTATAAAACAACTAGCGGACCCCCATTTTTATTATATTGTAAATAGGTTTATATTGATTTTAGGTGTGAATCAATTAGAGAAGTATTTAATGGAAAGACCTTGTGATACATATATTGTTTTATTTCTTATTTTAACGGGTAGTTTGATTTTTAATAAGATCATATGATACGGCTGGACGTATTTTAGAATGTACCATGAATTATTGTTTTTATGCAACTTTTATGACCTTTGGTCGAAATAAAGTATCAAATGATATATGGGTCAAATCTGGAGATGTACTAGAATTACTGAGTGATGGTGCAAATCTGAACATGGATTTAGAATTGATGAAGGATGTGCCCATCCAGTCAAGACTTCTAAATTTGGGCCTGCACTCAAGATTTCTGAGTTTAAATGTGAACATTCATTGAAGCTAAATAAGGAATGGTGCAAATGTCAACATGTGCTAAAGTTTACTAAATGAAGGAGCAAATATGAACATACACAAAAGTGGTAATTCATGATGTATTGTGAGACTTCTTGGTACCCGCTTCTGTGTGATGCTTGCAGTGGCATAATGGTGGCAATTCTTTATCTATTGTAGGCTAACTGTACATGATGATGCACAGCTATGATATAATGCTTTCACTGGAAAAGCATTGTTAGTTCTTAGCATTTTTATAAGATTGTTGCTACGCTGTCTGAGGCCTCAGCCTGTAAGATTAGCGCAACCAGTCTGATCCATCCATGCAGTCAGTCACCCTTTCATTCATTCATGTATTCATATAAACACCCATCTATCCATCCATGCACTCTTTTATTCAGTTGTTTCTCAGTGCATTCATTTATTCCTCAGATCATCCTTGCACCCATTCAACCATTATTTATCAACGCACTCAGTCATTCACTTGTTTATCAATCTCTCCATCTACTCATGCACCCATATGACAGTTTGCTCAATCTTCCATTCACTCACATGCCTATTCACACAAATAAACTTAACAATTAATAAAGAAGCCCTTTCACTTTCAAAATGTACTGACATTGTTTTTGCCAATGCTTATTCTATGTGATTCCACTCCCCGTGCACATTTCCCCCTCCCATTGTGTCTCTTTTTTGCCCTACTGCTGTCCTTGCCATTGTTTTTACTCATTGGATAGCCATGTGTTTTTTATGTGTCTGCTCCCATTTTCATTTTTGCACCGCTATCTCAACTCCTCTGCTTTTCACATGCCAGGCTATCTGTAATCTATGCTATGTATGCAATCTTTGAGTAAGGAATATGTCACGTCAAACCAGTAAGGTACCCCTTTACTGCATTCAATAACGTACTAAAGATCATTTCTAAAAAGTCAAAAAAATGTTCTTCTGCACCACACATTGGTAAAAAGATAATTGTCTTTACATACTCTTTTGAATTTTCACCATACTTTCTTTAGATCCACACACCACTCACAAACCCGATATTTTCATTATACTATGAATATTTTGTGCTGTGTACATTGCTAAGTCTTTTATTTTAATCTCGGAGAATAAAACAGAGTTCCCTAAGTTCTGACCATGTCTTGATCTTATCACCACATGTTCATCTTAATCGAAAGTATCACAAAGAGTCTTTAAATTGCAGGTTCACATTTTCTCATACTAACCTCACCTCACATAGGACTATTTTAGTGAAGCCATTGCATTCTCCCTAATTGTTTGTCCACCAACTATCTTGCCTGAAGTACTGCCTAGCAGCACTGTGTCAATATCACATTTCGGTGAGCACTTTAGGAGCAGCAGTGATCGTCTTTAGCTTTGTGGTGTCTTTTTATTGCTTTTGTTCAAGCCCAGTAGCCAAAGTACTATGGCACCTGGCATAAACTTTGGCTACCAGTGTTGATGCACATTGTATTCAAACCCTTATGCTCTGCCCATCATGCATTTCACTATTATTACCTTCAATCCTCGATGGAGGCATCTTAGATCTTTCTCATCTCTGTTGTTGATTGGCCAATGCTTCAAAAATAAATATATGTGTGGTTCCTTCCTTTCTGTGGCTGCTGCCACAATCTGGAATTTCATGCCTCTGAACCTGGAGACTCATACCATCCCCTGAGAATCATAGCACCCTTTCAGAGCCATAACATTCCTTGAAAGCTATAACTACTGGACAAGACCATGAATGTGATGGTTTTGGCACTCTGGAAGAGCCTCAAACATAAACGTTGTGTAGTGTATTTTCTTTTTTTCTGAACATCTCTTGTTTCCAGCTCCATATGTACAAAGCCTTCCATGTGCTCTAGCAATGTGACTGTATCTTATAACCTAATTATGAACATGTATATTTGGCTTTTTTGATGCAATAGAATTCCAGTGTTGTGTATTCCACTGTCGAATTCACTGTGACAGAAACCATTTTCTTTTTCCATGACTGTTGCTGGCCACTAAGACACGTGGGAAAAGTCTTTTTTGCTTCCTGTAAGCGTGGCATTCAAACTTGAAGACTTAATAGAGGAAAGGGAAGTTTAGTCCAAAGAAATTCAATAAGACCTTCCTACTAAATGTCCTGCTAATGAAGCTGATGGATTCCCCTGATAATGAGACAGGTGAGCAACCAATTGGATGACACTTACCTGACTTGCTATTGTAAAGCCCTAAAGATAACAATTTCCTTTGAACCGATCATGGCCATAGCTTTCTAAATGTTGTGCTGAGGATAGAAAGGTTTAAGCCTTTTTACTCTCTAATAACCATAAGATGAGCAGAGACCAGCAACTAGCTCAGTTTGTGCTTTGATGTGCACAAATTTGGATTTTCCTAACTCAGTAGTGAAAGAAAGTACTCATTTTATTAAAGACATAGAGGCAAGCATTATGCACTCGTTTCTTGCTATTTATTTTCATTTAGTAAAGTTGAAAGAAAAAACTACTTTCCCATAATGCGCTTCCTCTGAACAGGAACGGGCAACATGGTGAAAGGCTCCTCTAATGCTTAAAAAGGAGAACAACCCAGCACTGCCTCATTTCTTGATGCTAACTCATAGTCCATGAATAAAGGGTTAATGGACAGAAACAACAGAATTAATGCCAGTAGAAAGAGGACAACATTGTCCCTCACATAGTCCATCACATCTCCACAAACCTCTCTTTGGGAATCAGGGCACGTCACTGTTGAAGAATGGTCCGAAGAAACCTTCAGATGTTGGTGGCGCAGATGAGACTGGCGCCTGTGAGAAAGAAAAATAATTATATTTATATATGTGGGAGGACAATTAGTCAAGAGGCTGTATAATGTTCGCCCCCATGTCTTTAATAAAATCAGGACTTTCTTTAAATACTCAGTGAGGAAAATCAGATTTTCATTACAACACCGTAGGATCCATTATGTGTTTTCAAAGTCTCTCCACCACTGACAAAGAAACATGCTCTATCAGCTTACAATAAAATGTCCCAAATGTAGATACTCTTGATCAGTCAGCAGACCTGGGAATGTCCTCTAGCTTGACTCCTTACCAAAAAGCTTTAGAAGCCATTACACCCCTCACTGAATGGACTCTAGTATAAATCCCGACAACAGCCATAACTCACTTTATCCATCTACTAAAATTGACACTAGAAACCGGAGCATATGGTTTACAAACAGAAAAAAAAATGACATTGAGGATATTCATAGTACCTAATTATCATGAACATACTGCCTAATACAATGTACCACTCACACCTTGGAATGGGAAGGAAAGTAAGGGTATTCCATCAAGGTAGATGCATTCTTAGTATGCCTAAAGATAGTAAAATAGACCCCAGTGGGAGAAAAATTAATTGAAGTGGCAACTAATGATCCAACATTAGACACTCTTTTAAATGAGATCAAACAGAACAAATCAAACATAAAAACATCACCAACTTAGCATACATCTTTTGTGAAAGTGCATTAATATCCAGTGGTGGCTGGCTTGTACCAACGGTCATGGGGTGGGGGGCAACAAAAATAAAATGAATTCACTTACCTCCGCAGTGCGATGTCCTCCTCCCTCGGGTGTCTTCCAGGAAACTCCAGATGCAGTAAATTGCACTACCCAAACCTTGCCCTGCTTTCAAAGCATGAAAGCAGCACCAGGATTGGATAAAGCAGGCTCTCCCAGCACTCCTAAGAGCACTGGAGGCCTGCACTTTCTCTAGCCCAGCTATCTAAGTCAGTTAGGTTAGAGAACTTTAAAATGCGCATTTCTGGCTGACCATCCCAAGACGGCCGGCCAAACAGACATGCGCATTTTAAAGCACACAGCTCCCTGCTGCTGCCACTTGTCAGCTCTGGCCCCGCCGCCTCCTGACACTTAGTTCAGGACAGGTTGCTGAAAAATAAAACGGTAATTAATAAACTTTATTAGTTTTATTTTTCAGCCCGGGTGCTTGTGGGGTGACGCTCCTCCGATCAAACGGAGGAGCCGCCCCTGTTAATATCTGACCACAACCGGAAATAAGTGAAGAACCAAGTTCATATCCCACAAAGTTGAGTTGATGAGCATATCTAACTCCTTTAAGAAACCTGCACACACCCCTTGCCCATTGTATTTCCCTCCTAGGCGACCGCAGAGTCAGATAGACACAGTGGTTTGCACGGTTTGGGTGTGGGGCGAACTGCGACAGAGGGCGTGACTGGATCACTTATTCGCCCCATCAGTGCTGATTATAGGCCACCCCTCGATACCTGTAGCTATGGGCCCGGGCGTGTGGGGTCAGCTACATCAGCTGCAGCTAACACCTATGGGGTGGTGTGAGCACAGGGTACTTTTGCTACCCCGCAACAGGTGCTCCGGGATCCCACATCCTCACTCCTAGACACCTTGACCTATTATCAGCTGTGAGCAGCCCTGCGAGCCATCCACTATACTTTTCCGGAGGCCCCTCAGACATTCAGGGTGCTGGAAGCAAATCTCACAAATCCTTCCCAGCGCAGGCTTGTCGCACACCTCTATGCTCGAATGCAGGAGACTGCGCTGCTCCATACACCCACAGCCCCTCAAACATAGTCCGCTGACATAAACATCCCCAACAGCTTTCAATCCAGGACTCTTCCCCGAACTATAGGCTGCATTTAGTCCATTTTGAATATCGCACCCCTGAAAGAATGCATAGGATGGATCTGGCAGCTGATGCGAGCTGTGCATGCTGTGCTGCGCCTGATACCGACTTTCTACATGTGCCACTGGACTGCCCCAGAGTATGGCACTTCAGGTCTGCAGTCTTCGATGATGTTGCAAAGAGCACGTACCCGAGCGCTCACTGTGCTTTGCTTTACTTGGATATGTTAAGGAGGTTCCACCAGAGCTGTGCAAGCTGACCGCGATCTTGCTGCTGCTGGCCAAGCGCAGGGTGGCGATCTATTGGGGGAGGTGGCCAGCTCCTCAGAGGGCAAGGTGGCTTCAGGATGTTCCTTTTTGGCAAGAGCAGCTGGACGCTTACTGGGAGCTGATGCCTGCCCGATTTCGGTCCAAAGATATATGGTCTCCCTTTGAGTCATTTCAGAGAGCACATGAAGACACTGGCAATGCAGCCACCACTTCCCGGAACGCTGAACAAGCTGCGGCTGGCCTGAGGGTGTCCCCCCTTGTGCGGAGCCCCACTTTCTTGCCCTTATACTAGTGGGAGACTCCTCCTGTGACTGTCGCATTGAGAGATGCTGCAACAGTGGTCGCTATTACATATACAGGATACAACCCCTGCTGAGTGGCTGCTTTGTTTTCCCCTTATTTCACCCCCCCCCCCCCTTCCCAGCTACATGCTGCAAATTATGACATTATGTATATTGTCAGATTAATTGTACCTTGACTACAGACATTTTGTTGGTGTGTTGTCTTTTCGATGCAAAACTTCAATAAAAACAATTTTTTAAAAAGTAACCTGCACACAAGCGGGTGTTCACTCACTGGTTTATTACTTACGCTTTCATGACCTGCCTTATTGGCTGCCCTATAACCATTAATGGGGCAGTAGGATTTATTTTGGACAGCCAGAGAGGCTAGGAAATTGAGAATCGAGGTGACATCCGCTGAAACAAGATTGACATTCCTCTCCAGGGTCCAGCTAGCCCAAGTTGATTTGTATGCTTTGATTGTTCCTTGAGCCAAGGGAGCTCGGATAAATTTCAAATCTCCTACTGAAAGTCCTGGAAGATGTCAGGAACCTCTGAAAGCTCCATGCCATCAGGCTAAGGTTGCCTTCTAGAATTCAATCTTGTAGCAGGGATGGCAAGGAGGGAAGGAGGATTGGGAAATCTGATGCCAGGCCAACTCTAAGAGAGAAGGGTATCAAATTTGAGCTTTCAAGTGAGGTGCTTGCAGATCTGTGCTAGGCACCTGGAAAACATCAGAAAAGGAGGACGAGTGTATAGAACATCACATGACCAATCTCATAGAAAGACCACCAGAGCACCTGGGTCCAGCCTCCAGCTGCAATCATGTTTTACCTCTGCTGCTAAATAGGATGCAAAGAAATCTATCCTGAAGAGGCCTGAAAATGTGTTAAGACTGAAAACCCTGTGGATGTAACTCCCAATCTCCATAGTCCAATTGCACCCTTGAATACTAGTGCTCTACCCAACTGCCTGGACCTGGAGCGACACTTTGAAGAATTTGAGTGCTGAATTAAGAGAGGAACAAACATAGGCTGTGCTTTTTAATTCATATTAAACACCAGGAGTTTTGAACACCATGCATTCTCTGCATTTTAGACAAGTCAGCATCACAAAACTCATTATAAAGCATGTAGGTATCCATGTCAGCAGAATGAACATCATCATCATCACACCTGTCAAAGGCATTAGATATTGAATTGAAGGATCTCTTATGCATCTTGCATTTCCCCGACAGGCTAGAGGATCTAGGGTCATCGTCAGTGTGCTGTTGGACACTGTCAATCTTACAATCAAAATTGATCTTCCACGTTATGTACCACAGAATGCAAGTGCATTGATTTTCATTGTTATGATAACCTTTGCATTGTGCGTCACATCCAGAAAAAGTTGAACCCACAGCCAGCAGGCCTGAAAGCTGAAAGTGCTACCTACTTTCCCCAGCATGCATGTTCAGAGTATTTAAAATAGCTTTAGCCACAACAGATTCTACATCAGAGGCTACAGACGAAAGATAAAGAACTCACCTTATGAGCGGACTTAGAGACTGATAGATCAATAAACTCACATTCGTTTTTCCTAACTATTTCTTCCTCACTTAACTCCGCACCCTAACCTCTGGAGTCATCTTATTTATTCTCCATATTTACTGATTAAAAATATATCAGAAAGCACATCAACACCTCATCAGGGGTAGTAAGCGCTATATAAATACAATTACAATTACATAATTCAAAATGTATATTTTCAAAAATTAATATCCATCTCAATCAATCGGAAAAATGCAGGCTCAAATTCTTGGTTGAAATCCACAGCACTGAGCTATAGAGCTCTATACTCCTAATCACAAAGCAGGCTGTAGTGTCTTCCTCAGCCCTGGAGCATGCAGATGAAATACACCACATGGGAGCTGTGGTCAAACCTTCTTCAGCATACACTTGCACACTGAACATTACATCATACTCTTTATTGACCACACCCTGACACATCCCCGCCTATTATGCAGTTCCTGTCTAGAATCCACCCCAGAGCCACAAGAGTCCTAGTGCGTATAGTCTCAATATGCTACATCTCCCCCTTTGTTAAGTGGCAAACAGCATTGAAAATCACATCTCTTCAATTAGTCGCTGAGGCACTCGCACTTGTCTGCCTGCTTGGGTAATCCGAGATGATCGAGGTCCACCCTGATCGGGCAACGGCAACTTAGGCTCAGGTGCTTGAGCTGGACATGCTGGATGGGCCACCTCACACGTGGTTTCAGAACTTGACAAATGTCAAAGGTAGGTGTTTAAAATGTGATGTGTCCCGAGTGATAGTATGTCCTGGATGATGTGTATCACCATATGTCCTTTACATGCCACAACCTATAGAGGATCAGCGGCAAAAGGAATGTCTGTTTTCTGTTTTCGTCTCTGTTCAACCAGTACCTAGTCTCCTTCATCAAAGACTGTTTCCTGTGCATGGCGACGCTGGTCTGCATATGTTTTCATTTTCCTTTTCCGAGTCACTGATTGAGCCGAGGTCCATTGAGGTAGTTTTGTTCTCCCAAATAGTAAGATGGCAGGACTCTCACCATTTGAGGAGTGAGGAGTTGATCAATAGGCACGGAGGGCCTGACACCAAGCTTGGTCCAGTTTGATTCCTTCCATGGACGCTCTTTGAATGACTCTCTTGAGGGTGCCCAGGAATCGTTCAACTAGACCGTTGACTTGGGGCTAGAGAGGTGTACTCTTTTGGTGTTTTACATTGAGTTGAACAAGGAATTCTTTGTACTCTCTGCTATTATAGGACGGGCCGTTGCCTGATTTGAGAATTTCAGGAATGCCCATGTTGCAAAGATGTTATCAAGTAATTCTATGTCTTTGTCATGAGTTATTGAAAATATGTCTTCCATCAAAGGAAAATGCGAATATTCGTCAATGACCGCCATGAGATGGTTTCTATTTTCTAAAGGCCCAAAGAAGTCAACAGCAACCCTCTCCCAAGCATTGGCAGCTAGGTCAGACATTGTCACTGAGTGCTGTGTCAATTTAGGAGATAAACAATTGCAAATGCGGCACGCCTTCAGCTCCTTCTCGACTTGCTCATCTAGCTGAGGGAATCACACTCAATCTTGTAGGGCTCTTTTGGTGGCTACAATGCCACGGTGTCCTTCATGTGTGAGCTCGATAACCCGTTATCTTAGGCTTTCAGGTTTGACGATTCTCGAGCCTCTTAGGATCACGCCTTCTTGGGTGGCTGATAGCTCAACCTTTACATTTTTTAATTTTTTGAAATTTGACATAGTCTGCAAGAGGCCTGGCACTTCTTCTCCATAATTGTGTAGCAATAATTTCTGATGACGATCAAGTCTTTATCAGTGTTGGTGGCAGCAATGATGTGTGCCACTGACAGAGCCGCTGGTGTGCTGGATCTCACGATGAAGTTGAGATATGCTTCAGCTGTCTTCGATGTGGAACAGTGAAGCTGTAGTGGCACTCATGAAAAGTAATCTGCTGGGTTTTGATCTTTCCCCGGTTTGTGCACAATCTCATAGTCATGTAATGTAATGTAATGTAATGTAATTTATATTTATCAAGCGCATTATCACCAGCAGGTCTCTAAGCGCTACCAGAGGGGGCACCTATCCATGTTAGTAGAGGAGTAGCAGATGTTAAATGATGCCCCAGGCTTCTAAGAAAAGTACTGTCTTCAGCTTCTTTCTAAAGGGGAGGAGGTTCACTTCCTTGCGTAGATTTACCGGGAGATTATTCCAAAGCTGAGGGATTGATGTTGAGAAGGCTCTTCCTCCTACGGAAGACAGGCTGAAACGGGGGCAGACCAATAGGCAGGCCTCTGCTGACCGGAGCACCCTACTAGGGACGTAGTTAGCTAGACGGTCTTTGATATAACTTGGGGCTTGACCATACATGGTTTTATGAGCAATGCAGAGACCTTTAAACTTAATTCTCTGCCTGACCGGGAGCCAATGTAGCTCATGTAGCAGAGAGGTGGCGTGTGCTCGTCTCGGCATTCTGAAAATTAATCTAGCCCCGTCATTCATAACAACCTGTAGTCTGGCGAACAGTTTTTGCGGGAGGCTGTTATACAGGGAGTTACCATAGTCCAGACGCGACAGTATCATTGCTGAGACCGCCCATCTGAGTGTGGAGAAGGTGAGAAGAGGGGCCAGTTTCCGCAACTGTCTCAGCAGGCCGACACAGGTTCCCACTACTGCCGACACCTGTTGTATCATGGATAGCTTGGCATCAATTTTGATGCCCAGGCTTTTCACGGCCACAGCCGGTTCCGGAAAAGGGCCAAGTTCTTGTGGCCAAAAGAGATCGTTCCATGGATTGGATGCTGTGGTGACGGCCAGTACCTCAGTCTTGTCTGGATTAATTTTAAGGGAATTGGCCGTCATCCAATTAACAGTGAATTTTAAAATATTTTGCATCCTTAGATGGGCCGTCGGCGAGCTGTCGATCTGGATGATGATTTGGGTGTCATCGGCATAGTTAAAGATCCGGCACTCCATCTGGTTTAGTGCGGATATCAAGGGCTGGAGGTAGGCGTTAAAAAGGAGGGGTGACAATGCCGAGCCCTGAGGTACCCCACAGGAGAGTGTGCCTGGGTCTGATACCAGATCAGCTAGCTGAACTCTCTGTGAGCGATCCTTAAGATCCTTGAAGTCTTAACCCCCACTTCTCAATGCGAGGGGGCATCCTGGCCTTCGGGTTTCTGAAAATTGTGAGTAACTCCTGGTGGTCTGTGACAACAGAAATCATTTTCCGTAGATGAATACATGAAAATGTTTGCAGGCCCACACCACAGCCAGACTCTCCTTATTCGGCTGAAAGTAGGCACGTTCTGTCTCAGACAGGCTCCAACTGGCAGATGCCACAATGTGTCTCTGGGCATTCGGCTGGTCATTGTGTTGAGCAAGGATTGCCCCTAGCCCTACTGGGCTCACATCAACCATTATTTCGGCATGTAACTTAGGGACAAAGTAGGCCATTTCAGTTGCATTCTCAATTGCATACTTAATGTCTCTGAAACTCTTGTCACATTCCGGAGACCATTTTAGCTGTACATTCCGCTTTGGCAAGTCTCTTAATGGAGCACTCACTGTAGCAAAGTTGCGAACGTATCTTGAGCAATAACTGGCCATGCCTAGAAAGAATCGCAGCATGGTAACATCCTTGGTGGGGGGTGGGGGGGAGTGAGTGCTTTCACCTTGTCTGGGTCTGAAGTCATTCCCCCATCTGAGAATATTTACCCAAAAAAATTGAGTTTGGTTTTGTGACACTCGCACTTTGCAGGATTCAGAGTGTGACCTGCATCAGTAAGTAACTGGCACACTTGGTTGAGAGCTTTGTCGTGTTCTTGTAGTGTTTTCCCAAAAACCAGTATGTCATCACTGTAATTAAAAGCATGTGTAACAGGTTGAATTACTCGGCGAATAACATCCTGAAATATTTCAGCAGTCGAAGATACTCCAAAAGTCAGTCTCTTATATTTGAATAAGCCAACGTGAGTTGAAAAGGTAGTAAAATACCTGCAGTTCTCCTCCTGTTCGAGTTCATGGTATCCTTTATTCAGATCAAGACAGGAAAATACCTTGGCTCCATTCTATTTCATGATCATATCTGCTATGTGAGGACCAGGGTATCTTTCCCTTTCAATGGCTTTGTTTGCTTGGCACATATCAACGCAGATGCGCACTGGCCCGCTACTGTCCTTTTTTGGCACTACTATTATGGGCGAAACCCATGGCGTGGGACCTGTACAGCGTTCAATGATGTCATGCTTTAAAAGTGCTTCCAGTTCGTTCTCTACAGCTTTTTGCAGATGAAAAGCAACTCTACGATGTCCCTGAGCAACAGGGCGAATGTCCTCATTGATATGAAGCTGTACCTTCATTTTCTTATGTTTTCCCAGGCCATAGAAACACAATGGCAATTGGCTTGTGATCTCCGACTGAGCACAGAGGTTGCAGTTGAGGGATATCAATCCCATGTCAGTGCCGGTAGCAAAACTGAGCAAACAGGGACTCTACGAAGTCCCTTGTGGAAAATGAATGGTGGCTTGTACCTATTTTTTTTTGTGTTGCATTATCGCTGTAAACAACCCTTAGCTTTGCAATAGTTCAGATGCGGCCCAGGTGTATACCTTCATGCCTGATGGAGTGAGGCGAGGCATGGGAGACAGGCTGTTAAACTTTTCCACTGACATGATATTATTCGATGCACCACTGTCTATGATGAAAGTTGTTGGGTGATCATTCACTTTCAATGTGATTTTGGGACAGTGTCCAAATGAAGTTTGTCACTTTGTTTGGTGAATTTCCTTTGAACTGTGGTCTTCTTTAAAAGGAGCTAACCCTACATGTGCATGCCGCACTTTGGTAGATACCGTCAGCGCACACCCATCTTCTTCATCGGTACTTGATGAGCTTGACGACGACTTATCTAGCCTTGTTTCCACTTGTCGTAGCTGATGTTGCTTTTTGGTTTTGTGGGCATGGCAAGAGTGCTTTTGGAACATTATTGCGGCAATTTGTCTTTCCATCATGACGCACTTGATTTTTTCTTAGCTTGGCACACAGTTATGAAATGGTTCTGTTTCCACAACCTTAGCAGATCTGCCCAATGGCTGGACATTCACCTTCATGGGGAAATGAAAATCTGCATTGGAAGCATACCTTTGATTTCTTTAAAGATGTCAACATACTTGCATCTGTTTTTGCTTGTGCTTTCTTTTTACGGTCAGGGCCGATTCATTGTGGGCCGTTTCCGCTTCCATATCAGCAGCTTGTCTGCTCATTCTTCTGCTCTCGCTGTGTAGGAGAGTAGGATCTGCCTCTTATGTTGCCCCCACTTTTTTTCTGATGTTTACACTGGTTTCTGGCTATAGTCTGGCTGGGTCCCTGCTAATCAGGGCCCCAGCCTCTCTGTTCTCTCTAAACGACTTGGAGTGCACTCTAGGTGCACTAGTGATTGGATGCTGTGGTTCCTTATGAGTCCCTAGTATATGGTACCTTAGGTGCTAAGGGCATAGGTACTTCACAGGCCTACCAGGGGCTGCAGCATGTATTATGCCACCCCTGGGAAGCAGACTAAATCTGACACCACAGGCCTGCTACTGCAGCCTGGGTGAGGAAGTGCTAGCACCCCTCACTGAGATATAGGTCCCCTATATCTCTCCTGCACACACATATAAACCTATCAGTCACCCCTAAGGCAGGCCCTATCAATCCTGAGGGCAAGGTGCTTGGCTTCTATGTGAGGGGGTGCCTCTGCCTGAGCAGGGCCCCTCTGCAGCTCTCAGAGTCCATTCTCTGGTGCTGTTTGTGGATGCGGTTAAACCATATACTTTTAAGTGCATTATATCCTCGCGGTAAAATGCTAACTTTGGAATGGCTGCATCGAAACATGTCGTGTTTGGTGTTAAACATCTTGGAATACTACCCCCCCGCCAGTCCTGGCGGCGGGGGTAGCATTCCACCCTTCTAGAGGGATAGACATGTACCTACTGTGGAAACGCGGTAGAATCCTGCAGAGCCCTGGCATCACAAAATGGATGCCACCAGTCACAGACACTGGGCTGCCCTCCTGCTGATGACCAACACTTGCAGTGGAGGAAGCCCAACAATAGATATCCTGTCCCAAGGGGTGTGACCACCTCCCAGACAGGGTTTAGTGTATTGGGGCTGGGTGGGTGCACTCTTAGAGTGCTTTGAAGTCCTGCACTGGGGGAGCAGAAGGCTCCTCTGTGCATACCCCAGTTCAAACCGGCTCAGGGGCTACCTGCCCCTGCTCTGGCGTGAAACTGGACAAAGGGAAGTGGGTGTAGCCGCCCACTCCCCTGACCCTCCCATAGGTAGGGTCATAGAGCTAGTCCCTCCCTTTCTTTTAGTATAAGAGGGGGAACCTGTGCATAGCACCCTAGATTTCCCTGGACGACGCTCTGAAAATGAATCCCGGACCTTCGACGTTCCACTACCTTTGGAAGACTGAAGAATCTCCCTTGGAGTCAAGGAGTGACTCCCCTGCTTGGCAGGCACCTAAAACTACAAACGACGGTCGCAAACTACGCCGCTCCCGCCGGAGTCCGAAGTCCCTGCAGCCCAAGAAGTGGATTTCCTGACTTCTCAAAGGCCATCGTGAGTCCCCAGCGAAGCTGAGGCCAGTGGACCCCAAGAGTGACGAGGAACCGCGACCCCTGGGTACCGTGCACTATTGTCGAGTGCAACCCCTTCACAACGCTCCACAAACTTGTGCTTTGGACCACGTGTGGTCGTAGCCTCCAGCAAGAATCCCTCTGAATATCAGAGGCCTACCACGTCCCGAGAGACCGTGGGCCCCTGTGAGCAAATCCTCCCGAGGCGTCTTCGCGATCCCTTGCCAGCCGGCTTGTGGGTCCCCAGAAGACTTTCTAAAGAAACCAAAGGGCTCCCCTGGTTGCTCCAGGCCTGCCCTGACTTACCCTCGCTGGGTGAGTCCCCCAGATCTTGCTGGTCTGCGCCTTTGCCTCTTCACATTTTCCCCGAGACTTGCTGTTACCAAGGCTTGTTGGCTCCAATCGAGTCGCCGACACCGCAGTAAGCCGCAGACATCGTGGGACACGCCGAATCCAGCTCCTGGTCATCGTCGACACCTCCTGGACCTCGTGGCTGAAGAGTCAAGGCACCCGCGAACGACCTGAATCTTGCGACGACGGTGGGCATCCATCTTCCTTGCCCCGAGTCACTGCCAAGTGACTTTGAACACTGTCCCCTCTGCTTTCAGGTCTTCCATCTTCTGAATCCAGGCTTGGATTCCTCCGGACACTTCTCCTGTCGCCGCAAGCAGCAAGTCTTCACTGGCTCCCATTGAAAACGACGCCGCGACCCGACACCAAAGAACACCTATGCACCCGGCTCCCCTGGGTGAGGTAACTTCAGCACTACGGTGCTCCTGTGGGTGTGGGCCCTAGAACTACTTACCCTGTAAGTGACTTGCTTGTAGCTACCCTAGAAGTGCCCTAAAACTCTTATTGTCTAAGTGCGACAATTGAGCTGACTCGTACAGGGTTCGCGTCTGTGTTAGACACACCGCGTCCATCTCCCTTGCAACTCTATCTGTAACCGCGTCCTTCGACTCGTACAAGGACCGATCGGTGTGTTCGCCTCGAACACGCAAGGGACCTTTAACATTGAAATCTCAATCGCGTCTGTGCGCATAGACTCGTACAGGACTCGCACCGGTGCCAGGACACCGCGTCCGTCCCCTGTGGGTCTCCTACAACTACCTGGGGTGGTTCTTGGGGGTCCCTCGATTCTAGATGCCCTAGACCTAGGTCTAGTCAAACTAAGATTGTGATATTCGATTGTGCTAAACTTATTTTGATAACATTTGACTTGTACATATGTTCCTGACTTCTAATCTCATAAAGAGATTAGTAGAGAGTGTTTATTAATAAATACATATATATTTGATATATATCCCTGTGTGGTGTCTTTTCATTTGGTGATTCAAGAGATTGTGTGGTAAAACAAGCTGCTTTACATTCCTTCAAGACTTAGCCTGAAGGCTGCTCTCCACAGCTACCACTAGGATAGCTTTCTATAAAGGTTGTCTTAAACCTATCTACCATAAGAGTCAAATTGTTCTGGTGCAAGGTGTCCACTTTAATTAGTGAACAGCATATACCAGGCCAACTTCTCACATTGGTGGGCAGCGTGTGGGATTCCAGCTTGCTATTGTTTTACCAGAAAATCTCTATTTGAATTACTAACTGAAAACCACTATAGGTACTTAAGGTACATATAAAGTCAAGGTTAGTATCAATAAGTTCTACTGAACTTAGATGCAAAGGGATAGCACACCCTTTCTACAGCTCAAGCTAGTATCAGTAGGCCACAAACTAGTGTAGGTAGTACAACACTGCACAACACTAGAATGTCCTTAAAGGGTGGAACCAGTGGATCCACTCAGCCTCAGTATAAGGACATGGCTTTCTCTGACTTGAGAGCCATGTGTGTTGAAAGACACCTGAGGCTAGGACAGAGTCCCTCCACCCTACACCTGATAGATCTGCTGACAGCAGATGATCTTAGATTGGCTCTAGGAGCTAATGGGTCTGAATCAGTGAGTGGGTCAATTACAGTATCTGGGTCAGATGATGAAAATCAGAATGACCAAGACTCTGTGATTGAAGGGCCAGGCCTCAAGGGGCCTGAAAAGGACAGAGGAATTCTCCCTAAGAGAGCTGACAGAGTGGAGGAGAGGCATAGGTCCCCTTCCAGGGAATATGACCACTCTTATCACTCTGGCAGAGAATTTGTCCACCAGAGGAACTCATACTTTCCCATAAGAGAGACCTCCTCTGAAAGAATGTGCAAACTGCTGCAGTATGAGGAAGCAAGAGTTGCCCTCAGAACCAAGCAGTTGGCACTGGATAGAGAAGCCCTGGAGATCCAGAGAGCTTCTAGAAGAGAGGGGTTAGAACCCCTTGGTGGCAGCAACAGTGTCCCTAGAGGCAGAGAATCTATTCCAGACCATAGGAACCTGAGCAAGGTTGTTCCTCCCTACCAGAGTGGGGATGATATCCACAAGTGGATAACTGCTATGGAGAGGGCCTGTAGAGTACAGCAGGTCCCCCAAAAGCAGTGGGCAGCAATCTTGTGGCTCTCCTTTTCAGACAAAGGTAGAGACAAGCTCCTCACTGTTAGAGAAGAGGATCCTGATGATTATGAAGTCCTGAAGAGTGCACTGATAGATGTGTTTGGCTTAACCACTGAGCAGTACAGGTTGAAGTTCAGAGACACCCAGAAGGCACAGACTCAAGACTGGGCTGACTTTGTTGATTGTGCAACCAAGGCTCTGGAGGGTTGGCTGGTTGGCAGTAGGGTTACTGATTTCAAGGGATTGTATAATCTGATGATGAGAGAACAGATCCTTAATAATTGCCAGAACCAGTTGTTGCATCAATACCTGGTGGACTCCGATCTGACCTCTCCCCAAGAATTGGGAAAGAAGGCAGACAAATGGGTCAGAACCAGGGTGAGGCAGAAACCCCAGAACCAAGGGGGTGACACCAAGAAGCAAGATCCTAAGGGCTCTGAGAAAGGTGGGGATAAGTCAAAAGACTAGAAGTCTTCACAAGGGCCCCAAAAATCTGCATCTGGTGGGGAGTCACAATCCAACAAGGGAAAAGGCCAAAAGAAGCCCTGGTGCAAATTCTGTAAACAGAAAGGGCACTGGACTTCTGATTGTAACAAGTCCAAAGACCAAACCACCACCACTCCTGCCCCTAAGGCAACTGTTCCCCCTAGCTCAGCTACTGGTGGAGGTGGTACACAGAATAAGGGTGTAGTAGGGTTGACCCTGGGTTCTGAAGTGGACTCTGACCTAGTCAGAGTGCCCACTCAGGCAATGCTGATTTGTGAGGGAGACCTTAATATGTCCTTCCTAGTAAGCCCCAGTAATCTGGGCAAATACAAACAGCAGCCTGTAATAAATGGCAAACAGGCTTTGGCATTTAGGGACACAGGTGCTAGTGTCACCATGGTGGCAGAGGATCTTGTGGACCCTGGACAGATCATCCTGGGCGAAGTGTACCAGGTGACCAATGCAAGCAATGTCAAGACCAACCATAGTCTGGCAGTTGTGAATTTCTCCTGGGGAGGGGTAACTGGCCTCAAAAGGTTGTAGTCAGTGCAGACCTCCCTGTCGAATGTCTATTGGGCAATGATCTAGAGACTTCAGCCTGGTCTGAAGTAGAGTTATGGACTCATGCTGAGATGTTGGGCATCCCTGCAGAGGTATTTGCTGTGACCAGGTCACAAGCAAGAATGCATAACACTGAACCAGCTCTGGATCCTGGAACAATGGACCAGATGCTTCCCAAGAGGAGGAGCAGTAGGGTAAAGGCAGTGCCTTCCCTCTGTCTCAGATCACAGATTCACCCCCAGAGGGAGGTGAAGCAGATCCTGAAGAAGGAACTGCCCCAGAGGGACTTGAGCCTCATCAGGTTGAGTTCTTGGGGGCAGGGGGCCCTTCTAGGGAAGATCTGAGTAAGGAGCAACAGTGCTGCCCCTCCCTTGAACCCCTCAGACAGCAGGCTGCTGCTGAGGCTACTGGGAGTGCTAGTGGGTCCCATAAAGTTTATTGGGATGAGGGGCTCCTATATTCTGAGGGTAGAGATCCAGCCCCTGGAGCCACCAGGAGGATGGTAATACCTCAGAGGTTTAGGGGTTCCTCTTGACCCTAGCACATGATATCCCTTTGGCAGGTCACTTGGGCCAAAACAAGACCTGGGACAGGCTTGTCCCACATTTTCATTGGCCACATAGGTCAGAGGACACAAAGGAGTTTTGTCGCTCCTGTGTCACATGCCAAGCCAGTGGTAAGGCAGGTGGCACAACAAAGGCCCCCTGATACCACTACCTGTGGTGGGGGTACCCTTTGAAAGGGTAGGGATTGACATTGTTGGTCCCCTTGACCCTCAAACTGCATCTGGGCACAGGTTTATCCTGGTGGTAGTGGATCATGCCACCAGGTACCCAGAAGCAATTCCCCTGAGGACCACCACAGCCCCTGTGGTGGCAAGAGCCCTCATTGGAGTTTTCTCCAGAGTGGGTTTTCCAAAGGAGGTCATTTCTGACAGAGGTACCAACTTCATGTCAGGATATCTGAAAGCAATGTGGAAGGAGTGTGGTGTAACTTATAAGTTCACCACCCCCTATCACCCACAATGCAACGGTTTAGTTGAACGCTTCAACAAAACCTTGAAAGGAATGATTAAAGGACTCCCAGAGAAGCTTAGGCGGAAATGGGACCTTCTTCTTCCTTGCCTGTTGTTTGCATACAGAGAGGTTCCACAGAAGGGGGTTGGCTACAGCCCATTTGAGCTTCTGTTTGGGCATCCTGTGAGAGGTCCACTGTGTTTGGTAAAAGAGGGCTGGGAGTTACCTCTCAAGCCCCCAAACAAGATGTGATGGACTATGTACTTGGTCTCCGCTCCCGGATGGCTGAGTACATGAAAAAGGCAACCAAAAACCTGGAGGCCAGCCAAGAATTACAAAAAGTTTGGCATGACCAAAAGGCTGTACTGACTGTATACCAGCCAGGACAGAAGGTGTGGGTATTGGAGCCTGTGGCCCCAGCAGCCCTCCAGGACAAGTGGTGTGGCCCCCATACAATAGTTGAACAGAAGGGAGAAGTCACCTACCTGGTGAATCTTGGAACTCCCAGGAGCCCCCTGAGGGTGCTCCATGTCAACAAATTAAAGCCATATGTTGACAGGGCTGACATGGGCTTACTCATGGCAACTGATGAGGAACAGGAGGAGGAGATTGACCCTCTCCCTGACCTGCTCTCTCAGAACCCTGATGATGGGTCAGTAGATGGTGTTGCTTTGGCAAGCAGCCTCACTGACCATCAGCAAACTGAGTGCAGACAAGTTCTGCAACAGTATAGACATATGTTTAGCCTGACCCCTAGTCAGACTTCCTGGTCCACCCTATGAGGTGGACACTGGAGACAGTCTGCCTGTCAAGAATAAAATCTACAGGCAACCTGACCATGTCAGGGACTGTAGCAGGACTGAAGTCCAGAAAATGTTGGAGCTTGGTGTAATTGAGCCTTCAGATAGCCCTTGGGCTAGCCCAGTAGTCCTGGTACCCAAGCCTCATACCCAGGGTGGTAAGAAAGAAATGAGGTTTTGTGTAGACTACAGAGGCCTCAATGCAGTCACTAGGACTGATGCCTATCCCATACCAAGGGCAGATGAGCTGATTGATACTTTGGCCTCGGCCAAGTATCTAAGCACGTTTGACCTGACAGCTGGCTACTGGCAGATCAGGTTAGCTGATGATGCAAAAGCCAAAACAGCATTTTCGACCCCTGGTGGGCACTACCACTTTGTGGTGACGCCCTTTGGATTGAAAAATGCACCTGCCACTTTTCAGAGGTTGGTGAATAAAGTTCTGACAGGGATAGAAACTTATTGCTCAGCTTATCTAGATGATATTGCTGTCTTTAGTTCCTCCTGGCAGGATCACCTGGTCCACCTCAGGAATGTTTTGGAGGCCCTGCAGAAGGCAGGCCTCACTATCAAGGCCACTAAGTGCCAGATAGGGCAGAGTCAGGTTGTATACCTGGGCCACCTTGTGGGTGGAGGCCAGGTTCAGCCTTTACAGAGCAAAATCCAAACCATAATGGAATGGGTTGCTCCAACCACCCAGACACAGGTGAGAGCCTTCTTAGGCCTGACTGGGTACTATAGGAGGTTTGTCAAGGGATATGGATCTATAGTGACCCCCTTGAATGATCTGACCTCAAAGAAAATGCCAAAAAGGTTCAGTGGACAGCTAGCTGTCAGAAGGCATTTGAAGACCTAAAGCAGGCCATGTGCACTGCCCCCATCTTACAGAGTCCAGACTACACCAAAAAGTTCATTGTCCAAACAGATGCTTCTGAGCTGGGTGTGGGAGCTGTACTGTCTCAACTGAATGATGAAGGTCAAGACCAGCCAGTAGCTTTTATTAGCAGAAGGCTAACCCCTAGAGAGAAACGTTGGTCAGCTATAGAGAGGAGGCCTTTGCTGTGGTGTGGGCCCTGAAGAAGCTGAGGCCATACTTGTTTGGCACTCACTTCATAGTTCAGACTGACCACAAGCCCCTCCTATGGCTTAAACAGATGAAAGGTGAAAACCCAAAACTTTTGAGGTGGTCCATTTCCCTACAGGGGATGGACTATACAGTGGAACATAGACCTGGGACCCAACATGCCAATGCAGATGGACTCTCAAGGTATTTCCACTTTGAACACGAAGACTCAACTGGTCAAGGTTAGTTTAGTGTCCCTGCGTTTGGGGGGGTTGTGTAGGAGAGTAGGATCTGCCTCTTATGTTGCCCCCACTTTTTTCTGATGTTTACACTGGTTTCTGGCTATAGTCTGGCTGGGTCCCTGCTAATCAGGGCCCCAGCCTCTCTGTTCTCTCTAAACGACTTGGAGTGCACTCTAGGTGCACTAGTGATTGGATGCTGTGGTTCCTTATGAGTCCCTAGTATATGGTACCTTAGGTGCTAAGGGCATAGGTACTTCACCAGCCTACCAGGGGCTGCAGCATGTATTATGCCACCCCTTGGAAGCAGACTAAATCTGACACCACAGGCCTGCTACTGCAGCCTGGGTGAGGAAGTGCTAGCACCCCTCACTGAGATATAGGTCCCCTATATCTCTCCTGCACACACATATAAACCTATCAGTCACCCCTAAGGCAGGCCCTATCAATCCTGAGGGCAGGGTGCTTGGCTTCTATGTGAGGGGGTGCCTCTACCTGAGCAGGGCCCCTCTGCAGCTCTCAGAGTCCATTCTCTGGTGCTGTTTGTGGATGCGGTTAAACCATATACTTTTAAGTGCATTATATCCTCGCGGTAAAATGCTAACTTTGGAATGGTTGCATCGAAACATGTCGTGTTTGGTGTCAAACATCTTGGAATACTACCCCCCCACCAGTCCTGGCGGCGGGGGTAGCATTCCACCCTTCTAGAGGGATAGACATGTACCTACTGTGGAAACGCGGTAGAATCCTGCAGAGCCTGGCATCACAAAATGGATGCCACCAGTCACAGACACTGGGCTGCCCTCCTGCTGATGACCAACACTCGCAGTGGAGGAAGCCCAACAATAGATATCCTGTCCCAAGGGGGTGTGACCACCTCCCAGACAGGGTTTAGTGTATTGGGGCTGGGTGGGTGCACTCTTAGAGTGCTTTGAAGTCCTGCACTGGGGGAGCAGAAAGCTCCTCTGTGCATACCCCAGTTCAAACCGGCTCAGGGGCTACCTGCCCCTGCTCTGGCGCGAAACTGGACAAAGGGAAGTGGGTGTAGCCGCCCACTCCCCTGACCCTCTCATAGGTAGGGTCCTAGAGCTAGTCCCTCCCTTTCTTTTAGTATAAGAGGGGGAACCTGTGCATTGCACCCTAGATTTCCCTGGACGACGCTCTGAAGACGAATCCCGGACCTTCGACGTTCCACTACCTTTGGAAGACTGAAGAATCTCCCTTGGAGTCAAGGAGTGACTCCCCTGCTTGGCAGGCACCTAAAACTACAAACGACGGTCGCAAACTACGCCGCTCCCGCCGGAGTCCGAAGTCCCTGCAGCCCAAGAAGTGGATTTCCTGACTTCACAAAGGCCATCGTGAGTCCCCAGCGAAGCTGAGGCCAGTGGACCCCAAGAGAGACGAGGAACCGCGACCCCTGGGTACCGTGCACTATTGTCGAGTGCAACCCCTTCACAACGTTCCACGAACTTGTGCTTTGGACCACGTGTGGTCCTAGCCTCCAGCAGGAATCTCTCCGAAGATCAGAGGCCTACCACGTCCCGAGAGACCGTGGGCCCCTGTGAGCGAATCCTCCCGAGGCATCTTCGCGATCCCTTGCCAGCCGGCTTGTGGGTCCTCAGAAGACTTTCTAAAGAAACCAAAGGGCTCCCCTGGTTGCTCCAGGCCTGCCCTGACTTACCCTCGCTGGGTGAGTCCCCCAGACCTTGCTGGTCTGCGCCATTGCCTCTTCACACTTTCCCCGAGACTTGCTGTTACCAAGGCTTGTTGGCTTCAATCGAGTCGCCGACACCGCAGTAAGCCGCAGACATCGTGGGACATGCCGAATCCAGCTCCTGGTCATCGTCGACGCCTCCTGGACCTCGTGGCTGAAGAGTCAAGGCACCCGCGAACGACCTGAATCTTGCGACGATGGTGGGCATCCATCTTCCTTGCCCCGAGTCACTGCCAAGTGACTTTGAACACTGTCCCCTCTGCTTTCAGGTCTTCCATCTTCTGAATCCAGGCTTGGATTCCTCCGGACACTTCTCCTGTCACCGCAAGCAGCAAGTCTTCACTGGCTCCCATTGAAAACGACGCCGCGACCTGACACCAAAGAACACCTATGCACCCGGCTCCCCTGGGTGAGGTAACTTCAGCACTACGGTGCTCCTGTGGGTGTGGGCCCTAGAACTACTTACCCTGTAAGTGACTTGCTTGTAGCTACCTTAGAAGTGCCCTAAAACTCTTATTTTCTAAGTGCGACAATTGCGCTGACTCGTACAGGGTTCGCGTCTGTGTTAGACACACCGCGTCCATCTCCTTTGTAACACTATCTAGAACTGTGTCCTTCGACTCGTACTGAGTCCGATCGGTGTTCGCCTCGAACACACAAGGGGCCTGTAACATCGAGACCTCCATTGCACTGACTCGCACAAGGTTCGCGTCTGTGTTAGACACAACGCGTCCATCTCCCTTGCAACTCTATCTGTAACCGCGTCCTTCGACTCGTACAAGGACCGATCGGTGTGTTCGCCTCGAACACGCAAGGGACCTTTAACATTGAAATCTCAATCGCGTCTGTGCGCATAGACTCGTACAGGACTCGCACCGGTGCCAGGACACCGCGTCCGTCCCCTGTGGGTCTCCTACAACTACCTGGGGTGGTTCTTGGGGGTCCCTCGATTCTAGATGCCCTAGACCTAGGTCTAGTCAAACTAAGATTGTGATATTCGATTGTGCTAAACTTAATTTGATAACATTTGACTTGTACATATGTTCCTGACTTCTAATCTCATAAAGAGATTAGTAGAGAGTGTTTATTAATAAATACATATATATTTGATATATATACCTGTGTGGTGTCTTTTCATTTGGTGATTCAAGAGATTGTGTGGTAAAATAAGCTGCTTTACATTCCTTCAAGACTTAGCCTGAAGGCTGCTCTCCACAGCTACCACTAAGATAGCTTTCTATAAAGGTTGTCTTAAACCTATCTACCATAAGAGTCGAATTGTTCTGGTGCAAGGTGTCCACTTTAATTAGTGAACAGCATATACCAGGCCAACTTCTCACACGCAGCCTTCAGCATTTTTTCAAAACTGCGTGTTTCTCTCAACATTCGCCTTCTCAGCGAATAGGGAAGGCAGCCATCGATGATTCTGAGATGCATGGCTTGTTTGTTGGTAAAGTCACAGAACTTGCAGCGCTTAATGAGTGTATCAAGTCTTTCAACAAACTCAACCATTATTTCACCAACCTGTTGTCATGCTTGGTTGAAGATGTATCTTTCATAGTCGAAATTCGGCATTGGGTTGAACTTGGCCTCCAATGCTTCCTTTACCTTTTGGTATGATTTTGCTTCAGTTTGAGAAATCTCCTTTAGCGCTTCTCTTTCACCCCATCACCTGCAAGGTTTTTCAGGTATTTAATGATCTTCTTTCCATCTTCTTCTAGCGCATCTAAGAAGTCATTGAATGTCTCGATCCACTCAGCACACGTGGCACCAATATTCTGCTTTTTAGAAGTGTCGAAAGGCGGTGGTGGTTTGTAAAATGTGGCTGCAGTATATTTTGGGCTTCCTTCTGCCACCATTGAGACCACGTGCTGTTCAGACAGCATTTGTCGCACCAAGCAGGACTGGCAACCTCTGCAAGCAACACCCCCGTTGCTTGAGTCTGGGTCTCCACGTCCGATAAGAGATCGTAAAGCGCTTACCTTGTGCTTGACAGTGAGTGAGTTTCTGTTTTTCGTACCTGGTTGTCCCTGCCATTGTCTTTCCTTCATCTGAATATTACACTGTGTTCAGGGCACAGCGTCTTTTGCCAGCTACCTCACCTGTGATTTCTTGGCAGGCGTTTTGAATATGGTCCTCTGCAATGACTTCGACTCCCCTTCTGCGGGGCAGGGCTTTGGCTTCACATATGCCAGTCACAGCCTGCTTTGCATCGATTTTGGGCTTATGTGGCACACACAAGCAGTTTCCTGTATTATTGCAAACTCTCAGGGAGAGCAGTCTTGTTTTCTTCTGGCCACGTATCCCCTACCCGTCTCCAGATGTAGTGTCTTCCTAGTCCATGGAGCATGCAGATGGAATATGCCTTACAGGAGCTGCGGTCAAACCTTACTTTATTCCTTAGCATACACTCACACACTGAACATTACATCATACTCTTTATTGACCACACCCTGACACCTCCCCGCCTATTACGCAGTTCCTGTCTAGAGTCCGCCCCAGAACCACGAGTGTCCTAGTGCATATAATCTCAATATGCTACACAGGCGTTTAATGCAAGCCCCAGAATGTATTTGTAATAAGACAAAGCAACCATGACAGGCCGGCAAATAAATGCATGTTAGACTTATCTTAGATTGTAGCAGCAAGAAAAGAGGCAGTGCTGGTTTGTTGACCTCTATTGATGTATTATGGGAACCTTCCTCTGTGTTGCCTATTCCAACAGATGAAGAACATTATGGGTCTTGCAGTTTTTTCTTTCACCTTAACAGCTAAATGAAAATAGACAGCAAGAAAAGAACCAATAATGGAGCTCCGGATCTAGTAATAAATATTTCCAGCTTTATACAAACAAATTCTGCCTTTCTTTTATGTTTTTTCTAGGTTGCAAGAGTTAGCAAAAGTACACTGATTTTCACAATAATTGATGTCCACATGCCAGTGTTTCATAGACTGTCTGACCAATTTTTAGGTCTCGCCTGGCGTTGCAGCGCGCATGCGCTGCTCGCTCTGCGAGGGCTTCTTGGAATCAATACGGTTTCAGAAGTCGTGTCTCTGCTCCGCCCTTAATTTTCATTGGTGTGCATCTTTTGGCGTCACTAATTATTGTAAACGGTATGTTATGATTGTAAGGAGGCTTTTTAGTCCCTCCTGGTTACTGCCCTGTCCAGTTTTGCCCCCGCCCACCCGGACTGGATCTTTTACTGGCGGCGTGACACTCTCTCCTTCATTAGTCGGTGTAGGCACTTTGTTTTTTCAATAAGGAGAAAGCGCGATATAAACAAGTGTCTGCCTTTCCGCAATGGCGACAGCTTGTTCTCATTCTTAGCACCATTTCTCCACTTTCTGTGAAGTAAGCTCGTCTCTCCTCCCTGACTTTGGAAGCGCGTGCTCTGTGCACCTTCGGCTTAGCCTGGTTCTGTTGCGGTGGCTTTTTTTTTTCTCGGAGTGGTGACCGGGAGTCAGAAGAATACGCCGGATGTTGGCGGGGGCCCGTGAGTTCGGGGGTCTCAGGAAGAAGTTTCGGGCTCATCTGCCCGGAGATGGGTTTAGAGTCAGACCCGGCGCCCGGTAACCGGCGGAGCTCTACCCTCCGGGCCCCGGAGGGCTCCCGACTGTCGTGTTTCATCTGGGCCCTCTTGGTCCTCACCGTATGTTGTGCAAAGGCGCAGGAGCTGAGCCCGCGCGGGAGGAACGTGTGCAAATCAGCAGGGTAGGTCAATATACACGTTGTGCACGTGCAGGGGGTATGTTGTACATTGTGTATTGAACTTGCAAACGGCGTTCTGTGTAATGGGCATTCAGGGCGGATCTATACTTAATTGAGCTTGCATGGATAGGGAGAATAGTTCACATTCTGTGCTTCTCCGTTGAATGCGCATAGAAGTCGGTACGCTAGGTGTCAAATGGGAGCTATGTACGCTGAGTCTGCACAACTAGTGCCCCTGGTCTTGATATATGGAGCGGGTCAGTGTACTAAATATGTGGCAGGGTCGGTATACTGAGTGTGCACATGGGCTGTATACTGAGTGTATCAGGTGTCCTCAGACTAAAAGCGTGTACCAGGACCTGCAGACTGACTTGTCTGTGGTCTGTATACTAAATATGTGCCATTGTCTGCATACCGACTGTATAGGGTGGCCGTATACTCAGCGTGCACTAGAAAATGTGTACTCAGTTTGAGTCGGAGACCCTTGTGCAGAGTCTGCGCCTTCTTCTGTGTACGAAGGCATCTTTGCGTTTGTACACCATATACATGCGTGCAAATAGTGAGTTTGAATGGTAATATTCACAATACTTATTTATGTGCAGGATATGTTTACTAAAATAGGAGGCGACCCCTGTAATGAATGCGCGCTGTACACAGTATATGCATTGTATGCTCGGGTGTCCGTATATCGAGTGTGCACAGAGCCTGCGTGTCAAGTGTGCAAGCGGATCTGTGTGTTAAGTGTAAGGGTTCTGTGTATATTGTGTGTTTGGGAGTCTATCTACGTAGAGTACACAGGCGAATCTGTTTACTGAAGATACATGGGAGAGCGTACACTGAGAACTCACACGTATCATAAACTAAATGAACGAGGTGTCTGTATGTATACTGGCTTTTATTGAATGTACACAGAGATGTTATGCGCATTGTACTAGGGGGTCTGCTGGGCGTGGCCAGCGTGAGGGGAAGTCAGTATTTTAAGTGTGCATGCGGGTCTGTGTTTCCAGGTGTCTGCTGAGCGTGAAATAGGCTCTGTTTTTTATTTAGATTATGTATTTGGCAGTCAGTGATGGGTCTCTACAGTTCTACCGCTGAGACCGTCATATTGCCATTGTAAATAACAATGCCTTTTATTTATGTTTTAAAAGAAAAAAAAACCATTGTCATTTACAATGTCAATAACTCAAACTAATGTCAATGCGAGAACTATTGCATTTCCAATGCTTGTTTTCTTTGCAGGTGATTGGTTGTATTTTGAAAACAGTACCTCAATGGACAGATACTCCATAACGTTATTTAATTCTGACAGATTACTCCAGAGTAACTCCCTTTCTAGTTTTACCCCAAATCCTGCCAGTGGACTGGACCTTTGGTTTGCTGCCTCAGGTGTTCATTGCCACCTGAACATCCAGCACAACCAAACTGCATTGACCTACATCTGTACGGCACCAGCAATTCAGCTCATATTCTAAATCATCCGACTTGCCGAATGCTGTCCTATCCCACAGTGAGTAGGGGCTTTGTCTAATTCTGTTATCGGTCCTACTGGTAGATCTTCTATGTTCCCTGGCAAAACATTACTTCCAGAACCACCAGAGTAGGATGGCATCACTGGGCCAGAGTGACACTAGAGCTCTGAATTTCAATTATCACATATTCAGGGAGTGTAATTTAAAAAAGCTCCTGTTGCTCGTGCACCCCAGCTATTATTGGATTTCAGGGCACAGCTGTAGGCAGCTGAGACTCAAAGGACACCCTTTTACTGATTGTCAGTTGCATTTTGGGGAGGGTTTTTTAATCGGATTGAAATTGTTGGAATAAAAGTGATATGTGGTGCATTCGCCTTCAGGACTGAAGACTGGTGAAATGTATATACAGTACAGCAGTGTAGGGCATGACGCTGAGAATGTGGAAAATATGTCAGACTGGTTGAACCATTTTCTCTTCCAGCCTGGCTGGGCTGTGGGGATTGAGCAAGCCTGCCAGATCTGTCTGATGACTTCACCTACATGTCCATCAATGTATGTTTGCGGAGTTGATCTTCAATTACTCTTTTGCTCTTCCTCCACACACAGATGAAATTCATCTCGGATGTGAAGGAGCAAATATTATCTCGAAAAGTTTAAACATGTCAAAAATGAAAACCGTTGCAGGACACTAGAAACAGTTCGGCCTGTGACATTGAGTGTCACTGGGATGCTTTTCAGACGACAGAAGTCTGCATTTCCTTCATGCTCGCCCCGGCTTCCAAAAGATTAGTAAAACCAGTGCTTATTTTTCACAAATATAAAAGCAGGTGCCCACAGCTTTTCTAAGAAGCCTGCTGCTGGCCTGCCGAATCTCATCGTATACCTCTTCCACCAACCGGCTCTTGCAGATTCATTTTTACCTCTGCTTTCTTCCCTTACCACACTTAGTTTTCATGTGCTTTTCTTGCTTCTTCTTTCTCTCCTGTCTTTTTCTCTGTTTTGCCTTGGGTTGACGTCTGATGATGAAAATAAGTTCACGTCCCCAGAAATCCGCGCCAGCGCCCCCCACCTGCAACCACCGGCACAAGTTAAGCAGATGCGCTGTACGAATGTCACCGTTAGGAACGTTTGGTTTACATCCCGTGCACTCACACGAAGAAATAACCTGATGAAATGTCAAACCGCCGAGATCCAGTGCTAGCAGCCCACCCGCAAAACGCATTTGGCCTTCCAGAGATGATATAAATGTTCGTTTAAAATAATGTACCCGTGAAATTCTGTTTATTTGTAGGGCCAGCCGGCGTGCCAGCAGCAGACATGATTTCCAACAAGGTGATTTTATCGCGCCGCCACCGACCCAGCAGCAGGACTGTGTTTTGAAGGAAGGCCAGCAGTGTTTATGTAGTCAGCAGAAGTGGAGAAGGGGGAGGTGGGCATGGAGTGGGCGTTGGGAGACCAGGGAACTGTAACTCTTTGTGGCTGGAGTGAACTGGCTTGGGTGGCATGCTCTCACAGCTCAGCACATTCATCAACCTGCTGGAGAGGGCCGACAGACTGGAGCCACTGACGCTCTCTGCCACCCACACACCCCCCTTAGCTGCATCAAGTATGACCTAGTCCAATTGAGCAGTAGAGACGGGGCGCCCTGGCCAGACAAGCTCTGATCATAGAAAATAACGCTGGCTATGACTCCTTTCCCTGTTACTCAGCACATACTGGCCACAGAACATAGGGTTCCTACAGGAAACTGACGTCAGACCATGCTCCCTCTCGCTCTCTTTTATCTTCCTGCTCTCACGCGCTCTTTAACTAAAATGTTTGCACCATTCTACTCGTAAGAATTCCAGAAGACTGACTGTAAAATGAGCTGGCCTGCTCAGAATATTCTTTCCCCTTTAATGTATGATGCTTGCAGAATAAATAAAGGTTTTGCTTAATTCTTTAAATCCAAAAATAAGCTTGAATGGGATGGTGGAGGGCAAACATTGAATTTCCCAGTGTCCTTTGAGTATCTGACTCAAAGGATGCTGAGTACCAAGCTCAGTAGAGTCAACTCACCCCCACTTCACTTTGCTCCACAGAAACGCCAACCACACAATCCCCAACCACATATGGCTGACTACGCGCTCTTAACAACGACCGACCGTGTCTTAACCACGCATGCCTTACCACTCATACCTTTACAGTTAATTTAGTTGTAATGACATATTTGGTAAAGGCATATGTGTGGTTAAGGTTCTGCCTTAAAGCCCAGCCACCTGTCCTGACGTACGACCCCAGCCCTGAAAACACCCCAGCCCCCCGCCCTGAATCCTAAAAGCGGACCCCAGCCCTAAACACGAAGCCCTCCCCAGACCTTAAAGCACCCCAGCCCCTCTGCGCCCTAAGCCCTAAAACCCAGCCCCTATATTTAAATTCGACCCCGACCCCCCATCCCTAAGCCCTAAATCCTTCACTTCAGAACTCGACCCTGACCCCCCTCTCTGCCCTGAGCCCTAAAACCTTCACCACATAACTAAAAAACACCCAGCCCCCCGCCCTCAGCCCTAAAACTGCCCCCCTAGCCGTAAAAAGTACAGGCGTCCCCGTCCTAACTACCCAGCCCCCCACCCTAAGCCCTAAAACCGCCCCCAGCAGTAAAAAGTACCCTATTCCCTGTCCCAATTACCCAGCCCCCCAACCCTGAGCCCTAAAACTGGCCTCCCTGCCCAAAAAAGTAATAAAAAAATCGTACTCACCAAGTTCCTCCTTCGGGCAGGAAATCACCTCTGACCCTCCGCCCAGTCCTCCTCCGCCCGAGTCTAGAGAGCTAACTACCATGGACGTCTAAACCACGCATATGCTCACGCATATGCGTAGTTAAGGCATATGTGTAGTTAAGTCGTCCATGGTTACGCCTGCGTTGTTAAGCCATGCATACTGCGGGGTTTAGGCTGTTTCCCCACAGCAAACGGGTCTAGAACATAGACATTCTTGAGTTCTTCCCTTCACAGATTGCAACAGTGATGGATACCCCTTTAGAAAAATGTATACTCTTGTCTAGATATTAGTTGTAGTTTGGGATAAGAACGTGTCACACTAGCCTTTGGGCATTTATACCTCTAGAAGAATTGGCGCAGGGCTGAGGATCCTGGGCAATGATTCACACAACCAGGTCCAGCAGACAGCTTCCTCATTCAAAATGCTCATTACTTGATAGTAATAGGGTATAATCAGAGCTAGATTTGCAAATGTGTTTCGCGTTAGAATGATGACACAGCACTACTCAGGCCAAAGAGTGTGTCTTTACAACGACTGACTGTTGCGCGGAAGTTCTACTGCATGGCTTGGTAAAGATATGCTGTTCTGTCCGGTATAAACTTCTCTAGGCACCCCTGCATATTTCTTATAGTGAATGTGACAATCCTACTAGCTCACTGGAGTGGCTCTGTGTGGTTTCTATTTGCTTCGTCATCAGAGCTGTGGTCTAAGGCTAGGGGCACTCAAATTGTGCCACCTTTCTATGTGAGAGTGGCTAATGGGCCATCAATCCATGGTATGCAGTGCTTGAGGATGCTGACAACAGTGCTTAATTTGTAAAAATGTAAGTGCCAGAGGTATGCCTCGGGCAGCTACTGTGGTTTGCCTACCCACTGTCCTTGGCAGCTCTGACAAATACTAACCATCACACAATATACTTGTGGCATTTTGTACTAGATCAGGTCACCTGAAGCTGTTAGAATGGCCTAGACCAGCTGGTTTTATTATTTTAGATATGTTGAGTTGAACACTTTGCAGATAGACAGTGCCACCATGTGGGGATTATCATAAGTAAATGCCATTATTTAGAAATAAATGCCGTTGCCAAGCACTGGCAAACACAAACACAAATTAAGCACTGGCTGATAGCGATTTGATAGTCCAGGAGTGGATGCCTTTTCATCTGTACCCATGTGTAGTTAAGGCATACTGTATCTCACCAGTTAAAGGTCTGTCCATCTTTCATAACTAGAGTCTGTTGTCTTCATCGCATGTGGGACTTAATGAAGAGGATTGAGGGAAATGTGCCTTTTCTGCTTGATCACCCTATATTGTTCGCATTTTGCTTGACCATATATTTTTGCTGACTTTAGAACTCTATGCACTTTAACCCTGCTAACCAGTGGTAAAGTGCTTGTGCTTCTCCCTTACTTTAGATCATCCTAGATGGAAATTAGGGTGGATAAAGTGGCTCTCCTGTTTGATGGTGTCATATTATGTTGCATTCTTCTAGGAATTCAAAGATCTCAATCAATGGGCCGCTGGTGATTGATGCTCTTCTTGGTGAGCAATCTGACATAAGAGATTTTAATATGAGAAGAATAGGTGCCTGATGTTAAAGAGTTATTGATAAGGGTTTGAACTTGAGTGAGTTTGAAGCAAAGTGAGCTGGACCACTTGCCTTGGCCAGTTCCTTGAACTGGGAGACAAGGAGTTGATTCAAGCAGGGTCAAGACGATTTGCATATGGCTGGGTCCAAAATGAGATGGCATGGTGGGCAAAAGAAGGTTGGGTTGGAATGTTACCTGAGCAATTGATTGTCAGTGGTTAGACATATTGCAAGCATTCCTCCCATCACCTTTTGTGTGTTTGGTGTACCGCCGTAAGTGGCCAAGGGTATAACCAGATGTGGCTCCTATGCTCACTGTGCCACTGGAACCAAGCTACACCCAACTGAAGAGCTCCAATCAGGGCGAAACCGGTCTTGAGTTGTTTGTTTTCCGGTTCAGGGAAAACCTAGCCTGGCACTTCGGGCTGGGCAGTTCCTATTGGAGCAGGGAAAAGACTGATTTTGTATATGGCTGGGTCCAAACTGAGATGGCATGGTGAGCAAAATACAATTGGCAGTGGTTAGACTTATTGCAAGTATTCCTCCCATCACCTGTCGTGTGTTTGACTAAAGGAGGGGATCGGGCCGAAATTGTTCCAGACTCTATGATGACCCTACTGAGTTCCTGGTGGGGCATTTCACGCAGGCAATCCACTGCAGTAGTTGAACCATTTCGTCTTCCTGTTGGCAGATTTTTTGATCCTTTTGAGAAGATGGAGATGGTTTTGTAATTTCGGTTTTACGATTTGTAACATGATTCAGTGGATTCTGCAACCAAGTCACATTTCAAACCTCCACGAATTTAATTACATATTCTTGCACTGAGGACTATAACTTAATTAGAATTCGCTAGACATATAAGTATGCAACAGTGATAAGGGTCAAACCTCCTAAACCATTAATCCTAAAGAAACAGTCTTCAAACCTGGAATCAGCCAAAATCTCAGGAGAGTGGAATTAAAGCACACTAATTTCACCAGGTCTAAGAGCACCCTACCCTGACTAGACAAAGATGGCTGATTTCACATCCATAACCGAAGTGGTTGGAAGCAGTTTCCTGACCGCTCAGAATTGTAGAACTGCAGTTTCACATCACTTCTTTTTTTTTTTTTTTTTTTTTTTTTACACTTGCCATCTTTATAATTTTCTCAGTGTTGAAAGGAACGAATATTAACTTTAATAGTTTGATCAGTAAGACCAGTAAGCTGGACTGCTCCTGAAGAGTTTCCATTATCCCAGCGCTTTCCACCCCCTCTGCCAGCCACAGTCAGACACACCTCACCAGCCCGTCCCCAGTGCAACCCAACAGCCATGATGTTGTCTCGCTCATCTCTCTCCCTTCGTCTACACTACATACTGTAAAAGCCCCAAAGCAACAGAGCTTTGTTACTTCCTAAATACATTTGTGCTTTGTAAGTCGTATACATGCAAGATATTTTCCTCTTTTTTGTGCTTTGTGATAATGAATTACATTGTGCTCACTGAAACAGTCTTCTCCACTTTCTCATGTTGTCACAATACTCAATGAGGTGAAGGGGAAGCCTGCATTTTCAAAGCAGGCATAGAGAACAGTAAGTTAAAAATACCCCAAAAGATTTTTCTGCACTTTCCTGGAGCCAGCTGATGCCACTGCCCATTACTGTTACAGGACAACAACTTTTGTGAAAAGTGCTGATACTTTCCATTTCCAGTAGAGCATAGCAGCCTCTAGGAGAAGTGTTGGCACTGGTCTTGACTAGTACAGTGGTACAGTACTTAAGCCTTTCTTAGACATGTTGGTACTGCTCTCTTCCAGTTCTGTATAACAGCCTCTCTGAGAGCTTCGGATACTGGCCATTACTATTACAGTACTGTGACATTGCTGAGAGGGTCACAGGTTATCAGCACTGAACTGTCCTTTGTATTAAATGGAGCAAATACTTCAAGCAAAGGCTGTTAGTTACTGTTTTAGGTGAATATTGGCCCAAAAATCACTTTTCTTTTTATTAATAAAGAAAGTGTTATGTTTAAAAAAGACTAACTACCAGAATGCTCCAGCTCATAAGAGCTGCAGATTGTGGTGCTCTAAGAAGGTCATCCCAGGTCAATTAGACTCGTTTTTTATCAACTTTGGACATGTAAATGTTGATTCAATCTAGCTTCAACTGGATTATGTGGTTTAGCTGGAACTGGAACTGGATTGTGTGGTTCGCAGGGCTTGCAGGGATCTCGGCAGCAGGCTCTCAATTAGAAATATTGATTTAGTATTTTGACCAAAACAATTTTCATAGAACATTTTATATGCAATTTTTCTAATCCAATCGAAATAGGTACTCATTTTTAGGCCAAGGTGAGATTTTCGTTACGATGACATAATCTTGCACAATTTCCAGCATTTCACGTTATGCTTGATAGCAAAATGTCTGAAATGACGTCACTATGGCACATTACTTGATTTCAGGCTTGTTCAGGTAAAACTTCACCCATTCAGGTAAAAATCCTATCACGGAAGTATGGAAACAACATAAATGCACAGAAAATAAGCAGCACTTGTTATTTTTGCGCTATTTTTTAAGCGTGTCCAAAATGAACTCAAGGATGCATTTCATTCTAAAATATAGCACCAAATGCCAGAACTGGATTTCACGTAAATGTGCATGATTTTTCAGAAATGTTGTGTGATTATGTAAAGTACTCGAATTTCCAACACCCCTGCTCTTTTTATCGACCTAGAAATGATGAATATCTGAGTCATCATTGACTGGACTCAGCCCTTTAACCTAGGTCGCACAAAGATCGCAGCAATCCAATGCAAATGTTCAATTTTTAGGGGAGATCACTCAACACAAATACAGCATTTTGTTTAATCAATTTCAGTACTAAACTAGCAGAATCTAATAGACAAAACTGTTCTTGAGAGGCTTAACCGTCAATTCATCGAACAAGAAAGCATTTTACTGTTTTCATTTTCAACATTTGGCGAGTTTGTACAGTGGCGGGAGAAAAAAGATGATAACCGTCTTCCTCAATGAGAAGTCATGCTGTGGTTCCCTCTTGATGTGGCAGAGCATCTTCTGTACCACCCTGGCAGCTCTTCCAGACCTTTCCTGTCTTAATGTCCTGCGCCACATGTGTTCCGCCCTGGTCAGCTCCTGCCTTACGTCAGGCCCTGCCCTCAATTCAGATCATAACTCTTTCTGGGTGGACGTGCTCTCTTCATTTTGCTTTCAACTGACAGGGGAGCAGGTAGGCCTGGGCGGAGTACGCAGAGTTTTACTCTGCAGAACTCATCAAAGTGCTGGAAAAACTTAGCCGCCCTCAGCGGTTCCGCCAGCTGCGTAATCTGTTAAGTCACGCTGCTCGCACCGATTTTAAGTGCCAGGAGTTTGTCCAGCGCTGTAAAATCAGCACGAACAGCACTACGCATTGCGCCAGAGGGCGCTGCTTCTTTCTGCAACTCGAGTAGACATTCTACTCGAGTGGCAGCTTCCTCAATGCAAGCGGCAGATTTCCCAGCTCGAGTGGTCATGACCTGCCGTGACCACTCGCGTTGAGAAATCTCGCCAGGAGAAGGTCTAGCACGCAATTTTTACTCACGAGCGCTCACCAACTTAACATTGGCAACTCCGCGTCACTTCGCTGAGTTTTTCGGAACCCCGCGCTCTGTGCAGGGCTCAGAGTGGGAAAAACTCTGCCGGCAGAGCGGAATTCTTCATCCACCCCTGGAGCAGGATTAGGAGTGAGCAGACACCTTACAGATTTTCAAAGGGAAGTTTGAAGCCCAACAAAAGTAGCCCACACTGCACCTGAATGGTGAATCCTCACACTACTTCATGGGCTGTGTGCAGTTTCTGGGGCTAGGTGGAGGTGTGGGTTGTCTTGGTTGCAAGTATTTAGGCTGTGGGAATGGGAGAGAGAGTAGTTTCCAGGGGGTCAGACTGGAAATCAAAGTCAACCCTGGTAAAAATGTTAAAACCAGCCCCACTTTGCACTACAGTGGGTCCCGTGGGGCATCAATGTATGTTGGCAGCCCATGATGCTCTGAAAGCAATCAATCTTCTTATCAGCAGACCACAAGGAAAATGTCAGAGTAGCAGAATGGCCAGTTGGGCCCTGGCTGGTGGGGAGTGAATAATAAAAGAGATTCGGATCACAATCAATTGGATGATTTGAGTGATAGAATCAAAAGCAGTCTGAGGGAATTAGCTGTCGGGCTGGTCATCGGGGGTTGGAAGAATATGTGGCATCAATGCTGCAGTCACCTGCCCTGCATGCTCTCATAGAGGAGCCAGTCCGGGTGAGCTTTATGCCAAGGGCAATGGTACTCCCTCGGCCCTCATACATCCAACTTTCAGATACTTCAAGGTAAGGCTCAGCCATGCCAGGATAACGCTGTAGCCAAAGCATGGAGTTAAAGAAAGACGAAGGAGACGTCATCAAGCTCAAGCCTATCTTTACTGGACAGGTGACTCTCGGTGAACTGTGATTGGCACATGTTCTCAGGGAAGGTGCCACAGTGGGCCGGACTAGAGATTCCGCTCCCCAATTTTGTGTCTTACGGTCATGTCAGATAATGGGTTTATTGATGAAGTATGTATCCTTTATTTTGTTATCCCTCTCTAATACATGGATGTGTTTTTCTAATGCCAGAGCTGGTCTTCAACACATGCATGTCCTCTTTTTCTTAACCTTTTGACCCCTGTCCCGCCCACTTCCTGTTCCTTGCCTCATCCAGGAAGTGAGATCCTGGATTCATCTAGACTGCTGACTTTAGCCAGCGTGACCCATGTCCACAGTCTGACATCATTACACCCAGGAGAGGAATCACTGTAGGCCGGGGTGCATAACTGAGCTCCCTAGGGGTGATACTTTGACATTCAACCACAACAGAAGATGTAATATGCCTTGGTCGTAGATCACTGCTGACCAGTGGGAAAGGAATATCCACCCTAAAGTGGTAACCCACTTCAATCTATGACTCGTACATTTATCATATGTATTCACCGTATAGAGATAAACTCGAAGCACAGGTCAGCAGCACTGAATGCTTGTTAGCCCTGCTGATATGAGGCAGAGGAAATAGTCCCCTGAAGGCCCAGCAGGCTTGAATTCAGTGGTCCTGTCCTCCCCAGGAGAGTAAACATGTCCACCCTTCTATGTCTTGTGGGGGGCGAGAACCGTCCTGCACGCTCCCGTCATGGTCTAACCCCTTGAATACCTTGGTGTGGCCCCCTCCCTTCCCATTCCTCTTTTGAAGATGCTCCCGCCATGTGCCCCTGTGATTACCTAATGCACACAGTCTTTCCTTCTGGACTTGCACGTGGTAGAGCTCTCCATCCAGATTATGCATCATTGCGAAACCTCAACCTCTTTGTGTCCAACTGCAGGTCTCACTAGGAGCCTCAGTGCAGATGTCCCCCCAGAAGTATATGCATGCTGCTGCCATGTCTCAATGTGAACCACCCAACCAATTTTGCGCCAGCCTACACCAACCACTCCCTTGTTCCTCATTCTTGACTACACACCAGCTTGTGACTCGATCCACACTGCCCCATTTACCTCTGTACATACTGCTTCTTTTACATCTGTGTGAGAACAGGCTCCAAACCCTCCAGAAATTATAGGGACGAGTAGACCCCCAAATGCTAGATGTCCCTGATATATATATGGCAGTACAGAGGAAAGGTAACCATTGAATTCTATTAGTCCTAGTACAGTCGTAGTATGGACGTTGCTAACATCCGCAGATGACCAGGCGATTTTGTTTCTAACAAAGATTTTTATTTGTCTGAAATCACACCAAAATTCTGCCTCTTTTAGACAGGAAGCACAGAGCTGGATTACAATGTAACACAGACATTACTAGAGAGTTATCTCTCTGCAGCGCTGAGAGTTCTTTGTTTTGATCAAAGATTAGTAGACTTTGTAGGCACTGTTGGCAACAGAATGACAAAGTAAGCAGAGCTGTATGTTTGATTTTCCATAGATGGGAGTGTGGCTCAGTGAGCTGAACATTCGGCGCTTGAAAATGTTGGGATCTCAAAGTCAATTTTGAGTCCTCTGGAAGGCAGGCTCAGCCTTCCATCCATCTGAGGTCTGTTTAATGAGTAACATTAATTGAGAAATAGTAACAATATGTTTTTTTACAGTGCTTGCAAACAGTAGTAGTACGGTATAAGCGCTATATAACAAACAAGATAATAATATCTGTGACCATGTTCAGTTATTCTACATGACTGGAGAGGTTGAGTTTTCAGTGACAAAACAACACCCTTGTTTAACTTCTGAAATATATTTGAATTCATCATCTGCTGAGGACAAAGCTACATATAGGTATGTACACATACAAGAGGTTAGGCAGGAAAATGTAAATATGAAAGACAGTGGATAGTGGTAGCAAAGTCAACTTATCTGTGTGGACACCACTGATGTTTACCTTTTTCTGGACCCTACCTTTACTGTTATTATGACTTTCTGCACTGCTGAACTGCTATTCCGTGCCACAGGGTGTCTGGTCTGGCATAATAAAGGTATGACAAACATGTTTCCAACCAATTGTTCTTTTTAAATTTCCTGTAAGGCCACAGTAGATGGCACATAAATTGCACCAGTGGCATGGAAGTGAATTGTTACATGTGGGCAGTAGTATGAATTTACATGAACAATACATATGCCTAACATATCTGGACGCCAGGACAACCATTGTGCTCAGGCAGGGCTGCAGTTTAAAAACACTGCAGTGACATTGAAAGAAAAGAGCCTTTGTCATATGTAAGAAATTGGATTGTTACTTAGGGGTGGAGAGTGACTACCCACCTCAATTTCAATTTCAATTCAATAAAATTTTTATTTATTTATTTTGTTATGGAACTCCAACGGAGGTCCACAAAAACACACCAACAGATTAAAAGAGACAAGCTTTACATACAATACAAAATTCTTCCTTTATACGTCACTGCCTCCTAAGGGGAATTCTTATATCAAGCGTACTGTATAATGTGCAAATAGTGCAATAAATACATGAGACAATCAAATATCCAACCAACAAATATTATGACATAAGAATCAAATTACTATTAAAAATTTCCTAATAAATAGACAGAAATGTTTTAAAAAATTGATAAATCTTATAACAAACCATTTCATTCGGAGGAGACAGAACCAGAGACCGGGCCTCCTGGGCAGAGTGAATATTAAATTTGATAAAAAATGGCTTTAAGAACACACGCCTAGCACTTTGCAGCTTTGTACATATAAATAAAACATGATTTAGATCTTGGATTTGTAACTGGCACATTTCACAAATTCACTTCTCTCTTGGTATTTTATCTCAGATGCCAGTAACTTCTCTTAGAGGCAGCAGATTAAGTCTCAGTAGGAGTATCAGCCTTCTGATCCCGTGAGGGATGTTCCAAGATAAATATGGCAGTGGTTTATTCCCCAAGGCACCCCCACTGACCACCTCATTACTGGACCTGGACTGACTTGAGGCAGCATTTCTCACCAAACTGATAGAGGATATGGACTTCTTTAAAAGCTGTTTCACTACAGACTTAGGCATAGGAGAAGCGGGATTCAGACTGAGACCAAATGTGTCATTTGCATATACAAAGGACCTAAAAAACGTTGAATGATCTTTTAGTGTGTCGAAAATTTCTATTCTCAGGGCAGCCCTAAGTGTACCCTCCTCCCCCCAAAAGAGGGAGTTACCCCATCGCAGAACCGCTGCCAAGGATAAAATGAAAGACGAAACTAAACCAAATTCAAGACGTAGTACATGTGGGGCAGCCAAAGAGTTTAGATTGCAGATTTGACGCAGAATTAGTCCTTCCGCTTTATCAAAGGAGAGCCAATAATTCATATCCAATACCTCAGCAGCATATGTTAGTGAAGGAGGGATTTTAACCTTAAAAACTGTTAAAACATGGCCAAAATGGCGTCTCCCACAAGTTTTGTAAAATCTGTTTAATGCACTCGCCTGGGAGACAGCCTTACTAACACCTCAAGGAACAATCACAACCCTTGTCAGGGTGAACGCTGAAAGTCACTAAATTAACCTGAGCCCCACCCCCGGTAACTATGGCATAGAGCAGACAGGCATAACTTAAGGCAATGTGTATAGTATTTATGCAGTGGCAAAAAAGGTCATGAAGTCGGAATATAAACCAATAAAAATCCCAAAATAAATTAGAAAAATAAAGTAAAATGTAATAAACTAAATGGCACCACAATGTATAAAATCCAATAAGTGGAACAGGAGATATGGATTTTTAAACTTTGAATGCTAGTTAATAGTCATGGTAGACTGGGACACAAGCACAATTTCAGGCCAACTGTGATGAAGTTGGGGTTGGATGCACCTGCCAGGTTTATCCAGGTCAAAGGTTTTACATTCTGACTTAATTCCTGATTTGGACTTTTCAGAGAGGCTACTACCTGACCACGGCCACGGAGTACCCCAAAGTGAAGTTCCACCCACCTCATCTACCGTCGGATGGAACTTCAGTGTGTAGACGTCGGAGACTACTCCGTCTCTGCTGCATATATACACCTCCAGCGGCTCGACAAAGTAAGGGCTGTTGGAGGTTTGGCCATGACCCGCCCTATTTAAAGTGGGCGTATAGTAAGGGGCAGGGAAACAGGGAAAACTCCTGTGGTGAGGGGGCTATAGATTTGTTTTTTATTTTCAAAAACAAAATCCAGCTTTGGAATTTTGTTTTTGAAATTTATAAAAAGTTGAAAGTTTGACAAACTGCTCCATCATGTTGATGGAGCCATCTGTCAAAACTTTCAAAACTTTCAAAGCATTTACAGGAAGCGCTGTGATGGCCCTAAAAGCTACTGTAGCAGGGTTGGTGGTGCCACAGTAAAGCTTTGAGATACAGTATTAAGTTTAATAAATGTTATCTTTGACTAGGAAAGAGCTATAAATTAAATTATTTGGACTTTGTGAAATATTTATTACAAGCCCAATTGACCGGTGAAGTAAGTCGGATTTGTAATAAATAGTTTGGAAAGATGAATTTATAAAAGTTAACATTTGCCCTACCTGACGCCCCTGGTAGCTAAATCTGTATTTTGGTCTTAGCATTTCAGTAGGCATGAATGAGATCTGAACTTGCTCCCAGGACAGGGACAAAAGGCATTGGATATGGGCAGATGTTGTTATGCCCTTGAGAGGATGACCCCTGGGCTGGGCTCGGCTCAAGGACTTGATTAACTTCAAAGAGGCCTACCCTATCACACACAGATGTAGCTAACAGCTAGGCCTGCACTCTGCCTCAGTCAGACCAGCCTCCTCCACAGTGGGCCTCTTACTGACATCACAGTGTCAGATCCTGCTGGAGTATCAAGATCTGTTTGACAGGTATGCAGGGTTTACATATAATATTTGAGGCGCGCTTCAAAGGAGAGAAACAGAACGGCAAAACAATTTTTGTGTATCTACTGTCTGGTTGCTGAAAGTACAGCTTTGTTTTACCAGATTGAATTTGAGTTTGTTAGAAGTACATGGACTACCTAAAACTGGATTTTAGTGTTAGATGTGGGAGGACACTAGGATTAGAAAATCAGAGGAGGGGTAGGGGGGAAATTGGGTGGTCCAGCATATGCCCTGCACCCCCCTATCTATTAGAGATAATCCATAATTAAGTATGCTGTTCCATTCAATAGTCAATACTTCAGTGATATTGATTAGAAGCAAAGGGTCGCACAGAGGAAGCATTCCTTGTAGGATGCACTGGCCCTTACCTACCATGGGAGCAATCTTCAACATTGGGCTGTGCTCCTCACTGGGCGGGCACTGCAAGGCCCAGCGGGCCCCTCAAAAGGAGGCTCTCTGCCCGAGATCTTTTCTGCTCAAAACTGCTGGTGGTTAAGTAGTTGAGTAGTGCCCTGTGCCTAGCTTGGGAGGGAAAGTGGTAGATTGGGAGAACACTTAGGACCCTAATTAAGGACACTAGGATTGTCATAATACACTCCCCAGACACACACACACCCCTCAGAGTTCATTTTTAGTGTGTCCAAACACTTGAAAATGCCCAACGTCGGTACGGTTAGCCCCAGGAACCTTTACCTCATTGGTTGGGGCATCCCCAGGGATCATTCCCACCCACTAGTTCGTGCTGAACGTAAATGTGGCATCTTCAGGTGCCCGCTGCAGAACTTTCCTGGACCTGTGAAAGATCAGAAGTGGGCTGGACCTGCTTTCTGAGACCTGAAAAGAGCATAGAAGACTGGACCTTCTGTCTGTCTTATACCCAGGACAGATAGATGGACTCCAAGCATCATAAGGCTGACCTCCTGTTAAAGCTGCAGGAACACGACAAGATGCAAGAGCCTTTTCCTATAACTGCCCAGCTGACCAGCGGTAACTGGGCCTGGACTGAACATTTCTGTTGGCCTCTGCCTGCTATCCTGTGAGTTTCTAAGTGCCTCCCCTCAAGTACAGGGGGCTTTAGAAGTGCACTTATGTGGAGTATTGGGGCTTAAAGGACTAACATCAGAAGGTAAAATCTTTGACCAGGACATACCTGGTTAGTGTATTATTTATTTATTTATCGATATCCAATCAGCACTTCATTGCAGTTAGCGTATAATTGTTCCTATGTCGTCTTCTACCATGACCATGGACTATCATAGGCACTTTGTGCTTCTTGGTGCTATTTCTACTTAAAACCTTAAAAATTCTCTGGTTCGACTTTTGGTGTAATTTTGTTTAATACATTTTTCTATACTTTACTAGGTCATTTGGGGATTTTTATTGTGTTCAATGTTGACTTTATTACTGTTTTAGTACAGCAGGTTAATTATGTGATTTTAAGAGTTTACCCTGACAAGGATAATTATTATTACTTGAGGGGGGCACTTACCCTCCTCAACTAATAACCCAATTTCTTATACTAGGGACTAATACGTAAGGTAAATATACCAATTAAGAGTATGCCAATGTCATCATGTTGAAGAGAGGACAGGCACCTTACCACTGGTTGGCAGGGGTAAAGTGTACAGAGCTCTACAGACGCAAAAACAGTCAAGACAAAAACCTGTACACCATGCAAAAGATGGCCATTCCTATACGGGGATACTGGTATTGAATGGTTTAAATAAGAGATGTGTTCTGGCCCGCTGTTGTTTTCTTTACTTTTTTGATTGATCTCCCAGCAGCACTTAAGATGTCATAAGCAAATCTCTCCTGAATCAACAGGAGCCCAGTGAATGCATTATTTTATGCTGACAAGCTAACCGTTTTATATAGAACTGCCAATGCTTTGCAAAAGTAGTTAACTGCCCTTGATATTTATTACAACGTAAATAGGCTTATTATCAACCTGAAGAAAACATAGATGATCCAGATTAGGTAAATAAGCCATCTTTTAAATGGACAATAAACAATGTGAAATTTGATGCTCAAGATTCACATTGTTTATTGTCCATTTAAAAGTATATTTGGACTTTTACAAATATCTAGGAATTATATTTAATAATAAATTAAATCTTTCTAAACATATATGTTACACCTTGAAGCTAGAGAAAATATCTCTATTGTGTTTACTGAGATTCAATTCCCATTTTGGTGTTCTGATGGTTTTAAAATCATGCTATAGTAAAATAGATTTTATCTTGAAAAATGGTATTGATGGGATATTACTGGGAGAAGTTATAGATTTTAAGAAATTTGAGGGGTGAGCACTCTGACAAGCCCTGGGTTAACCATCATGTGTTGGTCTCGAAGCAATTTGCCATGAATTGGGATTGTGTTCATCTCACCTTAAAAGAGAGGTATCCTACATGCATTCTTAAATTTGCAAAGAAGGGGAATGGCACTTTAGTGATTCATAGACTGGTGCAAAAGTCAGAGTGGCTATGCCTGGAAAATGAGAATAGTGATTGCATTCTCGTTGAATAGTTATGATTTGTAGAATATACTGCAATATTTAGTATTTTGTAATCCAGTGCTGGTAAATGAAAATGTACCAAGACAGTTAAATAAGTTAAAATTGCCTATTTATTTATTTAATTATTTATTTATTTATAAAGGTATCAGAGTGCTTTATATAGTTGGCAAAGTAGCAGTTACATATTTAGTAAATACAATTACATGGAGTAACCACAACTACATAGCAACAGTATACACAAAAAGTATACGATAGGCAGAAGCAGTTGCACAAGTTGCATATGGATGCAAATAGGGAATGTATTGAAACTAAAAGTACATTCATCCACTTTCATGAGATTAAGATGGAGATTGGGAAGGCTGAATATTTGTCTTTCAGAGCTAATTTGAGGCTATACTCACATGCATGCATTGCAACTTAAATAGAGGGGTTAGTTTGTGCAGGTGCAACAGCCCGCTTCGTTATCTAGCTCATGTAATGTTACTTTGCCCCTCTGTTCTAATAAGGAATTTATGAAACCAATATTTAAATAGGCTGCACAAAGGACTCACTTCAGTCAGAAAAAGTTGTGTTTGCAGTTGCTCTCTGTTTTAATGCAATTTTTAACGGCTTTTATTTGGAATACTTTTAATGAGATATATTAATATTTATGTATTGTTTGTTTATATGGACAAAGAGAGATTAATGAACTTTATTTAAATATAACTTGGAATGTTTTTTCATTTTAGGAAAAATCCTTCAAAGATGGTCACCTCATATGTGTGCTCATTAAGGAGGGAGGAGCAGAAAATGACATAGAGGGAGAGTAAATATTCTCTCATACACCACAGTGCAAGGTTATGACCCTTGCAGTGGAAGGATACAACTCGTCCAATCAAGGTATGGTGAGACCAAAATGCGCATTTGGCGAGAGAAACACAAATATAGAGAGGAAAATCATGGAAAAAGGAGCAGGGAACTGAGATAGACAAGAAAGCCAATGAATCATGAGCAAGAGGCAGACACAAAGATCACTCAAATGTTTACATTGGATACACTAGGGCCTGTATTTACAAGGCCCTTGCGCCGCCGCTGCATCACTTTTTGTGATGCAACGACGGCAGAAACCACTAAATTATATTTATGAAGCTACACAAAGCCACTTTGCGTGGCTTTGAATGGCCTCATAAATATTGAGTAAGGCAAGGCAGTGCAAATCTCTGTGTTGCTTTACTCTGCACTAGGGAGGCTTGCCACGGGCGTTGCAGTGGGTGTTTCCACACAACACCCATTGATTTTGATGCATCCCCAGATGTGCAAGACCTTGTAAACCTGTGGAGGCGCCAAAACCCTCTGCCTCCCAAGGGGAGGTGCAACGAAGAGAAATATCACCATTTCTCCTCGTTTTTCTTCTTTCCATGTCTGCTGAATTCTGCAGCACACATAGAAAGAGGAAAACTCCTCCCAGGAATGTTTTTGTGCAGGAAGGTGCCCCTTTCTGCACAAAAATAATCCTGCATACAATGCAGACACCCTTGCACGATGGTGCAAGGGTGCCTGCATTAGCGCTAGGCTGCCGAAACGGCACCAGTGCAGGGGGAAAGGACAGGAATGCGCATATGCCATGGATACATTGCATTCCTGCCTTTTCCCTTTGATGCAGGGCATTGCAGCAAGGTGACATGCTGTGCTGCCCTGCTCCAAAATCTCATAAATCTGCCCCTAGATCCATTGGTGAACAGACAGCTGAAGCTGTCTCTAGGCAAGACCTAAATGGCCCAACAAAAAAATATTAAAAATCACAAAAAACTTAAAGAAAACACAATAGCTTCAATAACTAAAAAACTTAAAAATGAATATCAACAAACGCTAATCATTGTTTTCAATTCACTATTTTTCTCAGTTTGCTATAATCACATGACTCACTATTTAAGAATATTGAAAAAGGAAATAAGAGAATGAATAGTATTACTGAGTCAACATAAAGTGCAATATCTTTTAATTAACCATTTAGCCAAAAGGTAGAATTCAGAGAGTTATGTATTTCTCACTTCACAATTTAAATTTTCTAATAAGAGAAAACATTGCAGCCCTGGAATCCGGTGTTTTTATTACTAAGAAGGTATGAAATGTGTATGTCATGCTAGGCATGCTTATAAACCACCATGAGCAGCACACGGCCACTTCAGGGTTCAAAAAGGCTTGCTGTTACATTTAGAGAGGACGAATACTACTAACCTGGAAAGGTTAGGCGGCAGAGACACAACTTTAAAGTATTTCTGAAACGGAAAAAGTTGTCCATTCACTAAGGTTTTTCTTGGTTAAAAATGGCCTTGTATCCTTGCAGAAGTAAAATAAGCTAGCAGCAGATGTGCAAAATGCATATGACTCACAAGATTGTGTAACATGCCTGGCATAACTTACTGTGCATGTGCATACCTTACTCGCCAGCAGCGAAAGGTATGTAAGAGGACACCGTAAATGGGTACAGAAAGTGGGTAGATAAAAGGCTGGAATTGACAAAAGCAATTGCTGATTCACAAAACAGTACAACTCCTGTTTTCCATTATTTTGGTTGTGCATGTTTCAACTAGGGCTGTGCAAATTTTAAATTAGACCTGCTTGGCTGGTGATTTGGTTCATTGAGTTGACACACCCATACTTGTCCATTAGCTGGATCGGCTTTGAGAATGAAATGTCACTGGTGACATTTTAGTCAACACTTGATTGGAAGCAGACAAGCTAACTGGTGAATGTCTTGAAATTTGGTAAACCCTTGCGGGTGGAGTGCCGCCATGCCCCGGGCTGGATAGATTACTCTGCCTGTTTTCTGGGTCCTTGGCCTGGGACCGGGCCTCCCAGGTGAAAACCATGGCCTCAGACCCCTCTCACTGGGGATTATTGGAACTGTGCAGCTCAGAAAAGCCCCAGACTCTTCCCCAGTCTGATGCCACTCTTCCCTGGGCAGGCTAGGTTGCTCTGCCCGTTGGCAGGAGCCACAGCCTCCCAGGTGAAATCTTTGGCTTCACCCGCCTCTGACTGGGTATTACTGGAACTGTTCAGTCCAGAGGAACCCCAGACTCCTCCCCAGTCTGATACTACTCTGTCCTAGGGAGCCTAGGTGGCTTTGCCCGGTGGCTGGAGCCCTGGGCTGGGGGAGCTGGCATCCCAGGTGAAAGTCATGGCTTCACACAACTCTCACATGGGGATTACTGGAGCACTTCAGCCCAGGGTAGCCCCAGACTCCTCCCAGGTCCATCACCACCATGCCCCGGGCAGGCTAGGTAGCTAGTAGCTGGAACCACAGCTTGCGGGGTCTGGACCTCCTAGGAAAAAACCTGAGATGTCCAGAAGGTTGAGAGCTCATGTTTAGCCCTGGTGACAAGCATCTCGTATTTTAAGTCGCAGAGAGTAGCTTCCTCCAGCCTGTGCAGCATCAGCAAAAAGCTTTTATGATGAAGGTAAGCAGCATTGGACAATCTTTTTTTTAAAAAAGCAGCATCGGATAAAATGTAAAAAAAAGAAAAAAGGCATGACAACGCAGCCGCATCATTTTGTAGATACGCACTTGCATGAGGATGTACGTATGTGCATGTATGCATCATTACACAAGCATGTGCATGAATCACCACTCATGCACATGCCTACGAAATGGACAGTGATATTTGTTTTATTTACTGATCCAGGATGGATCGGTAAATAAAATTAATTACATTTAAATAGCATGAAAACACTTTTTTTTAAAGAGGAGGGGCAGGTAGCAATTTCCCAAGTTTACAGCTGCCTCTGATGCCAAATGTCCTGCCCTTGAGAGATAAGAAGGGCAAAGTGAGTCTTAGCTGCTGAAAACAATCCAAATGTGGCTGATCTGTGTCAATGAATGTAACCATCAAAGTGAAACCTTAGGCTTTTCGCCTGCCTAAATATAGGAAAAGTCTGCCTGATCAATTCAGGGCTAGGGAGTGCAGCTAATGTGGAACATACCTTACTACCAAACAGCTTAACCTCTGTTTTAGCGTAGGTATTATTTACTTGTTGTTGCAGTTTTTTTATATAGCGCAAGCTCTGCCCATGCGAATTGGAGCGCTTTACACTAGTTCATCACACAAGGTCAGAATTGTTTCCCCAGTTCCGAAGTCGGCATTTCTCACCTTAACGCTACACACTCTCTCTGTTGTAAAAAAAAAAAGTATTGTGCAGCCTGATTTCCACTTCTAAAAGTAGATTTTGGAATTCCACAACTGATGGCCTATCTTGTGCCCATTTAATATACACTCGAGAATCATCAGACAGTATATGTTCATCTGTGCATTTTGAAAGCCTATTCTTGACAATATGATGGCTGGATCGGTTTTGTGAAGGCGGGAGAGCAGACATTAACGTTACTGGATTCACTATGAAGATATAGTTTAATCTTTTGTTCTGTCTCTCCCTCCTTCCTAAAATCATTCTACAGTCTAAATAATGCCGCTCAAAGGGGTCGAATCTGGAGATGCTGTGCAGCTGTTTTATTAAATACATTTCTTGGTTTGTCTACAGAACATTCCGTCATGTTGCAAATAGAGATGTGTGTTTTTCTCTTCTTTAGGGTCCTGGGGCTTTATTCCTTCTGTATTTTCTTATTTCACACATCCTTTATCTTTCTTTAGGTAGGTATAGACTAGTATTCTGTAAGTGGTACTCGAGAAGAAAAGACAAGCTCATTGGTGATTCTGCTGCCACTGTGTCTTCTTCACACACCAAGCCACCCTCTGTGCTGAGGAACTATTTAGTCCCGCTCACACCCACTTTCCTGGAGAAGAAAAGAATACGCTATCAGTGACCCCTCCACTACCTCAGTCTCTTCTCCTTCACTACGGGGAACAGAGCAGTAATATAGGTCGTTATCTAATGGTCTCCATCTTCTAGGACCTGCCATCTGAATTCATTGGTTGACATGTAGGCAATCCATATGTCATGTTATACAGTTCCCGTGTAACTGGTTGCCTTCTATTGCAAATGCTTGGATACCCTATTGGGTGATTAGCTGCGCTTTATAAATCCTGATTGATTGATTGATCTGCCCACCTTCTCTGGACCCACTGCCTTTATATTCCAGTCCCTCTCCTTTATTTGGCAGCTCGTGACATGTCAATGGTAACCTGGTCAGACTTAGTGACTGCTGCTCCCCCTCCTGCCTGTCTTCCTGGCCCTGCAGAGTCCAACACCACTCCAGGTAAGAAATATGTCTGATGCAGAAGCAGATCCCTCTTCCACTACCACTGAACCAGTAACGCTGAAGCCAGTGTAGATGATGGGACATGTTCACCTCTAATGAAACTGCAGTAGTGGATAATGGCAGTCAGCGTGCAGGCCTCACAAGATTGCTATTGCACCCCAAGGCCCTTCCGTGGGACTGCCGGATGCATGTCGCGAGAAAGAGAGAAAGAAAGAGAGACAGCACATGTTAGATTAGTCTTAAAGCAAAGAGATTGTGCAGAATGTCTGTAAATGGTATATACCTGTGGAAATCCACGTATGCTGTTTTAATACAAATGAAATGTGCATGAAGTCCTGAAGGAAGTTGAGCCCCTTTTGTGTTGAAGCCTTGGATGTGCATGATATTATTCTTTTCCCTGAGATCCCTGACCAGTCAGTAGCCACACAGGTTAACATCCCACTGGGATGTTGTTGCCCACCACTGATGCCTAAGGGATACCCATATTAAGCCATTCAAAATGATCAAACAGGCCAGTCTTTCTGAGCAACCTACTGCCCTGAGGCATCACAGGCAAGCAATCGAGCCACACTTCAGGAGGCGGCAGGCAGACACAACAAACAACATTCAAATGGGACCTTCCCCAGAAGGTCAGTAAATAGAATACCTCAGTCATGGTACACTTGAAAAACCAGAGGACCTAAGCACCTCTTGGAATATGATACAAATCGTAAATATCCTCATAGTGCCGGTAATACTTGTGCTTAATTTTCTATACCAGTGGCCTTGTGGCCAATGACATCCCACGTAACTGTTACCTGAAGACCTTGGGACCTGTTGGAATCACCACTCTGTACATAAACACAGAATTAGCCAGTGTGACAGAGGTACCAGGCAAAGGCTCCCAATTTAGAATGTTTTATGAGATCTGTACTTCTGTCCCAGTGTTATCAGGTTTGGGTGTAACATTGGACAATTCAGTGGGCCAAAGCTCCAGTCACTGTATCAATGAGCCTTCAGCTAAACTTGTTAAAAAAAATCCTTAACCCAAATTGCATCTACTCAAATGGCAAGGCTCCCATTCAGGTCAAGTATATGCTATTCCCAGGGTATTAAAGTTTCTAGCTCTAGGTAGCCATCTCTCGATGGTGGATGTTCCATTTCAAGACCAGTTTGGGACCAAACTGATTTTGCTGTTTAAATGGGATGTGGGTCAGCACCCACTGAGCTCTTCTCCAGCAGAACAAACCTGCAGGTCTTTAATCCTATAGCTGGTAGCTGCATTCTAGATCCTACACTGATCAAGGAAGTCATGAGACGGAGGAACCCACTAGACCGAAGGTTCTACCAGCTCCATCTGAGATTAGGGACCACAGGGCTTAGAAAGACAGGGGCTAATTGCAACCTCGAAACAGATAACTCCCAAACCATATCAGATAGAGAGACAGTTCAAACGTTTTAAGGTCTTACCAAGTTACAGAAATTCTACCACGCCACATTCACTGAAAACCTATTTTTCAGAGGAGGACCATCGGAGAAATGCTACAATCATGCTGATGGCACTCTTCGGTTCCTGACAGTGTTCAGTGGCTCCAGTTTGTGATGCATCTGGATTAGATTCCTTCCAGCCAGAGGACAGAGCTGGAAATTGGAAATCACACTCTTATGGCTGGTGTCTTCTTCATCACTTTTAATCCAGAGTAGAAATGAGCAATCTCTGATGTGTTTAGCTCCTGAAATTTTCCTAAATACAATGTTCATTCATTCTAGTGGAACACTTACAGTGTGCTCTCAATATTGGATTAGTTAAAAATAGAGTCCTTATACTCCTGGGGAAAATGTTGTCTTGTCAGGGAAACCATAATGTTTATAAACTTATGTGTTCCTAAAAAAAACGTCCTGTGTGAAACTGATAAATCGAGATCAGACTAATGATCAGAAGGGAGTGTTTTCATTTTGTTATTAACCTGCTTTGCTGAGGGCCTCTGGGTTTTCCAGGCTTTTACACCACATCAGCCGTAAATTATATATCTGAAAGAGACACGTTAGTGACAGATTCCTTACCTTAGAATATCCCCAGGCGTCAGGCTGGATCCGGAAAGTTTTTTGCATAGCAGTACCCTTGCGCGTCGGTAGGCGGCGTCGTGCGGCTCCGCGTCCGTCGTCGGCGTCGTGGTCGCCGGGATGACGTCGCGGGCAGTACTTAGACGCCGCCCCTGCGCGCTAACGTCAGTTCTTCTTTTTCCGCGCCAGTAAGCGCAGATCCGGGAAGAGCAGTGCCCTAGTCACTTTTTGACTATCCTTTTTTGTGAATTTTTTCACTGTTTCTTCAACGAGTCTTCACGACTCCTAAGGTGTCGTAGGGATGCCCGGCTTTAAGCCCTGCGAGGCCTGTGGTCGCATGATGTCGATCACGGACCCGCATCTCGAGTGTCTCTTCTGTCTCGGCCGAGACCACGACACGAAGTCGTGCCCTGACTGCCGGAAACTTCATCCGAAGGCTTTGCGAGAGCGGTCTCGAAAGCTGCTCGAGGTCCGGCAGTCGGCTCCGCGCCGCACCAAGCCCCGCGAGAGGTCGAGGGGCCAGTCGCGGAGTCCCCGCCGTTCGTCGGAATCCAAGTCTTCGCGCTCCTCCGGTAAGTCGAAGCACAAGAAGTCTAAGCAGTGTCATCGCTCTAAGACTTCGCCTCGCCGTTCTCGTGACTCGGCTGAGGCCCCAGTCGGCACCGTCCCCGCGGCCCCGGACATGCCTGTAGAGCCGCCCCCGAATTACCCGTTCTTTCCGGGGTCGGGGGCGACTCCGGACGAAATACAGGAATTCCTGTCGGCCATGGCCCGCCTCTTCGGGCCTTCAGGTCCCTCCGGTGCGCCTTTGGGCCCCGCGGGCCCTGATGGGGTTGCCCCGGCGCCGCCGTCGACTCCGGTCCCGGCGCCGCCTGTCCCACCAGCCTTCATCCCGGCCTCGGCTCCGGCCTCGATCCCGGCTCCGGTGGTACCGCAACCCCCATCGATGCCGGTTGACCTAACCACGCCTCCGCCGACGCCGATGTCCCCGGTGCCGTTCCTGACGCCGTCCGGGGCTCCGGACGGCGTCGTTCCCCGGTTCTCTCCGGCTCCGGACATGGAGCTGGACCGACGGCGCCCGACGCCGGTTCCGGCACCGATGAGTCCTTGGGTCCCAAATGTCCCTCCTCCTCCATATTTTGAACAAGAGGAGGACCAGGAGAGCTGGGAGGGGTCTGAGGGACCCTCTCACACAACAGTGTGAGTTTGACCCGGACTGGGTTGAGGAACTTGGGGATGCCAGTGGTCTAGACACCTCCCTGACACTGGCATGCTGTCTCCTCCCGTGGCTACGGAGGAGGGGGCTAATTTTGCAACGGTGTTGCGTAGAGCAGCTGGAGCCTTACATCTCCAGTTGCCTACTGTGGCCGTCAGGACTAACCTCCTGACAGAAGTGCTTCAGCCGGCGGCTTCCTCTTCGGAGACTGTGCTGCCGTTTAATGATGCACTCACTGACGTTCTTTTGGATACCTGGTCCAAACCCACCACAGGGGCTCCTGTGGATAGGAACGTGGCCCGACGCCATCGCCCTGCTCCGGGCGACCCCCTGTTTCTCTCCCAACATCCCACCCCTGAGAGCTTGGTTGTCCAAGCCTCTGCCTCCCAAACCGCCTTCCCTACCGCCCCTCCGGATAGGGAATCCAAACGCCTGGACCAATTTGGGAAGAAGGCTTTTCTTCCTCCAGTGCTGGCTTGCGGTCCGTCAACACCGCTTGCCTTTTGGGCCGATATACCCACTCCCTGTGGGATTCGGTGGCGGCTGTTTTGCCGCAGTGTTCTGAGGAGGTCCAGACACTGCTTACCCGCGCCATTGCGGAAGGGCGAGATGCGGCTAAATACACCATCCGTTGTGGCCTTGATACCGCCGACTCGCTGGGCAGATCGCTGGCTACGACGGTGGCACTACGTCGCCACGCCTGGCTGAGGACAACTGGTTTCTCGGGTGATGTCCAGAATACACTCATGGACATGCCCTTTGATGGAGTCGGTCTTTTTGGTTCAAAGGCAGACCATGCGCTGGAGCGGTTTAAGGACTCACGGGCTACGGCCAAGTCCCTGGGCCTTTCTGTTGTACGCCCTCCGCTCAGCTCTGCTTTTCGCCCCTTTCGTGGCCACGGAAGGGGCGCCCAGTCACGTCAGATGCCCAGCCACCGGCCCGCACAGCAAGCGTCTACGCGTGGCCGAGGACGTGGATACCGCTGTGGCGGTTCGGGCAACCAGCGTGCGGGTCAGGCCACCACCTCCAACCCGTCCGCGGCCTCCAAGCCCTCCTAGTCCCTCCTTTCAGGTGCACAGCACGCCAGTAGGGGGCAGGGTCCGCCATCACCTTCACCACTGGCGTCCCATCACCTCGGACAGGTGGGTCTTGGACATTGTCCGAAGGGGCTACTCCCTCCACTTCGAGACCGCCCCCCCAGCCATGCCACCTCAATTCCACCGCATGTCAGGGGATCACTTGATGCTTCTGCAGAAGGAAGTCATGGTCGAGCGTGTTCCGACCCCAGAAGTAGGGCGTGGTTGCTACTCCCACTACTTTCTGGTGCCCAAAAAGGACAAGGAGGACATGCGTCCTATCTTGGACCTCCGGAACGTCAATTGCTTCCTCCGGAAGGAGAAGTTCAAAATGCTCACCCTAGCTCAGGTCTTGACTGCCCTCGACCCTGGAGACTGGTTGGTAGCGTTGGACTTGCAGGACGCTTATTTCCACATCCCCGTCCTGCCAGCCCACCGGCGTTACCTGCGGTTCACGGTAGGCCTCGAGCATTTTCAGTTCACCGTGCTCCCCTTTGGCCTTACCAGTGCCCCTCGGGTGTTCACGAAAGTGATGGCGGTGGTCGCAGCTCATCTGCGCCGGGCAGGGGTTTCAGTCTTCCCCTACCTCGACGACTGGCTGCTGAAGGCGGGCTCGTCCCAGGCAGTCGTCTCCTACCTCCAGACTACGGCCGAACAACTGCACTCGCTGGGGTTCTCCATCAATGTGCCGAAGTCGCATCTGATTCCTTCTCCACAGCTCCTTTTCATCGGAGCAGTTCTGGACACGACGCAGTTTCGGGCCTATCCTCCCGAACGGCGAGTCCGGGATATTCAGGCTATGATTCCGATCTTTCAGCCTTTATCCTGGGTTTCGGTACGGATGACCCTGAGGCTGCTGGGCCTCATGGCCTCCTGCATCCTGCTAGTCGATCATGCCAGATGGCATATGCGGGCTCTGCAGTGGGACCTGAAGTTCCAGTGGGCGCAGCACCAGGGCAACCTGTCCGATCACGTCCAGATCTCGGAGGGGACTGCAAAACAGTTGCAGTGGTGGCTCTCGAACCGGCAATGGGTCATGGGCAGAACCCTCTCCCTTCCCCAGCCAGAGCACACAGTTGTGACGGACGCGTCCCTTCTGGGATGGGGCGGTCACATGGGAGAGGCGGAGATCAGAGGCCTCTAGTCTCCGGCGGAGTCCCGGCTCCATATCAACCTTCTGGAGCTCCGGGCGATCCGATTTGCACTCAAGGCATTCCTTCCCTCTGTCAAAGGGAAGGTAGTGCAGCTGTTCACAGACAACACCACCGCCATGTGGTACTGCAACAAACAAGGCGGGGTGGGGTCGTGGACCCTTTGTCAGGAGGCTCTGCGTCTCTGGACATGGCTGGAACATCAGGGCATGTTCCTGATGGTTCAACACCTGGCAGGTTCCCTGAACGCCAGGGCGGACGAACTCAGCCGCAGGTGCATGATGGATCACGAATGGCGTCTTCACTCGGAAGTGGCGCAAGGACTCTTTCTACAGTGGGGAGAGCCTTGGTTAGATCTATTCGCCACCGAAGAGAACGCGCAATGTCATCAGTTCTGCGTGTTGGAATTTCCAAGGCGGCACTCGCTCGGCGACGCTTTTCGTCACGAGTGGAGTTGCGGTCTATTGTACGCCTTTCCGCCTATACCACTTCTACCCAGAGTGTTGAAGAAGATTCGGCACGACCGGGCCCAAGTCATTCTTGTGGCTCCGGACTGGGCTCGAAGAGTTTGGTATCCCGAGCTACTCAGTATGAGAGTAGATCCCCGATCCGTCTGCCTCTTCGGGAGGATCTTCTGTCGCAGCAGCAGGGGACGGTCCTCCACCCGAACCTGTCCAGCCTCCACCTGCTTGCGTGGAGATTGAGCGGCGGCAGTTGATTCCTTTCGACTTGCCTCCCGAAGTTTGTGATGTGATTCTGGCAGCCAGGCGTCCCTCCACTAAGGTGGTATACGCCTGCAGGTGGAACAAGTTTGTGGCATGGTGCACATCAAAGGCTGTGAATCCCCTTTCTGCCCCTCTCTCTGAGGTTCTCCTGTTCCTTCTTTCCCTGGCCCAACAGGGTTCTGCCCTGGGTACCATCAAGGGCTATCTTTGTGCCATCTCGGCCTTCCTCAGGCTTCCTGATCAGCCCTCCCTTTTCAAGTCCCCTGTTGTTAACAGGTTTCTAAAAGGCATTACACACCTCTTCCCTCCTGTTCCGTTTGTGATGCCTCAGTGGGACTTGAACTTGGTTCTTACCTTTCTTATGTGCGCTCCCTTTGAGCCTCTACATAACTGTCCTCTTCGTCTTCTGACTCTGAAGACTGCCTTTCTGGTGGCAGTCACCTCCGCTCGGCGGGTGAGTGAGCTCCAGGCTCTATCATGTAAACCTCCCTTTCTGTCTGTTCATCCAGACAAGGTTGTTCTTAGGACGCGTCCGTCCTTCTTGCCAAAGGTGGTTACTGCCTTCCACATTGGGCAGACCATCACTTTGCCCACCTTCTTTCCGCCTCCGCATCCTTCCAGGGAGGAAGAGAGGCTCCACCGTCTGGACCCAAAACGTGCGCCTTCCTTTTACATCGACCGCACACGCCATTTCCGGGTGGATGACCAGCTCTTTGTTGGCTACGTGGGCGCCAAAAAGGTCGGGCGGTGCACAAGAGAACCATCTCCCGCTGGGTAACCTTGTGTATCAAAGCCTGCTATTCTTTGGCTAAGAAGGAGCCTCCTGTTGGGCTGCGTGCCCATTCCACCAGGGCAACGGCTGCTACCACGTCTTTGGGCCGCGGTGTTCCGCTGCAGGATATCTGTCAGGCAGCTACGTGGGCCTCGCTGCACACGTTTACAAAGCATTACTGCCTTGACAGTCAGGTCCGGAGGGACGGCTTCTTTGGCCGTTCTGTCCTCCAGGACTTCCTTGTCTGATCTTTGTTCGCAGACCCACCACCGGGGTTGGTATTGCTGGGGTATCTATTCTAAGGTAAGGAATCTGTCACTAACGTGTCTCTTTCAGATGCACAAGTTACTAACTTGTGTAACGATATATCTGTAAGAGACAGTAGTTAGTGACAGATTCCTACCGCCCACCCATCCTCCCCGTTCTGCGAACTGATTTCTAGGGTTAAGGACATCCCTTTCAGGGCCCTAGTATTTTTCAGACACCTATGTCAGCTTCTTGCATGGCTCTGCGTTCCTGGCGCAGAAAGTCGTGTACAGAACTGACGTCAGCGCGCAGGGGCGGCGTCTAAGTACTGCCCGCGACGTCATGCCGGCGACCACGACGCCGACGACGGACGCGGAGCCGCACGACGCCGCCTACCGACGCGCAAGGGTACTGCTACGCAAAAAACTTTCCGGATCCAGCCTGACGCCTGGGGATATTCTAAGGTAAGGAATCTGTCACTAACTACTGTCTCTTACAGATATATCGTTACACAAGTTAGTAACTTGTGCTTTCATAGCTCACATATTCAAAATGCTGCACATCCAGAGGCAGACAGACACACAAGCAAGCAAGAGTAAAATGCGAAAGCGAAGACCCCAAAACAGTCTATTTTTCGTGAAGCAGCATGCCATTTCCTTCTGGTTTGGTCTTGCTTTGGAGATTATGCATCATATTCTGGTGATTACGTTTATATTTTTGGAAAGCTGCATAAACTAACACAATAGAGGAGGATAATGCAGTAATTTATTTTCCTAAGAAAATCGTTGCCAGAGCTGCCAGTAAATTACTAGTTAGTGGAGCTGATCGCCCTGGGCTATATTTGAACAATTTCAACTGTCTTCAACAAATACAAGACAAAAGCATTCTTCTAAACAAGCACAGACATGAAAGCTAATGTGCATTTCCCTTGAAGTCAATGACTTGGCAAATTACACAAACCTAACAGATGATCTTTTATTTCAACCTGCACGAAATGTACTGAGACTTGATATCACATAGGTCTTGGAGTCAGGTTGCACACATTAAAGAAAGAGCGAATGTTTTAGAGTTACACTTTCTTTTGTAATGATATAAAATGTATTGATGATTATTTAAAACCATACCAAAATATGACAATGGGGGGGAAATGCACATGAGGGAAAAAGCAACACCGAGCGTGGAGGTATAGTGTGCGGGGGGAGTACATGGGAGAGTGAGTAAGTATGCTGGAGAGCAAACACACCGCAAGACTGAGAGAGCTGAAAAACATACACCATGATGGAGTGCTTATCCAAAAAGAAAAAAGTAGTTCCTTAAAAGTGAGCAGGGTAAGGACGCAAGTGAGCCAGTCAAGAGGATGTTAAAGAGGTTATGCTCCAGTGGAGGGACATACACAAGATAGACAAGAAAAGCCGTCAAAGAGGAAACAAACAAATAAGAGTGACAATGAAGCCAACCAATGGCAAGCAAGGGGTGGGCTCTAAGCCCTTGTAAGTTCTTGTTAAGCCTGCAATAGGTCTTTCACAACCAGACATCTTACAATGTCTGGTAGGCAGTGCTTAATTTGAACCGGTGGTTTCCGGTGCTCGGCACTGACACATAATTGTCAGCACCAGTACCTATGACAGTCTGTCACATGGTGGCATTGTTTTTTTAATTCAGAGATGAGCACAAATACTGTTGTGTATTAATTCAATATACATGAAGAATGACTAATACCTGCTGCCAAAGCCATTCTTTTAACTATGGGGTCGTGAAATTGTCAGAATTGTAACACTTGCCGGAGTGTGACTTGTTAGCTCTGCTGTTACTGTAATTGACAGCGGCAATGGGCAGTGTAAGCGCAGGTGGACTGCTGACTAGGGCCCTGGCACTTATTTCTTTTTACAAATTAAGCACTGCTGGTAGGCTCAACCTAAAAAAGAATAGATTCAAGTTGATAATAGTGACAAATATGCATTATCAGACATAGGTTTTAACAGTACTGATAGTGCAAATCATTGAATAATATGGGGCACATGAGTCAGTTTGTTCATTATAACTTTCAACATTTTGACAAACTCAATTATTAATGGGCAGTCTCATCAGTTACAACAATAATTAATTGTATCCTTGCAATTACATAGCCGTAAGCAGCGAAGCAGGGGTAGCAGATATATTTTACGCTCTTTAACAAAAGCTAGATGGCATCAAATGATATAAGCAGGCTTTTGCACTTGAAGCTACAGAAAAAGAGCTTGCCTCCTTCCTCACGCTAATTTCGACTCTTGATGCCGAGCTCATGCCCGCTCTTCAGCATGCATCTCACAGAGAACGGACAGTGAACACGCAGGATAGTGACGCAGAGTATCAGCATCAGAACATCAGTAACATTTGACCCTATTTGGTGTGATTCCCGGTTTTTGTTCAGAGCACGTTTTTTGTGGAGCCTTGGTCAATAGGTGGGCCTCTGGTCTGTTTGGCAGATTTTCCTGTCTTGTTTTGTTTGGTTTGTTGGTCTGAGCCCCGAGTCCAGATAGTAGGGCGCTTGAAGGTCTGATGTAAAGTGAGTATATAAGAGAGTTTGGTACACAGGAGCTGGTGAGGACAGACATGCGACAGGGCAAGCTGAGCGCAGCGGCCTGCGTTTGTGTAGTCTCAAGCTCAACATGACGGCTCAAGTCAATGGGGTGTGCCCCTTCTGCTTCCAAATCCTATGCATGCTACGAAAGATCTTCAAATGGTTGCCCCAGAACATCAGAAGGACCATCACGCAAGCACTCATCACCAGCAGGCTGGACTACGGCAACACTCTCAACGCCGGAATCTCCAAACAACTCCTATATAGACTCCATACCATCCAGATCACCGCTGCAAGACTCATATTTGACCTCCCACACCGCACCCACATCACACCACACCTCAAGAGGCTTCACTGGCTCCGCATTCACAAGCACAGCCAATTCAAATTTCTCAAGCACACATACAAAGCCCTACACAACATAGGAAAAGAATACCTGAACAGCCACATACATTTTCACCAAACCACCAGACACCTACGCTATGCATCACTCTCACTCGCACACATTCCCCGCTTCTGCAAAAGCAAAACTGGAGGTCGCTCAATCTCCTACATCGCACCCAAGACACGGAACGACCTCCCTCAACACATCAGGACCTCCTCCTCACTTCTTGAGTTTGCAAGAAGCTGAAGACCTGGCTCTTTGTATAAGCACCTTGGGGACCTCACACCTACACACCTTCCCAAGTGCCTGGATACCCTCTTGGGTGATTAGTGCACTATACAAATCAATATAATGTAACATAACATAACATGAAATGTGTAGTATTCAACCCATGAACCATGAGCACAGGCCAGAATATAACAAACATAAAGCCATATTTGTTCATGATAAATAAAAAGTATAACAGTGGTGGCGACAGAAGAAGAAGAAGATTTTGAGGGAGAAGGTAATTGGTCTATTAGCTCATTTCCTGCTTGAATCTAGCACCTTCTTGTGATTTGAACTAAAGGAATACCCGACCCACAAAACAATCTTTAAGGAATCTCAACAAACACTGATTTTGGAAAGTGGTGGTGGTTAATTGTTTTGCAATTCTACTAGTTTTAATATAGAAGGATAGTTATGGCAGTTCAAATACAGTAAATTTTGGTGCTACAAGACAATATTTGTGCAGAAGTAGAACAGTTCTTTTGTCCCAGTATTGTGCCTCAGTATCGTCTGCGTATGAGACACACAGCAAAATTGAGTCTTAGAACTCTTACATATCCTGCAGCACCTCATCACCCCATACACAGCTCCTAGAGCTTTGAGACTGAACAACCTCTCCCTTCTTGCTGTTCTTAGAATTAGGAGAGCGAGAAGTAGAGGTCGCTCATTTGCTTACCTATCCTCTAAACTTTGCAATTCTCTCCATGTGCAGCATAGATCAAACAAAAATCTGTTAAGTTTTAGAAAGCAACTAAAAACTTATCTTTTCAGATAACTCTGTGCATGGTCCTATTTTTCCTGTCAGCACCGGGAAGCCGTTCTTGGGTAGCTGTGCACTCTATAAAACGTTTAACTTAACTTCCTCCACCTCTAAGATCGAAATGGTTGAATATGGTTAATATTAATTTAAACAAAAACAAGGGCGAAGTGAGATTCTACAAAAAAGGGAAGGAGAACATATTCCCATTATCAAACTCTATAGGAAAGTTTGTTACAAAGCATTTCAATTTAAAAACCGAGATATCACCTGACCTCTAAGCTGGTAGTATGTAAGGAAACACCAGAATGTTTCATGGATGTCCATTTACTTTCAGATTTGGGGAAGGGTTACTTCCTTGCCTTGTCTTCACTTTTTGGTTCATATTTCAGTCTCATTGGATTTCAACCAAAAAGGTGATTTGCTAAGTCAGGAATCAATTTTGAAACCATCATCAGTTTGTCTACCGAGTGAACCTTTACTACAAAAGTCCGAAATAAACCATGCATCACATTCTTCTTCATCTACATTAAATGTTGTTTTGTTAATGCAAAAAACTTTGCAAGGAATTCTAGAACCTTGATTGCTGTTAATTCTGATACATTATCTGTCAAGTCAATGTATGCCTGCCACATTAATGAGAACTGAAGATGGAAAATTTCCCGCCAGTCTGTCCCCTAATTCAGGAAAACAGTGCTCAGGGGAGTGGGTCCCAGCACCTCGCGACACAGACCATTAGTACAACTAGCACAGAGTACATTTCCAGACGTCCAATGTTAGTTAAGAAAAGATATCATAGTTATGGCTGTTTGAAATTCTCTTAAAAATATTATCTATCTCTAGTTCGTAGAATGAAGAGATTTACAGCAGTGAAATCTAAAAAGAAGATCCAAGGAAAGCTCAGTTGCGTATCTCCCCATTCAGGGGTCTAGGAAGTGGTTAGCTGAATTTAGGGAGTTAAATCCCCTATTATCATCAGATAACCCACTAGAACCATTTTGTTTGGGAAAACAAATTAATCCCAGTAGATTCACAGTTACAAAAAAAGGGAAACCTAAAAAACAACATCTCAAACAAGGTAGCAACAAAGTATCTGTTGGCCAGGGGAAAGGGAATCCAGTTACTCAATTGGAAGAGAGAAAGTCAGGGTACACATCATCAAAGAGTGTTTTAGTCCCCAAACAAGTCAATGTCTACTGTTCAACAGAATCCTTGAGGGGAAAAGCCCAAAAATGTCATCTACTAAATAGGTCCAGGCTGCTCTACAATTTTGAATAAATAAGCTCATTCTCTGACATAATCTGGGGATTTAGACTATGTAGGTTTTCAGATAGGAGAAGAGGGCACAGAGTTGAGAAAAGTGGATTTCATTTTGCCTCTGATTGCCAATATGGGGCTTTTTGGTGAGGCAGTGTGTGACACATCCACAGTCGCCGATTGGAAGGCAAGCAATAGCTCATCCCAACATTGGCAAATGGGAACCATATGAAGACCCCTCAATTTGTTGGACCTGAGAGTGATTCTCTCTGTTTTGACCCGCGCTATACTTCCACTGAGGGAGGACAAAGATCCCCCTCCATTGACGATTTACAATGCTCAAGGCCAGCAATAATGTCAAGTCAAGGAAATATGTCCTTGTCTTGTCCCGGTCTTGTGTGCCTAGAACCCCAGCGAGCAAGCCTCCCAGCAGTGCAAGTTGGCCAAACTGGTGACTCGGCCCAGCTGTGTGGTCACTGCTGACCAGTGCTATGATAGGGATGGTGTTGGAAATGGCCCTTTTTGCAGGGTTATCCCCAAACCTTTTGCTTCTTCCTCCTATTTTTTCCTGACCTGCTGATGTTGGTTTTAAGACTCTGGGCACTTTACCACTGTTATTCAGTGCTATGGTGCATATGCTCTCTGTGAAATTTGTATTATGGATTGGTGTTTCCATGATTGGCATATTTGATTTACTAGTCAGCCCCTAGTAAAGTGCACTGAGTGTGCCAGGACCTGTAAATCAAATGCTACTAGTGGGCCTGCAGCACTGAGTGTGCCACCCACATGCGTAGCCCTGAAAAGATAACTCAGACCTGCCACTGCAGAGTCTGCGCGCAGTTTGTAACTGCCATGTCGACTTGGCAAGTGCACCCACTTGCCAGGCCCTAACCTTCCCTTTTCTTACATGTGTGTCACCCCTAAGGTAGTCCCAAGGTATCCCTGTGGGAAGGGTGCTGTGTATATTAAAGGTAGGACATGCACTGGTGTGTGTGACATGTCCTGGTAGTGAATTACAGTGCATTTCGTTTTTCACTATGAAAAGGCTATCTGTCCCATAGGACAGCATGGGAGTTAATTTATAACACCTTATAAATATATCTTCCCATTGGGATCAGATAGGAAAATAAAGTTTAGTATGCCTGAACTCAGAATCTAAAGATGCATATTTTAGTAAAGGTGATTTTTACATTCTGTGTTTGGAAATACCACTTTTAGAAAGCATGTATTTTCTTGCTTAGCCATCCTGTGTGCCTCTGCTAGGATGCGTATAGACTGTCTGGCTTTGGAGTGACAGGGGCTGGGAAGGTGCCATGGCTCCAGAGAGTCTGGATGAGTCAGGGCTGGGCTGAATAGACCTGGGCTGCATTCAGAATAGTGGGAGGAGTTTTCACTAGCACCTGAATAGGCCCGGTCTGCATTTAGAGTGGTGGGAGGAGATTTCCCTTGCACCTGAATAGGCCCTGTCTGCCTTGGAAAATGCTGTCTCCACCTCCTGCCAGGAAGCTGGGCCAGAGAGGACAGAACTGGTTTGGACTAAGCACAGACACTCTCTGCCTCAGAGGACAAAGGAATTTGGGGTATAAATATTGAGTCCCAAACCCCAGATTTTAGAACTCTTTTGGACCAAGAAGACTGCCAAGATGAAGAGCTGGAGAAGCTGTGAGGAGGAACTACCACTTTGCTGTGTGCTTTGCTGCGTTGGCCTGCAGTGGCTGCTTCTGTCTTGGGCAGTGAAAGGACTGGACTTGAACTTTCTGCAATCTATTTTTGTGAGTTTCTCCAAGGGCTTGAGGTAGAGCTTGCCCCCTGTTCAAGAAGTCTCAGGAACAGCAAAGACTTCAAGTGCTTCTGCCATCAGCACTGGGGACTGTGTGTTTTGTGCTGTGACAGAAGAAAAAGCAACCCGACGCCGTCTACGATGCCGCTGCCGACTCCGTGTCAGGAAGGCACCGCAAAGGGCACCGCAAAGGGCACCGCCGCAACGCCGCACCGCAACCCTGGTCTCACCGACAACACCTGCTGACGCTGCCACGAGCCGCTGCTTGCACCACGACCTGTGGGCACCACACTTTGCACCGCCTTGCTTCACATCGTCGCCCTGGTATCCCCGACGACGTTGTTTCACGCCGACATTGACGCCGCTGCTTGCACCGTGGTTCGAGGGCACCGCTCATAAGTTACACGACGCACCGTCCTCATCCCGCACTGCAGCCTTGGCCTACCGACACCGGCGCCATCGACTCCAGTTCGTCAGCCGACGACAGCGCTTCAGCAACGACGACGCCGCTGCTTGCACTGTTACCTGCCAGCACTGCGACGAGCACCGCATCATTTCGCACCGCAGCCCTGGTCTCACCGATGCCGCTGGACGACTGTCACCGAGCCGCTGCCTGAACCGCGAACTGAGGGCACTGCACCGCTGCACTTCGCACCGCAGCACCAGACGCCTGCCGGCGCTTCTGACTTCAACCTTGAGGAGTTCGATCTGCAACGCGTGTGACTTCAAGGGGCCGACAACTCCTGCACCGACCTCTGGAACCGACGCCTGCGGAATGCGTGCCTTCGGAGCTCAACTAGAGGTCGCCGACGCCCTGCATTTCTAAAAGGTACTGTTTTGCGAATCTTCCCGACACCGTAGCTGGCCCGCGACGCCGCGGTCAGCCAGGACTGTTTGGATTTGTTGCTCACGACGCCGTGATAGACCCGGACTGAGCTATCGACATCAAGGAACTTTATTTCAAGTTTATTTTGATAACTGAAGATTTCTAAGTACTGTATTGTGGATTTTTATCGTTTTTGGTCTTGTCTTAAGTATATAAAAATATTGGATATTTTTATAAACTGGTGTGGTGTCCTTTTGTAGTGCTTACACTGTACTACTGTTGGTTATGTGCAAAGGCTTTACACACTGCCTCTAAGATAAGCCTGACTGCTCGTGCAAAGCTACTTGGACAAAGGTGCAAATCCTTGCCAACTAGAGACCCCCATTTCTACCAGATGGGCAGGACCACATGTGTAAAAAGTTGGTGTCAACATTCCTCCTCACTATCTCCCAGCAGAGTCCACCTATGTCAGAAGGGGAAGCGATGTTGTGATCACTCAACGCGACTCGATTCAGCACGGAGGGGCACAGAGCAAAGCAGAGCAGTGCAGCTGAGGGGCACGTTCCCTTGCTGCTCCCTTGCTGCTGCCTGTCACACCCCTCACCCTCCCTCACCCCCACCAGGCCTCCTCTGTATTGGACTGACTGTCTGCCTGCCTATTGCCTGCATGATAGCCTCCTTGCTCCCTTCCTTTCAGCCCAGTCCCCATGGGCATGGCCTGGTTTGTGAAGCCCTGTTCTGTGACCTTGGCAGGGGAGGGGAGGACTTCAAAGAGACTTCAGACAAATTGAAAGTGAGGGACGACAAGGAGGCCAGTGGATTACAGATTGCGGAGGCTGAGGTGAGCAGGGCCCCTTTGCGGGTTAGCCATTGGAGGTGGCTGCAGGGGCATGTCGGTCAGTGCACGGAGATGGCCAGGCTAGGTCTCAGTGCGACTTGCGGGTGCGGCTGCGGCTTGCCTGTCTGCACTGCTTGTGCTCCTTGTGCTGCTGCTGCTGCTCCTGCCTTGTGCAATCACATTAAGCAGTAGCTATAATCCAAGCTATAACACAATAACTATTAACTGTGATTGCTCAATTCAAGTGCACACCATTGCCTATAATTAAATCAATACATCAATATACCACTACTGAACTGGACATTAATTTAATTCAATTGTTAAACCTTTGACTTCTAAGTGATACTCAAGTGGCAGCTAGAAAACCAGAATCTTTTCGAAAATGCTGCTTAGGATAAAAGCCGGCAAAGCCAGAAAAACATTTAACCCTATGGGGGTGCAAAGCGATGTACATGCTGCCACCGAATTGTGCGCTAAAGCATTGCTGAGAAAATTCCTCGTATCCAGTTTGGTGCCTGTGGATATTGATAGGGTGAGAAATCTGCGGATAGGGTATTCACCAGAAAGAGCATCACCGAAGGTTTGTAACTTGTTTGTCAAACCCAACAGTCATGCACACATGATATTGATTTACTGCTCCGGTGCCTAGGGAGCCGGCCTCCCCTGCATCTCCATGCCAGGCTTCCACATATCTGAGCGTTCTGCCCATGGTTGCGTTTTCCATCCTTTGTTGTAATGACCCCATCGTGTTGCCTTTAGATGCACTTGCACCAAACTCATAGATTATTAATATTGTAGCTGGCACATGAATATAAAATCATGTGGCTAGAGAGTTCACTGAACTGTTGGAGAGACACCAGGTAATGCAGGCGAATATATATTATTTATATAAATTAGAATGTTACCTCCCCATACTGGAACAAGGCCCACAACCCACAATGCTGAGCTCAATGACTGAATCAGGCTAACCTGAGCATTCTTCTCAATGGCTCCAACCATTCCCGAAATTGTGGCTATATTTTGCAATATTAAAGCTATTGACTTTTCAGTTACCCTAGAGGTGCCCATTGAATCAACCAACCAACCAACCAACCAACACCTAACAATATTGAAAAAGGAACTCTAAACCTTATAGGCAGAAATTCTAAACCTTAGTCACAGTACCACGAGTGACACTTCTCATTTAACTGCCTCACTAGAATTCTTAGCTTGCTATGCTGGGGATGGTAGGGGATAACATCTTCACCTGAGGGGTGAGCAACTCCTCTGCAAGGACATCGTCCCAATCAGACCAGAATTTTGGAGGCTGCCCCATTCCTCTGCCAAGCAAGCACACTCTATTGCATGCTGTTGAGCCAGTTCTTAGTAAGCCATGGGACTTCTCTTGGAAGCTCCACCATGCTTCTACTGCACCTCCACCCAAATATCCTGACAGCAAGCCCAGTTTGTACAAGAACAAACTGCGTTGAATGTCATTATGATGCTACCTTGGTACTCATTGTAGGACACGTAACTGATGCAAATCTTGCATCAGTCACTGATATAAGCACAAACTTACCTGACGTCTGTACACAAAAAACACATGCTACACCGAATATTCCACCCCATTGCCCCCTCGTGCCCGTGCACTAACCTTGGAGAATTCAATGATTCTTTCGATTGCTGCATCCCAGTTTATTCCTCTAACCTGTGTATGAAAATGTGAAGCATAAATGGGGTGGATGGCAGTGCACCACAAGTAATAAATTCACTAACCTGTTACATCCAGTCAAGGTTTCAATAACTTAAACCTGACCTTAACCCCTGGTAGCTATGGCACAGAGCAGAAGTACTGAAACAGTTAAAAAGTCAAAACATAATAGAATAAAAATCCCACTCCAATTTATAAAAAAAAGCAAGAAAAATGTAGTAAGCCAGATTACACCAGAATGACAAAAATTCAATAGGGGACTGGAGATATGAATTTTTAAAGATTTAAGTGGAAAAAACACCAACAAAAAGTAAAGCGCCAGTGATAGTCAATGGTCGCAGTAAACTAGGACCCAGGCGCAATTTCCGACTGACAGCGATTTAGCCCGGGTCAGATACACCAAATGGACTGGTCTCATGAAAATAAAATATGGAAGTCAGAAAGTTAAAAGAAAAAAAACTTGTTTAAGTTCCACTGGTCTAGTGGAAAAGTTTTGAACAGTTTCCGAACTTTCTTTTGGTGCCCAAGCAACCAGACGACTACGCTTCTAAGGCCCACAAAACCTTAGGGAGGCTGACAAGGACTCAAAGGTTATCAAGCAGAGGCCAAGAGTAGGGTCCAGTTCAGGTCCAGTTGCTTCTGGTCAGCGAGGCACTTTATGAAAAAGGCTTATTGCAGCCTGCTATGACCCAAACAGGAGGGCAGCCAACTGATCCTTAGAGACCACTTCTTTGTCCTGGGTACAAGTGGGAGCAGGCCTAGCAATTTAGGTCTCCTTAAAGGTCTCAAACAGTAAGATCAGTCCTTCCTCTAGTCTTCCAAAGGTTCAGAAAGTGTTCTAAGGAGTTGCCTTGGGGTGCTTGGCACTAATGAGTGGGTGGGGGTGACTCCTGGGTACTCCCTAACCAATGGGCTAAAAGTTACTCGGGCAACCCTACCCTTTTTTTCAGTTGTTCCTGTTTGCTGTATTACAGAAAGGCTCAAAATTCCATGTGCCAGGTCATTTTCAAGGTGGCGAAAGCCTTTGCCACACTACACGTGGGCTCTGAGAGATGTGGGTGTGCAAGGGAATATACTATGGTAATCAGCTGTGTCCTTCCACATCTAACACTACAATCCAGCCCTGTTCCCACAACAAACCAGGAGACAGAAGTCTGGAAAGACAAAAGCAGTGTCCTTCAGCATTAGGACTGTGGGGAACTTCACACCTCATTTACACTTTATTGAGGCCAAGTACCAGCTGGAAGAAGCTAAAGAGTTAATGCAAATTAGCTCAAGGAACTTCAGGCAGGGTACAGATTACTTTTTAAAGTAAAATTTTCTTAATATTTATAAAAAATCTGCCTGCACCATTAAATTGCATTTTTAATAGGTATTAAAACTAGTGGTTTAATTATTTGTGTAGCTAGTCCCATTCCTGAGATAGTGTTTTAATCTGCACTATGCAGGATAGCTAGGCCTGCCACAGTGAAAATAGCTTTAAGCGCCTGTCATTGTCGGAACATGGCAACATTAATTTTAAGTTTCTGCATGCGCCACTTTTAAATTCCATTCATCCGATCATGTGGGCTACATGTCCTACATAAGGGTGACAAACTAATATTTAAAAGGGAGGTTTTTACCTGCAAAAAAAGGGTTATTTTAACAGGTCACACTGCAGCTTTTACCCTGCAGCAGCCAAGCTACAGTGGTAGGCCTAAAGTCATGTTTTACTTTGTCACACTAATGGATGGCACAGTAAGTGCTCCAGTCCACAGGTGACTTTTAACTTTCATGCTATGGGTGTATTTCTACACCATATACGATGGCCTTACAGAAAAGTTAAATATTCCAATCAAAGATGTGCGTTTTTATGTTTTAGGTATCAGAGCAACTATGCTGATAATTGGACTGCAGCACCCTACTGTGCAGAGTCTAAAAACAAGCAATAGAATTCAGCAAAAAATGGGGTTGACCTCACAAAATGGAGCATTTTCCTACATTGTGCATCACCAGACTCCGAAGGACAAAGAGATTCCCCTCTTGACAGCCCAACCTTATAAACCTCCTGGCCTTTTTGTCCCATACTTATGACCACTTCTGGTCAGTTGACCTCACTAGCTTTGAATCTTGTGGAGATGCGACGGATGCTGGGAAAATGCGGGCAGATGCAGTAGCCTGACCAAAAGCACATGGTGTAGGCTTCCAACCTCCACAGTGGATCGACTAATGGCACATGTCCAACTACTGATGGAAGGCTCAATCCATGAGCATCCCCAAACCTACAGAGTGAAGTTATCCAGAGCATGGCAGCCATGCTAATCATCAACATAAGCCCTCACAAGCATTCTTTCCTGTCTCTGAAGTATCCTTGACTATAAATGTCAAGGTGCATGAAGTTCAAAACAATCTTTGTCACTCACAAGGCCATTCACAGCAAGAACCCCTTCTGTCTCTCTTCACACATTAAAAATACCCTCAACCAGGGATTTCAGACACTCCTGCTATTCTTGGTCTGTGGGCTTAGTTGGTTGATATACTCATGATTGAGTTGTATTCTACATCAGTGCATATAGAGATTCTATCTGATCAACTTAAGGCTACCTGACTCTGGAATCATAGACAGTACTTCAGGCCATGTAGTCTAAAAATTGAAGGTGGAAAGCAGATTGTAGGTATGCCGGTATGAATAGATATATTGCGTGAAAAAGGATTATGGGCCAGATGTACAAAGCTTTTTTGTGGTCCTAAACACTATGATTCGAAGTATAGACTGCAAAAATGCTTTCTGCAATATACTACACCCATTTTAGAAGTTTGTAACTTTATTATGACTCTTAAGATGGGGTTAAAAATGGCTAGGAAATCAATTATTTGGAAGTGGCATGTTGCAGGTATCCCTTCCAAATGGCAATTCATTTCAATTGATATTCATTGGTAGGGGACCGAAACAGTGGTCCTATACCACTGAAGTTACCGACCCCTAAGTACAGGTGGTAACCCACTCGCAAAAGAGAAGGGGTCCTCTTGGGACCACTACTGCTTTGTGAATGTAAAAACAAATTTGCTGGAAAAGATGCAGTGTTCCAGGGGAACACTGTCTACTCTGAAAAAAATCTAAAATGTTTAAAACTTTTTATTCAAGTCAGCCCTGTTTCTTCTAAGGAAAATGGACTGCATTACAAAAAATGATTTAAATAGCAATCACAGACAAGGTGGTCTGCTTACCCAATCAGGTCATCACCCCAGATCTAGAGTGGCACCTCACCTCAAAATCCCAACATACAAGAAAAAAAACATGGGTGGCACATCCGTCTCTGTTGAAGCAGCCAAACTATGGAACTCTTTACCACCCCAACATAAGATCCACGGATAACCTTACCTTCAGAAAACTACTCAATAATTGGCTCTTCCCCACATAAGCACCATACATAAACAGAAATATACAATGTGTATTGCTTTGTATAAGCGTGTTGAATAATTATGTTTTAAGAAAAATATATCGATATTCATTAGTTCTGCGAAACAAATGTACATATTACTGATTGTTACCTTATTGTATGCTTTTAACATGTATATAAGTGACTGCATAAATTAGTATATCTTTATCATAACTATCTACAATTGCTTCACTATTGAATTACAAAAAATAAATAAATTAAGAATTATATATAAACTAATAAATAAAATTAATTTGAAGTACAACACTTGAAAGCCAAAGTTTATTTAATGCATCTTTAATCTACATATACTTACTTCCTTTATGCATCTATATACCTTCCATGTACTTATGCATTTATATATTTATTACTTTTCTTCGAATTCAGCATATCCAATGCACTACCCTATTTCTCACCCTATAGCTCTCTCAATATATCCTCTACCTCAACTCTCTGACTCATCTCAAACCTCTTTCTACTACTCTTTCCAATGCACTACCCTATTTCTCACCCTATACCTCTATCAATATATCCTCTACCTCCGCTCTCTCATTCATCCCAAACCCCATACCACTACTATGATCCATAAAATAACCCTTTCTAAACTCTTCCCTACTCTACCCCTCCTTGCATCATCTCATACCTCTTGTACTATTCTGGTCTCCCAAAACAATCCTTTCTAAACCCTTCCCTCTGATTCTTCCCCCTCCACACCCCTTTTACTCACCCCAAGCCGCCTCCTACTGCTATGCCCTCCAAAACAAAATAACAAAACAAACAAAAAAATGTCAAAATCCTTCCCTCTTCTATCCCTCCACTATCCCTTTCAATCCACATAACAGACTAACATGTCCACCTCTCAAATTAATTTCATATTTCACTATACTAATTCACCAGTAATCCTTTATGGGTTCTGGAGTAGCGTGCTACTCACCGAAAAAGCGCTTCAACACCCCACCAGGGGTATCAAGCCTTATATAAATGTAAACCTTTTCCCTCTTCTATCCCTCCACTATCCTTCTCAATCCAAATAATTGACTAACATATCCACCACTCAAATTACTTTCATATTTCACACTAATTCACCGCTAATCCTTTATGGGTTCCGGAGTAGCGTACTACCCGCCTCAAAAATCGCTTCGACGCCTCGTCAGGGATAGTAAGCGCTATATAAATGCAATTACAATTCAATACAATACACTCTAGGAATCCCCCCGAAAACAGACCACTGCATCAATGCTTTAGATTAGCCCAGCTCTACTCTTGCTATAAAGTGAGGAAGCCATACTCCTGGAGCATGCACAAGTCAATGTACCCAAAATCTGAGATAAAGCGAAAGACATGTAAGCATACAACAACCAAGCACATGGGTGAAGGCTTTTTTTCAAAGAAAGGCCACAGAATCAAATGCGGCATTGGGCTGAGGTGAGTCCGATGCACCCCAATGAACCAAGTAATCTCTGCCAGTTCAGCAGTCCGCCACCCAGTACTGCCATTATATACTACAAGCTTTTCAACTTCATTGCACATTATTCAGCTTTTGTCAATGGGGATCCATGATGAGCACAGCCTAGGGGCAGTCGCCCTCTCTCTGACGGTGGCAAATCAACAGCAAGGACTAAAATAATGGAGTTTTTCTGAGCAAGAGGTCTTCAGAAGCCCATATTCTGTATCAGATTAAAATCTCATTGAACTCAGCTCTAATGAGCCCTCGTATATCCCAAATCGAATGGAGCCAGGCATCAATACAACCAAAGATGTAAAGCATTGGTCGACGAAATGGTATGAGCTCACTACTGCATTAAACGTAACTATATCAGCCCTCTCCCAAAAAAGCTGGATCATGGAGAAGCAGCTGATGGCAGCCCATGGCTTGGAACTGTTTGTCAAGGGAATAGATGCTAAGCTCCAAGGGCTGCATCTATTGATCAGTAAAGCACAATCAACGCATCTTCAGCCCCAACCAGCATGCTCGGAGTCTTGCACAACTATCATCTCGAGACTGGTAGAGGTCCCATCTACCCTAAAATCAATTATAGATGATTTTAAACCAATAAAGCTGGATAGTTCAGTTACTTCTTCAGTTAAATGAGCAGGCCAAATCTGGGCCAGAACAAATAGCGGCACTCACACAAATGTAATCTTCACCACCGCAGAGGTTCATGATCCATTGACGACAGAGCTAGGAAAGCTCACCACTCTGCAAGGGGAGTATCTGAATAAATCACAATATACAGGAATTGACCGTATGCCTGGGCTCTCAGTAAGCCAAAGCAGTAGTAACTGCAGTCCAGGACAATGTTAAGGTAATTGATAACCAACCGGACAATAAAGGAGCCATTGCGGAGCTATATCCATCTGCAGAAAAAAACGGCGGGCCACCTCTGGGACAAAAAAGGAGGCCCAGTTAATTAGGAACCTTTGTAAAGAAAACGTTCCTCAAGATCAAAAAACCCAAGGTGAATTCATGGCTGTTTTATCAAAAAAATATCGCAAAAGGTTGAGGAAACAGAACAAAGGAGAAGCAAATGCAGAATTGGCAACCAGAATAGAACAGAAGCTGTATGAATTGTTCACGCAACTTCACTCCTGGTGGACAGAGTTATCAGATAGATCAGAGAAATTAAAGCTATCCAGGCAGGTGGGTCAAGCTCACCAACTAGAGTGCCTGCTTGATACTGATGCAATAATTCAGACTGAATCGCAAACAGTTGTTTCCAAAGCCACATCAGCACTAACAAAGGAGCCATTGACATCTGCCAAAAGCCAGCAACTCCGAATTCCATCAATGCAAGCATCAAATCGGCACAGCAAATATTTCTTGAACATACCAAGGCTCTTCAAGCTCGGGATCTGGTGTCATCAGCCCAAAATCAGGCTCTCCTAACACGTTTAGTCACATGTCAGAAGTCAGTATGCCCAATTACAAACAACAGCCAGAAAGTACCAGCTATAAAAACAGCCCCCCCAACACACAAGTTATCCTCCCAATGACTATTCGGAAGAAACTAACACGTTTGCAGCACACAGGTGCTCTAGTCCATCAGTATTAAAAGAATGCTCTCAACCAAGTGTGCCCACAACTAAGCAAAACAGTAGGCAAGCTATAAATGTAAATAGTTCAGCCTTAATCGTCGGTAACGCAGACCCAACAGACACAAAAGAGGCGCTAAAGTCCACTCCATCATCATCTAAACGTAACATAGACTTTGTCAAATTCAGACCCGCACACTGACTCAAAGAAACACTCTATAATGCTTGGAGTGGCCTCATCATCAGAAGAGACAGATATACACTGAGGCACAGTAATCTTATTCAAACCATAATACCATTCACGAGGCCCACAAGAGTACTTAAATTACAGCAACATTGCAAAACTTAAAAAAGCCCTCCCCAATCCTGCGCTATCAGCACAAGTAATAAGTAAAGTAGCATTTCTGCCAAAGAAAGAAAGTGAGGTGAATGAGACTGCAGAACTGACGCTTGAACTAAGGAGGGGCCCTCGCGATTCTGGGCCAAAAGGATAGTTTTTCAAATGGAGGCTAGAGGTTGCTCAGGTGAAACCTGAAAGATATCCTGCCATCTTTAAAACAGCGGCTATTCCAAATCACTCGCCTGTTAAGTACAATGGTGCAACAACTAGAGAGAGGTGGAGAGCCTCCAAAACGCCACATGATTCCATCCAGGCCCATAGTACTACCACACTCAATCTTTTTTTTTCTTTCTTTTTTTTAAACTTTATTTACCAGTTTCACAAGCATAACACCGGATCCATTAATACTCGTTTTGTAATACATAACAATATCTAGGGTACAGAAATAAGGAAAGTAAATCACCACCATCATGCAGAATTGACAACAATTGCAGATTGGATTAATAATAAAAAAGAATAGTTCTTCTCCGACCATCTATCCCGCCCGACCAAACACACCATGCAAATTACATTGGTTCATACAGGACATCCATTATCTCAGGTTTTTACATTTATCGTTGTGTCTACCAGCAGTAATTTAGACAGCCCGATTACCCCACTCCCGTTGGGACAATCCCATGTTCCTGTTGTGATGCAGATTGCGAGTGTGACGCTGCGACATAGCTTTTTAGGGGGCCCCAAATGTCTTTTGGACAGTACGACCTTGGTAAGGTGCTGATGTACAGATCGCTATTTGTGTTGCAATATGCTAAGCTGTTTAACCAGCTCTTCAGTGCCGGTGCAGTTTTTTGTCCCCATTTAATTGCAATTTCTCTCTTAGCCAATAATAACCCAATGGCAATAAATTTCCGAATCCCCTTCGGGAAATTAACCACATAACCCAATAATGCAACCTCAGGAGTGGGAGCGATGTCCATCTCGACCATTTCCCCTAATGTTCGAAAGATTTCTGCCCAGTATGTTTTTATCTTCCCACAGTTCCAAGTGAAGTGAGCAAAGTCTGCATGCGGATTCCCGCACTTTAAGCAGCAATGGGGCCTACCCGGGTCTATCTTGTGAGCTTTCTCTGGGGTTATATAGAGTCTCCGTAGAAATTTGAAATGTATCAATTTATGACGGCTATTCAGGGAGATTTCTTTTGTCTGCATACAGCAGGCAGTCCATTGGTCATCTAGAATCGGATGTCCCAGCTCAGCCTCCCAGGCCTCCCGAATTTTGGTATCGTCAACAGGGATAGTGTCCGCACATGTTCTGTACATTTTGGAAGTGAGATGCTCCCCACCAATGCATTCGATAACCGTGGCGAGTGGAGCAAAAGGTTCAGGTTCCAGTGGGAATCTCGGCAGTAGCGGCCTCAGCGTGGAGCGAACCCGATTAAGAATGAATCTATCCATAAACGATGCCTCATTAAATTTCTCCTCCTCTGAGATAGAGAAAACCTGCCCCCCGTAAACACGTCCCCGAGTCTACTTATGTCGTATTTGGAGAGCGTTCTTTGTACTAGTTTTTCGCCAGTGATTGGGATCCAATGAGGATTAATAATTGGTAGCCCAGGAGAGTATAACAGAGGGGCGCCCAGGAGTCTGATCAGTTTTTTCCAAGCCCAACTAGTGGTCGAGACTGTTTGTATGTCGCAGGGGTCTCGGGGAAAGCCCCGAGGCAGGACCGTGTTGAGAGTGCCAGGAAGGACTAAGTCTGCCTCCGGCCGTAGGTACGGGATTCTGGCATCTGAGTGGAACCAAGAGTGCGCGTAGCTGCATTGTGCGACTAGGTAATATAACTGAAGATTTGGAACACCAAGTCCACCTCTACCGTGAGGTAATGTCATAACCTCCCAACGGACCCTAGGCCTCTTGCCTCCCCAGGTAAGTCTAATGAGATGAGTACGCAATGTCGAAAAGAAACTGTTCGGGAGCGGTATAGGGATATTTTTAAACAAATACAAAAATTTGGGGAGAATAATCATCTTTATCAAAGCAACTCGGCCAGCAATCGAGAGGGGGAGCCGCAGCCATTTTTCCACCTGCGACTCGAGCTTGTGTACAGCCTGGCCGTAGTTTAGTCAGAGTATTTGGGCAGCATCTAAGTGGATGTATATTCCCAGATATTTGGTCGAGTCCTCGCACCACTCCAGCGGAAACTCACAGTTCCATTTTTTAGTGCTTGTGGTAAGGGGGAATGTCACTGATTTGTGCCAATTGATCCCCAAGCCCGAAAAGCGACCAAACCGAATAATTTCTACCACACTCAATCTTAAGGGGCCCTGGTGCAATGAGATTTAATAACCTACCAGCGGAAGAGTTAAGGGTCATCACAGGAAAGCACGTTTACCGGCGCTGTACTCTGAGGAACCTTATCAACCAAGAGCAGCAAGACTGGTCCTGTCTCCCAGCAACCTTAGGGCAAGCTAGCTGTCCACGAAACATTGCCCTCTCGACAGCGCCTCACAGCCCTTGACCAAGAAGAAGAATCAGCAATAATGAAGTGCATTTCATAGAATTTAGGTTTCTAAGCCTCTGCTCATGGAACATCGCTGGCTGGGACCAAATCAAATTGCAAATAGACCGATTATTTAATGTGTTTTGATCTTGTCTGCCATCAAGAAACGTGATGTAGGGAGCACATTTCAGTAACTGGATATATATATCATTTCCGGAGCCACCAACTGAAAGGGCGGATAAAGGGATACCAGCAGGCGGGCTTGCAATCCTGTATAGCTCTTCCATGAACTGTAAAATGGAGAGAATAAACTCAGACAGATTATGGATTTTAGGGATTTCAATTAAATTCCCATACGAACGCCAGTCACATCTTCGTGTGCTCTGTATATACCTGAATCCATATAGAAAATCCTTCCACCAAGACAGACTACCTTTAATACCTATCTCCAGGAATTTGTATTGGCCAATCAACACACTTCATTAATTGTCAGAGGCGACTTTAATCTGAATCTGTTCAACTACTGTGAAAGTTTAGAATCCACGAGACAGATGGATTTAAACTGGGATATTCCTCCTCAGTTCTTTCTTCCGCAACTGCGCAATGCAGTAAGAGACATCCTGGTTGAATCCCTGCACTCTTTCGGCCTTCGCACATTGAACGGCCACTACAGCCAAGACGAACCGGCTTCATTCACGCTTAGCTCCCCCAAGTGATGTGCTGTACTGAACTACACATTTTTATCATTGCCATTATTAAGCCAGCTACAGGAATTTCAAATGGCCCATAGGTTGTAAAGTGATCATTTCCCACAGAATCCAGAACTTTGGATTCACGATTACGAACTTGATTGTGCTAATGCAATAGGGGAGTGCATTTTAACTCCTAGGAAAGATCTAATTAATTGGTCCTCCGATGCAGAAAAACTGTTAACTGTGTGGATGCATGCCTTCAGGAACGAGTGCTCTAATTAACTATGATTGCAGTGGATAATCAACTCTTTAGTTGATCAACATGGGACAGAGCCACGCATGACATTCGTTAAATGCTAAGTGGAACAAGACGAAAATCAAGTGATCACTTAAAATTCCCATCAAATCCCATGTCCTCATGGTATACCAAGAAAAAAGGAAGATAGCCAAATGGGTCAGGATATTTGGCGCAGCATTGAAGAACAACAAGCCAAGCACGTACAGATGCGGAAACACTACAAAAAGTTAGTTTGGGAGGCAAAGCAAGTGACAATTGTGGGTTTTCTATAGCAGAAGCCGCCAGCCCAGAAAAAAACAGAGAATTTTGAAGATACGTGAATTTCCTCAGTGCCTCATACAATCGTACGAGGCGCAACTAACTGCACAGCAGCACATGGGAGAATTATGTATCCAGCTTATATAAAACAAAGCCAATACCACAACATTCAACTCCGGCTTTCCCTGGAAAGAGTCCTGCAACGATACTTCCAACGAGTGCTCCATCCTCCTCCAGCTGCCTTAAGATTACGCCGTTAATAGTTGACAAAGCCATTTTAAAAGGGAGAACCAATGAAGCATCAGGGCCTAATGGCCTGCCTACACCAATCTTTAAATGAGCAGCATTTCTGGAGCAATGCAATGAGCAATGTTTTTAATAATGTACTATTAACTAGTATGATACCACCATCATGGCAGGTGGCGTATATGGTTCCCATTCACAAACAAGCATTGGCATAGCCAATAGGTCTCGCCTTTGGGACCTTATAAGTGCTGGATAACTAAACACTTATAAGGTCCCAAAGGCGAGACCTATTGGCTATGCCACTGCTTTTAAATATCTGTGAACAAAGAAAGGATGATCGCAGCCACAGATAAACGAGTTCCAAGAACTGAGCTGGGCTCCTGCGCTTCATTTATTTAGCACAGCGAGTGAAGCACTGGAACGGGCCGCGCTCAGCAGGGCTTTCCAGAGACTGCCTAAGCGGTTGAAGCAAGCAGGCCCACGTTCAAATTAAGGGCTTAATTCGTGTAATCAAAGCATGCCTGCTTGGCTATTAAAAATCTCCGCCACCCTGAGAAGTACAATTCGGCTAAATTAGCACTAATTGCTGGCACGCCAATTAGGAGTCCACCATCTACAGCAATATTATTCGCTCAAATGTGTTAACAACGTGGGCAACAGAAAAGTCACACATTCACCCCTTTAAAGTTTTGCAGTCCGAATACTTTAATGCTGCACGTCAGATATCCAGGGTGTGTACCTAAATGGATGTGCTATGCAAGAGTAGCAGGGGTGCACACAGATCATAACATTACTTGGGCGTTCTTTATGTCCTGTAATAAGATACAGGTAGTTTACATCCATACTCCAACTACAATCAACTAGGGAAGTAATGGTCAGCTGCAGTACCCATGTGAATTAGCAGTAAGTAACTAGAAACAAAAGTTTTCGTACAGAAACTTGTGTCTGTCAACACAGATGGCAGGGATAAAGTTCTTATAAGCAAATCGGAAACCTCTGGTCTTCATAGGTGTGGAGTGCTGCAGTTGGGCCGGAGCTGAATTTTAATCAGGGGGACTGCAGTGATGGACTGCAGTGTGTCTGCTGTTATACCGAAGGCGAGCCCAACTCTGCGCCCGCAGGCACCAGCTCCCAACTGTCAGGGCGGTCGGGAGGCAGCGGGAAAGGTCGGAGGTGCCAGGGAGAGGGGGCCGGACACGGAGAGGAACGGAGGAACCGAGGAAGCAAGGAAGAGAGGGGAAGACGAGGGAAGAAAGGAGAGGAGGAAGAAAATAAGATGAGAAGAAAGGAGGAGGGGCGACGAGAGAAGAGAGGGATAAAAGGAGGAAGGGGTTTAGAGGGAGAACAGAAAAGGAGTGACAGAATAAACACTAAGGAAATAAAGCATGAAAGCGAGCAAAAACGAAGGAAGCAGTAGAGGCAAGAATGGAGGGTAGATGGAATAGAGGGGAAAGATCGACAGGGAAGAAAGAAGAGAATGGAAGGAATAACAAGAGGAAGATCAAAGGCAAGGGAGAGCGGTGGCTGGTAAAACAAGCGCTGGTCACACGCCGCTCCCGGCACCCCGAGCGCGGCGAACACGCTAATTAACATCTGTTTCGAATTAGCGTGGTGAAAGCGACCACGCTAATTCAAAACCTCGCTTGTGAGAGAGAGGGGGAGGAGGAGGTGAGCCCGCGAGTGGTGCGCTCGCGCGCGCTTGGGAGAGCAGTCTGCTCATTTTCAAGCACTGCACTCGTGCTTGTGGCGCGCCGCTGCTCGCTCCCGCAAGGTGGATGCCGCCACAAGCACGAGTGTGTGCTTGAAAATGAGCAGAGCGACGGCTAAAGGCCCTCCTATGCAACGCATGCGCGCTGCGTAGGCGAGACCTAAAAAAGGGAGCAGATATGACCCAGAGAATTACAGGCTGATAGCCTTGATGGATGTCAATTTTTTTGCCACAGTGATTTAAAAAGACGTAGAGGAATGAGCTGCAACATCAAATATAATTCCCTGGTTCCAGACAGGTTTCTGTAAAAATACCAGAACCATAGACAACATAATGGCGTTTGCTTTCCCAATCCACGGGACTATCAGCAGTAAACACATGATTCTAAAAAGGCATTTACAACATCAACAGGGCCATGCTATGGCAGAAACTAAGTAACTGGAGGCTTCCTGCAAAAATATTAAAACACCCTAATTACTCTATATTTCAGCAACTTGGTCCAAGTCAAACTCAGTAATGAAGGCACATTGTCCAAGTGAATTTGTATTGATGAAGGGCTAAAACAAGACTGCATTCTGGCCCCAATCTTCTTTCATGTATACCCTGCTGACATTGAGTCTGCTCTAAACAATGCAAAATCTTGTCCGCCGAGACTCAACGGCCAAACCCTGTTAATGATGCAATATGCGGATAATACAGTGCTTCTGCATTACTCTGCAATTGGTCTCCAAACCTGTGCTCTTACTGTACAGAAAACGCATTGGAAATAAACATGGAAAAAACACAAATTGTTACGTTCACACGCACCCGCAAACGGCAGGACTGGCTATGAAAATAAGAAGAGGATAGAATCAGTAATGACCAACTCCTATAAATACTTGGGAGTCCAATTTCAAACTTCCGTTGCACCAAACAACCACATGACAGCTCTGCAAAAATGTGCCTCAAGGATAGCAGTCAGACTTTGCAAAATAGCGAGCAACATGACAGTCCCTACTTCCACTATTGCAGGTTATCAAAACCAAGGGGGTCATTACGATGGCGGAAGGCCCCCCAACGCCAGCCGTGCGGTGGCGGGCCTTCCGCCATCGGACAGCAATTTTCCCCCCGCCACATTACGATGGCAGGGGGAATCAATTTGCGACTGCGGTAGTCGCAAAGACCGCCCGCCACGCTTCTGCCACAGGCAATCGTTCCGATTGCCTGGCGGAGCGGTCAACATGTGTAAAATGGTGGCGGTGCCTAGCAGGCACCGTCTGCCATATGACAATGCTGGCTGCAGCCAGCTTTTCCGTGGCGGGTAAACCGCCATTGAAAGGCTGGCGGGATTGGTTTTGGGGGCCCGTTGCGGGCCCCCCTTGTGTTGGGGGGAGGTGGTTGTGCACTTGGGGGGTACCCATGGTACCCGCCTGCATTTCCCTGCACTGAGTGGCAGGCACCGCGTGGTGCCTGCCACGTAGTGCAGGGAAAGGCACTGCATGCATTTTTACTATTGCGGCGGGTGCTGCAGCCAGCAGCACCCGCCGCAATGGTAAACATGAAATATGCGACCGCCACGGTGGCGGTCACATCGCAATTTCACGTGGGGGACCACCGCGTTGCAGGCGGGCGGTCCCAGGCACCGCTACGGTGGCGGGCGGACTCGACTATGCCCGCCATCATAATGACCCCCCAAATCTTTACCTGCTCTGCCCCATGGTTTGGAAGAATTTCCAGATAAATTTGAAAACTGGCTAAAAAAACAAACAAATAAGACTCTTTCGCCAACTCTTCAGACTCCCAAATTCCACTAGAGGCCCACTGATAAGATTAGAATTTGGACTCACAGAAGAGGTATTGTCACGTAGTGCAGGGAAAGGCACTGCATGCATTTTTACTATTGCGGCGGGTGCTGCAGCCAGCAGCACCCGCCGCAATGGTAAACATGAAATATGCGACCGCCACGGTGGCGGTCACATCGCAATTTCACGTGGGGGACCACCGCGTTGCAGGCGGGCGGTCCCAGGCACCGCTACGGTGGCGGGCGGACTCGACTATGCCCGCCATCATAATGACCCCCCAAATTTTTACCTGCTCTGCCCCATGGTTTGGAAGAATTTCCAGATAAATTTGAAAACTGGCTAAAAAAACAAACAAATAAGACTCTTTCGCCAACTCTTCAGACTCCCAAATTCCACTAGAGGCCCACTGATAAGATTAGAATTTGGACTCACAGAAGAGGTATTGTCACAGAGGGCTGCAGTACTGAAAATTTGGTTCAAATCAAAGATTGCCACAGTAGGGAGTCTTAAATTCCATTTGGGCATAGAGCAGTTTTACCAGCCGGCATCTCCCTGGCAGAGGACGGTTTGGAAGATCACTGAAGAGCTCGACTTGATCTTCCCTCTGGATTCGAATTTATTGCATGGGGCCTTCAAGCTATTTTTGGGTAAAGCTGTAAAAAACCGATCAGCAAATAGAAGGTCTCACAATCCTTCAATCAATAGCCCATAATCAATACATACTTGCAACTTATAAGGAGCTGAACCTGCAATTTTACATGTCACTCCCCATATCACGAACTATAAAATAAAGTTTTTACAATAACAGATGGGGGTATTCGATGCAGGCGAAATGGCCCAAAGTTGGAAGTATCCGCGGATGAACACTTGCTGTTGGTTTTGCCCTTTCCTAAAGGAATCTCTGGCTCACGTTCTATGCACCTGCACTAGCTTTAAGGGGGAAAGACACTACTGACTAAAACCAGTAACTAAAAAATTCAACATTTGGGTCTGTCAAGAGGCCATTAACCATTGCCTTCAGGGGAAAGACAGCAGGTTCACTGCCCGCTTTGTGAAGTTTAAGTCCAAAGTAGCAGCGAGTCTAGACCGTCAGAAGGCATTGGAACAAATATTGCTATACTATGCACTTTACATTCTGTCCTCTGCAGCTCAATATCTCTGGAGATGAACAGTTGTAATATGAATTGATTGATTTTAGTATATATATTCTGTTTATAGTGATGAGTTTAGCTATAGGTTTCACTATTTTAGCCGAAAAAACAGTTAATATGCACTTTAAACTTACATTCTATGCACTTTACATTCTGTCCCCTGTAGCTCAAAATCTCCGGGGACGAGCAGCTGTAGCATGAACTCATTGGTTTTTGCTTATTTTGTTGTATAGTAATGTTTTCCACTATATGGATTTTACTATTTTAATCGACAAAACATGCACTAGACACTTTAGCCCCACATACTTGTCCTTTAAACATTGGTGCAGCCTGGCAAGCTGCGGTTAAATTGACCTCTATACCTCTGTGGGGCTGAGGAGATAATCTCCTTGTACCCATAAAGCCTTAATTGTCGCCCCGAGAGAAAGTGTGTTCTGTTAAAGATTTTACTGTTTAACTTGTATTATAAGTATTGAGGAGCATATGTTTAATTGTTTGAATGGTTTTAATTAGCTATCAAATAAAAGTATTACTTACTAAAACTTAATAAAAAGTCGGCGCCAGGCACCAGGCAGCGTGGACACTGAGCTCCTGCGCTTGGGATAAAATTATTAATCTTGGCTAGGGAAACATATGCCGGGTGGAGAACGAAGAACTCGATTAGCTTGAATAGTGCATTCCTAGACACTTTAGCCGTGTAAGCCAGAACTTGTTCCCTATCTTTGTCTGCGATGGGTTTGGCTATTCCTCCCTCCCATCTGGCCCGCAAAGCAGTAAGAGGGACCTAGGGATGTTCATCTATAGCATTGGTGAGCCAGCTGATAAGTTTATAGCCAGTTCCCATTATGTGGAGGTATTGCACCACTGCCTGAATGGCAGGGTCTGCTGTAGTGATGCACAGTGTATGTCAAAGCCTGATATAGTAAGAATTGCTCTCTTTGGAGAGCACATTGCTCCACCAGTTCGTCAAATGACAGTCAGAACACCGTCACAGAAGGGGTCCCTGACTATAGGAATGCCCGCCGAATGCCACTGGCGCAGGTCTGAGAGCACATAGGGGCCTCTGGAACGCAGGAGACCAGGCAATAGGACAGCAGGCGCATAGGGATAGATGGAAGCTGTGATGCTCAGGCTTCTACAAAAGCAGAAGTGTGCACCCATATCAACCTGAGAGAAGAAGAAGGGGCTTTGGACTGTGAGGGCTAGAATAACTGCAAGACTCGCTCCAGCCGCAAGGAGAGGCGCTAAGAAGCAGTGTTCTTAGTTGACGCTTAGCCAACCAGCAACTCACCCACTGCAGCTGCACTGCTAGATAATATTCTTTGATACTTGGGGCTCCAAGCCCTCCTCTACGGGAAGCTTCAACTCTGCAAATGCAACTCAGCGGCGGCCATGCTGCCAAACGAGGTCACCCAGTAGGATGTCCATCAAGAAAGAGAATTTGCTGGCAATGGAAGTGGGAGATTACCAAAATAATAAAGGAGACATGGCAGTATGACCATTTTGGACAGAGCTATTCCACCCTCCACTGAAAGTGGGAGCACCTGCCAAACGCCACTTGATTCCAAATAGCTGTGACCTCTCCGGTGATGTTGCCATCATGTAAGTGGGCATCATCATGCTAAAACTGAATTCCCAGGTACTTCAATGTTGGAGTTGCCAGGTGAGTGCCCTCCCCGCCCTATATCCTGTCTACGCCCCAGCACACTGGGATGAAGGGGAAACAAGCACAAGTGCCCAGTTTGGACCTTCACCTTTAGGGCACTGTAGAGGAGATTCATTATAATAATTATGCTTCTGCCAAACCTGTAAAGGTCAAGCAACGAGAAAAGGTATGTACTGTCCGAAAATTCAAACGCCTTCCACAAGTCCATTACCATGCAGGCCATGGCCCCAGGGCATTTGTCCTATTATCCCAAAGAGCTGGTGTACATTCTTTGACGTGCTCCACCCAGGGACAAAGCCACTCTGGTCCGGGTGAACCAGGTGAGGTATTAGAGGCAGCAGCTGGTCAGCTGGGATCCTGCCAAGGATTTTGAAGTCCATGTTGAGGATTGCTAGCTGCCTATTGTCGGAGATGTCCATTCATCTTTGCACAGCCTTAGGGATAAAGACTAAATTAGCTGCTCTACGTGAAGGAGGTAGGGCCTTGCTCGATAGAGCCTCCGCATAGAGCTGCTCTAGATGTGGAGTCAGGATGTTGGAGTAGGGCCACTAAAACTCCAAAGGAAGCCTATCAGGACCAGGGGTCTTGTTAGTGGAAAAGAGCGATAACTTCCTTTATCTCTGCCGAAAGTTATGGTAAGGTATAGTTCATGATGCTGTGCAGGAGTGATACGAGGCAAAGGGATGCTTTTGAGGAAAATTGTGATGTGTGTATTGGAGCCTGCTTGGCCCACTGTATAACTGCTCATAGTGACAGAAGAAGGCAGCATGAATTTCAGCCTGCGTATAAACGTATGTGTTAGGGGTAAGGTGGAGGCATGGGGTCGGGGAATGAGGATGCTTTGGCTTGACAAGCTAGGCACCTGACTTATCAGCTTTTGTGTTAGTGAGGACAGTATGCACAACGTAATTAATACAATGCAGCTGTTCTAGCAGGGAGGCATGCTTGTCTCATGCCTGAACCAGTGCTTGGACTACGATTGCGCCATCAATGGCTTGGGCCTCCAAATGAAACAGGGATTCCTTGCATGTCTTGAGGTCTGACTCTATCGCTCATTGAGTTCTGACCAATGAATTTATACAGTGTATCCTGATTGTTACTTAGAAAGCTTACCACTCAGTAGCTCAGGTAGAAGCTGTGTTGTGGTTCAGGTGAAAGAAGTCAATGATCTTGTCTTGCAAAGTTTTTTATATGCAAACAGCGTCCATCGTGGGACTCTTTTAAAAATAATGAGCATCCCTCTACCCTTTGTTTGGGGAAGCTCTCATTCAATGCATTTGCTCATAAATCCCTAGTGGTATCTATACACTTCGGGGTTCTTTAATTCAAAAGTAGGTGAAATGAATTGGTCAAAAAATGCTGACAATGGTTTATGTGGTTATTTTTCTGCATTATTTATCAAAACATTTCATTTCATATACAGGTGATAATATAATTAATAACATAAGTGAAGGCAACGCGGTTCTCTAGTGTGAAGAACATTATTAATTAGTTGACATGCTGTGATGTGATACGCGCATGTATTTATATCAGCCATACATAGAACCAGTGAACTTTTTGTTTTTGTGTCTTATGTGTATACATTGTATATGTTCTTCACACTAGAGCACTGCGTAGCCTGTACTTATGTTATTAATTATATTATCACCTGCATATGAAATGAAATATGTTTTGATAAATAATGCTGAAAAATAACCACAGAAACCTTTGTCAGCATTTTTTGACCAATTCATTTCACATACTTTTGGATTAAAGTACCCCGAAGTGTGTAGATACCACTTGGGATTTATGATCAAATGCATTGAATGAGAGCTTCCCCAAACGGAGGGTAGAGGGTTGCTCATTATTTTGAAAAGAGTCCCACGGTGGACACTGTTTGCATACAACTATTATTAACACTGGTCCATGCGGGTAGATATGGGGTTGTCCATGTGAGAATATACACTTGTCTTGCAAAGTGGCAGAAAGGTAGGGTCTTCCAGTAGAGTGGGTTGGGTGAGTGAGGACTGCCCTAGTAGAGTCCCGCGAGTAGTGAGTTGTGGTCTTAGACTATGCAGCCAAAGTAGTCCACATGAGTGAACAGTTGGTTTATTGGGACAGAGCATATAATTTGATCTAGCCTCACATGAAGATCATGCGGGGGCAAAAAAAAGAGTATTCCCTGACCCCAGCATTGCGTCACCACCAGACATCAACTAGTGATCCAGCCAGCGGGCCAAGTATTTTGCATTGTGCTCTCTGGAGGATTGTTGCAGAGGGGGAATTACCTATCCAGGGAGGTATCTAGCATGCATTTAAAGTTGCCAGCAAGTATACAGGGAATTTCCACGCATTGCAACAGATTGCTGGATAGTTGAGTAAGATAAGAGGCCTGCTCAATGTTGTGGGCATAGTTGCTGCTCAGGACTATTGATTGGCCATCGAGAGTACTGTGTACCAATGCATGTCTACCCTAGTTGTACAGGGCGGTAGTCATAGCACAGAATGGAACTCAGCCCTGGCCCATAACAGTGCACCACGGGAGAAAGCAGAGTATTTTGTAGAAAATATTTGGCCACACCTGCATTTTAGAGCTGTGTTATCTCAGAATCGATAGTGTACAATTCCTTCAAGAATGCTATCTGCATCTCTCTGCATTTTAAGTATGAATAGATAGTGCACCGTTTGATGGGAGTCTGCATGCCTCGAACATTCCAAGTAAAGATGGTAAAAACAGTAAGCAGCGTCATGGTGGCTTCATATGTGTGGGAAAACCAATAAGAGGTATGGAACAATCGGAAGGGGTGTGTATGAAACCATGAACAACCCTTTCCAACCTACAACTGGCTAGCGTTGGAATGAGAGGACTACTATAACAGAGGAACAATAAAACTAGAACTACTAAGGGAAGAGCGCAAATGACACCCCATCCAAACTCGCTATCTTGGGAATACAACATGTTGGGGAGTGAAGGTTACTGTGGGCATGAGATGAGAGCCCACTGCCAGCCCTATGTGCATAACACTGTGGTGGAAGGCAAGGGGTATGCGATGCATGTATAGAGTGCAAAATGGGAGGGAATAAAGCTGGCTCATATGGCCGGGAGCCAGAGACTGGAGTGCCCGCATCTCGAAAAGAAGGCAAGTGTCCCAAATGAGTCCATACCTGCAGCCATACAATTATCGCCAAACCTCATCAAAGCGATAACTCCCACTGCCTCAGACACCAGGGAACACAGGACATTCGTTTCTGACCTGGATGGCGCCCGAGGGCAGAGAACTAACATGGATTATAGGGTTTTGATGGCAATGCTGCTCAGATACGCGGCCTCCATATTGCCAGCGTAGCCATGCCCCAATCCGTATTTACCTAGGATGAAGGGTTCAGTCAGGGTAGCATCACAAATGTGGTATGATTCAAAATGTCACAAAGTAAAAAGTAAGCTGCAGAGATTTACCAAAACAGTTAGGCAAGGCTCACCCAGTATTACAAAAGAAAAAGTTAATCATTTAGCGCATCGTTATAAGAAACTCAATAGGGAGGAAAAAAAACCTGTTTTTATATACACTAGAATGAAATGATAAAGGTGATTAAGGCAGGCAAGTCAAAGCAATTTTGGAAAAAGGTAAATAATGTTAGTAATTGCTATTCAGAAGTCTTTTGTGTATTATTGTGGAGGACACCTGAATAGCCTATCGTGATGATTTGTACAGCACGCCAGCTATGCAAGTTAGACTTCAGTCTCGCCCTATTACTGATTTTCATCTTAATTGGTTCTCATTCAAAGTTATTAAATCTACAATTACACCCCTGAAACTGAGTAAAGCAGCAGGACTGGACAACATCCGCCAGTTATCATCAAGACCAATAGCGACTGGTGGGCAAAAGGTTTCTCGTGTTTGTTTCAGGGGATAACCAAAACCGGGGTCTATCCTGATTCATGGAATGGAACCTGCACCCCCCCACCCCTAGCGCCTTGAGACCCTTACGGGTGAGTAGTTGCGCTTTAACAAACCCCTGATTGATTGATTAATTAGGCTCTGTGGTTAAATTCTTGAGAAATACATTCACATGGAACTCATTTAAACATAAATTTGTGAATATCACAGCTATTTCTGTGCAGGCTGAATACAAAACACATCAATGCAACATTTCAAACATTTAGAAGGAGCAATGATAACTCAACCAGTATGTAACACGGTTCAGCCAAACCGAGTTTATTACAAAGCAATCATGAATTCTGAGAATAAATGTAGAGAATAGGCAGTGTTAAGTGAAAGAATAGTAGTAACAGACCCCAGGTGTGTAGTCAACCAAGACCAAGGAAATAATGAAGAAAGTGAAAAACAAATATTTATAAGAATCAACACAAAACAAAGGCGATTAGCTGATACAAATGCGAGACAACAGTTTCAGGTACAAACATTCATGGATACAATAGTGCAATGATTGTATCTTCAAAAGGCAAGCAACTTTGTCAGTCTCTATACTCGTGCCGACGACGTTTCAACCCTTTCAGAATAATAGGGTCTCATCAGGACTGGAGATAACAGGGGTCTTGGGAAGAAGACTAGGTATTAGAAAATATGTAAATCTATTAAATAATTAAAAGACTGTGGGTAAATGTAAAGTACATACTGGCTTAGATGGAAATGTACATCTAATCTCTGGTAATTTAGGAGAACATCAATTGCAGGCAGCAATCCCTAAAGAAAAATGGGTTTGATGAATAATGGGAGCAAGGGGTGGAATATGTTAGTAGTGGAGTACACTAATTGACACTCACCTAAAAACACTGGTGTGTGGGCTGAACAGGGATGATTCAACAGTCAATGAGAAAAAGTAGTCTCATGGCATTCGTGGGTATACGAATTTCAGTAGTGCCCGCAATCCTAAAATGAAAGGAAGGGGTTCATGGTGGATGTTGTCATTAAGGATATATATATAATCAACAATCCACTAACCTGCAGTCCACTGGCAAGGATAATCCGTGGGCTAGGATAAAGTAGAGGAGAAGGGTCCAGTAAATAGAGAATGCCTGAAATCCGACAAGGGATAAACAATGACATAATTGTGATTAATGTTTGAAAAGGGGGGCCCAAATTGAACAAGGTGGGTTCCGAGGGGACCACTCTACCACCGATCACTGCTTCGCCCTGTAGGCCTTTATTAGGAAACCTTTGTAAGTGACTCAGAAGTTGTGCTTGTTTTATTGATTTCCACATGACCTTTGATACTGTGGAAAGAGCATGGCTTTGTGATAAATTGAGAGCCTGGAATATTCCTTAGGACTTTCTATTTATGCTCCAGGCAATGCACATGGTGAACTGCGCACATGTGTAACTGGACAAGTCTGGGCGCTTTTTGAGGAAAATTAAAATGCTGAATGGTCTGTGCCAGGGCTGTGTCCTGGCATTGACTTTTTTTATCTTATACGCCAATTTGCCTGGTGCTTTAAAATCTTTTTCACCTAAGGTGGGTTCCATACATAATCCATATCTCCTCTATGTGGATGATTTGATCCTTTTAGATTATACGACCACTGGTCTTCAGGAGAAAATGCAGGCTCTAGAATTATACTCTAAAGAAAATTGTTTGAAAATAAACCTAAAGAAAACAAATATCATGATCTTTGGGAAAAAATAAATTTCAAAAGGTTACTTGATGTGACTCAGAGTGAGGTGGTGAATTCATATAAATAATTACGGCTGACATTTGCTAGGAACTTGAAGTGGGATGCTCACATGAAGATTGTAAAGCGAAAAGTCCTGGTACAAATGGGGTACCTGGTGAAATTCAATCAGATTTATGGGGGGCTCTCACTGGCTCCACAAATGAAATCACATGATTTTAAAATTCATAATCTTGCTCTGTAGGCGGCGGAGGTTTTGTGTTCCAAGTGGCCCATGGTACAAAGTATTTGGCGGGAATTAAAAATTATGTCATGGTATCTCATGGCAGTCTTCTGCCATTTATGGCTCCTAAATAAGCTATCATTAGGGAAATATCCATCAAAAATATCAAAACTATGCTGGGATGGATGAAATTCTCACCAGCGAAATGGTCCAGGGTTCTGCTCAAAAGATTACATGAAATTAAAACTATGTCCAGCTATTTGGAATGTGGGTGCTGTTTCCAAACAAACATGCTTTGAGAGTCGTCCCTCCGAGTGTCCCATAGGTGAATAATTTGTATAAGAAACCTTCCATTAGCTTTACATTGAACACCCTAGGTCATGGGGATCTTTTTCCATACACGACAAATTTACCCGATCCCATGCTGCGTGCAGAAATTCTAAATTGTGATTTTGGTTGTACCAGATACTGACAGTTCATAGAAGGGCTTATTTACAAGCCCCTTGCACCACTGGTGCGTCACATTTTATGTGATAAAAAGTGATGCACTGGTGGTGCAAGGGGCTTGTAAATTAGCCCCATAGTTTTTATCGTTTTTATCTGTATTGTCACATTGCTTGTAATATATTTTGTGGATATTTGTCCCAGTAAACTTATCTCTACTAATACTACTGCAGAAACAAAAGCTGTTATCTAGTCTCTTATATTTCCAAGTTTACTTAACGATACCTAAATCAAATACACCAAATTGTTGCTGCAGATAATTTAATTTCACATCCCAAGGTAAGGCGAGATTTTAGTAGTTCTGTGGTCAATTGCTTCTGTAGCTAGATAGAATCAGAATGCTATGTCTTATCATTTTCATTTGGAAGAGACCTATCTTGTTTTTAACTTTTTTTTAAGAACCACGAGGGCGTTAAACCCTGCTACCAGACCTGAAGCTCGGATAGAGCTGAGTAGAGGGCCAAATGCCAAGGCATCAATTTTAGAAGAGCAAGAGATTCAATGTTCACCACAGTTTCCCCTAAAATAAAACTGCATCAGTGGCTCGTAATTTAAAAAAAAAAAAAAAAAAAAATGTCAGCTTCAAACACAAATGCCTGGTACTGGAGCTTTCAATTCCAGGTATATTTGTATCTGTGTGGTTGAAAAACTAAGGCAAAATGTTATTCTGAACAGATTGCAATGTGATTTGTTAAACCAGCCTTTAGATTTTCCTCGGATTGTGTCTAGGCTGTAATTTGGTGTCAACAGAAAAATTTGCACTGATTGTTTCCAGAACATGTTTCAAAGACGACCCTGATCGATTGCTAGATAGTCTAAGCAAGGCAAACGTTAAAGAGGTGTTCTTAGTTTCAAGTGTTTCTATATGTGCAGAAATAGAGCCCCTGTTAGATAATTTTAGGTCATAACACAATGTTAATCCAGAATATACAGCTTCCAGGGAGTGTTAGCTTTTTGAGGTCGTGTGAAGGCAGCCACTCTTGACTTTGAGTAATTAAGTTCTAATTTGTTAAGTTTACAATATTCACCAAGAGCATTAAAAATAAGTTGCAGTCTCGCCTTGGTTTTGTCCAAATAGATTTATCATCTGCAAATGGCATGATGTACAGGCCCAATCCACTCAATTTAGGCAGACAGGCTCTCTGGGATTTTAGAGCAATACTATGTCTGCAATAAATAAAGTACAAATACACAGCCTTGACTCAGGCCCTTTTTGGTGCATATTTGACTATGATATTTTCAGCTGTCCCGCAGTCTGGCATAAAACCCACCTAAAACCATGGTAGAATATTCAAGTCTATTGCCCAGGCAGAGAGTTTTTACATGTGAAGTGATGCATACAATTTTTAGTCTACATCAAGAAGGGCAATTAGACAGTTTGCTGGATTTGAAGCAGAGCCCTCCTTTTATTTGGACTGCAAGACTGACCCTTGCCAGGATTCTGGGACAATAAAATTAAAAACACTTTTGTTGAGTAAAATTCACAAACTTTCTGCTCAATTGCTTTTAAAATAATTTTTAGACCTTCTATCACCAATCCATTGTTCTTTTGCTCACCGTGCCACCCCAGTTTGGCCCCAGCAATATGCAAATTAGTCTTGACCCTACTCCCCATGGGAACAGTCCAACCCGAACTGCCAGGCCAGGTCCTTCCGGACCGGAAACAAGCATTCTGGGGCCAGTTTCGGGGTATCACACATCATCAGCCAGACTAGTTTGAATCCAGTGGCACAGTGAGCAAGAGACCCACACCTAGGCATACCCTGGCCATTTAGGGCAAACATAGCAAACACAACAAGATGACGGACAAAGTGCTAATACTTTTCAAACACTCACCCCCAGTCAAAAGATTTGGGTTGAATCCATCGTTTTTTTGCTCACCGTGCCACCCCAGTTCGGACCCAGCCATATGCAAATCAGTCTTGAGCCAGCTCCCCATTGGAATAGTCCAGCCTGAACTGCCAGGCTAGGACCTCCCTGGACCAGAAACAAGCATCCTGGGTCTGGTTCCAGGGTATCACCTCTCATCAGCCAGGCTAGCTTGAATCCAGTGGCACAGCGATTCACAGCCAGAAAAACCATTAGGCCACCAGGTATCGGATTTTGTAGGCTGGCCCTCATGTTACAGGCCGACGCCCTCCCTGGCGGGTGAAATTCGTTTTTTTTTAAAAAGGTGTTTTTTGCCCCGAAGGTGGGTTGGGGGTTAATTGCACACTCCAGGGGAATATAAATGTAAAAAAAAATTAATAAAAAGAAAATAAATGAAATTGTCAGGGGGTTGGCCCTCTTCCACACGGGCCGATCCCCTGTGGGCCCCAAACAGTTTTTGGGGAAATGTGCAGTTCGCCGGAGGCCACAATCAGTTCCTTAAACAGTGACGTAGTGGTAAATGGATTACTCGGGAAAAGCACACCTTTGCATTCTGTCACACCACCAACATGACTGCAGATCATGCAGCACCATGACACAATGCAAAGGTGTGCTTCTACCGAGTAATCCATTTACCTCTGCGGGACCATCTAAGGAACCGAGCGGCCCGTTTCGCAATATTGGCTTTGTCTAGGAATACTTTTGTATATGTAGGTGTGACTGCTTTCTCCACACAATACTAAGGTGTACTTCTCGTGAATAATTTGTTTACCCCACTGGAACTGTTAAACTGACCGAGCGGCCCGGTATACATTGTAGAATCTGTCTTGAAGTATTCTTGTGCGTATTGCTTACAGGATGCGTTATTGAAGGTCCCAAGATTACATGGTTTCTAGGGAACTTCAATCAGGCGACTTTTGTTCTGATGAGACCAGAAGACTAACTATAGGTTGAAACGTTGGCATCCCCTCCCTAAGTTGCTTTCAAAACACGTTAAGATTGTCCAGGACATACCATATATGAACAGACAGGACCTCCTGTTATATTTGTTTGAGACAAAATCCTATGCAACCTTGGGATATGTTCAGTGTCTGGTTCCATGTTGTTGTATATATAATGTGTTCACTGTCTGAGCACTGCGTCATCTGCACTAATTTGGCTACATAATGAAATGTATATTGTCCTGATACTAAAGATGTGAAAACAATCATCATACAAGATATTATGGCTTTTACTCAAAAAAATTGGTTATAATACAAGTTATTAAGTGAGTTTTCACACTTTCAAAGCAAAAGTACAAGTGTCTGTGAGTGAGTCCCACAGGACATTTGGTTGGCTTATTACTTTAGGGCACTTAGGCAGGATTCCCCAACATGTTTGCCTTAGGGTCAAGGTATATATGCTCACTCAGTTCGAGGCATGAGGCCTCAGAGGCATACTCGGACAACCCCAACTTGCATTCACAAACTGGAAGGAATTGGATTGAGCACAGTGAGTGTGATGAAGGTGCATGAAAGCCACATTTTTTTAGCTTCAAGTAGCTAGTGAAGGAAGGCGTTATTATAGGTTCACTTGGCAAGTATACAAGATTGGTCAGGACTCTGATGAGGACAGAGACATAAACGGGAAAGAAAAGCTTAGGCTACTTGTGCTTTCACAGGGATATTGCGTGGGTAGAAGGAAGATAGTAAAAGTAGTACAGATACACAGGTCATCCCTTCGTCTTCAATCGCCTACTGATTCAAACCCATTGGTGCTACACTCGCCCCAATACTGAATTACTCCCTCAGTCAACTTGTAGTGTAGTTCCTATTTCCCTAATAGGCTCTGCGCATTGGAATAATATAACCTATAGGCTTGACATAGGGCTAAGGTCGGTATGTCCCTATCGAGTATATTAAACTTAATTACTTGTGCCAGCTATCTCAGAGGCCACTAGAAACTCCTTGAGAACAAGAAGGGAGTAGTTTCTGGCAACCGAAAAACATGACAACTTTGTTTCCCTTTAGAATCGGAACACTTCTCAGAATCGTGGAAACAATAGATAACAGTTTCACTCAGTCAATCGTGCATGCTTAGTTTCTACAGATTTACACAGAAAGGAAAGATGGGCGTTTCAATAAAAGGGTTTATTGAACAGTCTTGTTTCTCATGTAAGAGATATGTGCTGTTATGATCACAAGACAGTATGCAAGATAAATAATGTACAGCGTAAGCAGTAGAAATAATTAATACTGCGCTAGCATTATCTTTTAGCATATATTCACGTACATAAATAACATGAGCTAAGAATGCGAGTACTCATACGATGCGTCTCTAAGCTAGTTCTACCCCGATGTACCTAACCTAGTCTAGGTGTAGGGAAAGGTAAGAAGTGGGTGGAGTATTCTCTAGTCTGGTATACTAAGAGTATGTTAAGTATAGTACGCCAAGTATGCCAAGAGTCCCTCTAGGTTCTAGTCAGCTCCATACCTTGAGAATGAGAGAGGTGGGAATCTCTTGCCGGATCTGGAACTCTAACACCCTGCGAAGGGAGTCAGAACACTGGAAGCTGGATTCGTCTGCGTGCAGGAATGACAGCGTCTTCTCAGTGTGTCAGGCCGGGATACGGGCTCCTCTGAAGTCGAGGTCTCCTCTAACTTGCTTGGGCGAGGGAAGGTATATTTATACCTGATAGGTGCCTCGGAATGTTAGCATTGACGTGAAGTCGGACACAGGAAGACGTCAGGAATGAGCCCTTAAGGTATAACAGTTCATACATAATAGATGAGTTCTTGGAGAAATCAATAGTCCTGTGCTAGGGGAACTCCCGAAGCTTAAGGGTCTGGTTTCTAAGAACTCGTTGTGACGTTAGGGTGGACGGATGTCGGTGACCATGCCTGTATTTGGAGTGCACGGTTAATACCTAAATAAGGACAGGAATTCTATGCCTATATAAGGGCAATGCGAATTGTGCCTTTATAAGGACATGATTCAGGAAAACCTATATACGGACACCTAAAGCGGAATACAACACCACCTCCACTTTCGAATGAACGATAATACTAAATGCTAAACATTTAAATGCTAAACATAAAATTGAGTACCACATGTTGCTAAAAACATTTCTAAAAGCATATTAAAAGAAGCTCAAAACTGTTGAAATGCAATAGGTACTGTACATTTAAAGCATCGTTATCATTCTAAGCATATAATGGAAGTAAATGCAACATGAATGAATAAACAGAAATATATACATATGATGAAATGGTTGATAAGTTTTCAAAAATCAAAGCCATTGCATATCATGGAATTAAATGAAATGTTAGACAAGTAAGGTGACAATGTGTCCCTGGAAGTATTCAAAGAAGTCCGTTCTATAAGACTAGTTCTACTGTTAAGCAGATTTTTAATTTGCCATGTCATTTCAAAAATTTCAAAAAGAAAAAAGTTCAATTCTGGGAAAAGTTCCAAGTTTTTAAAATATGAAGGCCAAATTTCATAGTTGCCCTGGTACACTGTGAGCCGAATCAAAGTCAGTGTATGGGTCTGGCGTAAACATGAGATCATCTATTTCCGTAGCCAAAATATCGTCCACCGAAGTTGGTGACATTTGGAACACCTCGTTCAGAAGGTTAATTGCACAGAGATGAGAAACATCGCCTTCAGCAGAAGATGCAATGTTCGCGTCCGTTGTTACCTGTGTGCCTGTCGAGCCATCTCGTACCTCAGCAGCTGCCAAAGCGTCTGTGAGATCTCAATGAATTCCGTCATCAGGATTGGTAGCCTATGGGGACAACACACAGCATGGGCCGTTATCGGGTCCAGCAGAGCATCGACATCCGTTGGCATGACTGATGGAAGTGTTAGATAGGTGTCTAGCACGCATTCTTCACCGCAAAACAGGCAGCGTAGAACAGGTAAGATGCAATCTTGCCAGATTGGTCTGAATGACAGGAACCACGTTGTATTAAGTTCCCGTAGACGAGGCATGCCCAAAAGCTGTACTATTCGCTCACGGCATTTCCGTTCAAGGAGAGCTTTCTCCACATCGCTCGGAGTGATGTTGGCGAATAGGCTTGCCATAGCGTAGTAGGAGGAATAGAAACAGAATTCCTGCAACAAGTGCTAGAATTAACGGCACACCACCAAACACCGAATGTGCGAAGTTTGGGATCATTCCGAGGACAACCTGGAAAGGTGCTAATAGTCCGGAACAGATGGTCTTAAATACATGTACAATTCCGCTTGTATCAGACATGTTAAAGATACGTCCTATCATTTCTACGAAATGTATAGGGCAGTTTGTACGAATCAAAGCCTGTATCTCTGCCGAATTCCTTGCAATTTGTAGATCATAGCTTTCTTTGGCCGAGGTCAAAGGCACTGTTTGTTGTATAAGCATGGCTTTCATTCTGCTTAAAGTATCAAATCTTATAAAAGAGACATTCAACGAAGGCCACAAAAGGTGGCTCCCTGACTGTGTCTATTGGGGCAAACAATACTTGCATACAGCAAGGGACCCTGGAGTTGACCGTTACTAGATATGGGATGCCTGGCAACATGCCACAGCAACTCTGATCATTCAACATGAGGTAACTCCCATTAGAAAGTTGGCCAAACGTTGGATTAATCACAGCAGCTGGTGTACCCTGCTGGTGGCAGGACAAATGTGCCACAGAACCATTACAAGCCCCGTGTAAAGATATGTCCTGACAAATCAGTGAACCGCTTAGTGCACTTTCAAAGTGTGTACCGCTTAGAAACACTTCACGATCCCCACTCCAACATCTATATGTGTAAGGTAAATTCCAGGATGTCTTAATATATTCTTTACCCAACCTTTCATATTTGCCTGCTTGCATCTGTTTGAAGCAATACTGAAACTGAAAAGTAGTCACAGGTAGACTAATTTTGACATGAATAAGCCATTCTGTAGCTGGTTTTTCTGCCACCGTGAATGGTAATTTCTCAAGTTTTTCAATGCTCAGTACTGTATACTTTGCTCCCCTTTGTGCCAGTTCGATCTGTTTATCAGTTAGATTGTATTCTGCAAACAGAGCCGACGTGTTGATAAAACGCCAAGGCACATAGCCCGCATGCAAACATTGCAGCATCCAGCTTAATAACATAATAGAACGTAACTGAGATTGGCCTTGTTGTAACATGGCTAAATCTTGTTCCAGTATGTCGATAGCAGAGGATACAATACTGTCCAATGAATACATTCTGGAGGACAAAGTTGTTAACCCATTGTCGACCACAGTGAGAGTTTTCTCTAAGTTAATACGATCAAGTTCACGTATTCGTTCTGCGGCCTCCATCTGTGACACCTTCCAGGCTTCATTATAAGCAGCTTAGATGCCGGCATATATGAAACGTTTTTGACGCGGTTTTCTTGGTCCAAGCAAGAATTCCCTAAGGTCTGCGTCTTTTTAAGTAAAGATAAGTGTTGTTTCACATCCTTAAGTGTAGATTTTTGCAGCCAATCGAGGCATAATTTTCCTACACTGTATGTTGTTACTACCCCCGGATGCTGTCTTTGGAAGTATCGTGGGTCTGGCCTGTGAATAGTAAACCCCTGTGTTTTATTCAGGAATCTCTCTTGACAGTTGTTTGTGTCTGTGGGCCAGATCAACCATTTTCTCCAATCAGGATTTGTTCTGTTGAGTTGTAGTATTGTGTCAACTGTAACCGCTGCCTGTGTATTGTTATCACTTGCAGGTGTTGGTACAGAAGGTGTTTTCATGTCTTTAATCTTGGCTAAAACAAGGCAAGACGTTTGTTGCACAGTGTCATTCAAAAACATTATTTGCTGAGGTACGATACAGGCTCTAAACAAAGCTTCTATCCCTTGCACTTGCCAATCTTTAGTACCCCAGACAGATTTTGTGTCTATTGTGTCTTTCCATAAGTCGAAACCATGTCTAGACAGTTGGGCAATAAATGCTGCAGAGTAAATCTGTTTTGTATTAGTTAACATAATTTTCAGTCCTGTTTTGTTTACATTTTTATAGTAAAATGTTTCTGGATCAGATGTATTGTATCCTGAAAAATATGGAAACTTTTTAGCAAATGTTTTTGAACTACCTTTCGATGGTGTAGGACAATGCTCCCATTGGTTAAACATAAACATATTTCTAGGTGTTGCAGATTTATGCAAAAAATGATGACCATAGTGGTTATAGCAATACAGCTGTTCATAGTCTGATGAACCCTCTAAATATTCATTATTAGAAAATGCAGCAGATTTTTCTAGGTCAAACATCATGTCATTTACAGTTTCAAAGTCCCAATCATCAGAATAGGTACTGGATGAAACAAAATCACTTAGTGAAATCTTAAATAAATGTGGAATGTTCAAATGTTCCGTAGGGCCGAAAATATCGAAATCTGTTTTGTCCCACACTATACCATCCTGTATAGGAACGGCTGTGATGTTCACTGCAGACAAGTCTCTTGTTTCACGATGGGATGATTTGTGAGGTTTCAAAAGTAAGTTCACTTCTTTTCTTTCAGTGTTCACATGGATATATCTGCCATTTATAAGCACGCTCATAGTCATAACCAAAGCTAGCCAAAGCAGAAAGAAAAATATTCCAGAAATAACCCAGAGTTCAATCCACGGTGAAACCAGATAAGTCTTTCTCAGAAAATGAAAAAAGTCTTGTACTTGCTGTTTAAAAGTTAATGATGCTGGCGACGTCTCGGGCTCACTCAGATCCTCAGAAAACGTATCAAAGTTAATGAAATAGCCAGAAGCAGTTCTGTCAATTGTTGGAATTGCATCAGGATTTGTTGAACTCGCTGGAACCAGTTGATCACTTGTTACATTGGTGTAGACAGGTGTATTTGGACGAACTGTTACTTGAGTTTCAAGAGGGATGAGTTCCATAGCATTGTTGCTCAGTCCTTCATCTGTTACTGCTGAATTCTCGATGGTTATCAGTCTATCAGTCTGAACCTCTTGGATAGTACCGAGAGGAGTGTGTCTGCTACTAGGTCAGAGTCCACGAGGCCTACTATTTAGTATTGGCCACATACTGTGGTTAGATGAGGCCGATGGACACAAATCTTTTCTCCTTTTTTCCAGCAAGGGGCGGCAGAAGTACTGTTCTTGTTCCGTGTATGGCAAGGACAGGTACTGGTTGTCTGTAAGAAGGTCCAAATTCCTTCTTGTCCGCAATTTTCTCTCTGACTAGATCCCCAACTTTTGGAATCCAGACAGGTCTTGCTGGGACCGCCGGTTTTTCCCCAGTGGTGGTTGGCTGCAGGAATACGTTGCTTTGTTTCGATCTTAGTTCATTTAGATCCTGTAAAACAGCCAAACGATCTTTGACATCAAAGGGTTTATTTTCCACCACTGTGCCTCTACATTCTAGATCTGGCACCCACATTCTTGTCCCAAATAGGACCTCATATGGAGTGACCCCCCCCCCTAGAGAACTTCTTGGCAAATTATTTAATGAGCGTTGGACCCCATAAAGATGTTTGACCCACCCATCACCCGAACCTAATTCCCTAGCTGTTATAGACTGCTTTATGTCCCGGTTTTTCCTTTCCACAACAGAATTTCCCTCAGGATGAAACGGAGAGGAGTACCGCAATGCAACGCCCAGACTGGCCATGTCGTCTTTGTAAGCCCGAGAGCTAAAAGCAGGGCCCTGGTCAGAATGTAGCGTGCCTATTGCGTATGTGCCGATAAAGACTCGTAAATCTTTTATAACAGTTCGCGCGTCAGCCGAGCGCTGAGGCCATATCCATAGGAACCTAGAGCATGAATCCACTGCGACCATTATATATTTATAGTTACCGTCCCTTTGCAAGGGACCGCAGTGGTCCAGGTAAACACAAGCTAATGGTTTGTCTGAAATTAACAGAGGTGTCTGCGCAGGATGTTTCACTGTGGAGACTTTCATCTGTTGGCATATTTCACATTCCAGAACATAGTTCTTGGTCTGTTTCCTAATGCCAGGCCACCAATATCTTTGTTTCAGTAAAGATACTGTTGCACAAATGCCTGCATGAGCAGAGGCTATCCCTTCGTGTGCTGCTAGGATTAGTCCTAATCTACGTTCCTTGTTTGGAATTACCCTATCCCCCACTCCAGGGATTCGAGCAAAAGGAACGTTGTTCGCATCAATTACATAAGAGTACTTGAGTGGAAACCTTTTGGTAACGCTGCACCACTGTCTTTGCTCGTAGCATTGACAGCCAACATTATCTCACTGTCTATTCTCGTTTTTGAACGAGTGATCGCAGCTACGGAAGCCGTCTGAACAGCCCCCTTTGCGGCTTCGTCAGCCAATGAATTCCCTGCAACGTGAACGCCATCACGTTGATGACTCAGTGTGTGTATCACGTGAGCCTTTGGTAGTTCGTTTTTTAACTGAACTACTTGTTCCCAAAGCGTTTTATGCTTTATTGTGCCACCTTTTGCATCTTTGAACCCATTTTCAAGCCAAGTTTGTATATATTCATTATACGACTGCACACAGTAGAAAGAATCGCACACTATTAGTGTGGGGAATTCTCGATCTGTACTTTCAAGTGCCAGTTTGAATGCTTGTAGTTCAGCTCGCTGAGCTGTACAATCTCCTAGAGATTGGGTCTTTGTGACCATAGGTCTGAAGTTGCCATCTCGCATGCGACCTTTAACGATTGCGCACGCTGCACTGTAAGCTTGCTTACTCCCTGTAGCGGGTTGTGCGGATCCGTCAGTGTAAATTATGAATTCGTACTGATCGAGAGGCAGAATTTCAGTAGGCAGAGGACATTCATGTTCATATTGCAGGAACGCTTGTGTTTTTAAATCAGGATCAAAAACATATTCAACATCTGTTGCAGCAAGAGAATTAACCCATTGTATCCATCTAGGATGTAATGCTTTAGCATTTGGAATGCTCGCTTTTGTGACCGCCTCTAAAGCCGGTACTGGGGTTACGACAATAATGTGTTTCCCTTGGGCTAGAGCTCTTTCTTTTGCTACTGCAGTTTGAACTGCTGTCAGTATTTTTTCAGTTGAAGTGAAGCGCATTTCTGCTTGTGTATACAAATGTGATTTTTATGCAATTGGTACTTTTTCACCCTCATTAAATGTTAAGTAGGTGAATCCGCATTGACCCGAAATTATTCGGATCACTAAATTGCGTTGACTTACGCGTGTTTGTAAGTCATTTGTTGCTAACATGTTAGCTTGGAGTGAACGCAAGATTTCTGTGTGTTCCTGTGTCCAATTTTTGATTGAAAAATCAGGTTTGATTAGTGCGTAGAGAGGTTTAACCCTTTCTGCGTATTTTAGAATGTAAGTTCTTCCAAAATTTAGGAAACCCAGGATGCATTGTAAATTTTTCAGCGTCTTTGGAGGTTGAAGCAGCGCACACCTTTCTAAAAAGTTGGCTGCCAAGCTCTTGCCTTCACTTGAAAGCTCATATCCTAGAAAAAGGACATTGAGATGGGCAATTCTGGATTTTTTAAAGTTGAACTTATAGCCCTCAGAGGCGAAGCCCAGTATAATGGTGCTCACCCTGTTCAAGTGTTTGTCCAGGTCATCATCTGTCAGATAGATGTCATCGACATATGACAATGCCTCATTATCATAAATTTGTAGTAACTCCGTTACCCTCGCTGAGAATAACCCCGGGCTGTTCTTGAACCCTCGTGGGAGTCGACAAAATTGACGCTGGGTCCCCATTATTGAGAAAGCTGTTAAGTACCTGCTTTCAGGTGCTATGTTTTGACAAAAGAAACCATTTGAGATATCCAATGTGGTTTTATATTTTTTACGCACAATATTATTCATTAATGCTGTACTATGTGCATTTTGCACTGCAAATGTTTTAGAACAAGTGTTTAAGTGTCTGTAGTCCAAGACTAGACGATATGTATTGTCTGGTTTGGAGACAGGAAACAAAGGATTGTTCATTGAAGAGGTGCATGTTTCAATCACCCCTTGGTATTCAAGTTGATCTAAGATCTCCCTGACCTGTTTTTTAGCTTCTTGCTTTATTGGGTACTGCCTCTGTGCAGTAGGTTCATTTTTTAGATGTATTTTATGGTGAGGTGAGTCCTCATCCCATCCTACATGATTTTTATATAATGCTGGGGCCTGGGCAACTGCCCATTTCCTGGCATAAGTATATTTTAGGTGAATTGGAATATGGTTAGAGAAGGCAGGCATAATAATGTCTTCACCATGTGGGCACTCCCTGACAAATTGTGGTGGCCAGTTTTTTTCTGCTAGAAGTATATCATAACCCCTTGAAAGTTTTTCCCAAAAGAGTGCTTTCACCTGTCTAGGTATGTCTCCCTCCATCCGGAGTGTTATTTCATATAACTTTTGTGGAGTACTAACCCTGGTGTCTACAGTCTCAACTGTAATGTACTCATTCAAGTCCACTATCTCCAGAAGTTCCTTCAGGTTCTGGCAAGCTATTGTGACTTCTGCCGCACTGTCCAGCATTGTCTGAGCCCATTCTCCGTTCTTGAGTTGTGTTCTCAGTATCCTCGGCATGTCTGATCTTCAGACCTGCTACCTTCTTTTTTGAGAATTGAGGTTTAGATTTATTTTTCAGAACGTGTTTGTCGTCTTTTGATTTCACGCGTTCTTCTCTATGCTCTGACCGTCCTCTTCTTTCCGATGTCTGTGACGATATCTGAAAGGTACGAGAGGAACGTGTATCAGTATCTTGATACCTGTCAGGCTTTTTCAAATTATCCCTATTCCTGAGGTTATACCTCCTTTCAGAGGGCTCCTTTTGAGGAGACCTACCTCGGGATTGAGAACGTTTCTCGTTTGAATTATGTTTATTAGTTTCCCACTTCTTTTTAGAAGATGTAGGAGTTTGTTTAATAGAGTCCTTCTCAGGACTTTCAGATAGTTTTGGCTTCAATGGTCTTCCACCCAAACTATCTCTGCCTAATTCTGCATAAGATTGTTCTATTATTCTGGGTAGTTCTGTTTGATGTTCTGTAACATCGAATTCCCTTAATCGTTGGCGGATCGCCACTGCTGCTGCCTCCCTTTAATATTAGATAATATTATTGTTGAGACCTGGTCGAAATTTTTCAGTAATTTCATACCTAAATTCAGAGCAGGCTCTGCCCCGTATTCGTTTTGAATTTGTTTCAGGACATCAGGTATTACTGCAATTGACGGAATACCATGTGTTTTTGTATAGATGGCAGCAAAGACTGAGCCCCAAGTGGTGCAGTCTTTCAGTTGTGGTGTGATCCCCATTGGTAAACAGATTGTTAGGATTCTGTGTTTCTCATAAGGGTTAGTATTTGGAAATACTGCTTCTATTTGAGTAATTTTTTGAGCTATCCAGAATGGAATTTGCTCACGTTTTGTGGGCATTTTTCCCATGACTGCGTATAGAGTCTGTGGTGTAATTTTTAGTGTATTCCCCTGTTGAGGAGTTTGATTTGGAATGGTTAATGGTGGTTGGACTGTGAAAGTCTGCATTACATATTGGACTAATTGTCTGTAAATTTTTATTAACTCTGTAAGTTGAGTAAGTAATTCCTCGTCTGACATTATTTCGAGGTCAGGATGAGGTGTGTAGCCGGCTAGAATCGGCCATGTTGCTCCTGGTCTACCTAGTGGACCGAGCCTGGTAATGTTTTTGTGATGTGTTAGGGCGCCTTTAAACCAGAGCTGATGCTCCTGGTATGTTAGTGGAATTTCAATATCCTCGAAAGGAATATATTCCTCTGGTGGTTCATCTTCTTTGTAGAAGTGAAACAGTCTTGTTACTGAATTTGATTCAGGAAATATTATCCATGAATAGAATACCTCTGTCTGAAAAGATTCGTGTGCCTCTATCACGAAAACTGCTCTACCGCCTCTTGGTGGTAGGCCATGTTTTATAAGTTTTAGAGTGATGGCTCTTCTTAAGTTTGGATGGATGTCTATAACACCCTCCTTAGGTTCATTTAAACCTGTAAAGTTAAAAACTGTTACGACTGGGTCAGCCGCAGCTCCACCGTTTTCGGTGGCATTGTCCCGTGTGGACATTTGTTTTTTGAAAAAATGTAGAACAAGTTTCAAGGAAACAAAAGATAAGGTGCACAATATTTTGGAACACTGTATCCTTCAACGTTGAACAAACCAAACAACTAATATATAGGGTTTTTTGTCCTAATTTTTTATGGCGGATATTTAACCCTACCCACTCCAGACGTCTTATGGAGTATGTGAGTAGGGGTCTCTGAGAAAAGCACGACTGAGTTACTCAGTATCTAGCGTTAAATTACTGCCTTACCAAACATTTGGGCGCCATATAGTGTAGTTCCTATTTCCCTAATAGGCTCTGCGCATTGGAATAATATAACCTATAGGCTTGACATAGGACTAAGGTTGGTATGTCCCTATCGAGTATATTAAACTTAATTACTTGTGCCAGCTAGCTCAGAGGCCACTAGAAACTCCTTGAGAACAAGAAGGGAGTAGTTTCTGGCAACCGAAAAACATGACAACTTTGTTTCCCTTTAGAATCGGAACACTTCTCAGAATCGTGGAAACAATAGATAACAGTTTCACTCAGTCAATCGTGCATGTTTAGTTTCTACAGAGTTACACAGAAAGGAAAGACGGGCGTTTCAATGAAAGGGTTTTATTGAACAGTCTTGTTTCTTGTGTAAGAGATATGTGCTGTTATGATCACAAGACAGTATGCAAGATAAATAATGTACAGCGTAAGCAGTAGAAATAAATAATACTGCGCTAGCATTATCTTTTAGCATATATTCACATACATAAATAACATGAGCTAAGAATGCGTGTACTCATACGATGCGTCTCTAAGCTAGTTCTACCCCGATGTACCTAACCTAGTCTAGGTGTAGGGAAAGGTAAGAAGTAGGTGGAGTATTCTCTAGTCTGGTATACTAAGAGTATGTTAAGTATAGTACGCCAAGTATGCCAAGAGTCCCTCTAGGTTCTAGTCAGCTCCATACCTTGAGAATGAGAGAGGTGGGAATCTCTTGCCGGATCTGGAACTCTAACACCCCACGAAGGGAGTCAGAACACTGGAAGCTGGATTCGTCTGCATGCAGGAATGACAGCGTCTTCTCAGTGCGTCAGGCCGGGATACGGGCTCCTCTGAAGTCGAGGTCTCCTCTAACTTGCTTGGGCGAGGGAAGGTATATTTATACCTGATAGGTGCCTCGGAATGTTAGCATTGACGTGAAGTCGGACAGAGGAAGACGTCAGGAATGAACCCTTAAGGTATAACGGTTCATACATAATAGATGAGTTCTTGGAGAAATCAATAGTCCTGTGCTAGGGGAACTCCCGAAGCTTAAGGGTCTGGTTTCTAAGAACTCGTTGTGACGTTAGGGTGGACGGATGTCGGTGACCATGCCTGTATTTGGAGTGCACGGTTAATGCCTAAATAAGGACAGGGATTCTATGCCTATATAAGGGCAATGCGAATTGTGCCTTTATAAGGACATGATTCAGGAAAACCTATATACGGACACCTAAAGCGGAATACAACAAACTAAGCAGATTACTCCAAACCATACAGAATGCAGCAGGCTCCTCCCTGAACATCCCAACACACACACCCGACATCTGAAACAACTTTCCTGACTCCCAATCCACAGCTTTTTTCAAACTCCTGAAACACACATTCAAAGTCTTACATAGCACTGGGTCTAGCATACCTCAATATCGCCTCAGATTTCAGAAACCTTCCAGACACCTTTCCTCAGCATAGGCAGCACAGAACAAGGAGAAGAGACTTCTCCTAATTGGCTCCAGAAGGGCGGAATGACCTGCCTCTACACATATACGCAGTCTCTAAAATGAGTACATTCTGCACGAAGCTGAACACTTGGCTCTTCGACTCGGTTACTCCATAGATCATCCCTGACTGCTCTTGCACCAGCGACAGGATACCCTCTTGGGTGTGTTTCACAAAAAATCGTAACATTGCAGAGAACTTTGCCCCCAACACTACATGTATGGGTAAAATGTCTGTCCTGCTTGACACGTTCATCCACCGTCAGAACTTAGTATATGTTCAGTTTATTGTATGAAGTGCATTGCAGTCACAGCACTACACATAACAGTGAACATGACTTTTGCTACATCCTCACTGACTACCCTGTGTGTCAAAAACTACAGCTCTTCGCAGTTTATGACGCTCTCTTTATAGAACTGAGGCAGTATTCCTTCGCATGTTCACCTTAGATTCAAAGGTAGATATGATCACTCAGTTCGAGGAATGAGGCCTCCGAGGCATACTGGGACACCTCCAACATTGCATCCACAAACTGGAAGGAGTTGGATTTACCATAGTGAGTGCTCTAAAGACGCATGTAACTCATGCCTTCTTGAGCCTCATGTGGCTGCCATGGGAGCCATTAGTAAAGGTTCACTGAGATTGCATTCGGTAATGTTCAGAATGGAGGCTGTTATTTGACAGGTGGTAAAAAAATATAGTCAAACAGTTTTTTCATTTGTGAAGGTTGTGAATGCATCAACTGTCAAAATGGCTGGACATAAATGGGGATTCCGTCCTGTGGTGTATGAATGTGATGGGCCCTTGCATGGCGGTGGTATGTTGATGTGACTGCACTGATCTGTGGGATTGGGTCTATGGCCGGCAGTATGAATGTCTTGTGTGTGGTGCATGAATAGCGTATGAATGGACCATAAAGCAGTTGGTGTCTTGACGCAGCTTTATGGCTCACCTTTAGTAGTCTTGGTTTCAATATTCAGATACTTTAAGAAGTATTTGTGCTTTGAAGCTAGCATTTCTAGAGGTACTAACACCAACCAGTGTAAAGTGTAAGTGGTGGATTAACTTTGAAAAATGAGTACCAGATTTATATCTTTGGTTATAAGGATACTCCCTCGCAATGGCAACAGAGTAACCTAACTGTGAAGATAAAGGTCTGGTCACCCGATATATATGTGGACGAAGCATTGGTGTAACCGAGGGGAAGACTACTCCATCTGCGGCATGGTTGCACCCCTCCCATGTACTGGCTGAATAAGGGCCGTCTGCGGCTGACCTCTGTGTCTGCCCACCTAATTTAGATGTACAAACATACGGATCAGTTTTCACTGCCCTTCACCACTTGGAAACCATGGTGGTAAGGGGCAGTGGTAACTGTCTATGCCCCCCTTGCTATGGTGGTGAGGGGATTTTTTTCCCCCCCAAAACAATCCAGCTTCGGGATTTTGCTTTTAAAAATAAAAAATAAAAAATATGGACGGTTTGTCATGTTCACGGAGTAGTGTATCAAATGTAAAAAGGCATTGGCAGAATCAGTGGTCCCTGTCAATGTTTTTGAATTGACCGCCAACCCATGAAAACCTAGGAACCACAGACATTTTTGAAAACTAGACAACCAGGAGAGTCCAGGGTGGTGTACCTTGCGTGGATCTCTTGAGGTTTTCATACCCACAATGCTCTGCAAACCGCAAACTCTGCCTGAAATGACACATTTTCCTTCCATTTCTGTGATGAAAAGTTACAAAATCCACAGGAATCCACAACATTTCTACCACTCTGCATTACCCCACCTTTGCCGATAAAAACGCATCCCCACTTGTGTGGCTTAGCCTAGTGCCTGATACATGAACTGCTCAAACCAAGGTCAATGGGAGTCTCCAAGGGACTCCCATTGACCTTGGTTTGGTGCGTTTCTGTCACGGGCACTAGGCCTAACCACACAAGTGAGGTACCATTTTTATTGGGAGACTTAGGGGAATGCCGGGTGGATGGATGTTTGTGGCTCCTTGCAAATTCTAGAACTTTCCATCACAGAAATGTGAGGGAAATTTGTTTTTTTAGTCAAAGTTTGAGGTTTGCAAGGTATTCTGGATAAAAATACCTGATGAGAGCCACACAAGTCACCCCACCCTGGACACCGCTAGGTGTTTTGTTTTAAAAAATGTACACAATTGCTAGGTTTCCCTAGGCTGAGCTAGGGTCCAAAATCTACAGCCACCCACATTGGAAAACAAGCATTTGCAATGCAATAGGTCTCGCATTTGCAAGAGTTTAAGCTATTGGCATTGTAAATGACAATGCCTTTTATTTATCTGTTTTGATAATTAGCACATAAATAAAAGGCATTGTCATTTACAATGCTAATAGCTCAAACTCTTGTAAATGCGAGACCTATTTCACTTCAAAGAAGCGGCCACCATTGTCCTGGGCTGCTTGGAAAGTGAAAGTGCACATGGCGCGCTGAATGTTGCAGGAAAGCATGTCGTACCTGCAGTAGGAGAAACTCATTAAAGAAAATAGTGCTTACAGACTAAATAAGACATACCGTGTAACAACAGAAGTAAAAGGGCCAGTCCTCATCGGAGGTTACAAATGAAGACAAGGCGGTACTAAGGAGGGACTAACAAGCCTATTAATGAATCAGAAGCCAGCATTTACGAAGGACAATGCCACAATCCAATGAAAAAATATGGGCGGACAGTGGGCGGAGCTCCAAGTCCATACTCAAATACAGCATGTCTCGCAGAGCAGCGCAAGCGCTGCCTAGGCTCAACCTAAAAAGGGTCAGTTTTTAATGGAAAAATGTGATATGTCCATGTTACGTTTCAGGCCATTTCCTGTCATGGGCCCTAGGCCTACCCACACAAGTGAGGTGCCATTTTTATTGGGAGGCTTGTGGAAATGTCGGGTGCAAGGAAGTTTGTGGCTCTCCCCAGATTCCAGAACTTTCCATCACAGGAATGTGAGGAAAATGTTTTTATTTAGTCAATGTTTGAGGTTTGCAAGGAATTCTGTGTAAAAAAAAACCTTGTGAGAGCCATGCAAGTCACCCCACCCTGGATACCCCTAGGTGACTAGTTTTCAAAAATTTACAGGTTTTTTAGGTTTCCGTAGGTGCCGGCTGAGCTAGGGTCCAAAATGTACAGCTACCCACTGTAAGAAAGTGCCCTCTTTTTTGCAAGGTTGCCACCACTTTTTGCTAAACTGCTGATGGACTTTGACTGAGTGTGCCCTGGGCTCCTGCCAAACAGGTATCCAGGGCCTATGTTCTTTCCCTACAACTGCATTAAGACAAAACCCAGTTGGCACAGGTACCAAGGGTACTGTGGCCAGGGAAGGCCTCTAAGGGCTGCAGCACTTATTGTGCCACCCTTAGAGGCCCTGGGCCAGATTCACAGAACTAACTTACGTCAAAAACGTAAAGTTAGTACTTTTTGGTATTCACAGAATACACTTACTCATTTTGGTATTCACAGAATGAACTTAGGACTCCTAAATGCCTTCTGTGAATACCGAAAGTCCTAAAGTTAGGATTTTTCAGAAGGCATTTAGGAGTCCTAAAGTTAGGAGTCCTAACTTTACTACTCCTAAACTGAGAAAAATCCTAACTTTAAGACTTTCGGTATTCACAGAAGGCATTTAGGAGTCCTAAAGTTAGGACTACTAACTTCTGTGAATACCGAAATGAGTAAGTTCATTCTGTGAATACCAAAATGAGTAAGTGTATTCTGTGAATACCAAAAAGTACTAACTTTACGTTTTTGACGTAAGTTAGTTCTGTGAATCAGGCCCCCTGTACCTTTACACACACACACACTGCCTTTGCAGGCTGCATGTTTTAGTGCAGAACAAAGTGAAGATTCGACATGGCACACACCCCGATGTGCCATGCCTACAGCCCACTGCCCTGGAATAGATCAGCCACCCCTCTAGCTGGGTGCACTATACCAGTGGTGAGGGTACAGGAGCATGAACCCTGTACTCCTACGGTGTCTAAGCCAATTTTTAGATATTGTAAGTGCAGTACTACCATTAAGAGTATATGGTGCTGGGAGTTTGTCATTACGAACTCCACAGCACCATGATGGCTTTACTGAAAACTGGGAAGTTTGGTATCAAACTTCTCAGCACACTAAACCCACACTGATACCAGTGTGGGATTTAATGAAAAATGCACTCAGAGGGCATCTTAGAGCAGCCCCCTGAAAATCGACCTAACACTAGTGTCCAGGCTGAGTGGCTGCTCGCCAGCTGCCACCACCAGACATGTTTCTGGACCCCTGGGTCGAGAGCCTGCTGCTCTCAGGGGTCTTAAACAATGCACATCCTGGGACAAGGTGCCAAGCCTCCTCCCCCAGGATGGGCAGGGTCCACGAAGGGGAAGCTTCAGAGGCTTGCCACCTTTGTGAGCTTCCCCAGGCCTTTTGCTGCTTCCAGCAACTGGCCCCCACCCGTTCTGACCCCCACTTTGGGCAGGAGAATCGCTGGGAAAACCAAGTGAGGAAGGGAGGTGTGCCCACTTTGCCAACCCCACCCCTCAGGTGGGGGAGGCGAGGTGAAGCACAACTCTCAGTCCCCGCCATCTTGCAGATGGGGGGACCCAGCCAACCAGAGTGAGGTATATGCCCCCTCCCACTGGAGGGTGGCATAATAGGGGATGTACCCACCCCAAGGAAGGGATTAAAATCTAGTATTTAGGGGCTACCCTGAACCTTGCCTTCTCGGACAAGAATCGACAAGAAGAAGGACCGAAGAAGCTGTGCTGAAACTAAGAAGAGGAAGACGCCCACTGACTTCTCCCCAGCCCTACCGGCCTGTCCCCACCTCGAACCTGCTCCAGCGAAATCCCGGTGTGTCCTGCAGCCAGTAGCCTCAAGAACCCGAAGGACCTGACCTGCCTTCTAAGCTAAAGACTTTGTCTCCCATGAGTACCGGATTTGCTCACCCACAGACTCTGGCCCCACCAAAACAGTGAGTCTGCACCACTCTGCACCCGACGCCCACGACCTGAGTTCGAGTGGCCCAATACCGCAAGGAGGTCTCCCCGACAATCCTGACTTGAGATCTGGTGGCCTCTGACATGCCTCGAATCTCCAAGCAAAGCCTGCAGCCTCTTTCTGGAGGATGCCCCCCGACCGGAGCTGGTAAGAAAACCCGACGCCTAAAGACACCCCTGCACCCAACGTCCCACGGCCTTGGGTGGCCCAACCAACGGTGTCCCAGCATCCCAACTTACCTCTCCAACCGGTGGTCACCTCCAGAAGATCTTCATCCCAGAGCTTGCAGTCTTTGTTGAAACCGGAGAATCCCCATTGAAAATAACAGGGCACCCGACACCAAAACATCACCCTGCACCCAGCCGCCCCTGCGCCGCTGCGGGTGTACTTTGGGTGCTAACTCGGATCCCCCTTTGCCCTGAGCCTAACACCAGGAGCTTTGCTCCCACAACCTTGTGGCCAGCTCGTGAGCAGCCACCAACCGGAGGCCCCCTATCCCCCATTGGATAACATTGGGTCTCAGCACTCTGCACCCGGCCGGCCTAGTTCCACTGAGGGTGTTTCAAGAGTGCATCCTTGACCCTGGGGGAACCCTGCTTCTTACCCCAGAATACCAACTCCCACAAAACAGTACTTACCTGCAAACCTTTAACTTAATTTTTCTCCATAGGAATACATTGATTGTTTTTCCTCGAAAATTGTTCTGTGTGGAGTTGGTTTGTAGGGAACATTGAAAAACTGCCTATGTACTAAAAGTGTATTACTTACCTTTTGTCTAGGAGATGTCTCAATGTGATATCTAGGAATATCACACTGATTAGCAAAAGTAATCTGAAAAGTAATCTAAAAAGTAGCCTGCATAGTAATCTGAAAAGTAACTGAAAAGTAATTTCGAAACATTGACTTACCTGTAATTCAATCACCTGCATTTGAACCTGCATTCAATTGTAAAACATTGCATAAGATTTTGCAAAGCATTTATTTCACTTACTTGCACCAGGCTTGGCTCTAAGAAATAAAATAGCACAATAATATTTTTGATATAAACAAATTGGTCTGAGTTCAGTCTTTGAGTGTGTGACATCATTTGCTGCCTGAGTGTGTACAACAAATGCTTAACACTACCCTCTGATAAAGCCTTACTGCTCGCCCACACCACCACAAATAGAGAGTAAGGTGCTTTCTACTTTTACCTCTGACTACCTTTGGGGTTCCACTGGACTCTGTGCACACTATACCTCATTTAGGTATAGGATTTGCAGAGCCAGCTTCCTACACCAACGTTAGGAAAAAAGGGTCCATTTTCAGTGGAAAAATATGATGCGTCCATGTTGCGTTTTGGGTCATTTCCTGTGGCGGGCACAAGTGAGATGCCATTTTTATTGGCAGATGTGGGGGAGCATAGAATAGTAGAGCATTTGTTATTACCAATTGGTTTTCACTGCATTTGTGCTTTTCAAATTAGAGCCAGTGTATATGAAAGAAGACATTTTGAAAAACACCCTCTAAATCATACGCTAGTACGGATACCCACAAATTCAGAGATGTGCAATGACCACTGCTCCTAAACTCCATATCTTGTGACCACTTCAGAAATAAAAAGGTTTTTCACTCTACGTATTTCTCTATATGTGTTGGTCTATACTCAGTACTCAATGAAAAACCATTGTACTGTGCAGCTCAGGTGTTGGCTCTGCGTACCTTGGGTTCTTGGAAACGTAAAAACCCTATATTTCACCACAACCAGAAGGGTCTAGTGGACGTAATGGTATATTGCTTTTGTAAATCAATCATCGCGACAAAAAGATACAGATGAAAATGTTGTCACAAATTGCAGTTTTTTCTTACTCATTTTCAATATTTTTTTAATTTAACAGTTATTGTGTTTGAGAAAACCTTGAGGAATCTACACATAGGACCCCTTGTTGAATTCTGAAATTTGTCAACTTTTCAGAAATTTATAGCTTTCCTGGCTCACCCATGGTTTTTACACTGGTTTCCACCACAAACTGGAAGTAGGTTGAGAGCACAAAAATAGGAAAAATAGGCTCCCTCTTTAAAAAATGTAAAAACTGTGGCACAAAATTAGTTTTTTTATTCAGCTCTGCATGCTTCTGAAAGCTGGGAAATTGTGACTTTAGCACAGCAAACCCTTCATTGTTACCATTTTTAGGAAAGAAAGCAGACACTTTTGTCCAGAGCACTTTTGCTATATTTTGCCTATTTTCTTGGTCCCTTCCAGGGGAATCCACAAACCCTGGGTACCTGGGTACCTTTATAATCTTTAGGTTGTTTGAAAAAAAGAATGAAAATCTGGTGTGAATACCTTATGCAGAAAAAAAGTTATGGAGCCCTAAGTGTGAAGTACCCCAAATAGTCAAAAAAGGGCTAGGCACTAGGGCGGGAAAGGCCCAGCAGCTAAGGGTTAAGTGACAAATTCTAAGTGAATATATAATGGTGTGGACATGATGGGCAGGCATAAATATACTTTTATATTGCTTAGGTGATCCATTATAAGAGTGCATGCAGTTAGTTGTCAGATTTTCTGGGATTGGTTAGACTGGTCCTTAGTTAGGGATGCTACTTTATGCTACACACACTCTAACCTCTCATGCGCCATGTTGCCCTTTAGTCTCAAATATTGCCAATTTCTTTTTCTCATTCAACAGGCACTTATTCTGCAAGGAATTGACTACGTCAGAAAAATGCAGTTGCACCATTTGTATACAGCATCTTTTGCTTTACTTTTATTACAAATATTTTTAAACAGCGTTAGTGCTCCATATTTTGCATTCCAGTATAGGTAATTAACTACATTCGGAATCTGTGGGCTGCTACAGACTGTTTAAAAATGTTAACTGAACAGTAAAGTCCTTCCATGACAGATGTGATGTGTTATGGAGTTGCTGAATGCTGAGTTAGTCTCGCTCTCAACTTTTCTCTTATTCTCCCTACTCAGCCATTGATTGATACCTGACTCTCTTCCCCCATGTTGTGAGATCTATTGTGTTGTTATCTATTTCCACCATCAACAGATGTCTTACTTAGCAGGGGGGATATGGTGTAAGAAACATTAAACCGTTAAAATGAAATGCACATTTGTCCAGACCAACCCTCTTACCCTGGCCAAAAAGAGACATCATAGTGCAGAAAATAGATTGCAACAATACTCAATGGTAGGCCAAGAATAAGTTGTGTACTTTATTCACTATCTACACCCCATGCACAGTCAATCTACCTGTCAGTTCGGCTGTAGTAACCTCCTCCAGACTTTAATGTTGGTTTCATTTTTTTATCCACTACACTTGATTTAGTGATCTTGGATTTCCCACTTCGTCTTTTCTTTTAGTTTCATGTGGCAGAATGAGATTTCTTGTGCTGGTTCACCCACTCCATTCGGAATAAGAAGAAACATGTGTTTCCTGTGATCACTTGCCCATTATGGCTGTCTACATGTAATCCCTTTGGCAAAACCCCTCCATCAACTGCTGCATACTGGTATTTGGACAGGTGGTGAATATTCGTGCTTAGGTAAGAATAAGGGAGTAGGAAGTGCTTGAGTTTGAAGTGGCAAGCAGTATAAAGTGATGTGATATCTATTCTATGGGTAGTACATTTTCATAAGTGGTGACAGTAGAGCAGAGGGACAGTATACAGTTATTATTAATGGGAGGGTCCTTAAGTGCCATCTAGTCAACATGAATGGTGGTGCTTAAGTTGGGCATTGTCAGTTTTCCAACATTGACTGCAGATGGATGGAGGTCCGCACTGGAGGTAGCCTAGCAAAGGAGCTCAAGTACTGGGAGAGAGGATAATGGATGGACATTTTTTATTCTTTGTGATGGGCTAGGTTTGGGGCTCATACTCTCTCAGTGGTAGGTAGGTGGACTTTCAATTGTTTTTCCAGAGATCTTATAGGTTTTCAAATAGTGTAAACAATTACTAAACTACTAAATAATGTGACTGTTATGTATATAAGCAAAATATTTATTGAACAAAATAGCCACCCACACCCCCAGAACAGGCCCATACCCTCCCTGAACCCAGAGCAATCACAAAAGTGCTAAAACTAACCCTTCCCTAACTGTTCCCACTCACACTACCCGCAGAGGGTCCACTCCCCTCCCTGAAGCCAAGGCAATCACAGAACTACTAAAGCTACCACTTTCCCAACTGCTCCAACCTACATCAAGAGCAACAACCCAACCCTTCCTTGAACCCAAGGCAAGCACAAAACGTCCATAACTATGCTTTCTTCATCAGTTCCCATCCTCAAGAGTTACAATGAACCTGCTCCCTAATGAAAATACTGCTCTAAAATGTCCAGTTGGCTAATAGTGCCCCTCTGGACTTTTTTGATTTATTCCTGGCCCTGACTGGCTGTCTCTAGGCCCTGCAGCAACTCCCTGGGGATGGCCTCCATGGTTGGGGGGGAAGTATGGATGGCTGCTGTGTTGGGCAGTGACTTAACTGCCTGCAGTGACTCCAGCAATGTTGCCTTGCCATATGTGTTGCCAGTTGGACATGATGGAAGCTGTCACCGCTGCCTCCTGTACCTCCTCCAAGTTCACCATCCAATGGAAGGTTACCACAATGGCCTCCTGTTAGAAATGGGTTTCTGGTTGGCTAGGGTATGCACCTAAGCCAGGCAGAACTCACCAAAGATAACCCGTGCTCACCCCCTTGTTAGCTTGGCAAGAGCAGTCAGGCTTGTCCCAGAGGCAATGTGTAACGCATTCGTGCCACCCACACACACACCATCAACACAATGAATACACCACAAAAGAGACTCCACACAGTATTATATAAAAATAGACTGTATTGTATATAAAACATAGACCAAAATGACAGAAACCAATAGTTACTTTGCCAACTAGGCGATTGTCAAAACATCACAATGCATGCAATAAGAGAACGGCTGATATGTTGCAGACATAATGCAAACCCTCTCACAGTAGTCGTGATCCTGACAATGCAAGGCATAAAACGGCATATGTGATAGCAACAGGGCATAAAATGCAGCACTTTGGTTATGGCAAGAACACATAAATCACCCTAAATCTATAAGGCATAGCACACCTGTGCTCCTATTAGCTATTATGGGGTACCTTAGATTCCCAACATAGGGTACAGTGACACCTGCACTCCTACTACCTTCATTACAGTAATTGTGGGCTGTTTACTACATGAGGCAAGTTTCCAAAGGTAGTCGGGGACCTCCGTCAAGGTTTCACCTCGTCCTGAATACGAGGTCTAGTACAAACCAATCATACCATGTTTAAAGGAGAGAGCGCACGCACCTTAGCACTGATTAGCAGTAGTAAAACACCCAGAGTCCTAAAGCCAACAAAAAGAGAGTCAGAAAGATGCAGGAGGAAGGCGAAAGGTTTGTGGATAACCCTGCAAAAAGGGCCAGGTCCAACAGCTCCATTTTCTGGTGTCATCTAGCTCCCCCAACACTTGGCTTTGTCACAAAACATGGAGAACGCTTCTTGGTCCTGACCTCTGGCAGGAACAGAAGGATGGTCTAAGGAAGGGAGAAAAGAATCTTAATTGTAGTAACCACTGGAAGCACATGTTTGTATAGTAAGTCATACAGTATTGCTCATTCTCTAGGGCCAATGGAATTCTTGTTATGTGATTCCTTGTCCCAAGGATTTGTTTTACACCTAATTCACATATTAGCTATTTGTAGTACTTGGCATTAATTAATCCATGACCACCTGCATAATTTAAAAGCTTTTGTTTTGCTCAAATGGATGAAAAGTTTAAACAAGTGAATTCATGGGGTGGCACTTTCACCAGACACTTCATGTGTGTTAAAAATGACTAAACTGCAAAGTTACATGTATTGCCACAGCAAAAATACGACACATAAAATTTATCTGCACAATTTGTTTGATGAAATCATGCAACACTAATTGAGCTCAGCGAACATGGTGGGGTGGCATGGTTCTTGGAAAAACAATTCAGTAGCGGCCACTTGTATTGCGAAGTGGTGGGGCGGGGGAGGGGGAACAGAAGCAAAAAGAAACAGAAACATAAATAAAGAAAATTGCACTTACCTGCTCCAACAGCCGCCGCCTTGCTCCCGATCCTCGCGTCCTGTCCAGGAACTGCTACACATTGAGCAGGCTCCCAGCTCCCAATCCCAGCGCTGCTCACTTGGTGGGAATGCTACTGGTCTGAGCGCCTCTGTTCAGCACTCAGACATATACTGGGAACCTGTGTTGGTTTCTCCACGCAGCTGTACAACACAGCTCAGGTGGAGAAATGCTAAGTGAACATGACGGTTTGGCCGGCCCCAGAGGGCTGGCCAAACCATCATGCGCACTTGGCAGTGCCCACCACCCCGCCCCCCCTCCTTCTTGGTGCTGCCGCTGCAACGTCAGTATAGGTGACCATGCCCCTCCCTCAGCTCGCAGTCGCAGCCTGCAGGACGAAAAATAAAATGATAATAAAAATGTTTTATTATCATTTTATTTTTGTCCTTTGCCTCTGCTGGCTTTCAGCAGGGGGTTGACACACCCCTGCCATAATGGAGGCGCCACCCCTGAAAAAATTTCACATAGTAAGAATAACCATTTCAGTGGCCCTGCTCTTTTCCTACCCAACCAACTCCAGCCCTGAGTCCCATTCCCAATCCACACCTCTAATGCATTAGCAGTACAACTAATTACTAGTATTCCTGGATTAGGGAACAAGTGAGTGTTGGGTAAGATTGGTGTTTAAGGCCAGGGCTTGGGCGAGGTTAAATTTGATCTCTGGACAGGTTAGAAGATAGAAGACCGGCCAGTGTCAGAGATGGAATAAGAAGAAACTTAGGAAGAAGTTTTTGGAGTAATGTGGCATGTGCGGGGTTAAGACGGTATGGGAGGTGGTAGCTATCTCATCGGCAAGTAGGTCCAACAGGATCTGCTCGTGATCCTGGATGTTGACCCAGCCCTGCATAACCTGCAAGTGGGTGAGCGAGTTCCCAGAGTGGTACCACATCTCCAGTGTCATTTTCAGTTGGCAAAGCTGTAGCCCTTGCCGGGCCTGCCACCTAAACAGGAGGGGTATGTGGTGCTGCACAAAAAAATCTAGTGCTGTCACTTTCTCTTTTGAAGAATTATACCAGTGAATCTTGCCCTTGGGGTGATGTTCAGAGTGGGTATCCCGGAGCTCATCGCCTTCCTTGACATGCCTGGGGAAGCGGGGTTGACATAACCAAAACGCAGACAGGCAGGGAAACAAGTGAAAAACAAAAGCACGAGGCCAGGAAAAATAGACAAAAAGTGAAAATCAAGTAGAAAAAGTATGAGAGACAGGGAGGAAATGGGTCAATCTGGACTGGGTTGGGCAGGAAAACACTAGGGAACAAACAGGCAGAAGAAATCTGGAGTACCATACTCATGAAAATGGCTGCTCACATGCATCGCACATCATGCTGCTTTTTCTCTCTTTTTTAGTGCAAAATCCATCTTTGCATCTTTGTTTTGCGCCATTTCACGGTTCAATGCGTAATTTGTGCAATATCCCGGGGATTTTTCATAATTTCCACCCAGGAATTTAGTGGAACTTATACAAACTTCACCTGGGGTTAGTTGGAATTTCTCAATAACCTGAGGAGAAGCACCAGGCTCCAAATTGTGGGCTGCCTTTCTTGCTCCCTGTAGAGTCACTGGCTGTGTAGAGTCTGTGTTCAGGGACTTTCTTGGTCCAGAATTTGCAGCCGGGAGCAGCTGGATTTCTCTGGATAGCTCAGGTTTACAGGCTCTCACTCAGGGACCTGAGGAATAATAAGAATTTAGCGGACTCCTCAGATTGGACAGCGTCCTGGAACAGAAGACAGTCCAATTGGAAGACTACAGTTTACTGCTCTACCAATGACTAAAACCTAGATACCTTATTGAAGAATAAAAGGCCAATGGTGATAAGGGCTGAACTGATAGCGAGAGGCTTGCTCTTTTGTCTCCTATCCAATGAGATGCAGAGTGGCGCATAAGGGCAGGCGTTTTCTTTTTTTCACAGGTTGTTGAATCTGCCAGGGCATTTCTGAAGAAGTTGGTTCTGGAGCCTGAGTGAGAACTCTTGCTGCGTTTGTTGTTTCTGCTGGGTGTTTCGACTCTGGAGGTTGACTAGTGTGCAATGTCCACGACTGGGTATTCCAGGAGTACTCTGTACTCCCCCTCAGCTGGGGAAGTAGGTAAACGTTTTGGGGTTTCTTTCATGGCTTGAGCACACGTGAGTTTAAATGTGCCTCTCTGCTCTTTCCTCTCTCCTCATACGTGGCCCTTGGCCCTGAGCAACATGCTTGGACTTTAAGTAGAAGAGTTTGGCGCAGTCTATTTTAGTGTTTGTATGATGTGAATTGAGGATGCCAATCCAATGCTGTGCTTAATAAATACATTTAAACCTATAAAGTGTTCCTCAAGAAAAGCATACACATCTTGTGCAATTTTGGACTCAAAATTAATGACCACTGATTGTATACATAATAGCACAGTCATGGAAAGTGTTGTAAAATGCACTCTTGCTGACTATCTCACAGCTTAAATTGGCATGCTAACATATTAACAACTCCACTTCCTGCTTCTCTTTGTCTGTTGCAAATGTATTTTGAAGTTGTTACATACATCCAAAATGTGAATTTCCCTAGAATGACGAGAGCTATGTCTCTGGGTGCATGATGACGCACATTGTTTCAGAATGTTACCTGCTATCACGACCTTTGTCGGAGTGTCATTCTCTCTCACCTTTCAGATTTAGATTTAACAGTTGCTCTATACTTTTTTCCCTTGGGAACTATTCTAGGGGTGGCATCACTCAATGTGACATTCTGTTGATATTTAAAAAGCCTCCGAGGTCAAAAACATGTATTGAAAAACAAAACCAGACAAGAGTCACATTTTAAGGAGCGGGGCACAAGGTACACTCCTTTTTGCTGAAGGGAAAACTGAAATAATAGAAAAGGACAGTTCTTGCCTGGAGGTATTTCTCATAACACTTTCAGCATCGAGAGATACAAAATGGTTCTCACAGATCTAGCAACAGCGGCATGTTATTTACTGAGGCCTCAAGAATTATTGACTCCCACAATATCTGATGCACTTATAAAATGCCAATTGGAAGTAAAAGCAAAATAATAAAAAAGTATAGAATCCTGACAATAAAAAACAGCTAAATGTTATAGCACTGTTAGACCTGGCATCATTGGCGTGGGTTTCCCCTGAATTTTTCCCTTTGCCTCCTGTGTTTTTGCTGTGTGTTGGACTTCGTTTTGCTAGTCTAGATGCTTTGGGCACTTTGCCACTGCTGTTCAGTGCCAAACTGCAAGTGCTCCCTTTGTAAATTATTGTTATGGATTGGTGATTCCATGATCGGCATATTTGATTTACTAGTCAGACCCTACTATAGTGCACTGTGTGTGCCCAGGGCCTGTAAATCAAATGCTGATGGTGGGCCTGCAGCACTGATTGTGCCACCCACATAAGTAGCCTGTGAATGTAACTCAGGCCTGCCATTGCAGAGCCTGTGTGCAGTCTGGTACTGCCATGTCGACTTGGCAAGTGCACCCACTTGCCAGGCCCTAATCTTCCCTTTTTTTACATGTTAGTCACCCCTAAGGTAGGCCCAAGCTACCCCTGTGGGCAGGGTGCAGTGTATGTGAAAGGAAGGACATGCCCTGGTGTGTGTGGCATGTCCTGATAGTGAAATACTGCCAATTTCGTTTTTCACTATTGCAAGGCTACCTGTTCCCATAGGATAGAATGGGGAGTTTGCTTATAACATCTTATAAACATAACTACCCCTGGGAACAAGGTAGGAAAATAAAGTTTAGTATGCCTGAACTCAGAATGTTAAAAAGCCTCTTTTAGTGAGGGTGATTATTACATTCTGTGTTTCAAAATACCACTTTTAGAAAGTAGGTATTTTTTTGCTTAGCCATCCAGTGTGTCTCTGCCAGGATGTGTATTGACTGTCTGGCTTTGGAGTGACAGGGGCTGGGGATGTGCAGTGGCTCCAGAGAGTCTGGATGAGTCAGGGCTGGGCTAAATAGACCTGGGCTGCGTTTAGAGTAGGGGGAGGAGATTTCCTTTCACCTGAATGGGCCTGGTCTGCCTTCCACAATGCTGTCTCCACCTCCTGCCAGGAAGCTGCACCAGAGAGGACAGAACTGGTTTTGGCTGGGCAAAGAGCTTCTATGCCACAGAGAAAAACGGGATTTTACTGTATAAAAAGAGGGGCCCAGACCCAGACTTTTAAATCACTTCTGGGAAATCAAGAGGAACCTTTGCCAAGGAGAAGAGCTGGAGAAACTGAGGAGGAATACTGCCCCTGTGCTGTTTGCTGTCTGGGGTTGGCCTGCAGTGACTACTTTCTGCCAAGGAAAGGGAAAAGGACTTTACTGTTTGCCTTATCTCCTGCTTGAGGAAGATCTCCAAGGGCTTGAAGAAGAGCTTGCCTCCTGTTCTGAAGTTTCAGGGACACAAAGACTTCACCCCCAGCTCCCCTGAACTTCTTTGCTGGGAGTTCTGACCTGCTAAGAGGTACCTGTAGCTGTTCTGGGCCTCTGGAGGTTGCTCAGGCTGAAGGGAGCTGGAAAAGCAAGGCAACAAAGAGAAGCGCGACGCATCCGTACCTGTTTTCAACGCATCGCCAAAGAAACCAATGCAGCGCCTGCCCGCGGCTCCTGAAATCGCCGCATCAAGTGCACCAGTCTCCGAACTCTGAGATCACCGCACCGATTCCGACGCAAGCCCTGCTGTGTGGCTGCAAGAACCCACGCATCGTCCCGGATTGTCGAATCGCATCAAGGCGCCAGGTCTGTCTCATCGTTGGGGGACGCAGTAAGATACTGACGCATCACCTCGCCATGCAGTAAGAAACCGACGCATCACCTCCTCTCCAGTAATGAACCGACACATCACCTCCCCTGTGCGGCCGTAAGGAACCGACGCATCACATCTCCTGGGGCAAGGAACCCATGCATCACCTTCCCTGAGTGTAAGGAGCTGACGCATCACCTTCCCTGCGACCCTTTGAGTTTGTGTGCACGACGCATCCAAGGTACTTTGTGTGAAAAGTGTCGCATCTGCAAATTGCTTTGAACTGAACTATTTCTACTATTTGAAAGTCATATTTTTATTACTGTATTGTGGATTTTTGTCGTTTTGGTCTTGATTGGTTTAGATAAAGATTACTTATTTTTAGGTCGAGCCTAACAACAGCGCGCATGCGCTGCTCGCTCTAATAGGCATGCAGTAGTCGAGTATGCTGTGTAAGTTTCGCCTACTCTCCACCCATACTTTTCATTGGCTGGTGTCATTGTCCTTTGTAAATGCTGGCTTCCGATTCATTAAGAGGCTTGTTAATCCCTCCTTGTTACCGCCTTGTCGCCATTTGTTACCGCCCATGACGACTGGACCTTTTACTTGGCTCGCTACACGTTTGGCTTTATCTAGGGGGTCAGCACTATTTTGTTTATGGGCACTTATGGCGACAATGGCGGATGCTATTTTATTGTATTTGTATCCTGAGCGCGGCGCCCGCTTTAGGGACACCGCGCTCAGTTTATTTATTTATTTATATTTAACTTTTATGTTGAGCGTGGTTCCACTTCTGGGACACTGCGCTCTGTTTATTTATTTATTTATTTTTAACTTTCATAATGAGCGCGGTGCCCGCTTCAGGGACACCGCGCTCGGTTTCTTCTTTTTTTTTTTTTAACTTTACACTGAGCGCGGCGCCCGCTTCAAAGACACCGCGCTCAGTGTTAAAGTAAAAAAAAAAAAAGAAACCGAGCGCCGTGTCCTTGAATGGGCGCTGCGCTCAGTTTTAAACCTAAGCAAACATTTGCAATGCAATAGGTCTCGCACTTACGTGATTTTAAGCTATTGGCATTGTAAATGACAATGCCTTTTATTTATGTTTTAAAAAACAAAAATAATAGGCATTGTCATTTACAATGCCGATAGCTTAAACTCGCGTAAATGCGAGACCTCTTGCATTGCAAATGCTTGTGTTAAGGTACATGCTGTTTGGATAGCACCCGTGGCAGTCTGGGACTGCTTCTAAGCGCTGAAGACCAGGTTGAATCGTCAGGTGCGCGCCAGAGTGGAGCAGCTGCGGTGTTCTTCTCGGATGAGTGCGTAACGTGCTGATAATATGATATTTTTAAATGCGCAGAGCACTGCAATCTGCAATCATGAGCTCAGTAAATATAAAGCGTGTCTCTGCCATTCTGGGATGCATTTCCTTTCAAATCAAATTGATTAGTTATAAGGGGAAGTGACGGGAGAGGAATGGAACTTCTGAGGGGCAAGCAGGCACTCTGTGACTCTAACTACCTGCACTTTTCCATTTCAAGCTCTGGTGTAAGCAAACAATGACCTCTCCCACACCAAACACAGGGGCTCTCAACTTTAGACAAATGAAGCAGGTGCACTCGTCTACATCAGCGTTTGACTTCCAAAAAATGATACATCTTGAAAAAGCAGGAACGTCCACAATAACCACGAGAAGGAGGTAATCTTGAGGGAGCATGAGGAAAGGAGAGGAGAGGGGGAAAGGAGGGAGACTTCAGGGTGGAGGTGAAGAGGACTGGGAAACAGAGACGAGAGTGGACATACGTAAGACACTTTACTTCCAGCTTGGAAAAAACACAGTAACTTACCCCGTGTCCATTTGGTGTCTGAGACGAGCCAAACATGCACTGCGCTCAATGTAATTGCTCAGTGGGTTAATGCGCATTCGTGAACATCTATGGGTAAGCAACCTGCATATCGCTGGATCGAGTGCTGTCGTAAAAGTGTTCGGCAATAACAACGTCCGAATCATATAAGATTTTATCATTGATTTCCCTTTATCACAGCCTCCAAAATCTGCTCACTTGGGTTATGTTTGGACTTCAATTTTTCAAATTATAAGTTAAATAAATATCGGTACCATCAACACATTTCTTTGAGAACTGAAGCCATCGCGAAGGGTTCTTCCAAACTTTGAACATACATAACCTGATATGCCCAAAGTATAACCTTCACTTTGGCACTTACAGACCCGTGCCAACCGCGTGGGGTGGAAATTGGAGGGTTGGGTCAAGAATAAAAAGATGCGAAAAAAGTACCTTCAGATATTAAAAAAAGAAAGGAGACAAAGGGAGCTCAGTAAAAAGATCATTTATAAAATTATAATAAAAAGCAAAGAACATATAAATAAAGCAAAAGATAGCACATGTAGACAATCCTTTCTCTTATGTTAACAAATTGTACTGATGGGCAGTGAGGTATCCTCTGCGCACGGTTCTGTGATTAGGTATTCGAAACAATAATAGCCATACAGAGACTGCATCAAAGGGAACTAAAACAACCACCGCCCCACGTTGTTAGCTAATATATGCAACTTGCAGATGCTAAACACTTAGAAACAAATCAGTTCCCTGAGCAAAAATTATAATCAAATTTTAAGTCCTTAGTCCATATACGACAAAAGTATCAAGTGTTCGTCCTTGGTCTTTATTTCATTTCTTGTATTCTCAAGAAGACTTGTTTATACTTGAAACATAATCCAATTCTTTGATGACACAGCCAACAGCCAACACGTGTTTCGTCTATAGGATAATACCCAAAGACTTCATCAGGGCTGGAACAAACGAATACAAGGCCAAATTACAATTTTTCAACCATAAACCTATGTTAAGCTTAACCTCCACCAAAAAGAAAAGACAGAAAAGAGAAAAGGAAAAACTAAGAAAAGACACCCAGTGTGTCACACCAAATTCCAAACTAATACCACCACCATACATTTTATACTTCATATTTAAAAAGGACTCACCCTGGACTGCTTTATTCAATATAAAATTCACGAAAAGTCTTCCATTAAAAGTTGTAGACACAGTATATCCTAGTACAAAAGTCAACAACAACCCATTTTAAAATCGGTCCTACTATCTATTCTAGTTTATATTTAGCAAGTATATTCCAGTGGTAGCTAATTATATTAGTGTCAAATATTCACTTACCAAAATCCAAAATTTACAGTTAGTGATGATAACATAGTCACAAATCGGTAACAATGTCCATCCTTAGAGCATATCTATAACAAGGAAAAAAAGAAGAAAAAGTCACATATTGATCCTAAACCTTTGTTTGATACCTCAAAATACAACAGTTACCTCCTTTTTGTGTTCACCATGCGTCTAAATCGCATGACAAATACTATTGTTACCAAAAATAACCACAACCGACTTTTTCAATACATTGTTATTGCCAATACTCGCTATTTACCACAGCCTTAAACAATATCAGATTCAAATCTATTTCATAACTACTCCACACACCAAATCATACCCAGCAACCTTAAAATCCAAATTACTCAATTATTTCCACATTTTGTGTAATATTTCATTAGCGTCTTGCTAAAGAAGCAAAATCACCATATCTCTCACGACAGAAATTATACATGCCGGATCGATATTTTAGCATCGTTAAAAAACCAATTATTATTTAGAATTCTCTTATGTTGATCACTTACAGGTGGGTGGGTAACTTTCAAACTAAATGTGGAGAGGTGTGGTGCAGCGGCCAGGGCAGCTGACTTCGAGCACAGGGTTCACGGTTCGATCTCCGGCGGCAGCTCAGCACCATGTGACTCTGGGCAATAGCTCACTTAATTTCCACGACGGCCCCCAGCGCCTTGAGACCCGTAAGGGTGAGTAGCTGCGCTATATAAAAATGGACTTAATGAAAATAGAGGGGATTAAAAACACAAGAGGCTGGTAGAGACCGCCTGTATGTCAGGCAGAGAACCCGGGTCACCCCTCCGCGGGGAGCAGTCAGCCAGTCCTAATCTTGTGTCTCAGGCTGCCCGCGTCTGATGTGTTGGTGCTTTTGCCCTATCCATAAGAGAACCATCGTACCATGTAGAACTGGTCAACTGGAGCATATGCTGCTAAGCAGTAGAATTTGGAAAAAGTAGCGTCTACCCTGAAACCACACCCGCAACATGAGTTAAAAGTAACTAAATCCGGACATATGGCCAGTGCACACAGTATGCGGTACGCGCTCTCTGCTGTGGAGCTCTCTGTCATTACATCGGGCATTTCCCCCGTGGGCTGGAGCCCTCGGAGGCCTGTTTTGAAAGCCCATGGCCGCTTCTGGAGCCTCTGTCACAGTCCCCAGCTCCCCAAGTGTCAGGGTGCAGGAAAAAGGAGTAAAGACTCTCCAGTGCTCCTCCGTATCCTGGAATGAGCCGGTTGTAAAGAGATCACCCGCTCGCAAAAGGTTGCGGGTGATCGTCGCGCACAGCCGGTCATTTCTTCCAGTACTCCCAACAGGGAGGACCGCAAAGGCAGTGTCCAGTCTAGTCTTGCGCTCCTGGACACGAGCGCGAGGTCTGGACCAGCTGTGAAGTGCGCCGGTTGATTGTAGAACCGCGCACTTCACCAACGGAATTTCAGGGTTAAGTAGCTAAACAACAGGCTTCTAGTTAGGTAGAAATAGAGTAGTTTTGGGAGCCAGGCTTAGGCGTAGGATAGAGCGTTTCGGTTTGTCGGCTAGTTAGTTAGGATATAAGCTAAGAGAAAATTAAAAGTTAGAAGAGAAAAGAAAAAACGAAAAGCAGAAGTAAAGAAAGAATTACCATACTCACCATCCAGAATCTCACTTCCTGATTTTCCTTCGTCGTCCAGTTGATGACGTTGATTTCTGAAGTACCTACGGAACAAAACAGAAGCGAAATAACGAAGAAGAGAAAGTAAGGCAGAGAGTGTGTGAGAGAATAAAGGAATGATAGAGAGAAAATAAGTAAGTCTATAATGTTTTAAAGTACCAAATTATCGTTTGCCATACAGAACTGAGAAGAATTAAAAAACTCATTTGAAAGAGTAGAAGAGGAGCGAAAGCCTTAGACACTCTGGGTAAGGAAAGAGCCAAAGGGAGAGAGTGGGAGAGTGGGGGAGGAAGTAGACGGGAATTAGTAACGATGTGTTCTTCTGTTGCAGTGCTTCCCACAAATGCTAGACGATAGTGAGGGTGTAAGAAAAGAACAGAACGGAATGCAGAAGTAAGAAGGAAGTGGAAGCGCCAAAGACCAGGCAGTCTCTTCTCTGTCCTATTCCCCTTTCCCCCAGCGGGGTTCGCACGGCCGCTGGTAATTACTGAGTAGGTGGCTGTGGGAAAACCGGTGGTGGAATCTGGAAAATCTCATCGTTCTGCTCCTGGGAGTGTCGGCATAGTGAGTAACCACCGCCCTTGACAGAGTGAAGTGCCCACGTCAATACTCACCCGAGCAGAATGGCAGAAGGGTTCGACTTAAAAGATTTAGGGAATGTTCTTAAGGAAATTCAGCATGAGTTGATGGCAGTCAGGGAGGAAAATAAGGTACTCAAATTGGAAATGGAGGCCACAAGACGCGAGACCAAAGAGATAGCATCTCAGTTGAAGAGCGAAGAGTCTGGGAATAGGTTCCACCCCTCTCCTTCTGGGACCAGTATATTTAATCAGAGTTCCGCAACTAGTGGGGGGTCAGCTACGCAGGTCATTCATTCCTTGGCGCCGGTAATTCCTTTGGCTCCGCCAGAACAGCTTTGGTGGGGATCCCCAAAAGGCCCAAATTTTTTTAACCCAGTGCTCTTTGCATTTCATGTGTCGGCCCACTGTCTTCCCGGATGCACAGTCTCGAATAGCCTTCATCCTATCTTACCTGAATGGAGACGCAGCTTCGTGGTCTATGCCCTTGGTCACTCAGGATTCTCCAATTTTATATAACTTCGAGGAATTCAAGAAAGAGTTTCTGCGAATTTTTGATCGTCGAAAGGTGGCACAGGCTACGGATAATGAACTACTGGAGTTGAGGCAAGGGAATCGAGAACTAGTCACCTACCTTGCCCAATTTAACAAACTTGTTGTCGAAACTGATTGGCCTGAGGCCAAAAGGGCAGCCTTGTTCTATCGGGGTTTAAAAGATGATTTGAAAGACGCCTTGCCACAGATTCCAAATCGCCCCACAGAGGTTTCTGCTTTGATTGATTTAGCTTTGGAAATGGACTATCGACAAAGAAAGAAGAGGTGAAAGACGACGTGAATTTCGACCCAGTGTACCTCGCTTTGATCGAGCCAGATCGGAAGTTGTTAAGTCTGGAGATAGAGAGCATGGTGTAAAACCCATGCAAATTGGAACTATCAGAGGCCCCCTTTCCAAAGAAGAAAAAGAAAAGCGTCGACTGAATAACCTATGCCTTTATTGTGGGATCAGCGGTCATTTTATAAAGGAATGTCCCAAGAGACCAAAAACCTACAAGAAGGAAAACTCTCTGCACCACCAGTAAATGGAGTTGGGCTGGTGGTTGCAAACAAGGATACAACTCCAATCTCTCACCAAGTGGCGAATACACTACAATCTTCTGCTCCACACCTCATTCTGACGATGACTTTAAAGTTTCAAGATCAAGTTCTTTTAGGAGTGGTCGTGATGCTGGATTCAGGAGCCACAGGAAACTTTTGCGACCTCAAATATGCCTCCAGAATTGGGTTGAAAGCTTTACCGAAAGAAAGAAGCGAAGCAGTCAGAGTCGTTGACGGAACAAATTTGTCTTCCGGTCCCATAACCAGTCATACTGAAGTAGTGGAACTTGTCTCAGTTGAAGGTCATAAGGAGGAAATTCAATTCAACTTAATCGATGCCCCACAGTTCGGAATCATCCTAGGGCTGCCTTGGTTAACTGAACACAACCCAACAATTAACTGGAGCGATCGAACAGTGAAGTTTAACTCGAGCTATTGTTTGGAACATTGCTTCGGTGAAAAGCAAAAAGACTGAGATGAAAACCCAGCAGCCTTACTATGCGAACAAAGGATGATAGTTTGTGCGGTGCAAACTGTGAGCTTACCGATTGAATATCAGGAGTTTGCTGAAGTTTTTAGTGAATTGGAATCAAAGAAATTGCCCCCACATCGGTCGTATGACTGCAAAATTGATTTAGAACCCGGAGCAAATCTTCCTTGCAGTCGTATATATGCTCTTACCGAGGCTGAGAACCGTCATCTTAAGGATTACATTCAGGAATACTTGGAAAATGGTTTCATACGTCCATCACAGTCCCCAGTTTCCTCGCCGTTGTTTTTCGTTCCAAAACGTGACGGAGACCTGAGAACGTGTATTGATTATCGCGCCCTGAATAAAATTATTATCAAGAATCGTTATCCCCTCCCTCTGATTTCTGTCCTACTAGACCAACTAAAAGATGCCAAAATCTTCACAAAATTAGATTTGCAGGGAGCATATCATCTAATTCGAGTGAGAAGCGGAGATGAATGGAAAACGGCGTTTAGAACTAAGTATGGATTGTATGAGTACCAAGTCATGCCCCACGGTTTAAGCAATGCCCCGGCTGCCTTCCAATACTTCATTAATGATGTCCTGAAAGATTTCATAGATCAGTGCGCTATCGTCTACATTGACGATATTTTGATTTACTCTTCATCTGAAGAAGAACACCAACACCAAGTCAAAAGAGTTTTGCGTTGTCTGAAGGAAAATGAACTTTACGTAAAACTGGAGAAATGTGCTTTTGGAGTGAAATCTGTAGACTTCTTGGGATTTGTGATTGCCCCGGAAGGTCTAACCATGGATGTTAAAAAGATTGAGGCGGTATTGAATTGGCCTCCTCCAACCTCGGTGAAAGAAGTACAGAGCTTCATTGGATTTGCAAATTTCTATCGCAGATTCATTCGAGATTTTTCCCTGAAGGTAGCACCAATAACTAGGTTGCTGCGAAAAGGAGTGTTATTTCAATGGTCTTCTGAGGCAGAAGATGCTTTCCAGTTTTTGAAGAAGAGCTTTACCACGGCGCCCATTTTGCTGCATGCGGATCCTGCTCAACCATTTTACCTGGAGACTGATGCCTCCGAACAAGCCATTGGAGGAGTACTTTCACAGAGACACAAAGAAACTGGGCAGTTGCATCCGGTGGCATGTCACTCCCGAAAACTGCAACCAGCGGAAATGATTTACACAATTTCAGATAAGGAACTCCTCGCTATCAAAGATGCTTTCCAAGAGTGGCGACATTACCTTCTCGGAGCCAGACACGTGGTGACTGTATTCACTGATCATCAAAATCTCCAGTTTCTGAAATCGGCCAGGACACTTACGCCACGCCGACTTAGGTGGTCCTTGTATTTCGCCGATTATGACTTTGTGATCACATTTCGGCCCGGAAAGAATAACGGAAAGGCAGATGCTTTGTCTCGAATAGACACAGATGGAAAGAAGATTCTCATTAGTGATCAAAACATAATTCCAGAAACTAAGATCATTGGAGCCACAAGTGAGAAAACTCTCGTGGAAAAGGTTAAAGAAGCCTTAACTTCTGAAGAAATGCAGAGTTGGGCTCTGAAGGATCCAGCTCGGGAGATTATCGATGGAGTACCATTTCATTCCAAGGCCTTGTATTTACCAATTCAAGAACTTCAACAACAAGCGTTGATCGACTGCCATGACAATCCGTTGGCTGGTCATCCAGGAATCCATCGAACGGAGGAGTTGTTAAAGAGACAATTTTGGTGGCCAGGGTTGCCCGCAGATGTTCGAGTTCATGTGGAAGGCTGTGGGATTTGTGCAATGGGGAAAACAGATAAGCGGGCTCCTCAAGGGTTATTGAGACCTTTACCTACCCCACCATATCCTTGGCACACAGTAACCATGGATTTAATAGTAGAGCTACCCTCTAGTCAAGGATTCAGTTCTGTATTAGTTATGGTTGACGCCTTTTCCAAAATGTCGCATTTTGTTGCCCTGAAAGGGAATTCATCTGCAAGACAAATTGCCACTCAATTCAACCAAAGTGTGATTAAGATACATGGCATACCCAAGGTTTTGATCACAGATCGTGGGTCTCAATTTCTATCTCATTTTTGGAAGGCTTACACTAAGGGTTTGGGAATTGAAACGCGTTATTCAACGAGTTTTCATCCACAAACAGATGGGCAAACAGAAAGGGCAAATCAAGAGTTAGAAAAGTATCTTAGGCTGTTTCTTTTGGATCAAGAGGGAGAGTGGCCCGATCTTCTTTGGACCGCAGAGTTTGCGCATAATAATGCAAAGAATGCCTCTACTGGTTCTTCCCCTTTTTACTTGAATTACGGAAGGCATCCAAATTCTGTGGTTTCCTCTCAAGAAGTGTTGGTGCCAGCGGCTCAAGATTTTGTACAACATCTTAGTGAGGTACATGAGTCTGCCACCAGGAACTTAAGGAAAGCTAAAGAACGCTACAAGCAAATCGCAGACAAGAAGAGAAGGCCAGAACCAGATTTGCATGTAGGGGACAGGGTTTGGTTAAATACCAAAAATCTCAAACTTAAAGGAAATCGAAAATTCCAACCCCGTTTTGTAGGTCCCTTTCCTGTGGAACAAATAGTGAATCCTATGACTTTCAAACTAAAACTACCTCCACAGCTGAAGATACACCCAGTGTTTCATGTTTCCCTTCTAAAAAGGTTTCACCCCATTTGAAAGAATTGAGGAGTAGAGAACCCATTTTAGTAGAAGGACAAGAAGAATTTGAAGTTAAAAGAATCTTAGACTCCAAGTCTGTTCGAGGTAAAATTTTCTATCTCGTAGATTGGAAAGGTTTTGGCCCAGAGAATAGGTCTTAGGTGGAACAATCAGATGTTCATGCTCCCCGATTAACCAAAAATTTTCACTCACAGTATCCTCACAAGCCTCAGCCCGGAGGCTTAATCTTGCGGGGGGGTACTGTCAGGGTGCAGGAAAAAGGAGTAAAGACTCTCCAGTGCTCCTCCGTATCCTGGAATGAGCCGGTTGTAAAGAGATCACCCGCTCGCAAAAGGTTGCGGGTGATCGTCGCGCACAGCCGGTCATTTCTTCCAGTACTCCCAACAGGGAGGACCGCAAAGGCAGTGGCCGGTCTAGTCTTGCGCTCCTGGACACGAGCGCAAGGTCTGGACCAGCTGTGAAGTGCGCCGGTTGATTGTAGAACCGCGCACTTCACCCACGGAATTTCAGGGTTAAGTAGCTAAACAACAGGCTTCTAGTTAGGTAGAAATAGAGAAGTTTTGGGAGCCAGGCTTAGGCGTAGGATAGAGCATTTCGGTTCATCGGCTAGTTAGTTAGGATATAAGCTAAGAGAAAATTAAAAGTTAGAAGAGAAAAGAAAAAACGAAAAGCAGAAGTAAAGAAAGAATTACCATACTCACCATCCAGAATCTCAGTTCCTGATTTTCCTTCGTCGTCCAGTTGATGACGTTGATTTCTGAAGTACCTACGGAACAAAACAGAAGCGAAATAACGAAGAAGAGAAAGTAAGGCAGAGAGTGTGTGAGAGAATAAAGGAATGAAAGAGAGAAAATAAGTAAGTCTATAATGTTTTAAAGTACCAAATTATCGTTTGCCATACAGAACTCAGAAGAATTAAAAAACTCATTTGAAAGAGTAGAAGAGGAGCGAAAGCCTTAGACACTCTGGGTAAGGAAAGAGCCAAAGGGAGAGAGTGGGAGAGTGGGGGAGGAAGTAGAAGGGAATTAGTAACGATGTGTTCTTCTGTTGCAGTGCTTCCCACAAATGCTAGACGATAGTGAGGGTGTAAGAAAAGAACAGAACGGAATGCAGAAGTAAGAAGGAAGTGGAAGCGCCAAAGACCAGGCAGTCTCTTCTCTGTCCCATTCCCCTTTCCCCCAGCGGGGTTCGCACGGCCACTGGTAATTACTGAGTAGGTGGCTGTGGGAAAACCGGTGGTGGAATCTGGAAAATCTCATCGTTCTGCTCCTGGGAGTGTCGGCATAGTGAGTAACCACCGCCCTTGACACCAAGGTTAACTGCAGCAGGCCCTCAGGGGGCCTGCAAGAGAGAGAGAAGGTGGGGATAGATAGTGAGAAAGCGACCACAGAGAGAGAGAGGAGAGGGGAGGGAGAGTGGATGGAAGGAAAGAGAGAAACAGTAAGGATATGAAGGCAGTGGGGCGTGTATGAGCATTTCTGTCAGGACTGCTATTGGCTCCCCAGTCCGACACTGGTGAGGAGTTTGAGGAAGCAGGATGGGTGTGACACCAGGGGATGACGCAACAGATGCAGTTAAACGGTATGGCAGGACCAGTTCCTAAAAGCTATGCCTCACCCTCAGCAGTGTGCAACACATTAGGGAACAAAATGCACATTTTGGCATTTTACATGAGAGGATGTTCTAGGAAAAAGTTCGGAGTGATTGCGAAAGTAGATGCATCATTCATGCTATGCTAAGAAGAAAAGAAAATTCCAATATAAAGTATATGAAAAATAGCTACAATTAAGTTAAAACTTGATAAAAATACTGAACAATGGTCGTGAAGATTTTGAGTAGCTTGTAAAGTACCTATTCACGTTTGCTTGTCTGAGGGGCATTACGCTTGAAACCATAATAATTGTATTACCACCAGAAGACAGAAATGGTCATTGAGTCTGTGCTTGTCAACTACTATAGGCTGTCCTGGCAGGCAGTGAAGAAACTCGGAAGATCTGTTCCACTCCAGTCTTGAACTCAATGTATTGCAATACGTGTGCCAAATCCACCCACCTTGGACTACTGTGTTCGACTAGTGGCTTCTAAACAGTTCCTGTCACAGCCAGAAGAGATCGATATAGGTATTCACTTAACAATGCACTTTTTGCAGTGGTTCTATTCCTGTGTAAAAGCTCCCCTGTGCACAAAGTGCAGCCCAGTCACATTGGTTTTGACCATTAGCGCTATGCTAGCATTGCTAGTCAATCTTGAGCATCGTTTACATATTTACATTGACTTAAAATGTTATGGTTTTGTGAAGCGTGTTCATGCATTACAACTGAAAGGATGGTAAACAGCGGAATATGAGGTAAGAAACCACCTGTGCATATGTCTGGGTTTTGACAGCACAGATGCCAACAGACATAACAATATCCACAGTGTGGGCTTTGGGTGTGCCCTTCTCAACCATTGGCTTTCTTTGATAAGCCTCTTTCAGCCATTGACTTGAGACTTTGTCAGTCACATCATCTCAATGGAGTATTTATCTCTTGTCTAAATACTATTAACTGTTAGGGTGTATCCTTGTGTCTTCTCTCCACTGCTAGCATGGAACGGAATGATATCTTAAATTGGTTTCAATAATTTCTGGATGAGCGGTCTCAGCAGGTCTTCCTTCGCCCACATGTCTCCTCCTCTTGTTCCATGGGATGTGGAGTTCCTCAGGGTTCGGCGTTGAGCCCGACCCTGTTCAATGTCTATCTTGCTCCTCTGGCATCAATAGTGGATCATTGTGGCATGCGAATAATATCGTACGCTGACGACACGCAGTTGGTGTTTTCATTTAAAGACACCGCGAAGGCTGCGTTTGACAGCTTTAGGCATTGCCTAATTAAGATCGTCTCTTGGATGACAGGTAATCACCTTAAGTTGAACACTGATAAAACTGAGGCGATGTTTTTTAATGAACCTTCACCTCCATCGGCTGATCTCCGGTGGCCGATGCAGCTGAATCCCCCTCCTACCCCTGTCACTTCTGTCAGAAATCTAGGTTTTAAATTCGATTCAGAATTGTCGGTTAAGGCCCAGATTGGCCAAGTTTCCAGAGCGTGTTTTTGGAAGCTTAAAACCTTACGTAGATTTCTCCATCTACTACCGATGGACTGTCGGGCCACAATAGTCCATGCCTTGATTACATCACAGCTGGACTATGCTAACAGCTTGTATCTGGGTCTTCCTGCCTATCTCATCCAGAGGCTTCAGACAGTCCAGAATGCCGCTGCTAGGTTTCTCAGAAATGTGCCTCTTCAACATCGCATTTCCCCTCATTTGTGCAGTCTTCACTGGCTTCCGGTGAAAAGGAGAATCGAATTCAAGGCCTGTCTCTTGCCTTTAGAGCTACTAGAGACAGCGGACCAGGTTATCTGAGGCAGAGACTTCAGAAATACCATCAGAACAGGACCTTGCGCTCGAATTCTCAGCTGCTTCTCTGCTCTCCTGCTTTCCTGCTTTCCTGCTTTCCTCAAAGCTAGGATTGGAGGGCGTGCCTTCGCTGTAAGAACAGTCGCCCTTTGGAATGCTATGCCTCTTTACCTGCGCAAAGCTGAATCTGAATCCATTTTCAGGAGTGCCTTGAAAACATGGCTGTTTGATCTGCCTTAGTTTGCCTTTCTCCCTCTTCTGTCTTCCCTTAGCACCGGGACACCGCCGTTGGTGGTAGCTGTGCGCTCTATAAATGTCTTGGTATGGTATGGTATGTGTATTTCTAAAGCGCACTATTACCCGCGGAGGTATCCTGGTGCTGAGCAGGTGTGTGTGCCCCTAGCCCTGCCTACGGCAGATTGACTAATTGAAAAGCCAGGTCTTCAGCTTCTTGCGGAATTCTTGAAGAGAGGAGGAGGCTATGAGGGGGAGTGGGAGGTCTTTTCACGCTCTAGGAGTGATGTAAGAGAACACCCATCCTCCTGATCTGGGTCTGTGTATGCGGGGGATGGGTGAGAGTAGGAGTCCTGTGGAGCGGCCGTGTCTGGGTGGTTGGTGGAAGGAAATATGACTGTTCTGGCAGGTGGGGCTTAAGTTTTGTAGTGCCTTTATTGAGTGTGTGAGGATTTTAAAAAGAGTGTGATTGTGTATCAGGAGCCAGGGGAGCTCCTGGAGGTGTCGTGTGATGTGAGGTCTGTGTGGGATGTTAAGTATGAGTTTGGCTGCTGAGTTCTGGATGGTTTGTAGTCTTTTGGTGAGTTGCTTGATGATACTGGCATAGAGGGTGTTCCATAATCAAACCTGCTGGTGACTAGGGCAGGAGTAATGGTTTTTCTGGTGTTGCTCGGGAGCCATTTGAAGATCTTCCTCAGTATCTTCAGTGTGTGGATGCAGAATGCAGTAACAGCTTTGACCTGTGTGGTCATGTCTAGTTTGCTGTTGATGATTCACAGGTTCCTGACGTGTGTGCTGAAAGTGGGTAGCAGTTTAGCCAGTCACCAGTCGCAGTCCTATGGCGAAATGTTCTTGCCAAAGATCACTACTTCTGTCTTGTCTGTGTTGAGCTTGAGACCGTTGGCTTTCATTGAGCTAGCAAAATCGGTCATGCAGGCGGTGAATTTGTTTCTTGTGTTGGAGGTGATGTTCGAGTGGGAGAGTATGCATGCCGTCAGCGTAGGAGAGGATGTTGATGTGTGTGCAGATGACGCTGGCCAGAGGGATCATGTATGCCTTGGAGAGTAGTTGAAGAGAGTAGGGCTGAGTGATGAACCTTGAGGCACTCTGCAGATGAGTTTGCAGGCTTCTGAGGAGTTAGGTGCCATGCTCACAGCATGTGTTCTATCCGTTAAGAAAGAGCAGATCCAGCGGATAGTGAGTCCTTGGATGCCAATCTTGTGAAGGTGTCTGATGAGGATGGGGTGTGAGACTGTGTCAAATGTTGCAGAAGTGTCCAGAAGAATGAGGGTTGCCGTGTCTCCTCTCTCAAGGGTCATGCAGATTTCAACTGTGGTGGTGATGAGTGATGTTTCTGTACTGTGGTTTGGCCTAAATCCAGACTGCTTGGCATCAAGGAGCTGGTGGCGGCTGGGGTGGTTGGTGAGGCATCGGCTGATCAGTTTCTCGAAGACCACGGGTACAGTAGGAGGCAAATGGGTCTGTAATTGGAGAGCGTGATTGGGTCAGAGGATGATTTCTTGAGCATGGGGGTGACCATGGTGTGTTTCCAGTTGTCCAGGAATGTAGCTGGGTCAATGGAGGCAATGAGGATTAATGTTAGTGCTTCACAGATTGGTAGGGGCCCTTTGGTGAAGGCGTGGTTGGGCAATTGTCAGATGAGGCCCCCCAAGCGGATGGTCTTCATGATAGCAGTGATTTCAATGGTGGTGACGGTGTGCCACGAGGTCAGGGTTCGTCCTTTGGCAGTGATGGGGAGTTGAGTGTGAGATGGTGACAGGGTCGGGTTGAGGGTCGAAGTTGACATATATGGAGATGATTTTGTTACAGAAGAATTCCGAGAACTTGTTGCACAGGTCTTGCAAGGGGGTTGATGTTTGATGGAGGTGACAGGAGGTGTAGTGAAATCTTTGATGATGGCAAAGATTTCCTTGCTGCTGTTTGTGCAGGAGTTGATGCCATCTGCAAGAGCTGTGAGCTTGGTGTCTACTGGTGGTAGCGTCTTACGGCGAATCTTAAGATGTCTTTATCCATGGTTTCTTGACTTGTTCACCACTTGTGTTGTCGTTGCTTGCAGTGGCGTTTCTTCAGCCTGAGTTTCTCTGTGTACCAGCTGGCCTGTGGTTGAGGTGATGAGAGATTAACTTTACACCTACAGCCTTCTCTGTCCACTCCTACTAGTTCCCAATCACATATCTTGATCTAATATGCTGCAGCTTTTTGTGTTGGCACAATAAACCAGACCTATTGGCTTTTCCAATTCTTGTTTACATTTGGCCTCTATTGACAAATTAGGTCCTCTCGGGGGTGAATCACAGAGAAAGAGAACAAATCACCTAACTGTAGTCTTCCATCACCACTCCCTACATTCCTGTAGAAGAGCAATGCCATCAATGCAATAAATTAATTTGCAACATGGCATAGTGATTGACTTTATGCAAATGCATGCATCACTATGTTGGAATGGGAGGTACCACAGTTGGTAGCCATGCTCACACTGCTCTTTTTGAGCTATTGGGTGTGGGATTCCAAGAATATATAATGAGTAACAGAATTTTGGGGGGATCAACAGAAACTCAAACAGCATGCGAGGCACAAGAATGTGAAAGAATGATGGGGCCAGGTCAGGGAGGGGCAAGTTTAGGGTAGGAGGCATAGTAGGGACCTCTGTAGCATCCTGAAAGCTGCGGCATATGCTGCACATGTTCTGTCTGAGGGGGACGCTTGCACTGCTGCTGCCTCTGATGTAGAGCAGGGTTCTCCAAAGTCGGTCCTGGAGGGCTGGATCAATGTCAGATTTTTAAGATAACTTCATTTATCTAAATGGGGATGTGCTAAAAGTCTGGCATAGATCCGGCCCTCCAGGACCGACTGTGGAGAACCCTGATGTAGCAGCTGTATGAGTGAGGATGCTTGGACTGCTGATGTACTTGCTCCATGCAGAGGAAGCTTGCTCTGCTTCCACTCATGCTGTACCTATTCTGTGTCAGAGAAGCTTGCACTTCTGCTGCTGCCAAGGCTGTAGTGGCTGTATGTGTGCCTATGCTGTACCTGCTGTATGTGAGGCCCCTTGCACTGCTGCTGTACTTGCTGCATGCAGGTGAAGCTAGCTCTGCTTCGGTCCATGCTGAACCTATTCTATTTTGGAAAAGCTTGCACTGCTGCTGCCTGTGCTGTAGCAGGTGTATGTATGAGGCCCCTTACGCTGCTGCTGTACTTGCTGCATGCAGAGGAAGCTAGCTCTGCTTCGATCCATGCTGTACCTATTCTGTGTTAGAGAAGCTTGCACTGCTGCTGCCTGTGCTGTAGCAGCTGTATGTGTGCCAATGCTGTAGCGGTTGCATGACAGACAACACTTGGGCTACTGCTGTACTTGCTCCATGCAAGGGAAGCTAGCTCTGCTTCAGTCCATGCTGTACCTATTCTGTGTTAGAGAAGCTTGCACAGCTGCTGCCTATGCTGTAGCGGCTCTATGTGAGCCAATGCTGTAGCAGCTGTATGTGTGAGGCCCCTTACACTGCTGCTGTACTTGCTGCATACAGAGGAAGCTAGCTTTGCTTTGGTCCATGCTGTACCCATTCTGTGTTAGAGAAGCTTGCACTGCTGCTACCTATACCGTAGATAATGTATGTGGGCCTATGCTGTAGAGGCTGTATGTGTGAGGACCCTTGCACTGCTGCTGTACTCGCAGCTTGCAGAGGAATGCAGGTCTGCTTCTGCTCCTGCTGTACTATTCTGTGTCAGAGAAGCTTGCACTGCTGCTTCCTATGCTGTAGCAGCTGCATATGTGCCTATGCTGTAGAGGTTGTTATGCATGAGGACCCTTGCACTGCTGCAGCACTTGCTGCATGCAGAGGGAGCCAAGTCTGCCTATTATCCTGTTGTACCTATTCTGTGTCACAGAAGCTTGCACTGCTGCTTCCTATGCTGTAGTGGCTGTATATGTGCCGATGCTATAGCGGTTGCTATGCGTGAGGACCATTGCACTGCTGCTGTACTTGCTGCATACAGGGGAAGTTAGCTCTGCTTCCACCCATGCTGTACCTATTCTGTCAGAGAAGCTTGCACTGCTGCTGCTTATTCAGTGTCTGCTCTGTATGTGAAGAGCTTCCACTGCTGTTACTTCTGCTTCACCTCTAGTGTGTACGAAGCTTGCACTGCAGCTTTCCTCACTATACATGTTTTTTACGTGAGTGACATTTGCACTGCTGTTGCCTAAACAGTGCCTTTTCTGTGTGTTACGTGTGTTGTAGTAGTGCTGCCTGTGCTGCGCCCGTCGTTATTGTGAGGTCATCCTGCACTGCTGCTGTCTGTGTTGCACCTGTTGTTCATCAAGGGATGCTAGCACTATTGCTGCCAATGTACTAGGTACCTGCTAGATTCAACTTTATAAAGTTCACTAGAACTTTATTACTATACAAAAGCCAAAAAGATTGGTTTTGTCAATGCTTGTTTTAGACAAGCAGTAATGGACCCATTCCTGATCGGTAAGGCCTGCAGAGTTCAATTTATATGAATGCTGCATTGGTGAGCAGTCACATAACACAAGTCGACCTGTATCGTATAACCGCACCTCTGCTATTTTCAGTATACGAACAGGTTTTTCTAGTGACAAACACTGCAGATTGCCTTTGCCACATACGATCCAGCCATATGAAATAAGGTTATCATTTACTACAGAAGTGAAAATGAAAGCAATGGAATAAATCTTTTTAAATGCTACCATTTTTAGGTCGAGCCTGGGAGCATTGAGCTCCTCTGCAAGGCATGCTGTATTGAGGTAAGGACGAGAAGCTCCGCCCAATCTCCGCCCAGTTTTTTCATTAGCTTGTGTCATTGTCCAATGTAAACTGTGGCTTTTCATTAGTCAATAGGCTTAGTAGTCCCTCCTTAGTACCACCTTTTCCCATTTTGTAACCTCCCATGAGGACACCTCGTTACGTGTGTTGTTGCTCGGTAGGCTTTAATTACAGCCTCCGAGCACTATTTTCTCAAAGAGCTTTGTCCTGCCTGCTCTTGCCGGCAGGAAAAGGCAGGACACGCTCTCTCCTAATGCATTTGCAATGCAATAGGTCTCGCATTTGCGAGAGTTCAAGCTATTGGGATTGTAAATGACAATGGCTTTTATTTATCTGTTTTTAAAAAAACACATAAATAAAAGGCATTGTCATTTACAATGCCAATAGCTCAAACTCTCGTAAATGCGAGACCTATTGCATTGCAAATGCTTGTTCTAAACTGGTGTGGTGTCCATTTGTAGTGTTTTCACTGAATTACTGTATGTGTTCACAAATGCTTTACACACTGCCTCTGAGATAGGCCTGTCTGCTCGTGCCACGCTACCAAGGGGGTGAGCAGGGGTTATTTTAGAAGTGTATCCCCCTTACCCTGACTAGGAAGAAGGGTCCCTACTTGGACAAAGGTTCCTACCTCTGCCAACTAGAGACCCCCATTTCTAACAAGCACCAGTATAGAATGCTGATATTGGTTGAGCCAATGAGAGGACTTGCAGAGCTAGAATTAACTGATGTTGTTTGTCTGAATTCCTTGTTTAGTGGCAGGGTCATGAAGTAGGCAAAGGCAGTGGTAATTTCAATCAATCAATGATTTCACAATTTCTATGAGAATATCCTATATGTTGCAAATGTATTTGGGTGGAATTTTGGGAGCAGGTGCTAAGAGCTTAATTGCCCACATGCGATCAACTTTTAAAGCTTTTGATTGTCCTTCCTATCATTGTGAGGCCTTCCCATCACTCATCATTGATGACATCACTGTTGACATCTCAAATTACTTCATTGATGACATCACTGGTAATACCATAGTCATGCACAGCATAGAACTACTGAATGTACATTTGTGTGTCCTTAGCATATGCCCTTGAGGCAAGCTAGGTTGTGCACATTGAAAGTTATGCTGTGCACCATTTACAAATCACAAAAGTTTGGGTTGCAAATATTACGCCCCGTTAAGTGAGATAAAGGCTTAGCACACCTAAAGTTTGTTGCAGAGATATGTTTGAAAATTTGTTTGAAAGTAGGTTGAGGTATAAAGTCAAAACCTGTTCCAAGGAATCTGTGAGAAAGGCCAAACCTTCTGTTCACAATTGATTTTCGACCTGGGATATCTGTGCATGTGCTCATATTAAATAGTTGTAGTAGAGCGCTATAGGCAAATTCTGTGTAACAAGGATGTTTATAAAGTGTGGATGTTTATTTCCAAAACTTCACTGAAGATTTTGAGTCCTTGGAGATTCTTGAATAATATTGAAAGTAGGGGTGTCTCACTTTGAGGGGGTTTATCTCTAACTGGGGTTGTGAGGCTGTATGCCTCTGTGTCAGTCTCAAGAACGCATGTTGGGGCATATTCTCAAGGACTTATCGCCGAGTTAGCGGCACTTTATCGCAGCCAAAGTGGCGATAGATATATCGCACCATTCACAAGCTGGTGCTAACAGCCGACATCGTCAGTTTACCTGCGATAGCAGCCGCAAAAAACATCGCCACGGATGACACCGGCAACTAACGCTAATGAGATGCAGAGTAGGCGTTCCTGTGCAAAAATCAGCGACAACACCACTTCACAATATTCTCTACGACCAGCCAGATCGGCGATAAGATCACAAAACAGGCGATAAGGCGCGTTAGCAGCAGGGATTTAACACCTGCTCTTACCTGGTGTTAAGTTGGACGACAACCTGCACCACAAAAGGGAGCCCAGACCAGAGCCACACCTGAAGAACAAGAGATGCCATGGAGCCACTGATCATGCAGCTCGGAGCCCCAAGAGGGCCACAACACCCACCGCCACCACACCCAGGACCCCCCCCCCCCGGGGCCCTACCATGGACAAAGATATTTAACATCAACTCTACGAAATCATGAACAAAACAATTCGCCTGATGTCGCACAAGTACACCAATTAACATTCATGTGTGGTCAGAAAAAGGAGAATCATCCATTCCACTTTGAATTTCAAAACAAATGATTTTATTCAAATTCAACCCAAAACAACTATTCGGAAAAGCCATGGCGGGTCTTCTCTGGACAATCTGTAAGACACAGCCTGCAAGACAAAAGTCAAGATAAGAAGGTGTGTCATGCGCTCATCAAAGGACAGAGAGAGAGAGAGAAAGAGAGAGAGGAAGAAAGGGAGAGAGAGAGAGAGAGAAAGAGAGAGAAAGGGGGAGAGAGGGAGAAGGAGAGAGAGAGAGAAACAGAGGAAGAGAGAGAGACAGTGAAAGGAAGAGAGGGAGAAGGAGAGAGAGTGCCGACACTGCGGACCCAGGCCTCACTGCTCACCTGATGCCACCGGTGTGTCTCCAACCATGTGCCGGTATACACTGCAGTCCACCAGCTCCCCTATCTGAAACCGAGTCCAGATTTATGAATGGCAGAGTTCATATCAGTGCACACGCCATCATCGCTTGGCCGCCCCTGCGTATACAGGCTGCTGCACCCCAGCCCCTCCCGCCGCCCAGCGGTGTTTGCCCGCCCCTGCGCACACAGGCTGCTGCACCCCAGCCCCTCCCGCCGCCCAGCGGTGTTTGCCCGCCCCTGCGCACACAGGCTGCTGCACCCCAGCCCCTCCCGCCGCCCAGCGGTGTTTGCCTGCCCCTGCGCACCCAGGCCTCACTGCTCACCTTCCGCCACCAGCGTGTCTCCAAGAGGGCCCTCCACGTACCGGTGCAAGCTCCAAGCCCGGGGTCCGTGACCTTGGCAGCCTCCACATCATGCAGCCCCGCGGGCCAACAGGTCACATACGTGATTCTGGGTCTTGATTTCGCAATGGCAGAGATCATATCAGTGCACACGGCATCATCGCAGGCTACACACCCGCTCAGCGCTATAGGTGCAACTAAGTCTGTGAACCGCGAGGCAACGCCACGTGGCGGTAGGCCCGCGCTGCCCGCTGGCTCAGGCCTACACTGCGGTCCAGCAGGGCTCACACAAACCATTACCAGTTCGGACCGCCAGGATGGCGCATCATTGCAGGCTGCACACCCGCTCAGCACCTAAGGTGCCCCTACCTCAGTGCACCGAAAGTCACCGTCCCGTGGCGGTAGGCCCGTGCCGGCCGCAGTGTTTCCGGTGCCACCAACTCTGTGCAATGCAAGTCATGGACCCTTTCTGATTGAGTCCCGTGAAATGCCAGGCGGACGCAGTCATGTCACCTCCGGCAGTGGGGAAGAACTGGGACACATAGCGTCGTCGTCCCCCCCTTATACTTACGCCGAGTGGGCTGGGTCGACGTACGCCAGGCCAGCGTAGGGGTGTGAATAATTATCCCTGGGCTCTGGGCATGGTTCATTTCTGGGCTGGACAGGAAACCAACTGATGCGTGTGTCTCTGTTGCGGTGTCTGCGCCACACGGCCCGCAATCGACAACGTTGCAATGTTGCATGCACCCGGAGGGCGACCGTGCATGAAGGTATTGTACAGGGAGCGCAAGGCCGCTCGGGCTCTTGGCTCATGCATGCCAACTGTTGTGTGTGCATCGCTATTGGTGCACCATAAGCCTAAGGCCTAGCCCCAATTGCAGCGCAAAAGCCACATCACATTTCCAGGATGCAAGCAGTAGTCAGACAAACATTAGGGATGAAAGCTCCTTTGTCGCAATACATAAGGCGGAAGGACATCTGCACCTCCGACCTTGGTCTTGCATGCGGCAGGCACCCCCTGAGAGAGATACCATAGCAGATGATGACGACTCCCACACTACGCACAGCCCAACAAAAGACCAACAAATACACACCCCACACACAGAAGTCCTTGCCCGAAGTTATCTTGCATGGAATGTCCTTCACACTTACTCCCACATTAACCCATGCGCATAACCGTTGCACACAAAAACAACTCATTGCTCCGAGCTGTGGCATTTCATCCACAGAACTGGCGCAGGTCAGAGCAGTGCAGCTTCAACCAGAGCCACCAACGCAATGGCAGAACATCCCGGGCACATGCACAACCCCTGTCACGTGGAACTGTCCCGTGCACGTATGCTGCATTTGTTGGGGCACTGCCACTGGCAGTGTTGCACATCAGTTACCGTCTGCGCTTCCGTCTAGCGTACGTCACCTGCGTCCAGCCCTGGTTCCACTGCCGATCATGCATATTCGAGTGGCCCATGGATGTCTGCCTATCCAACAAAACGGTAGCTGAACTGGATTATGACTTGTGTGTGCGCCCCCTGTTGGCCGACGACCAGGAGTGTAACCGTGAAACCCATTCATGCGATGCCTTGATATCTGGCGTATGTGCTGGCAGTTGGGCATGGGAAATTGCACAACTCCTCGTGTGCAGTGACCACATCGAAGCGCTCCCCCATTGGGCTGTGTTGCGGATTGGTGAAACGGCGTGGGCGGAGCACATCTGTCCGGACCAGTTAATGGATTGGCTCGCCCCTGTGTTCGTTGAGGCCGACAACGACGTACTCTTGGAACTGATTGCCCAGGAAGCTGCGCTCACATTCATGGACGAGTAACTACGTTCCTGCAGCCACAACTGCTTGTAACCCAGAGCACAGGTCCCAACACCTTCTTGCATCTTGGAGAAATGGTCACATATCCCACCACAACAGTGGACATGGCTGCATTCGCCTGGACTCAGAATGCATGTGCGTGCACCTACGCGCGTTGACACACACCTGTGCAAGGTGAGGCAGTCCCATGGGCGGAGCTGCACAGCGTCGCTTGGCAAGGTTCCTTACACTGACATACTGCTGGAAGGAGTGTACACACAAGGCAATGTAGTACTACATGTGACCTTGTTGGACCCTTTCACCTGCTCACTGTCAGCAGAGCAGACAGTCTGCGCAGTCCGGTGGTACAGCACAATGCAGATCCCATGGGCAGTGAGTCGTGTCCCCTGACACGGGGCAATGAGCATACGCCAAACATCACATGACTCGTCCAGCAAGGCAAGGTGGGCTGAGACAGTTGCCATCCGTAATGATTGGTGTTCATTTTTGCCTCCCCAGTTCTTGCACATCTATATGTTCCCATGCTGCCTGTTAGTGTCTGAAGCATTGGTCTGCATGTTGTGGCCCTTGTCTTGCCCGTACTGACACGCACATGCGAATAAAGTCTACGCCACTTCACTAGTGTTCAACTGTGATGAGTGTGGAATAGAATGACAAATCGTGTGCCTCAATGAGCATTGTCCGTACACAGGGAGGGACTGACTGACGCATTTCAATTAGGGGTGAGTCCAGTGGCGGCTGGTGGATTTTGAAAGTGGTGAGGCGAAAAATTTACCCCAATGTAATAAGCGAGCGAGCGAGCCCGAACTGCAAAAGGAGGGTGCTGGGGGTTCTCCCCCCGCAAGAAAATTTTGAAAAAAATGGATTCAAATGGTGGGTTTTACACCACATATTTACTGCAAATTGTTGAAAAAAGGGGGATCCAAAATATAGCATTTTGAAGCACAAGTGTGAAGAAAACATTAGAATCAAATCAAAAATGTGCCCAATCCTCAAACTGGTCTGCTTGCAAAATGACCCCCAAGCCAAGCACATACAACCAACGGAAACAGGCCCTCTAAGTGTTTCCTACCTGTAACACATCTCTGAACCACCTATGTTTTCATTGTATATAATAATGAAAATGCTGCAGTTTGTTCTTATTTATCTTATGCAACTTACAACCATTGTCAAAGCCTATAGTCCTGGCTGGTTGTAGGTTTAATGTCACTCGTATTATGTATCTGGAGGCAATGACAGAATAAGCAAAATACCAGTGGGGCAGCACACTATGCTAAGTACAGATTTTTAGCTTAACAGTTTTAAGCCACGCTCATAATTACATCGGCTGCCCCTACGAGAGACCCCCCCAGTTTTTTCATCCCACTTAAAGCCCTGCACACATACTTTGCTTACACTTTTCATGAGAGCCCTGGGAAACTGGGACGCACAGATTACTCACACGTAAATCAGAGAAAGAAAAATAAACACCAAGCTCCCTGGAAGACACAGCCTAACATTTGACCTCTGTCTTTGATTGCACAGCAAATGTGACAAGATAAGAACAAGATTTAAAAGCTTGATTACAGAAAGCGAGTTTGTGGAAAAACACAGTATACAAGATTTTGGCAATGGAAGGGACGAACCCGACAGCCTAAAACAAAGCCAGAAAACAGAAAATATGAGTTACAAACCACACAGCTAATGGTAAGCAACGGGCGGAATGCATTCCTGGGTCAACTTTCTGAATGTCCCCAATGTCTTTAGCAAACCAGACAGCTACGCGGTTTGGTAGGCTGAGACGTAAAAAAGTAGTTATATGAATGTGAGCAGTGGAAGGATAGATGTCATCCAGTCAAAGGGATTGTAAAGAAGCTATTTTCCAGGGGAATGACAAACACGAGAGGAAGAAAAGACATCAAGTAAGAAGCAAGCAAACAAGCGATTAGACAGGCAACCAATGATTAGCAATGGGCTGGCACAAAGTCCACTGGAAGTTTTTGATATGGTTCACAGAATGTCTTTTACGCACAGACAGCTAAAAGGCATCTGTAGGCAAGATCTAAAAATAGCAGATCAAGGCAAATGCCTAGGTCCTTGCATTGGGGGAATGGGACTATTGGGCTACTAAGGGTTTGGCGGGCTGAAGGGAGAGGGTGCAAATGCATGCGTGTGAGCGAGTGCATAGCTGGAAAGATGAAAGCATGTGTGCATGGATGAAAAGATGAATGTGTGAAAAGATGGATGCTTGCCGTTATCTCCCCATTTTGAGGGCAGAGAAAACAAATGCCTCCCCAGCTCCATGAAACAGAGAAATCTGGGGAGAGGTTGCATTGTCATGGCTATGCTGGGATCAGGTTAAGCCAAATTTCAAGTCCCATAACATTATGCCATTTTGTTTCGAGTGAAAATCTGGTGCATTGAGGAAAGTATGGCCACAACACAATGGGGCCACAGACCGTGCACGGACACACACTGGTGAATGTATTAATGCACCAGTGTCTGTAACGATGCGTCAATGGATGCCTTACAGTGGGAGCGTACATAGATGGCTAAATAGGTATGGATAAGTGCCTGGGTGTGACTGGATTGATAAAGGAAGGTGCAGATGTGGCGGAAATCAAGAGCTGGACGCCTAGGTCTATTCATAGCCTTCTCTAAGTAACTGCTTCTAGAAGCCACAATTTCACAGCTGTAATGTGTGTTACAGAAGAATGTCTCCTGAAAAGTAGTTGCAGAAAATAATCACAAAAGCACAAACAAATTCCAGGTGCTGGCCAGCTTTTTATGTTAAATGTACAGGCTTGTAAATGCTGAACTCTCAGTGGGAGAATGGGCTCTTTTTGCCTCTCACACTCTTCAGGGCATGTTCAGTGGGAGAAGTAGGAATCCTACTAGTGGACAATGACGTTTGTGGCCTCTCACATTTTGATCATAACCCAGGTGGTGACAAATTGAATAGGCTCTTGAAGACCCATGACCTCATACCCAGTATTGATTTCGTTGCAAAAGAAATCCTGAGTCACGTAACGTACACGGATAGAGGAAGGACGTCCTTAATTGATTTTATCGCACTATCTAAGGCTTGGGCTAGAAAGGTGTGTAAGTTTAAATTGTAAAGAGTGTTCTGAATGATCACAACCCACTTGTTTTAGGTCTTAACCTAAGGCCGCCCTTGGTGTCTATGAATGGGATGGTTTGCCACATCGAATATATGAGCAATAGGGGTGTGCGCCGTAAATGGAGGGACGACGAACCAAAGGTCTTCTTAGCCCAGCTTGTGGAGAATCAGAGGGAGCACTTTGAGCTTTGTCTCAGTGCTGAACCCGATCTGGGGTTGGTACTAGGGGCCTTTGCCAAAATTTGTAAGAAGCCAACTGAGCAATTAACACTATTTAAGCAACACCATGCCCGAGACGCAATAAATGGTTTGATAAGTCATGCTCACCAGCTCATAGTAGCCTCATACAAGCTCTAAAAAGCTTGCTGAGGGTTTTGCTAGAAATTAGAAACTGTAGGATGCTCTATAAAGAGGCCATTAGGTTAAGGAAAGAGGAGATCAGAAGGGAGGCTTGGGAGCAGCTTATTGTTGCCTGTGCAAGGAATGATGCGTCTCAATTTTGGAAGGAAGTCAATGCACCTTTCTTTTCAAGTAGCTCCGCAATTAGCATAGATGGGACCATTCCTGAACATGTATGGGTCAAACACTTTACGAATTTCTATGATTCTAATAAACTGGAACCCATTGAGCACATCGCCATTGAGGTTCAATTGGCCTAGGAGGTGCAGAAGAGATAACAATCTCCCTTGGGAATATAATCTCGGCTCTGAATAGATGCCCAAGCAACAAAGCACTGGTACCAGATGGGTGCCTGTTGACCCTTTTAAGGACAGTTTGACACTTTGGGCCCTAATACTGGTGAATGTGCTTCGGAGTGCGAGCTGTGCTGATCCCCCTAAACCATGGTCTAGGGCAACAATTGTCCCAATTTTTAAAAAGGGGGACAGAAGTGATTTCCATTGCTATCAGCCATTACCATTAATTGATTCCCCAGCCAAGGTACTGGGCAGAGAGTTTTGTTGGATCAACTTGAAAACTGGGCACATGAGAAGTGCAGTTTAATTATTTGCACAATACGGTTTCAGGCAGGGCCTAGGGACTGTAGAACAATGCTTGAATCTACATCTAGTTATGAGTAAATGTGTGTCCACCAAAGAGAGTTGTCTCTTACTGGCATTTATAGATTTAAGCACAGCCTTTGATAATGTCTCAAGGGGGAAGCTGTGGAATATGCTAATAAACAAAGGTGCCAATCCCAAAATGGTTCACTCTCTCTCCCAGCTGCATGTGGATATAGAAGGAAGCATTGGGTTTTGGACAAACAAGGAGAGTAAGCTACATATAAAGATCCAAAAAGGGGTCAGGTGAGGCTTTATGCTGGCCCCATTCCTCTTTAGTTTTTATAACAATGACCTAGATGATTTTTTGATTGATGCTGCAGCTTATCCGCCTATTATGGGGTGCCGACAGTACCCGTACTTATGTACGTGTATGACTGTGTGCTCATGGCCAGCACGGGGATGGGTCTCCGGAAGCTTATAGATAGTTTTGTAGCTTTTACGTCTCAACTCTTTTGCTATGGTTTGTGTCCACCCTGGGACTAGTCTAACTCCTTTTCATAGTGGTGGTACTGCTCTTAAATGTGTATCCACATATATTTATCTGGGGGTTCCATTTGACAGCATGAGTACTTTGAGGCACCTGAGGAGTGCGAGGGCAATGCTGTTTGAACAAGCTACATCTTCTCTATTTAAATCTGCTGTTAAGTTAGGGTCATTGCCCTTAGACGCTGCTATTACAATATACAAAGCCAGACCTATATAGAATGCCACCTATGGTGCCTGGGTCTGGGGGCACACTGATCATTCTTAACTGCAAACTAGTGAAAACAGATTTCTGCGAAGACTCCTATCACTCTCCCATAGCGTTCCTTCGATAATAGCGTATGAGGAATTAGGACTACTGTAACTGGGAGACATTGTAAGGCAGGCACCCACTATGCTGTGGCTGTCAGTGTGGTCCAGGCCTGAAGTAGCATTGACACAAACAATGATTAATGATTGCCTAAATCTAGGAAGGGCCCACAAAAGGAAATGGCTTATGTTTGTAAAAGATGATTTGCAGGGAATTAACAGGATGGAACTGTTTGAAAATCCATTGTGTATTAATCAATTGGCCGAACCCTTGGTAAAAAGTGAACTTTTAAGATCGATAGCTGATATGAGACAGGATGGTGAATTAAGGAAGAGAATGGTGGCGACATACCTCCCATTATGTGCAACTCCTGGTATTGAGCCATTCCTGCTAAAGGTGCAATGCCAGCAGAGATTTTACCTATTACGATTTAGGCTTGCCTTGGCCCAATTTTTGGTGTCCCATCCCTCTAATGTGTATTCTGTGAAAGACCTGATACCATGCCCATGCAAGTCAATAGTGCCCCAATCGCAACTGCATATCTTCTTTATTTGTGAGTTGTATAAAGAACAGAGAACACAGCAAGTGAAACCTCATGTGAGGAATTGAAATATTAGGAAATGTAAAGAGGCACTGGAGTATTTGCAGCTTATCCGAACCGATGAGGTATGCACAACTCTTTATAGATTCATTGCCTCCGTGGTTAAACATAGAAGAGTAGTCGGGAAATATAGGATACCTAATGGAGGGTTCTTTAATCCATAGTCTCCCTCCCGACTAGCAGCCTGAAACACGGATATTGGTTTTATTTGCACCTTTTTTTCTACTTGCCACTCTTACGAATCCATGCACTTCATTACGGTGCACTGAAAATCGGACTCTCGTAGATGAATAAGGCTATACTTACTTGTCCAGCACGAAGTAGAGGTCGAAGGCACCTTGGCAGGAGGGCTCCTCTGCTAGCAGGGGCCACCCCTGGCCCTTGAGGGCGGCCATCAGCAGCAGGGTCTCAGCAGCGGCCAGCAGCAGTCACCCCCCATCTCGGAGGAGAAGCGAGCCGGGATACCAGAGCAGTCCGTGAAAGAGGAGCGGGGCAGGGAAAGGACAGTGAAGGTGTGCAGGGAGGTACACAAGCCGGCAGGGAAGATGACTGAGGGCCCACGAAGGAAGACCGGCTCACGACAAGAAAGAAGGATGAGGCGCCGAGGAGTCCGGGAGTCTCCAGATGTGCAGGGGTCAGGGAGGGAGGCCGGGCGCTCGCTCGTTACTTGTCTCTAGCCTCACTCACTCCTTCTCTCCTTCCTTCTGCCTTATGAGTGGTGCTATTTCCTGAGGCACACACACACTCTCTGAACTCTACTGGAGGAAGCCCGCGGTGATAAAAACAAATCCAGGGGTCCAGTCTGCCCAAAGACAAACCCTTTCTAGCACAAGCTGTGGATGCAGGTGGCTCTTACGAGGCTGCAGCTGTTGCCTTCCTTTTGCTGCACAAAGCCCTCCAAAGTCCTAGCGTGCAGCTGCAGGAGCCCGCCATGTGTTTGAAGAAACATGGAGCTTGACATTGCGTCGCTGCTGGGTGGGGTTAGTGATTCTATGCCACACGTGATCGGAGAGGGTGGGGGTGTGACTTCTTCCCTGATTGACATGCAGCCTCGGAACTTCAGGGATGAAGCCTGAAACGCCCGAGGCTGACTTTACGAGCGACGTCATTTGGGGAGGCCCTTCACCACTGAAAGTCAGGGCTTTGATGAGCTGATGACCTCACAGGCCCCAGGGCTGAGGGATCATCGGCCCAGCAAAGTGTAGCTGAAGAGGCTGGCGCAAGCGCACTGGCGAATCGAATATGCCTGCCTGATACCGACCTGTGACTGCTGCCTGACCCACAGGGAGTGACGATTCCTTTAAAAGATACACAGCAGGCAGTGTATCTGCATCTGTTTTATAGGTATTACAGTACCTACAATCAAAATAGTCTAGTGGCAGAAAACACAGAGGGCGCCGCCCCTACGCCCTAAGGAAAGAACCGCCACTGGGTGAGTCCCTATTGCCAGCTCCACCTCTGTAAGCCAGACATTGTGGTTTGGATAGTTGCTGGTGGACCGGTGCTCTTACGTGTCTTCAGCAATGTGAGTATGGTGTCCAAATTCTTGCCATGTGGATCAATGTGATCCATCAAAACAGGCTGTGTCCACACAGTTGAGTGTGAGTAGGTATGCGAAGAGATGTTCTGTCGTCACATGTGATGGGGGACACTACTTTAGGCCTGCTACCGATTTAGACATTCTTACACACAGCCCCATTCAATACATGGACGTGGGGGTACATTGGGGGGTTTCGAGATTGTTGTTCATGGGCAATGAGGCCACAGCTAGTTCACACGTACACAGTCATCTAATTGGCCATGTGGGTCAGGGTCAAACCTGCGCATTGATGTCATTTCCCAGGGTGTACGTTTTTATGCAATCAATGTCCCTACATTCATCCATACTCTTATACTTGATTGAACATAGACATGCCACATCTGTGTGATTTGGAATGTTTTATTCACATTCTGTGGAGTGTCGGAGCTGGAGCAGTACATGGCCATGCAAACCCCACATAACATAGTTGCCCAGTGGAGGGCCAACCAGAGTCCTTTGGGGAATGGCAATTTAATCGGGACAGGAAGAGTTCAGTCCGCAGCCTGATTGCTGTGTCATTGGTAACCAGTGCGGATGTGGCAGTCCATGTCGGGGTCCAGGTGAATGTCGCAGAGTGTTTCAGGGGACAGTGGAAGGTGTTGTTCCCGGGCATGATGCAGAGGGCTGAACCAAGCAGGGACAGGCCATATGGCAGGGATGGATGCTACGATCTCCTTTCTCAAACAGAGTCATTGCCATCCAGATCTTAGTCCTCTGATATGTCTTCTGTGTCAGGTGTGTCAGGTGTGTGTGGTGGTGTTATGGCTGCATCACTGTGTGCCACTGACGCATCAGGGGGCGGAGGTGGTATGGCTGCATCACTGTGTGCCACTGACACATCAGGTGGCGGAGGTGGTATGGCTGCATCACTGTGTGCCACTGACCCATCACAGGGGGCGGAGGTGGTATGGCTGCATCACTGTGTGCCACTGACGCATCAGGGGGTGGAGATGTGTGTGTCAAAGTTCCTGCAGCAGTCATCTGGGACAGGCTCTGTGGCAGCAATGGCGAGATGATGTTCTGCAGGGCATGGTAGATCCCAGCTACATCTCGCTGGTGTACAGCCATGGCAGCCATCCTTCCAGCCTGCATCCGCTCCATGTTCTCCATTGTCCTCCGCATCTGTGCCAACTCTGTGCTGACATCGCTGGAGCCTGTCTGACTAGACAGTTTGTGTATCCGAGTAATGGCTCCAGCGAGGCCAGCCAGGGATTGTTGTAGCGCATGGAACGGACTGTGGGTGTCCGTTAGGGACTGTAAGTGGTCCCTGATGGGACTCATACACCCACGTATGGCATCAAGTTTGGCTGCCATGAGGTCGAAACCCACCGCACCTGTTCAGCCAGCCCCCTCTGGCAGTCTGACACACGGCGTTGGGATGCCATGTGTCTTTCCGTGAGGTGCTGGGAGCCAGCCGTGGTGGTGGATGCTTCCTGCTGTGTGGGCTGTGCAGGGGGTGGGGTCACCTCGATGCAGCTGGGCTGCCCTGCTCCTGGAGGTGGGGTGCGGAGGCTGTCCACGAGCCGTTGGAGGGTGTCTGAGCAGATGGCCAGGGGTTCCTCCTCATCATCACTGAAGAGATGTCTGTCTGCTCTGAAGGAGGTGTTGATTGTCCCTCTGCAATGTAAAGGGGAGATGCAGGTTCACAGTGTGTTCGATGGATGTTGACGCATTGTACATGTTTACATACAGACTGCATGACAATGTACATTGTGACTGTTTTGGATGAGCTGGCTATTTGATGGGGGACAGTGGACATTTCGACTACATGACGGATGTGAGGTTGTACTCGTACATTATCATCTCACAGTTTCCTGCTATGCCAGATGTAATTGGCCAGTTTCTACGCACAAGCAGCACCAGTTGTGTCCTCTGTTCTGTAGTGAAGGTGTTGCACTCTGTACCACATTGTCGTCAATGTTGATGTGCTGTGTTTGCTATGTGTGTGTGCTGCATTGTGGGAGAGTCACCCCTGCAGCTCTGATTTAGCGGCCCCTTGTCCCTTTGGGGCGGTGTGCCTTTGACATGTGTGCTTTTGAGGGGCTGAGATGTTGGCGACTTGGGTCATTTGTGCTCTTGGACGGTTTTTGTACTTTTGTGCATTGTTTGTCTGCAGATGTGTTGTTGACGTCAGGGGTTGTATGTGCACGTGGATGTGTCAGAGTGTGACCTGCTCCTTTGAGGATGTGATCCACACTGGGCCACCTCAGTGTCGTGTCGTGCACCATGTCATGTATTTTGACTGCAGCCATGCTATTGGTCATGCAGTGTCACTTGCATTGTCAGTGTGGCTCACAGAGCCGCTGCTTTGCTGGATTCGGCACATGTGCATGGGTAGGTTGTGATATTGGTGATAGGGAGGGGGGCCCCTTTGTGCACATAGTGGACGGGGGCCTACTTGGTGTTTCTATGTGTGCTGCAGTGTGCCAAGGGTATGAGGGACATGTTCCACAGTCATTGTGGGTGTGCAGTGTGCTATACATAATTGTGCATCTGTGCCATTGTGCCCATCTCCACCCGTCACCCCAGTCCCTGGTCGTTACTCACCCTGTTGCTGTTGGGTCAGGTCATGTCGGGCTGTGTCCGTACCCCCAACTCCTTGCACCGTCTCCACACTGATGACTGAGGCCACCATTTCCTCCAGCTCATCCAGCTCATCCAGCTCCTCCTGTGGTGCAGGACTCCCACCTCCAGTCGCCGTTGCTGCCTTCCGGTTGGCAGCAAGTTTCTGCTCGGTTTGGCTATTGACATCATGCTAGCGCCTCTTGACCTCCTCCATTGACCTCCTCGACACTCCGACTACATTCACGTTGTTCACGATCGACTGCCATATTTCCGTTTGTGTTGCCAATGACACGGTAGAGGTGACGAACAGTTGTTGGTAGTGTTCTATCACCTCCGTGATGATGATCCGGTTGTCCTGCGGACTGAACCACGTCTTCCTCTTCCTCTTCTCCTTGCCCTTCCCCGACCCCGAGGTTTCTTGCTGGTCGTCTGTGGGGCTTGTGGGGTTTACGTTGTCCTCTGCACTCGATCCGGGTGCATCCATGGTGCTACGCAGTATATATATATTTTTTTCTGCTTTTATGGTGCATTTTCCCGCATGACGCGTGGGAATTGCAGGCCTGTCACTGGTTATCGCAGATCTTTTTATCGCGGTTGGCCACATTGCAAGTTTTTTCGCGGTCGTGTTTCGCGTTTTTTTGCCGTCACGGTAATTTTATCGCGGTCATTTGACACGTTAGAGTGTGACTATCGCATGGTACCGCTGTGTTGAGAATAAAACGTTAACACAGCGTTATTTTGCCGCGATGGACTGCGATGTGCAAAGTTGCGTTAAGCTAATTTTGCGATAATTATCACACGTTCTTGTGAATATCCCCCGTTGTGTATAATCCTTTAGGCCTAGAAGAAAGTGTGTACACTGTGGCTAACGTATAACTGGCAACCTCTTGACTTAAAATTATGGGTCAACTATTATAGTGGGTAATCCCATTTATGTGAATAGAAATTTGTCCTCACTTATAATGTGATGAATTACTTCACGGCCACAGACCCTCAGCTCAGCATCATGTGGCTCTGGGCAATAGCTCACATAATCTCCTCGACGGCCCGAGCGCCTTGAAACTCTTGAGGTGTGATATGTTCGCACTTTACAAATACGAATTATTATTTATTATTATTTATGATTGTATGGTGTCATAAATGATGTAATTTGAGATGTCATCAATGATGATATTTAACATGTAATGATGTAATATGTAAGGTTATAAGCAGTCCATGGCAGGGTGCAAGTCATAGTTAGCTAAGTAAACTAAAACTGCTGAATTTTAGTGTTTTCTTTTGTTTTCAACCAATAGTTTTTACAATATTACAAGGCCTATCTATAACAGCATTTTAACCTGTGTTTTTTCAGTGAATATCTAGGGATTTTTAATGTAAGATCAAATCTTAGTATTTCACCTTACAATTGCGTCACTTTATGCTTTGATTTTTTCCAGTGAATTTCTGAGGTTTTTTTACATAAAGTATGATATTATTACCATTCCTTGTTATAACGTCACTTTAATCTTATGTTCTTCATTGCATTTCTAGAGTTTTTTTCAGCACAAACTAAGATCTTATTACCATACCTAACTACAATATCTCTATAATCTTTGGTTGTTTTCATTGAATTTTTGGATATTTTTTTTATCACAGTCACCTATCTTCCTTACTGAGCATAGTTTTTGATAATGTGTAGTAGGGTGTTGAGCGTAGGGCCTAGCTTGGGGCCAGGCCCTAAGGTCCACCTCCCATGGTCCTGCAGTACCACCACACAACTGGCACTTCAAGGTACTGTCGAACTGTGGAAGCTCATATTTTAATGCTTGCACAGATCTATGGGACCACACAGGAGTGCAGCATTGGATCCCGGGAAGTCCGGTGGGACATTACAGGAGGCCTCACTGGATCCTGCAGGAGTTCAGTGGGACACAATACACCAAAAATATTTTTTTTAAGTTTTGGCCTTGGTGGGGGGTCACTCTGGGATGCCCTCACAAGAGTGCACCCCTATCCTGCCACCTTCCACATTATGTTTCTAACAAACTCAGGACACAGAGACCGGTTCCTAAAATTCCAGAAATGGCAGTCGCAACATTGTTATGATTCGCCTGCATAGCACTTGTGATGTGCTTGTGAAATCTATTGTATAGAATATTAATCTTAAAAGGAGCTTAAATCCCACCTTGACTTTTAATTCGTTTGTGTGCTTGCCACTTACTGGTCCTCCATTTCTATTGGTTATAGCATACTATTTCCTGTGCTTTTCCTGTGTTCTTCTTATCAGTGTTCCATGGCCCAAGTACTCCATTTCATCCGCTTTGGTGGAACTTTATTTTCTAGCTTTCCACCTGCACAGCGCTTGCACTGTGCTTTTTTTGTTTGCCCTCCACCCTTAACCTAATCTTCCTGTGGCTGCATGCATTTTAAGTGTGCTTGTTGGCTGCATGTTTTAATTTTGTTTGTCCTCTATGTTCTGGAAAAGAAGCTGCCACTACTGGACTTAATTAGATTTGAATGACGATGAGGAACCATTGCTGAAGTATTTATGGCTGTGCTTGATTTTACAGCGCTCTAGGAAGCGGCGTCTGCACTCCCGCTCTCCTCCCACTCTCGGTTGTGTAGACAGTAGATGTGCCATTTTCCCTATAACTCTGCACGAGGCTACTCTACCAACTGACCCATGGGACGCTTGAGCCAGTGCTGGGAGTTTGCTAGTCTAGTTTTCAATTTTGCTCTACAGTTTGTTGGCAGGCTTGTGCTTTGATTTATGTGCAGATTAGCGAGCAAGCCAGGTGTGCCCTTATTGTTCAAACACCCAAGTACACCAAGTTAGATAATGAGGCCAATATATCCATCTGCTTTTGTCACAAAAAACTAGGTGCCTAATTTAGAATTATTGCAGCAACGGGGTCCCTTGTGGAGCAGTCTTTACATTCATTAGCTACGGGTGCCCCTGTAGGCAGTATTCTGCTTTGCTGGGCTTTTCATCCAGCTGTGACACTACCTCTTAGCGTGCTGTTAGGATCACTCACTGAGCTGAACTTTATTTCTTGAAAGGCGGCAAGACACAATTTCAAGACTCCTGGCCAACTTAGCATCCCACTCTCCTGAAGGTCTGTAAATTCAGTGTCATCATAACAGAGACAAGCAGTTATGTACAGTACATGAAAAATTAGCACTTTGTAAATACAAATGGTATGAAGACTGCTGTTGCGGGAGTGAGAAAACATTCCCCCTTCTCATGCAGGTGTCACCCCCCAAAGACAGGTGAGTTGCTTGGTACAATTTAATCCTCTGTCTCTTTTCCCCTCTTTCAAATCTCTAGACTTCCATTATTTTTGCGTTTTTATTACTTTTTATTACTTGATTCTTCCTGCTCTTTCCCACCCTCTTCAGTGTCTTTACCCATCCCAGGCGTAGATACATGTGTGTGCCCACCCATACCTTTGCTTGGCCTCCTGCTACCAACCCGGATGCCTGCTGCAGGTCACCACTCTGAGCAGGGGTATTGGAGATGAAGCAAGTGAGTTAAGATCACAGGGCCTTGCTTGACACAACCACTGGGAACCCTAGTCCATGTACTTATTCAGAAGGCTTAGGGTGGAAGTAGGTTCTGCTGACCGTCCCTTCAATCCAAGCTCTTAGGTAACCAACATTCAGGTTCCAGCATCATTTAACGTATACACTAACTTAAAAATAGCTTTTATTAAAGATTCACCCAGACAAACAGAGTCTCTTTGGCTACATTTTTTAGCTGGTTTAATCCTTCAGGGAACTAGCGCAATTTGTTGGGCAGAGACCAAATGCCCCTGTGGCCCTGGAGCTGCCAGTAAAGTACCTTTGGGTCTAAACTAAGGCACGGCAAGTGCAAAACCATCACCCATCAAAAGTCAAAATTATGGTCTTTGCTTATGCTTGTTATAGGTTACCCAGAGTCCCTTTCCAGTCCCACTCTCTACCTCACGGGCTCCTGCAGACGACTTACCCATAGAAAATCAGTAGCGTGCACAGAACAAGCCACCAGCACAGGTGATGGTCATATTTCTTGTCATGGTATTCTGCAGTAGGACAGGATGGAGCAGGTAAGTGCTAATGGATCTCAGATCCCATCCAGCTACCGCTGCCTCTATAATTAACAATAAGTCTACCTCAGCATATGCTTTCCAGAAACCATTCATCCACAAGAGGCTGCAACCTGCATCCTTTTGCCAACCTTCCAAGAGTTTGGCAGTTTGACGGTCCACTGCATCATTTCTATGCCCTGCACACAAAAAATGGACTCCATCCTCTGCAAAGGGCAAGCAGGCAAATGTCATCCCCCTAAAGATTAAAAAATGGTAGATTACTGTGGTCTGCAATGCTCATTGGATTCCCTTTGAGTTAAAATGGTGCCTTATTCTTTCCATGGTATGTGCTTGTGCCGTAGTAATGTTCACGTTTTGGAGCCATGCATTACATTCACTTTTTGTACAGCATCTGTCCTTCTATTCACTTCAAAGTTCTATAAACTATTTCAGCGCTTTATACTAGCACCATTTATATTGCACAAAGACACTTTTATGGCATTGGGGAGATTACGTGATTTGGTCAGGAACACAGGATGTTGAGCAGACGCCAAGACTCGAACTTGGTTTCGCAAGTCAGCAGCTCTTTCCGTTATGCCACATCTTTATTATAGTCATCTGCAACATGTATAAAAACATTGACAAAGACAATAGATTTCGCATAGGCGAAACCTATTGGCTTTGCCAAAGCTTGTTGCTGAAGTTGCTGCCAGCCAATCCGAGTGCTCTGTGGTCCTGTAGACCTCAGCACCTCAGTGGCCGATGGGTGAGAAAGCCCTCTCAGCAAATCACAGTGGTTATTATTTTTTTATTTGCTGAACCGCAAAATTTCTCAAAAATGCCTGCCCAGATTTACACAAAATAACAAATACCAGACTTTCTGATTAAATTTGGTGTAATTCTGTTGAGCTGTTTTTTCTGTATCGCTTCCCAGAAATCCTTTCAGAAATTGCATAGGAAAAACACTTTTTGGGACCTTCACTTTTTCTCTGCACCTGCTTGATGGATCACCTCTAAACATTCTAGGAAGGAACTGAGGTAGATGAACTTTTTCTTGGAAAGTTTCATAAAGATTCGACAAATGGTCCCAAAGTTATTAGTAATATATAAACACTCACCCTAGGAAAGCTCTGGGCCTACTATAACTATACAGTGGCAACTGCCACTGTGTAAAATATATATATATATATAGTAAATAAATATATAGTAAAGTCACTCATGTCACTATAAATTGTATGCCTCTCACCTTAGCGCACTATGTGATCAAGACCACAGGCTTGTAGTCGAAACGCGTCATCCTGACATGCTAAGACAATAAATTCTCTTTATTGCATCTTCAACTGGAGTCTGTGCCCTTGTTTGGCCCACCGCGATCGTTCTTTGGGATCCTGGTTTCATGTTCAAGCGGAGCACGACTGACTCTGCACCACAGACCCCCTCTTTGCCACGAAGGGCTCGTGTGATTTCTTTCAGTCGTACGAAGGATTGTCTCTTCGGGAGGAGAACGAAACAAATCACTGCCCCCTGCCCAGCCCGGATAAAGCTGCTAATATCTTGCCACGGTAGAGCTGTGCGCCGAGTCGGAGGACCCGTCCATCACCTCGATACCAATGGGTGAGTGTATGCATGCAAGGGAGTTGGCAGGTTAAAAAGAGGTTATAAGATTGGCTGTCACATCACATTGACATTTGTATATAATTTATCGAAAAGCCACAACTTAATTCTGTCCTACACAGCATGTCAAAACAAGCGCTGCAAGAAAGGGAAGCAGCTGCCGATGCATTGTTTGACAACCTTCCAGCACTGGACATCCAACAACGAGCCCCTGTGGCTGTAGGGGCTCCAAGTGGCAATATCAAATCTAAACTTAAAAACCTGGAGAAACTTATGCGTAATGAACTTACTAAATGGTGGGAGTGCAAGTCCCTGCAAAAATACCGCGATGTAGGACGGATTCTACGTGGCCTAAGGATCATGTTAGCTCCAAGTTTCGACAATCCCAACCCACTCATGCTCAAAGAGTGGGCGGAGAGCAACTTAGAGGCTTCTATGCGCCTAATAATTATCCTCATCAAGTATGCTGACATTGATCGAAGGGAACTTCAAGACAAAATTGACAAAATTAATGAGGAACTCGACAGCTCAGACCAAAAAGAAGTTGTGAGCAAAGGCCGTGAGGAAATAATGGCAAGATTGAAAAAACATGAAGAAACTATAAAGACACGCAAGGCATTTAAATTTGCGCGAGATAAGTCTGACTATGAGTGTGGGCAGATTTTCACCTTTGCGAGGAAATTTGATTCAGCAAAAAGACAAAAGCTCAATACTCTAACCAAAGTTACCGCACCAACATCGTCAGCTGCCATGTCCCGTGATCCAACTGACTCGGCATCAACATCTGACCTGAGTTCCACTGTCGACACCGGCACGGACTCAGAAGACGGCAGCATCACAAGCAATAGTGACCCCAGACTGAGAAACAACTTCAGCTTAACAGAGGAACTTGGTTTTTTAGTCGAAGACAGGCGCCAAACACTGCGGCCACGATTACTGAAGAAACAAAACACAGGCGGAACTGCAGAAGGAGGGAGCGCAGAAAGCGCAGGAAATCAAAGAGGAAACTTCAACAAAAAAAGAGGCAACTGGAGACGAAAATAACCAGCAACTCCAATACAGTTATCAATCTCTCGGATCTACAACTAACAGAGGCGGAAAAACAACTTCTCTCTTTAGGTTTGACCTACTGCCCAGAAAGCAGTTTCAATTACACCACCACTCGAATTGACATTTTTAATTTTATTCGGAAACTTAAACTCATCAAATTTTTCAAACAAAAACATGGCAACACATCCCTACCTTCCAACAGCAGTGTGGGGGTTCACACGCCAGATACTCTTGCAGTTTCAGACATTGCCATCATCAGAACTATGTCTGAGCTAGAATCTCCAAATGACGATCCCTCTACGCAAGTACTATTACATAACGCTGGCATTGACACACCGACCTCCATCAGGAGTCCGTTCAAGCCACCATCCACTTTCACTCCCTCCATGCCTAGAGTTGCCATTGACATTTACAATGATGTCATTGTGGAAGAAGTCAAGAATTTGCACAAACGAAGAACCCGTGCAAAAAGCAAAAAGAATTTCAAATACAAACAATATATGGACCTCATGAGTAAACTCAAAGCCAGAACTGATATAATCATCAACAAATCAGACAAAGGAGGTAACATCGTCCTATGGCCTAAAGACATGTACATGGAAGAAGTCCACAGACACCTGAATGATGACACATGTTACAGGCCTACCAACATGAAGGAAGTGATCGCTAGTGGCAAAGAACTCAAAAGATGCTTGAACAATTACAGGACTCAAGGCGCTCTCAGCAAAGATGAGTTCAAATTTCTGAACAATGAATTTCCTGTATTACCAATTTTGTACTTCCTGCCCAAAGTACACAAGGAAACATTGCCGGTACCTGGCAGGCCTATTATATCGGCACGCAAAAGCCTTTGCGAAAACATATCGAAATATGTGGATTATTTCTTACAAGAGCATGTCACCAAACTACCTACATACTTGAGAGACACTAGCGATTTCCTGCTTAAAATCAAAAACACTCCGTGGTCACCAGACTGTATCCTGATGTCCCTCGACATAACTTCGCTCTACACAAGCATCCTTCACCCTGATGGACTGAATGCATGCCGTGAATTTTTGACCAAACGACCTATCCACTGTTATAAACATAATGAGCTCATCATGTTTCTTATTGAGTGGTGCCTACATCATAACTATTTTATGTTTAACAACAAGATATACCAGCAGCTCAGGGGTGTGGCTATGGGGGCCTGCTTTTCCCCCAGCTACGCCTGCCTTCATGTGGGCTGGTGGGAGGAGCGGGTCCTCCAGGTCACGCACTCTGAAGTCTGGTCCAACAACATTCTTTGCTGGCTACGTTTTTGTGGTATGGAGGGGTTCTATGGACAGTGCTAAATCATTTATCAATGATTTAAATTTGGAGTTCAATGCCACCATCAGCACTGACACTGTAGAATTTTTAGATGTAAAAATGTATGTTTCAGACAACACACTACAGTCCACCCTCCATAGAAAAATCACTGCAGGTAATTCTACCCTTCACACCACCAGTTTTCACCCAAAACATCTTATAGCTAGCATTCCATACGGAGAAATGCTGCGCTTGCGCAGAATCTGCAGCAATCCCACAGACCTAGCCAAATGCCAATTGGAGTCTGAATTGAGATTCAAAGCCAAGGGTTACACTGATAAGACTATCACTGCTGCAATCACCAAAGCCAATTCATGTCCCAGAGAGCTGTTACTACAGAACACATCCGCAGAGACCACTGTTGATACAGACACTCAAGCGGACCTGGCCACTAAGGGATATGTAACTACACGCCTCATCATGACTCACAACACTGAGTCAAGAGCACTCAAATCCATTTTCAACAAACACTGGGGCATTATCAAAACAGACTCCACACTAGGACCCATAGTTGCCCCTAGGCCTGACATCACCTACAGGAGAGCCTGTTCCATGCATGACACTATAGTCAGAAACAGCCCTGAAATAACCAATACCACCAATTGGTTAACTAATGTTAAAGGTTTTCGTAAATGCAGCAGTTGCAGGGCCTGCAGATTTGGAGTCAACACCACCCAAATCTCGGCAGAATTCAGAAGCAAACCCATAATGATACAACAGAAACTCACATGCAGAACAGAATTCGCAGTGTACATTCTTACTTGCAGGTGCGGACTAGAATATGTAGGGAGCACTAAGCTCCAAGTGCACCTACGGATTTTGCAACACATCAGAGCCATTGTCAACAGTGACCCGACATACCCTGTGGCCAGGCACTTCAAAGAGACACACCAGAACAACTTAGACCCCCTTAAATACTGCGTCATTGATAGTATTCCGCCACTCAGACGGGGTGGCAACAGAGAGAAATTGTTGAGACAACTGGAGTCGAAATACATAATAGAACTCAACACTAAGGCCCCGGCAGGATTAAACATCAGTGAAGACCTTTATAACTTCTTATAGTGTCCTTCTATAATATTCACTCCAGTCTTGCGCTCTGAGAATTTCGCCAATATGACATTTTTTAGAAGTCGGCTGACTTTAAGTTAGATGTCCAGTTTTTAATCCACTACAAACACAGTTTTTAACTATTCTGCTCCAATCACGCCTATTCCTTTAGCGACTGTTTGGATTTTTGTCTTCACCACATCTCACGGCACCAACAATAAGTTTTCCCACTATTATGCACTCATTTTTAACTTTACCCATAAGTGACTGCACTGTATAGCATTTTTTCACTTATTTGACATATTTCTTGGCAGTTGACTCGATTTCCATACATCAGGCTCAGCCCTCAACATGTTTAGATTAAACTCCAGCAACCACTAGGCCCTTCGTCCGAACCAGCACTAAGCTTACAATATACAACCGCATTAGTTGCGCGCTGACAGATACAGAGACTTTGGCATTGGCTTCCACACGCTTTTACTAACATGAATGGGTTTTATACATTGTTCCCCTCCTAGTTACGATGGTACACCAGATTCCTCCCACATTTAATTATGCCACATGGCATTCATTGTTTCTAGGATGTATTCACACACCCACGATTAATGAGGAATACCGTTTAATTTTGTTATCCATCAGACATAATTTGGGAGACTTCAAACCCAATTCTTGCATTTATTTAGCATTTTTTTATCTTTTACAATGCAGCCAGCACAGCCATTACACGAGCTTACCTTCTAGTCTGCCACACACAACTGATGTTACAGAACATATGGCCATCTACACCTACATATAGAGGGGTAGTCTTTTCTCTATGCCTGCTACCAAAACTGCTTGTCATTGCTGCGCCTAGTCATCACTGTATGACAAGATGTTTTACTACATGCTGCAATAGTGTAACATTTTCTGCCTTGTCACTATGAACATAGTAAAGTCACTCATGTCACTATAAATTGTATGCCTCTCACCTTAGCGCACTATGTGATCAAGACCACAGGCTTGTGGTCGAAACGCGTCATCCTGACATGCGAAGACAATAAATTCTCTTTATTGCATCTTCAACTGGAGTCTGTGCCCTTGTTTGGCCCACCGCAGTCGTTCTTTGGGATCCTGGTTTCATATATATATATATATATATATATATATATATATATATATATATATATATGCTTCAAAGTTCACGGTCCTCTCTGCCACAATAGGCGGCGGGCTTGAGTGCGGGCGCGAAACCGCTCAAATATAAACAAAGTCCTCTCCTCTCCGGCGAAGAAAATACTCAAGCCCAGATCCGTATCCGTATCCGTATATATATATATATTATAGCTACGTCAGAGTTTCCATAGTATGTTCATTTTTTGTTTTTTTCTATAAGTTCACACTATCTTCCTCAGCCATGTGAGAAAAAAAGTCTGATATTCTGAGTAAAATATGTTCTTCCAACCGCAGCATCAGTCTCTCTTTCGATTACCCAGAGTTCTACTACAAATTCACCACAGTGCTCTAATGGACAATTAGAGCTCTAACATTCTTTATTTATGAAAAAGGTGTGGCACTCCTGAACACCATCTTGAGGGAATCAATGCTGTAATATTTAAAGTATTTCCTACAGAAAATGCTGTAGCAATGGAACAAAACGAGGGGTTTCTGTTTTTCTTACAAATGATGGTTATTGCTCTAGAAAGGTAAAATTAGGACACATTTTCTATCAGTTCTCAATTATCTTCCTCATACATATCAGTAGAACTTTCTGACTATCAGAGTAAAACATGTACTTCCAACACAAGCGGCAATCTGTCAGTTAACTCCCTGATGATCAACTGTCTCTACATCACAGAGTTTTAATGAACAACTAGAACACTAACAGTTTGTATTCAAGTCAAAAGCAAGTCACTCCTGAATGTCAATTTGTTGTAATAGGAGCTGTTGAATTTAAAGTCGTTCATGAAGAGCAGTCTGAAGTAAATTAGCCTTCAGATGTTAATGCAGTTATGAAACCAGCAGGTTAAAAGTGAGAGGGGGGAATAGGTTTTTAGTCATTTGAAGCATAATGTATTTTTAGAAGGGAATAAACATAGTTAAAGAACGAGATGTCTGCATATGTCCTGCATCCCCTTTCCACATCTGATCACTCACCCTACCTATCTTCTCAGTTGCTTAACAGGTCCCTAATTTTAAAATGGTAACATTTTGGTAGACAAACTTTGTGTGCAGTGAGGGATGGCTGCCCAGTGCCAGTGGGCACTGGGCAAATCTAGAATATGATTGAAAAAATAGAAATTCACTGGAAAAACCAAAGGTTAAAGTGGTGTTATAATTAGGTTAGGTGCTAAGACCGTAACTTGCATTTTAAAAAAAACAACTAGATATTCAGTGAAAAACAAAAGGTTAAAGTGAGGCTATGTTCTAGTTTGGTGTTGAAAAAATACAAGAATTAAGATTGTAAAACCCAAAACCCCCTGAAATATGGCAGGTATAGTTTGGTCAGCTACTAATAGCTTGGGCCCCCATCATGCACTGCTTATCAGAGTGACTCAAAGAGCAAAACAGTATAATTGAAACTATACATAAAAACCGCTTGAAGGACAAGGTTGTGGAAAATGAATTTTTTATAATGTTTTGAAAATAAATGTGCTTGGAGAAGTGGGAAAACACAGAAAATAGGGGAAACACATGCACTCTCTTTTATTTACAGCCTGCCAAATTGATACATTTGCTGTAAATTCATCAAAATTGTAAGGTGTGGGGGTATTCCAAAATCGTTTTCAGTCTGTTTAAAATGGAATTTTCGATAGGATTTTTTTTGTGCTTTGAAGGCACTGAACATATGGTCACCAAATTTTTATGGCATGGCTACCGTTCATACTGTTACATTCTTTTCTTAGTTTGGTGAAAGTTAGCGAAGGTCAAGTGGGCAATCTCTGGGGGGCGTGGCTTTGCGCGCTATAAAGATGGCCGCACTTTACTGAGCTCCATCGGATCACTGGTGAGGATGCTCCAACAGAGATGCTTTTCGGGTGATTTTCGATCACCGTGAAGCAGCGATAGGCGGCGAAACAGCTCGGGAGCCTTGAGGACGGCTCATAAGTTACTCAGGCTGCTTCCCTGTGTGAGGTTTCGAACGGAGCTTTTCTTGGCTTAAGGGCTCCAAAATGGCGGCTGACACGGAGGTTTTGTCACTTCACGGACTGAGGACATGAAGCTTGTTTGCTTTCTTTGTGTCCAGGCTTATTCCACCTGCGCTGCATGAGGTACTGTGCATGGCAATTTTTATACCTTTTTATGAAAGGTTCTAAGACTTTTGTGTGGGAAGCTGGTTCTATCACGTCAGCACATATACAAAATGGCGGCCGCTGACAGGATTTGCATGGAAGGTTACAATGCCTAACTACTGGCCCTAATATCAAGCTGGCGGTAATTCAGTGGTGGTGAATTATCATATGAACAATACTCTGCCTGGTTAACTTAATGCTTTTGGAGCCTATCCTGGTTACTGTTGGATGTGCAGAGTCCATCCAGTACTGAAGTCTATAACTTGACAGACGGTGTCAGGTCTTGTATTATGTGACACTTGCCTGTTGGCGGATTGTCTTTAAGCAAGGAATCATTTTTTGATGCTTTATACCACGTTTTTTATAGCGTAGTCCGTGCAGCAAGACTTCTAGGGTGATTATTATCTTCCCCAATGGCAGAAGGTATGGGTGTGAACACTAAGGACAGAGATTCTAAAGGCAATTTGAAACGGTCTAAACAGACCTCACCGACCCCGGAATTGCAAGCCAAGGGTAACTCTGACTCTGCTTCAACCCTAGAAACTATATTACTCAAACTCAATACGGTCCATGATATAGCACAGAGTACCAAAACGAACACAGACCTGCTTCAAGTAGAAGTGGCGGCAATTCGGAATGTTTTAAAAATCTTTCACTACGAGTCTCCAACGCTGAAACGCGAATAAGTAGTGTAGAAGACTTTACAAACAAACAAGCTAAACACATCCAGACTTTGGAGCGCTCCATGGTTTCATTAAGAAGGGACTTAACTGAGCAGGAAGATCGAAATCGCAGAAGCAATCTTTGTATTTTCGGATTACCGTAGGATTGTGAGAAGTCTGCTCCTTCAGTGATTGATTTCTTACTTATCTGAATTCCAAAGGTTTCGAAAATTTCGTTCCAGAAGGATTTTGAGATAGAGCGTGCTCATAGAATTCCAACTTTTAAAGCTAAAATGATGTCTTCTCCAAGACCTTTGATCTTTAAACCCTTGTGTCATCAACATACTGAACAAATTCTGGCACAAATGAAGACGATTAGGACAATACAATGGGAAGGTCACAGAATATCAATATCACAGGAGTTTGCCAGAGACACTGTTATTCATCGTAAAGGCTTCCTTAATTTGCGCAAGAGACTCATTGATATGAATATTCCATTTTCCTTTGCTGGTCCCTCAAGATTTAGAATCACTTTTAAGGGCAGTCCACAGATTTTTTATGAGCCTTCAAATCTCTCAACATTTTTGGATAATCAGTCTGAATCACAGATGGACTCAGACTCCCTTCCTGGTACTTCACAGCCCTTAATGTTTTATATCTACTGACATGTCTGTGCCTGCTGTTTTTAAATCGTTTATTACATACGGTGCCTTGACACAATCCTTGTGGTTCTGCTGTTTTGCTAGGTTCTGCCTAGATTTTACATAGATATACTAATTTATGACATCATTCGTCACCAACGTTATGATAGTTGCACATTTCTCTTAGGTCTTTGATTGTCAAATCTAATTGGTAAAATAACACTTTATATTAAACATTATATCTAAGTCTTTCTTAATTTTTTTGTTTTTTTGTTCTTGTTGTACGATAGGGTTTAGGACATTTTTATTACACATCTGTTTAGTGGTCATGTATTATCATTATCTTTTTCCCTCATTAATTTCATGACAAGGTAAGTATCTTACTTTCTATTTTCCATATTCTGTTCTCTGCCCTCTCTTTTACTCTAACTTTTATTAGTTTTTAGGTCGAGCCTCGAGTAGCGCGCAAGCGCTGCTCTGCGAGACTTTATGTAAGGGGCTTTTGAAAGCTGACCACACGCTCGTGCACAATGGCCTTTTCCGTGCGGTTACCCGCACGGCCGGCATCTGTTTCCAATTATCGTGCCCTGACGCGGGCGCGATAATTGAAAACACATGGCCATTGTGCACGAGCGTGTGGTCAGCTCAGCAGGCTGCCACGCTCGCTCGCCCCTGCTCCTCTTTTCTTACTGCAGGCAGGACGACGTGCGCAGCCGAGACAAAGGCGGGTGCTTGTTTCACACTGCCTTTGCTGCATGACTACGTCAGAAAATGGAACATTATGAGGCGGATTCCAGGTGTTAGCCCTAATTATCCTCTTCTGGGAAATTCGTTACTTATCAAGCCCAACAGCGGAGGTAAAATGTGTGTTACTGTCTGGCATCATCACTGTGACTCTTTTACAGTGACCGAATACGATTGTAAAAATGTAGGCTTGTCCGTTAAATGCATGCCTAATGTTATGGTATGTTGTTTGGAAGGGCATTGATCCCTTTCTTTCTCTTTTGCCGTCTGCACTGGTGGTGATCCTTTAATCAACGTAAAAGTTTGAAGTGCATCTCACCAGCACGTTTTCTTAAAGACACGTATGCCACCTGCTATCAGATGTGATGGGTGCAGTACTCGCATCACACAAGGATGCTTGTAAAAAAGCTGATTTGTGTACAGACTAGTTTTGGAGACCTAAAAATTAATATAAGTACAGTCCTTAAATTATTCTTACTTGTTACGTCAAAGCGCATGCAAACATCTGCATGTTTAATATCTCGGCATATTCAATTAATAAAACGTAAAACATCAGGACTGTGAACTCCTAATGAAAAGTATATCCTTATTTGAAAGTAGATTCTCATTCACTTTATCTTTACTTTTTTCAAACTAATAAAACATACTAACGTTTTCCAAAACATCCTATTTTTGAAGTGTTATTGTGGCCTGACGAGACGGGAAAACGTTGTGAAGAATGGCTCAATAATAGTATTGGTGTGGAACAGATTCGAGTGTAATTTTGTTGTGTAAAATGGAGAGTAATTAACGACTTGAAGAAAAGCCCCCTTGCTTGTAGTTTTCTTCTTGTTCTGCGGTAGTTAGGTCCTCTGTTGGTGCTGTGTGATAATCGGTTCTCGTTCAGCTGTTGTGGAGTAGAGCTAGATTGCTCCTACTGTTAAGGGGTCCATAAGCAGAGTTCAACATCAAACGTTTTTTTCTGGAAAAGTCCAAAGGCTAATAAAAAATGACAGTAGTATTTTTCTGATTGCCACGAGTTTGGATTACCCCCTCCCCTTACCGGGGTAATCTGCCTGCTTAGCGGGACTAACGTTGTACGGTGCCACGATAAGAGTGCCACAGAGCAGAGCTAACCAGACCCTTTAGACCGTGCTTAATTTGTAAAACAATAGGTGCCTGGGCTCAAGGTTTTACTCAAAACCCAGCTGCCAGCTCTACAAATAACAGGGGTGTCCAAAACCTAGACTAGATAGTCTTAAATACATTTTAAGCCTCTTTAACCCACCGCCAGACACTGCCTGCCCCACTCTTGCAAGTTCTTTTTCAACCCTGGGTTCTCCCTTTGTCACTGTTTTCCCCTCTTTCTCTTCCTCCTTCTTCCCCCTTTTTGTGTTTCACTCATAGCAGGAAAGAGAACAAGCATTGGCATAGCCAATAGGTCTCGCCTTTGGGACCTTATAAGTGTATAGCCATGCAACAGTTGATGTTGTTGCACCAAGGATATTGTGTTGCATAACTAAATACTTATAAGGTCCCAAAAGCGAGACCTATTGGCTATGCCAATGCTTGTTTCGATTGGGTCCGTTTATCCTAATTTCTATTTGACTTCTTACCTCTTTTTGTTACTCCCTGTTGGCGATAAATTTTGTATGTGTACGCATTATTTCTCTGTACTAGTGTTCATTAATCAAATATCAAATTCCATGTTATCTTCTCTTTTATTTTATTTGATTTGATCTTTTTCTTTTTATTGTGCTTTTATCCTGGAAGTCTGAATTGTATCAAATGTTAGTTATTCTATTTAGTCTTTATCGTGCTCTAAATGTATGAGATTGTCCTTGTCCTCCATCAAATTTTAAGTGACTAGATATTTTACATTCTAGTTGTCATGTTTATCCTCTTTACATCTTATTTTTATACATTTTATTGGCTTATAATACTATAGACTGATATTTATAATACCTCAGGCTGATTTTTTTAATACCTTAGATTGATATTTATCTGTTAATATGAGATACTTTATTTATTTAGGACATGATATATGCCTTATTCATTCTTCAGGTATGCTATATTTATTGAATCAAACTTATATTATTTATTCATTTTAATGGGTTAGAGGTAACATAGAAATACACTTGTAAAGGTCACGCTTGTTTCGTCGCCCAGTGACATATCGATTCTTGAGCTGTCCTCATTGTGGTTGATGGTCTCTTTTGTTGCTCCTCCACATTGTTTCCCCCATGCACTGTGCCTCTTACAGACATCCCCTGGTGGGGCTATACTATTTTTCTTTTACTGCTCCATCTCTTCCTGGAGTACTCTTGCTCTTTCTTTTCTTCCTTCTGGCCTTTACTTCCTTCCTTTTTTCCTATCCTCATTCTGGGACGTCTGCTTCACTATATTTTGTGATATCTGTGGTATTTTCTTTAGTTGTTAACTATTTCTTGGCTTCCCTTTTACCCCTATATCAGACGCCCTTAAGCTTGTTGTGCTATACATATCTATGACGGGCGTAAATGTAGTGTCACTTAATGTTCGGGATTGAATCATCCAGTTAAAAGGAACAAAATTTTGGATTATTGCAAAAGCTTGTCTGGTGGTGTGGTTCTACTACAAGAGACGAGGATTGCCTATAAGGAGGCTCTTCTTATGAGGAACGATTGGGTTCTAGATGTTGCTTGTTCTGAGGCCTCTGGTAAGAAGAACAGGGTTGTTACTCTTATTTCCAAAAGTTCTGGTTTGTCTATTATTGCAGCTGAACATGACACCAGTGGTAGATGGCTCCTTACCCGCTTGTCTAATGGCTCGGAAGAGTTATATGTTATGAATTTATATGCCCCAAATATTGATGACCCGCTTCTCTGGCGCTCCATCCATAAAAAACGTACTGATATTCCACAGAATTCTCGAACAATTATGGGCGGGGATTTTAATCTTCCCCTTGATCCTATTTTGGATAGACACTCTGGGCCTGATTCACAGAACTAACTTACGTCAAAAACGTAAAGTTAGTACTTTTTAGTATTCACAGAATACACTTACTCATTTGGTATTCACAGAATGAACTTACTCATTTCGGTATTCACAGAAGTTAGTAGTCCTAACTTTAGGACTCCTAAATGCCTTCTGTGAATACCGAAAAGTCTTAAGTTAGGATTTGTCTCAGTTTAGAAGTAGTAAAGTGAGTCCTAACTTTACTACTCCTAAACTGAGACAAATCCTAACTTTAAGACTTTCGGTATTTCGGGGAAAGCTCCAGGGCGGGATTGCTTTCCTATCGCCTTTTACAAAACCTTTACTCCTTCTATAATCAAACATGTTAAGTTGGTTTTTGATGATTATGTTGTTTCCGGTAAGGTTTCTGGTTTAGCTGCTGAGGCTACTATTGTAGTTATACCAAAGGATGGTAAGAATCCTCCCTGGATTCTTACCATCCTTTATATACTCTACAATAGTAGCCTCACTACTATTGAAATGGGGGGAGGCAGGATGGTAAATGTTTTCGCTGTGGGAGTGATAATGCTGATAGTTTACATGTTTTTTATTCTTGTGGCAAGTTGCTTTGTTACATTACTGGTATTGAAAAGTTTTTGTCAGAGATTACTGGGATGCCAATTAAAATTACTGCTGCTATGATGTTATTAGGAATCGGTCAGGATTTAGAGCTTGGGAACCCCATGTATCAACATCGTTACTTATTGTTTATGGCTATGGCAGTTGCTCGTCTTTGTATCGCTGCCTCTTGGCTTCAGCCTGAGGCCCCCTCTTTTGAAAGGTGGCGAGCCAGAATGTATAATGTATTTAATTCAGAATTTAGTTTGTACTCAGCAAAAGGCTCAAGGAAACGAAAGACTGGTATTTATATTTGGGGGCTTTTTATGAGCATATGAATGTTTGAAGTATGATGTAATATGCTGATACTGTGGATCAATAAAATTAAAAAATTAAAAAATTAAAAAAGGATGGTAAGAATCCTGCTGACCCTAAAAATTATCATCCAATTTCATTATTGAATATGGAGGCTAAAATCTTCGCCAAGGTTTTGGCTAAACGCTTGGAGAGCCATATTCCTAATCTCATTCATGGCTCCCAGACAGGTTTTGTAAAAGGGAGACTTGCCAGAGACAACATTCGGACCTTTTGTCATATTTTCGTAAAAGCTAAATTGTCAGTTTTGCCAGCGGCGGAGATCGCCCTTGATGCCGAGAAGGCTTTTGATAAAGTCTCTTGGCCTTTTTTACAAGCCGCTTTAGAATCCCATAATCTTGGCGACTCCTTTATTAATATGGTTATGTCTTTGTATGCGCAACCAAAAGCTAATATCAGAATTAATGGTGCTACTTCTTCCTTTTTTAATCTTCGTCTGGGTACCAGACAAAGGTGCCCTCTTTCACCCCTTCTTTTTCTCCTAGCTATAGATCCACTACTTCGTCTACTTAATCTGAATCAGGATTTTAAAGGGCTTCAATTTGGTTCGTACAAGATTAAAACGGCCGCATATGCTGATGACGTCCTTATTTTTTCAGAGGATATTGTAACAGCAATCGCTGCGGTCTCTAATATCATATATGACTTTTCGCTAGTCTCTGGGTACACTCTTAACAAAGAAAAGACTGAACTGTTCCCCCTAAATGAGTTGTGTTTTCCTGCTCACATGGGGGATGCAGGTTTTAAATGGCAATCGTCTCGCATCAAATACTTAGGGATTTGGTTTTGTAGGAACTTGGCAGACACCGTCACCTATAATGAATCTCATATACTATCAAAGGTTAAAGACTTATTATCTTCCTGGTCTCCTAAGTACATTACTTGGTGGGGAAGGCTACAGACTCTCAGAATGATGATAACCCTGATTGTTAACTTTTTATCTTCCATGTTACCTATAAAACTTTCTTCTGCCTTCTTTCATGAGCTTGACTCAATCTCTTCAAAGTTCTTATGGAGTGATAAGAGAGCTAGAATTGCCTCAAATACCTTAGGAAACCTCCTGAGTTGGGTGGTTGTGATCTTCCAGATTGGAATCTTTATCAGATTTCCTTTCTAGCATCTCAAGGTGCCCTTTGGTTTTTCCCAGACTCACAACTGGTACCCCCTTGGATTCAGATTGAATGAGAACTATGCACTCCTTTGTCCACCCCTTCTTTGCTCACAGCTTCTACGCTTATTTTAGTTCATTCTCAACGTATTATATCAGACACGATTGCTGCTTTAAAATGTGTTGATAAAAAAGTATCCAAGCCTATATCAAATCAAGATGGTCCTCTTTGTGGCATAATCCTAAGTTCTCTACTGATATTGACCCTAATATAATCAGTCTGTGGGCGTCCAAGGGTATTAGACTGGTGAAAGACCTATATGATTCTAATCATGATCTGCTTCCCTTTTCTTTCTTAGCCAAGGAATATAACCTGTGTAATATGGACTTTTATTCTTTTTTTAAACTAAAGGTTAAACTTGCTAAAATACCCCTATCTAATGATGCGGGTATTGTTTTACTCCTGTCTATGTGGTTACGTTCAGGCCATACCGCGTCTAAAATTTATAAATTCTTATCCGCTCCACTCCCTTCACAGTCTACGGTTACCTATGCTAAATGGTCTCACCATTTTGTAGATGATATTTTTAAACATATTTCACAAGATACTTGGTATTTGATTGGGAAATTATTCCTACGTAATAAAATTGCTCCCTCACTTATCCAATCTAAATTCTTCACGTTAAATCTCCTACATTGGACCGCGGCTCGTTTACATGAATTGAAACTACGTGATAGTGATCTCTGTTGGAATTGTAAGCTGGTATCAGGCACCCATTCACATATGTTCTTTGAATGCACGTTATTGAATTCCTTTTGGGGCCCGATACAGAAACACCTATCATTAATTTCTAACACATCTATAGAACTTTCTTTACCCATCATTTTACTAGGTCCATGGGCTGCTGTTACCCCTTTACACCTTGATAATATAGATTTGGAGCTCTTAGACTTACTTCTATCCATAGCTGTTAAAATTATACTAACAGAATGGAAATCCTTTCATCTTCTATCTTATCATACCTGGTGGGCATGGGTCTCATATCTACGTGGAGCTCATACTTTTGTTGAGAAAAAACATTACTCACCTTCCATCTCTAGTAATGTTTGGCGGTCTCTAGACAAATATATAAACTTGTCTTCTCAGGGGTTGGTACCTCAATTTCCTTTTGCTTCTATTTCTTAATTTATTTTTCTTTTCGTGAAGCAGATGTCCCTTCCTCCCTCCGCCTCCCTCTCTGATTCTTATCTTTTCTTCCTTCTGTCTTTTTCTACAGTATCCTTTTTCTTCTTCTTTTTCTACTTTCTTCCCTGGCTGATAGTCTTTATTTATTGTACAATACAACTTCCACATATTTTTCCCATGTTGTTTGTAGTGGTTATATCTAACGAATTCTCTGGGATTTTTAGTGTTAACTGATGAACTTCGCAACACCTAATATATGATATGTTTTTTTTTAACTTTCTCACCTTTCTCAATAATGATATGTTTATCATGCTTTTTATCCCAGCTCATTGACTCTTGTTATGAATTCCTTTTATTCTTAGAATGTTTTTGAATTATTTCTCTGTATTCTATTCTGGTCTGTTGTATTGTTAATATATTATAAATGTACTTCTCTTTTAATATGCAATAAAGATATTTGAACACAAAAGTGGGCAATCTCATACAGTAGGACCCAAGTTGACATGCACAACCCCAGTGTACATGCAGAACATTCTGTGCATGCATACTGAGCACTCACAATTGTTTTCTCACCAATGTTTTCATACATTGTGAGAAAAACAGAGAAAAAAGGGAAAACAAGACAGCAGCTTTGGAGCAAGATCCAATGCTGCCTTATTAATAAGTAAGCCAGTCTGCTTCACCTGTCTCTTTGATAGACCAGGGAGACAGAAACATTAATATGGCCTTTCACCCAACACCCCTCATCGGGCCAGAATCAAAGGGCGAATCACACTCTGCCACCTTTCCCAAGGGCAGGTGGAATTAGTACTTTTCCTCTTCGGTCCTGCATATGGGCATGGTACACATGTCCCAGTCCATGCCTTGCACAAAATTATATCGAGGCAGCTTAAAGTTGCCCTGCTGTGTGCCCACTTTTTATCATAGCATGCAGCAATGAGGGGTTGAAAAATTGGCCACTTCCCGACACTGCCCAAGTGCAGTGGAAGGCGGCTTTGCTTTTAACCCCTTGTTAAAGGGTGAGGAGCAGAATTTGCCCCTTTCTCACTCACATTGCCTAAGGTCAAGGGGAGGTTAAAAAAAAGGAGTCAGTTCCAGCTGACCCTCTCCTCCTGGATCTGCACAATGCTGCAAGCCACAAAGGAGCAGGTCAGGGAACAGTAGTGACTGGCAACTCACTTGATCCCCACCTCACCCTTGGGCAGGGTAAGGTGGCAGAAGGGCATTTTTCTGCTCTTCCTTGAATAAGGAAAAGGGAGACAGTTATTAACCCCCCTCACCGTTAGGTAAGACGAGGAAGGGCAGAGTGGCACACTCACCCTGACCTTTGCAAGGCAGGAATAGGATTTAAATAATTTGTCCCCCACTCTTGAGCAAGGTGAGTGGACATAGCTCTGTAATGCTCCCCTACTCCACAAGGGGAGTCATTGTAAATTCTTATCCTCTTTGTGCCACCTTTTTCAATCAATTCCACAAAATTAGCCCAGGCATTGTAAAACAAGCAGTCCATCTATCTGCAGGATCATTTGTTTTCTTAAAGCGTTGGCAAAAACAGTAGGTCTGCTTTCATTTTAAATGACATAGCAGATGTATTGGCTTTCCCATTGTTGCAGTTTGGCGACACACAGAGGAGCTGCCCATCCAGAACATTATAGCAAATACAGGAGCAGCGAGGGTCACACAGAGGAGCTGCTGAGGAGCGGGGGTGGAGGGAACACTGAAGGAATGTAAAGACAGGACAGAATACAGCAGGTTAGGGGCTGCAGGAGTGCGGAGGAACATACAGGGAAGCAGAGGACACACGGAGAAGCTGCTGGAGGGGCTGGGTATATACAGGGACTGCAGGTGCAAGGCAGGATGGCAAACATATGGACTGAAGGTTTCCAAGGGGCATATAGAGGCCTGACCAGCAGGGCAGGGTAGCAACAGGAGCGGCAGTGGTGATGGAGGCACAAGTTGGGGATCCAACGGGCAGGGCAAAAACAGGAAATGCAGATGAGGCAAGAGACATGTAGAGAAGCTACAGCCATAAAGATTGCCACAAAGAGGGGCTGCAGGGGGGGCAGACAAGGGGCACAGGGCAGTTAGTTAAAAGGAGGCATGGTGCACATATAGGGGCAGGGCACCTTGGCATACAAAGGGACTGCTTCGGGCCAAATAATCTGAAATGTATATCTATGAATAGGGTTTTGGGAACAGCTTCTGTTCATTTTTTTCTACTGGCTGAAAGATCAATAGCATGGAGCAAACTTTGGTAATATTTGCTTTTTTCCTAATCATGCAGTTTATTGGATTTTGAATTTCAGCACAATTTAGCTAAAAATCCAGCTTGTTTGTGAGGACCGCTGGCTCCTAAAAAACACACCCAATAATTCAGACAGGTGAAAGCAATGCTACAAATACTACTACAATGAGATAGCCACAAAAGCTGAGCATCACCTTATCAACATGAATACTTTGATTTGGGTTTGGGCTATGTTGAATGGTCATTAAACATGTATAAAGTTAGAACATGCACTGCCAATGTGTATGATTTGTGCGTTTGTTGCGTGCCTCTGGGGTTTCACTCCCTGGTCATAGAGTGTATGTTAAATGCACAACAAGTAGCGTCTCCTGATTAGAGGACGTCCCCCTATGTTGAATGGTGTCAGAGAAGTGTAGGGGGGTCTCACACACTCTGGAACCCTGTCTTCAGGGAGGGCTTTAAGCAATCGCTTCAGTGACTCAAGAGGTAAAGTGCCACAGGTTTTACATTTGGACCCTAGAACCATAATGAGTGTCACAATCAAGGTGAACAGTTACTACCTTAGTCACTTTATTCAAGGACATCTTGAGGATCACCTACATTCCATCAAGAGAGCTACCACAGTAGCCATGTGTCTGCCAACTCCAATATAGAAGATAGAAGCATAAGGGTCATAGACAATACTGAATACGTTCTACCAGAGGACTACGCAGACCTTTCTCACTGTTTTATCAAGAAACAGGCAGTGACTCTACTGCTGTATTGACAAATTGATTGGCCAATCTAATTACTGGCAACCTCATATGGTTAAGGTACTTTTAGAGGCTCATAGAATGCAAGAATAAATATATTAAGTATTCTGTAGGTCTAACTTAATAATGGATGTATTACACATACAATATCCTCAACAGGGTTACCGCCAAGAGGTCAATTAAAAATCTTTATTTATCAGAGGGCTCTCAATGAAATTACAGTGAAACTCTAGGGATGGGCGAAATGTTAATTATGCAAACACAAGGAGATGATGGACGGAGCGCTGAAACTTTTCAGACACTCACCCCCAGTCACAGATCTGGGTTGAATCCATCATCATTCTTTAGCTCACTTCGCCACCCCAGTTTTGACCCAGCCATATGCAAATCAGTCTTGAACCTGTGCCTCATGGGAGTAGTCCAGCCCGAATGACAAGCCAGGTCTTCCCTGAACTGGAAACAAGCATCCTGGGACCGGTATCGGGGTAACACCCCTCATAAGCCAGGCTAGCTTGAATCCAGTGGCAAAGTGAGCAAGGGACCCACGTCTGGGCATACTCTGCCAACTTAGGGCGAACAAAGCAAAAACAAGGAGAGGATGGATGGAGCACTGAAACTTTTCAGACAGCGCTCCATCAATCATCTCCTTGTGTTTGCTTTGTTAAAAAGTGTGACTGGGGGTGAGTGTCTGAAAAGTTTCAGCGCTCTGTCCATCATCTCCTTGTGTTTGCTTTGAAATTTTATTAAGCCAGTGAAATTGGCATAATTTTGGCAAAATTACCATGATTACGTCATTACACCACATTGCATAATGAGACTCCCTTTCAGGGAGAAATTGTAATCCGAGATGTACCATATGGGTAATTTTTGGGCGCAAGCAGCAGTGTTTTGAACGCAAGCTGCAGTTCCTTTAACGCAAGCAGTGAACACACATTTGAGTTAGATTGTTTTTCCGAGCGGACCGTCCAGGTAATTTTTGAGCAGGAAATTACAAATCTGAACATAAGCGGCAGTGTGTTGAATAGGAGCGGCAATTTATTTAACGCTGGCAGTCAGCAAACATTTCAGGTAGATTTTTTATCTGAGTGGACTGCTCAGGTAATTTTTGAGTGCAAAACTGGATCACTGACAGAATATTGGAAACAAAAATGTTGTGTGGCCAGAATATCATGTAAAAAATATCAAGGACGAAAATATCGAGAAGGTAAGTGCAACTAGGTAAGCATAGATTTATTCTTCTTAACTCCACATCTACATACCTTTAAGATATACATATTGTCAAGGTGCATATATGTGGAGTTATATATAGTAAAACTTTGCTTACCTATAGAAACTTACCATCACAATGTTTTTGTCCTCGATATTCCAGGCACGATATTTTGTCCCACGATATTTTTGTTTCCAATATTATGTCTAAACACTGCCAAACTACAAATCCAAACACAAGCAGCTGTGTTTTCAATGTGCACAACTGGAATTCAACTCAAAATTACATTTTCAAGTTGAATTTTTACCCAAATGGATCTTTCGGGTAATTTTTTTTGCGTGAGATGCATTTTACGTAATTACACGTATTTTCACATATTTTTGCTATAAATGTACATAATTATGCTCCTGCAAATTACCTGAGTTTTGCACATCCCTGGGCATATACTCATTGCTATTGATCGTGTGAAAAAAGCTTGAATATATGTCAAACTACTCCTACAAAGAGTCTACCCACTAGTCAAGGTCCATGAAGGTGGCTAATGATAAATGGGTACATGTATTGTTGTTTGACTATGCAATGTTCCTGCAGTAGTTTATTTTTCTATAAGTAAAGAGAAGTGCTCTGGAAGATTTTGGATCTGTTTGTTCTTGTTTACATTGACATTGTCTTGATCATTTAGCATCCATTTGGGAGCATATAGCTCACGGTTGTGTGGTTTTTTTGAAAGCTACAATAACATTCAATGTTTCTTTTCACTTACATTTCTGCATGATTACAAGAAGTCATAATACATCTAAATATGGTGCTTGTTGTGATTCAACAACGATTTCCTCCCATTTCCCACGAGGTTGCAATTGCTTGACCTAAGTTAGTATCATAGTGGCCTTTGGCGGGAAATCCTCGTCAAAATCGTTCACTGCCGAAATATAGGTATATTTAATGTACAAAACTACAAAACCAATCTTAGCAATATGTTACTGGTGGTAAAATGTGTAGTAGCGCCAAAACGACTCACTTCAAAATGTCTCTGGGGGTAAGCACTAGACAAATTCTTTGAAACTGATTTGCAAGTCTTCTCAAGTCTTCGGAGGAGATACCGAGATCAGTGGGTTCGACAGGTTTTATGAAAGACTTATCCCTCCATCATATGTAATAATGGAAGGCTGGATCTTGTGAGACACACACCATTGTACCTTTCCAGGGTCCATGGCCCATGAACAGCACTCTGTTGTTCTCAAGCTAGGTTTGTGCTCTTCTTATACCAACACGTACATACCATAATGTTTCTTATATCACCCTATAGTGGACGCCGGTACGCCTTGGGATGGTTTTCACTCCCAAACCTCCATTTAGTAGTGAACAACATGCCCCAAGAGTGCAGTTTTCTTTGCACCCCCAGCTCTGTAGGATACGGCAGACAACCCTTTAAGATACTCAGCTTTTAAAACAGAAATATTGGTTTTAGGTGCTGTACTCTCCTGTAATTCCCTGCTTGCAATTTCTCCACTTCCACTATAGCTGCACTCATAGTAAATACTTCACTATGTGTATGGGCATTGCAGTCACTCACTCCAGTCTCTTTACTTTACAAGTGGACAAAGTAAATCCACCACTGTGTCATGGATGTATAATTCACAGTCTCTCCATAGGCATATTTACTGTGTCCATGCATATAGTAAACAAACTGGAACAAGTGCAAACAGGACTATTTGTGATGTTGCTGAAGACAGATATACTAAAAAGAATGGTTTTGTGCCCTTTTAAGGCAAGGGGTTGGAACAATAAGCAATGGTACATGCAACACAGATACCTCCAGTAGCCTTTTCATTGGAAAAAACCAATAGAATGATCATACAGACATTTCACTCAGCTGTACCAACAAAATCATTTTTTGCTGGTTATATTGGGTAAGAGACAACTAGTAGAGAAACCCAGGATTTTCTGATGCATCAGCTTTGTTTGTAAATAGGACACAGTGAAGTAGCTCTAATATTGTATCACCAGGTTGTTAGTGTATAATTTCAGAGAAAAACAATTTATTTCAATTGTTGGTAATAACAGTTTCTTCCACCATAGGTGAGGGTGCTCATAATTATGTGTGGGTGAGAATATGAGAAAAAAGCTTTGTAGCAAGACATGCAATAATGTTTACTAATTACAGATCTGACAGCAGTCCTTTTGAGATGTGTTACAAGGAGAAATTAATCAAGTCTCTTTGTATGAGGTCTAAATATTATAAAGATAGGAGGCTGAATGGGAAGCAGAAGGGGAGATGGAGGTGTAGAGGAAATTCTCAAAATCACATTAAAAGTCTCCATGTTCCTCTGTGCTTCTGTAATGAACTCAGACTTTCCTGTTTTATTGTCAATTTTTTTTACCTGAAATATACTTGAGGGTCTTCTCAGGTTAGGAACAAGGTAAAATGAACTCCTACATATAAACATATTTGTTCTTGTGTACAACTTTGGAGTTATTCGATAATACTGTGAAAATCAGACAGCAAACATCACAAATGCAAGTAATCTATACCTGCTTGAATGAACAAAGAGCAAATTGGAAATTAATTCCATGGGATCAAAAAGGAGAACAAATTTTAAACTGTGTGGTGCGACATAATTTAAAGAGAATGCATTTTTTATTTTTTTTATTTTTAGAGTTTTATATCGCGCAAACAAGACCCGATTGGGTGACAGCACACTTCACAAGAGTAACAAGAAAGGTAGATACAAAGAACAGTAGGCAATATACAAAAACCTGGTACAAGTCATGAGGGGAATATATACAAGAGCAAGAGGGATAAGGACATGTAGTCAATTGAGAGTAATGGCATGAGCAGAATCCAAGTCCGATGGGTGTCAAAACGCTGTGAAGATATGATACAGAACAATAAGCATTATCAGTCCTGAGACCAGAATTTACAAGAGCCAATGGTAAGAGGGGAGATAGGAACACATGGTCAATTATAGGCACTGGCAGAAGCAAGTTCAGATGAGTGTCTGAGCGGTGTGAAAATGGCTGAGAAGCGCAGGAAAACCTCGTGGGGATATGGGCGAAGTTGGGAACAGGAATAAGTGATAAGTCGGTAGGAAGGAGTCACTCGTGAGGATAGAGAGGTATGTCCTCAGTGTGAGAGGAATTTGTTTGATAGTAAACTTTTTGCTTCTTTCCTGAAAAAGGATGTGGATGAATTGCATCCAATCTTGGGAGGGTTTGAGTTTCAGATTTTGGGGGCAGTTTTGGAGAAGGATCTTATTGTTGAATTTTTGTGGTTTAAGTAGTAGTGAGCTTGTGCTTCTGGGAGATCTGTTTCCACCTCATAGGCTCAGTTTCTGGGTCAGGTAAGAGGAAGTATTGTGGTGAAGCACTTTATGGGTCATACATGCAATTTTAAGATGGATCCTAGCCTCAAAGCATAGCCATTTCAGAGCTTGGAGCTCAGGGGTGACATGATTACTTTTTTGGATCCACTGATGAGCCTAGCTGCTACATTCAACATAGCTTTCAGCAGTGCAAGTGTGATTTTTGGGAGGCCTTCAAGGGTAGCGCTACCATAGTTTAATTTCGATAATAAAGGAACTTGAACCACTGTTTTGAAGTCCACCAGGGGAGGAATGGTTTTAGTTTTCTTAGTGCATGCAATTGAAGGTTGGCTCCTCTGGTGGTGGCGCTGATGTGCCTTTGCACGGAGAAGGCATTGTCTAAGATAATATGTAGGGATTTTACAGAGTATATAATGTGTGGAGTACAGTTCATGGCACTAAGATGTGGGAGCCAGTCTTTGGTACTAGAGGCAAATGCAGGTGGTGAGATCAATAAGAATTCTGTTTTGAGGGCATTGAGTTTGAGGTGGTTACAAGTCAGCCAATTTTGCCCTGTTAGTCAAGGTGTTGTGGAGGATATTGATGTCATTGGGAGATACGATTTTTATGTAAAGTTGAGTGTCATCCGTGTGCATGTGGTAGGAGATGTGAGCAAGTTTAAGGATTTTGCTTAAGGGCTTCATGTATAGGTTAAACAATGTCGGGGAGAGAGTAGAACCTTGAGGTGCGCCAAGCGATACTGGCGACTGATCGGTGAAAGTGTGGTTGATTAGGATGTGCTGAGATCTATTCTGAAGGAAAGAGGAGAACCATTTTAGCACGGTACCAGAGAGACCCATCCTGTGTTCTAGTAGGTTCAAAAGGGTATCATTGTTGACCATGTTGAACGCCGCTGACAAGTCAAGTACGATTAGTAGGCAAGATTCATTATGATCAAAAGAGTGTAGAGCATCGTCAACAATGTGGACCAGGGCAGTTTCAGTGCTATGACCTGGTCGGGAGCCAGATTGACATTGGTTGAAACGTTGAAATTGCTTGATGTGATAGTGGAACTGTGAGCTCTCACATTTTACTAGGAGTTTGGCTAAACTTGGGATGTTGGAGATAGGGTGGTAGTTGTTGGGGGTCAGACTGGACGGAGTTGAGTTTTTTGGAATAGGAGTAACCTGGCCATTTTTGAGGCAGTCAGAAAGGGAGCCTTTGGTGAGTAAGGTGTTGATTATCATTGTTTACAATGAGAGTAGGAGGTGAATGGCCTCATTGAGGAGTTTGGAGGGAAGGGGATGGTTGAAGTAGTTGGAGTATTTTAGAGAGGTCAATAGTTTTAAGACGTCATTTTCATTGAAGGATTTAAAACTAGACCAGGCGGCGTTGTTTTTAGGAGTGAGTGGAGGGTTACTCGCTCATTCTTCCTGATCGAGTGATGCAGGAAAGAGTTTTAAAGCGTTCTGGATTTCGGTGGTGATAAGCATAGTTTTCTCAGCAAAGAAGGAGGCAAAGGTTTTGCAGTTAGTTAGTGTTTTGTTGTCTGAGGATGAAGAATCGATTTTGCGGTTCATCTGGATTTTAACAACTTCGAACAGTTTTTAGGTAAATTAATTGCTGGGCCAAGTTGTTTTTGGAAGAATGCTGCTTTGGAATTCCTGATGTGTATATTTTAGGCGCTCCGTCTTTGTCGTAGAAGTTTGAGGTTGGACAAAGGGGGGTGGGGGGTGTCTCCATGCTCTTTATGCAAGTTTGAGGTGTCAGCATTCCTCGTTAAGGTTGCTATTGAACCAGGGGTTGGATCTTTTAGACAGGATTATCTTTAGTTGTTTGGGGGCAAGGGTGTCCATGATTTTTTACATGGAATTGATGTCATGTTCGGTGAGGTCATGATAACCATGCATGGAGGAGGGCAGGAGTAGGATGTCATTACTAAAAGACGATAGTGTGAGTGGGTTAATGTTGCGAGTGTCTCAGACCCAGTGTATGGCTTTCACTGGTTGGTCCTTGGTGATAGTTGCCCTTTTTCAGTTGAGGAAGTGGACGCACTGGTAGTCAGCCCAGTCGCAAGGTAGGATAAAGTAAATTTGTAAGATGTTCTCTCTTGCGATGATTAAATCTAAGGTGGCCCCTTTGTTATGGGTAGAGCTGTTGCAGGCTTGGATAAGGTTGAAGTACTGGAGGAAGTATTTAAAACTATTTACGAGAGGGCACCTGGAATTATTCCAATGAATGTTGAAATCTCCAAGAAAAATCTGGCTTTCATGTTCTTCATTGTTAGAGGAGATAATCTCCATGATCTGTTCAATGAATGTGTGGTTATCTCCGGTAGGGTGGTAAAAAGTATGGAGAGCATTGTTGAGTTTTCATTGGTGGAGATGTTGATCTTGAGATATTCACAGGAATGCAGAGACAGAGCGTTTGATTGTTTCAAAGATAGTGGAGCACTGAATGTGCAAGCGAGTCCACCCCCTGAGTGGCCGGAGTGGTCAAGTCTGATGATGTCATGACTGGGGGGACTAGTCTAACCAGGATTGGGAGTGAGGATTTGTTTAGCTAAGTTTCAGTGAGTATAAAGATGTCAAGGTCAAGGTTAAGTATAAAATCGGCTATGTTCACCGTGTGTTTCACAGCAGTACGACAGTTGAGTAACGACCATTAAAGGGATGTTTTGGAGGTGATCGTAGACTTACTTGAGATGGGAACTTGTTTGAGGTTTGCTTTATTTATATACCTAGTGTTGGGGTGGGTGTCCTGGGAGGATGAGTGATAATAGTTCCGATTTTTGTGGTATGTATGGAGTGGTCAGTCGGAGCATGGGTATAAGTGTCAAGGAGGGAGAGTATATTGTGATTCGATAGCTGTCTAACTAGCCTAATGGGGCAAGAGGAGTGCTTGTGATTCAGTGTAGATCTCCAGTAAGGGAGTGTGACCCAGGTGTAGGCAGGAGTAGATACGATGGAGGTGGAATGGCATTGGATAAAAGAGTGTTGTTAGTCTGGAGGGGAGTCGCATGTGAGGATAGCTTGTGATCAAGGTTGGAGGTGATGTGAGCTAGTTTAAGGATGTCAGCCCTAATCAGCTGTAGTTCAGATTTTATAGTGATTGAGCATGGAGTAAATGTAGCGACTCCCAGGGGGCTCCTGGGTAGGTGAGGCACTGTACTGTGAATTGTGTGCATTGTGGAAAATAACTAGCCATCCTACCATACTCTTGATTGCCATTAACTTTTTTACTGGGTCTGTCTGTGCTGGAGATGGGGAGTCTATGGATTGATCAAACAGACCTTTGATTTACTTAGATGCATGCAGAAAACATTCTCTGAGTCTAATTTCATCTTCTAAGGGTAATGCATGTGTTGTATTTGCTCACCTTTGACTTCCCCCATGAAGATCTTAGGTGCCCTTATGACAGGACCAGGCATTCTGACATTACTCTGCGTTGTAACATCTCTCCTTCACAGTGATGGGCCTCCTTTTGTTTCAATGCAAGTTAGCATCTGGTGGACGTGAGGATGCTAGTGGGTCTTACTGTGGTGTGTCTTCACACTCATTCTTTCTCACCCCTTAAGTTTATGCATTTTGTACTCATGTTATCCAGTCTCTATTTTAGATGCTCTTCTATTGCAATTTTAGTTTTTTTACATGGCCATGATGAGGCTGCATGTTTGTATATAATTAGTTTCTACCTAAGTATATACAACTAACCCTGGTAAGCCATCTGGGTATCCACAGCATAAGGGGCACCAATGCATATCACTAGGCACAAATGACAGAGGCCAGAACGGAAGGATCAAAAGAAAAGTAAACAATGACATGTCTCCAGCGTTATCATGACATGTAAACAGGGCTTTAAGTGGGGAAAAAAACTGGGGGTGCTCTAAAAGGGGCGTGGCAAATCTCTTCAAGGGGTGTGGCCTATCCGAGTAGGGGCGTGGTCTAAATCAAGATAACTAGCATTGTGTGCTTAAGAAAATCATGAAGTCGCATCCAGCAAAGGATAATAAAATAGGCAAAAAGGTATATTTATTAAGTATAAGCCATAAAAATACCAAACACTTTAAAAAACATGTAAAAATTATTTACATTACTTAGAAATCTATTGCAGGGTTCCCCAAACCCTTGAAGATATTCACTGTGTCTATTTTGCTGGGGTTTCTCAGCGGAGTCAGAGGTGTGGCAGAAAGAGCAAAATATCCCAATTTTTAGTATTTGTTTCCCATTTCACTAACCGGTTACAGCTTATTACATTATTTAATTTAACCAATGGATACACATGTTTATTTAAGGTTTAATATGAGTTATTGACATTAAAATACATTCACAAAGTGGGATACGTTTCCAATCACAGAATGTCCCAAATATCCTTAAAAGTGGAATCGCAAGCCATTCGTCTCCCAGCCATGGAGTTTCTGTCATCAGCACTTCCCCACCCTTTTTCCACAAGAGCAGTTCAAACATGAATGGCAAAATATCCTAGTTTGCAAATGTTTTCCACATAATTATGGCTCTGCCATATTTGCCACATAATACTGCTGTATAATCTGACGATTTTAACTAATAAATTGTTTATAGCTCAAACGGATCAAAAGTTACAAAAAAATGTGACTTGTGTTGCTGCAAAGTAGATGGCCCATTGCAAAGGTTGACTGGTCAACTTTCTCACTGCTGCACTTGTATGTTCCACTGGTACTAATAAGGAAAAATCTTTGCGGATACTGTTAGCATGTGTAAAAATGTCAAAATAATAAAGTATCAGAAAATTTACAGCACCACTAATAGCAGTATAGGGTGTCAGAGCACTTTACATCACGTATGATTGCTTATCTCAGTGTAGTATATGTGTGTAAATCACTGTATAGGAAATGTTACATAAGATAAAGGACTATAAGGTGTAGGAGTCACATGAAAACCATACTAGTAGGCAGCATAGTTTAATAGTGATTGGTCTGGAGAAACACAAACTCAGAATTTAAAACGTAATACCATGGTTGGGGGTTCTCTTTAATAATCAGAATTGATTTCTACCCAAATGAACTATTTTTTGCAACATTAGGATAATCAAAGACTGTGGGAAAAACATAATGCTCTAATTTATACCTTGCAGTTTGCATGCAGCTCTTACATGACAGTTAATAGCTCACTGTTCTATGTTAGGATTTTAACTTATTAACTGCAAGTAACAATAGGGTCTCTCTGACAAAAGCAGTAACCCACTGACCTATTTACATTATGTGCACTTTGTGATCTGCATGGTACATGTTCTTAGCAGTGGGCACATTAATCCTCTGCGCTTCCTTTCCATGAGTCAAAACGTCCACTAGACAAAACACCATCTCTCTCTACTAAGAACATTAATCCCTGGAGTTATCATGACATTTTTATTGTTGCCAACAATTGTTGGAGGCCAGGAAGGAGACAGCAAGTGCTTTTAAAACCATATTATACTTGCAAACAGGACGCCCCCACCTGAAGTCAGTGCCACCCGCGGTCCGTGCAGGTAACAGCGGTGGGGCCGGGTAAGGGGGTTTCGAGGATGATGGTGAAGGAAAATTAATTATTTAATTTTCCCTCAGCATCGTCCCTTGAAATCCCCCCTTACCCGGCCCCTCTGCCCCACTGCTGTTAGCTGCACGGATCGCCGGTGGTCAGCGCCTGGTGCGGTCGCACTGCCCTAGAGCCACCCTGCTCAAGGGTCCTTTGACCTCAGTGACAGAGTCACTGTCACTCTATGGTGTGCTGCTTCATAGGCCTGCCAGCAAGACTGGAGGTGAACTTCAGAATAAATTGTGGCGGACAGGCCTTCAAGGTTAACCCACACATGCCACTGCTAGGGTCCACCTGCTGGTGCTAAGACACCAGGGCTTTTAAGATCTTGCGGGGCCTTCTAAGGTCTAGCATGGGAATGTGCTCCCTCAGCGGGAGTGGTCTGGTAGACTGGTCATGAAGGCTGAACCTGGTTCCCCAGTTCCGAATTCCGCAGCTCTGACCATAGTGCCACATCCTCTCCCCACTGAACACCATACTGCCCCACTGAGAGAAACTTGCACTGCACTGACCCGCTATAAACACCTGGATGTGACTCAATTCAAATTACGCACTAGACAAGAGCAATATGCTGCCTACAAAAAAATGAACAACATCCTAGAAAAAGCAAACACTCATAGAGAATGCAAGATTAAGTAAAGCACATGAAATGTAAGCAGGAACAACATGGTTACCTTTTTCTTTTTACACTCATTATTCAGAAATTAGTGAGTGCTTTTGCCCGAAAAGGTAAGGCCATGACTACAGAGCCCAGAAGGGACCCGTTTCAATGCCCATTGCTTATATCCTTACAAAACGTAAGCAGTATGGTTTAAAAAGACCACATTCGTGAACACACAGCCGCTGTACACATTTTGTTTTCCAATTCACCCATCAAGTAGGTATTTCAGTACCTCCAGGAATAGTGCACTTTCCCACCAAGGGAAAACAATGTTGTTCAAAGAGAGACGAGAAAACAAAAGTAGCGCTTCACTGGCAAACACTGTAAAGTGGCGCTAATGTGTTTAGGTGTGAATAAATCAACCTGGCCACCTTGCAACCACTCTGTCTTGCTTTAGCTAGTTACTTTTCATATTTTGAATGTTTTAGTTCTCTCCACCCCGAGGCTGCACTTAGAAATTGAAAAAAGTCAGAAAAAGAGGACGTTTCCAGCAAAAGTGTTTTTCTTTTTTGGATCCATTTCACAGGGGAGCAAATAAACGAAAGCAGGAAAGAGAAAGTGATACCTGTTTCAAAAAGTCTCGGTTTTCACCATCCCACGCTGGCACCACGACGACGTTGCTCCTGCGCTGGAAAAAGAGAAGGGAAATCCTGAGAGAAAATGGCTCTCTTAAAGGGTTTCCCTTCCTCCAACAACGCTCACCTGGCATGACGTCATGCCGTCGTGCCGTGGACGTCATGCCGTGACCTCCACTACTCAGTGAGGAAACTGAGCTCTCAATGCAGTCCAGAAAAAAAAAAAAAAAAAAGAAAGGACTACCTTTGCCAGCCGCGAAAATAGAGCCCGATAGAGACCCGTTTCGCGGGCCCCAAAAAAAAACTGCCGGTGCTCAGACCCGGACAGACCCGGCCCACTTAAAGCCCTGCATGTAAATAAGTATTTGGTAAAGCCAAAACATCTGGCTTGCCTATAATATCCAAAATATGCACAGGGTGCTGCCATTGTTGCACACATTCCAAATTATGAAGCACCTTTGACATAGGCACAATGTAAACATATGCGATATGCCAGGGCTGGGATAGTATGGAGCTCATTAGCACTGCCAGCAGACAGCTACAGATTTCAGTAGCCAGACTCAAAAAACTGTAACTAAGGATTCCTGTATGCTAGTTAATGGAGGCAGATTTAATGAAGAGGCTGGGTATGGAATGGATCCAACAGCCCTATGATAAATCCAGATGAGCAGGACCAAATACATGGGAGAGAGATCACACCTTTCTCGCCTCTAAAAATCGGATGCATTGTGTGACCTGTACTACTAAAAAAATAAGCATTTACAAGCTTACATCAGGTCATAATTAGGGGATACCACCCCGTTTCATGTGCCAATAGCCAATCAATAGTTTGTGACCACAACTGAGGTTGTAAATTATTGTTACAATTAATTATAAAGCACTAGGAAATGCGTGGAGCAGCCATTTCATGCCTTCCCCTTCCTAACGATTCGGAAAAACATTTGTCAATAGCAATGTACATTTTCTATATTATGAACGTAAAACCCTTTCATACATTCGGCCAACAATGTGTACAATCTTTTAAAGCACTCTCTTTCCCTCCCTTATCACACAGCTGATTTAATGTAAAGAGAAGTGCAAGGTTCCAATAACTCAGTGACATTGCAAAAAGACAGGTCCCCCTGCAGAATGTGGAGAAGAGCCACTGAGACTTCCATAACTCATGAATATTCATAGGTCTGATGGAGGGATCCCTGAAGAGTGGGACACCTCTGGGCCGCAGGACCTGGGGGCTCTGTGATAAACCCCTACAAGGCCTCGGACTCCACCGTATATTAGCCTAGTACACCTAGATCATAATTTGATATATTTGTGCCCCACATTATATATACACTTGTAGCATACAGGTTGGGCCCACTGTCCCATATGATATAACTTATTTATCACATTTATTAATTTTCTTTATGCAGTCAATAGCACATATCTTGTACCTCGTGCTTCTGATTTTACATGATGATGATGTAACGTTTCATTGAGAAGAATTGTTCAGCTGCCAATGGAAAAAAGTCTAATACACGTGTGTCAAACATAAGCTCCTTATATGGAATATTATTGTAAGTCACAATTTTCCTCCGTCTGAATTTTTTAAAAACAATTACGTTATTTTCACTGAGACTTTTGGTACTCCACGTACCCCTTTTTCTCATTAAATATAATTAATGTTCTTGTTTATACTTTATACTCTTATCTGTCCCTGCTCGCAGTAATATCAAAGTGTTAGTGCAAAATACATTACCTAATTCTTTCACAGAATTCACAAAGACTCCTAAAATGTACATACATGAATAGGAAAAACATATGAAATGCACTGCTGGAGACTTAAACTGCTCACGCCCTGTTTCCAAACAGCAAGAAGACACATAGTAGCAGACAAACTTCGTAATGTGTTTTTGCCAGTGAAGATGCGATGTTAAAACAAAAGCACATTTGATTCATGGCAGGAAGTATGACATTTGATTCTCTGTTTCCAAGCAGCATTGAAAACATAGCAACAATGTAATGAGTAGATGAGCGCGTGGCTGATGAACACGAATGCAAAGCAGTGTTATGTGGGCACCATGTGCTGTTTGAGGAGCTGAACAATCCATTTGGGGCAAGCAGTTGGTATTGGGGATACTATACTGTCATCAAATGTACAGAAAGGTACTGGGGCAGACTGAGAAAGTCAATTTTATCTGCTGGTAACAGTGCCTAAAGGAAGAGTATTTTGCTTGTTAGAATCATTATTAGTGAGTGTGTAGTATCCTATGGCTAACACTGATGTGCATTGAAAATCAGTGTTAGACCACTAGAATGTTGGGACTGCACACTGGTTGTCCTGAGTGATAGAATGTTGATGCTTGAAGTTGGACAGTTACTGTGAGCCTGGATCTGGTGCTGATGGCAGCTCCACTGCTGAGGCTGGAGTGTTGTTGATCCTACTTAATAAAGTATCCTGCTCTATAAACTACCTGCTGCCTCCTACATCATTTCAGAGCACTCTATTACATTGTCGTGTCATCTGCATCTCACTTTCCTACTCTTACCCCTTGTGTGTAAATACTCCTCTCAACCTGGAGTTAACTTAGAAGTAGTCCATGGTGAAGAAATAAGTAAACATGGATCTCTTCCCATAGTCTAGAATTTTGGTTTAGAATGGCAAAATATGTTATTTTGCTATTTTGATATGGTTTGTCCCTAATTAAATTAGGATTTAAATATTTGAGGTTTGATATGGCGTGTTGGACATTTCATACGCCCATTGTGAGATAAGATATAATGTATAGCTGTTCTAAGGATAGATGCACATGGGCTAAGACATAATCAATTGTAAGACAGGGCGAGGAGCTACCTGGTCAGCTACTGCTCGCATTAAATTTACATTTGAAATCCTGCAATTGGCTGGCGACTGAACGATGTAGAAGCAAACAAAGGAAGGCTCGAGTCTTAAACTTCTTATAGCCCTATAGTTACATCCCTTAATGACCCTTGTTACTGCTTTTCCTTGACAGACCATGAGAATGGCAAAAATAGCACCTCCACAAAATCGTTTGTTAAACCTGTGAAGGAAGTGACCCTATTAGGGTCACCCGGGTCACTCGCGACCACCTCTCAGCCGTCCATACAAATGAAGAGTCGGTCAGACAGTAGAGAATACAAACCAATATATTTATTCAGATACACTCGAGTGGAGCCCAGTCTGCCCAGTCTCTAGAGATTGCTCCAGAGGGACTGACATCAGCAAACATGGAGATACATTATGTACAATTCAGAACCAATGAAGGCACGCACACAATGGAATTTTCCAGGCAGATGCAGTTAAACAAAGGAGTACAGAAGGATAGGTTTCGATTCTGAGGCCGGGCACACACTATCTCTTGCCCAAGGTCACTCTATCTGTGCCCGCCACTAGACCAGTGGGAGAAGGCCTCTATCTAGTGGGAAAGGTATGCGCTAATAAGAACAGTGTATTCATTGGCAAAACAAGGCCCAACCTTGGAGAACAGAAAATTACCACAGGCCGTTTCTCTGAAAGAAGCTAAGGATTAGTTTCTATCATGGTCCAAAATGGCGTCCAACAGAAAATGGTGCCGCAAATGCTAACTTACATAGAATAATACATGGACAAAATAACAAAAACATTTTCATTCCAACAGACCCTCCTTGTAGCATTCGCTAACAATTTTATAAGATGATCAAAGAAAATATAACATTTTCAAGGTCAAAGGAAACATCAGTATTAGGAGCTGGTCATATAGTCAGTATCAGGGATGGAGGCTGCAAGGAAAGACGTAGTCTCAAAAATACCTTTGTCAATCTGCATTAATTTGTCAATGTCTTTTTGTATCATAATTGCGGCATTAGTATCATAATTTGACATTTTCTGTTTGGGAGTGAGGATATTGACACAATAGGAGCAACAAGCTGGGAGACATTGTATACAGAGGCAACATGTAAAGATGATACCGGCAACCACAGCCAAGAAAATGAGGATCTTCCAACCCCAAGATGTTAGCGTATTCCAAAACCACCCCGATAGAGTCCAAGTACCTGTCTCTTGGTGTATCTCAGCTGATATTCTATGTAATTTTTGTATAGCTACTTCCAATGACGCCACAGGCCCCTCCTCTATCTGCAAGTATAACGTCTAACACCATCCTGTTCTGCAAAGTGACTAATCTCGTAGCCTTGAGCTCAGCAGTGATATTCGTCATTATCCCAGCAGTTGTATTGATAACCCCTTCAACGACTCTTCTTAACTGACGAATTCGACGGCTATTAGCCATGGGACCCCTATAAGGTAGTAGGCCCTTCACAGCATCCCCAAATTGCTGTGCGGTGGTGTCAGTCTGATCTATATCTTTCGTATCAACAACTCTCTTGACTCGGGACAGGAATGGACTTCTACGTTGCAGTTGATGAGTTTGGTGATAGTTAGACGGGGCAACATATACAGGGGGAAGAAGGAAAGAGAGATAACATGTGCCATACCATCCCCTCGGGAGCCAGACATGAGCTTGTGACCCACAAACAAAATAGACATTATGGGGTAGGACCAAAGGCGGACTACTAGTCGTATTCAGCTTGTAAGTAAAATTACATTTACCCTCCCCCAACTTTATCTTCCCTGTCCCCTGGACACAAAAACTAGCTGTCGTATTGACCACCGACACAGGTATCGGCTTATCTTCAGTAAGATTTCGACCTCGGAAGGATTGGAAATACTCAGAGGTGTTAAACCATTGGAAATCAGCCATTTCCATTCGAAACCAGGCATTATCCTTTACTTTACGATACGTATTCAAACATGACTTTGAGGACAATGTGCCTAGAGTCCCTTGCCCTACTGGTCTTATGGGGTAAACCCTTGGTAGAAGTGTAAATATTCATTCGCAGTGTAAGAATCAGTGGATGTTATATCCAAAGTAGAAAGATTAAATTGGAAATACACCAACCGAAACAGTTCATACCAACCCTCACAGCTGCCAATATATGACAGTGGCATAGACAACAAATTGTCACTCTTATGAGTGACCGAAGGGAGCCACCCACAAACTCATCAATTAGTCGTATTGGACACATTATGAGCATGATGCAGCATTTGTATAAACACATTGTCTGTATAGGACTGCCTATGCGCTTCCTTGTGTGGAGCTAGAGTAACAAAAATGTGCTCAGGGGATGCGGGAGTTGTACCAACCAAGGAATGTACAGGAAACTTCTCCTCTAAAAAACAGGATATTCCAAATATTGTCATTAGTGTAATCACAACAATTAATATGCAAACTATTTTGCTCTTTGTCGACCAACCCCTCATTGAACGTGATGGTGCAAATGGCTGTAACTCCTCATCAATAGGCCGACAAAAAGGATGCATAATTAAGCAAGGAGGGAAATGCAACAAAAATGATAGTAAAGGTAAATGTTCCCAGTGTCCGTCAGAGCCTCACTGGTACAGGCTCCTATTGTTCATCAAACGTTGGCGCTCTTGAGCACCGGCAGTGGAGCTTGCTCAGTCCCAAGCTCGTGATGTATCCCACGTCGATCAGGATAATGTATCCCCCCTTCAAGGGAGCACGTTCAATCTATCCTGTCCAATGTCGAAACAGTGCACAAATCTCGCTTCACCCTAAACTAACTCCGTTGGTACTACAGCAAAGTACACCCTAACTTGCACAGTACATCCCTGTCTAATCTGACTTCTCCTTTTGTGCACTATTCCCAAGTCGGGCCGCAAATTGTACCTGGCAGCCCCAGGCACCGTTGAATCAACAAACAGCGGCTCCTTGATAGCCCGTATTTCTAGGGGAACCGCTGCATTCAGCACTTCCTCGTTCTCCTTTTCCGTTTGGGTCCAAGTCAGCCTTGCATCACTAAAAGAGACGAACTGGGACACCTTCTCGCACTCAGAGTCCCCTACGCCATCCCTCACCCACTGGTCATAGGGCAAGGCCAAAGGTATCCTGCGGCAGTGGGTGTTGTGCACCCAGTTCTTTTGGCCGGCGACCTTCACAGCGGTAAGGGTAGCCAGGAGGACCTGTTCTGGTCCCTTCCAGCGCGGCTCCAAACTCTTCTTCCACTGGAAGTTTCTGGTGAGTATGAAATCCCCAGGCCGAATGTCGTGTCCGGGTTCCTCTGGTGTGGGTGGCAGGGACTCGTGGACCTGTTGGTGAATAGAACGCAAATTGTCAGTTAACTGGTAAAGGTACTCGATCAACAATGGATACTCAATATCTGAAAACGTACGAGGGCGCGGGATGCCCCAGACATTTCTTGGACGACCAAACACAACCTCGTACGGTGACAATCCTGTCCTAGAATGTGCTGTTGTTCTTGTCGACAGAAGAGCTAATGGTAAAGCATCTGGCCACTGTAACCCTGTTGTCTCCTGAATCTTTGCCAATTTCAGTTTGAGAGTACCATTGTACTTCTCAACCAAACCTACCGACTGTGGGTGCTTTGCAGCATGAAACTTCTGCTTTATGTGCAAACCATCGCAAATTAGCTGAATGACCTTGGCATTAAAGTGACTTCCATTATCACTCCAAATCCAACGGGGCAAGCCGAAACGAGGAGAGAACTCCTTCAGGAGTACCTTTGCGGTAGTGACAGCTGTATTGTCTTTAGTGGGGTAAGCCTCAACCCATTTACTGAATGCACAGACAACCACCAACACGTACTTCAAGTTATTGACCCTGTCTAATTCGATATAATCTATCTGAAGGACCTCAAAAGGGAAAGTGGGAGGTGCAAAATTACCGGGTGGTGTAGGGGTACCCTTCCCAGGATTGTGCATCATGCACACCATGCAGTACTTCACTAAATGTGCAGCTGTTTTCGAAATGTTATCATTCTGCCATACAGGGTCTAACAACTTGCAAATTCCCTTAGCACTAATATAGGCTGGGCCATGAGCCATCATGACTACAGGAAGAACATATGCATCTGGCAACATCCATCTCTGCTTCCCTGACTTATCAATCCAACATCCCTCATCCCTCATCGTTCAATTGTGCTGTACTTTCTTGCCACATTGCTAATTCTTCTACTGTGGCCTCTCCATCACATTCTCAAGTGTATCTTTAAACATTGTGACTTCAGGCACCCACCTAGCGGGACCTGCTACAAACATTCTTTTCATTTTACTCTGGGCCGTTTCCTTAGCTGTCTGATCTGCAAAAGCAGTTCCCCTACCTCTATCATCAGTGACTTTCCTATGGGCGCTACACTTCACTATTGCCAATTTCTTAGGGAGTGTCAAAGCAGACAAAAGCCTCAATATAAGGTGCCCATGTTGTATCTTGGCACCATGCGAAGTAAGAAACCCTCTCTCTGCACAGAGTCACCCGAAATTGGGCCCGACTCCAAAGGCGTACTGTCTGTCAATATAAATATTGACAGCCAGTCCCTCACTCAATTCGCAAGCTCGTATTAGGGCCACGAGCTCTGCAGCTTGGGCAGGCTGATAGGGAACTCGCGACGTCTCAACTACTGTACGCAGCATAGTAATAGCATATGCAGCAGTCATGGTTCCATCTGGTAATTTAAAACAAGAGCCATCGACATATAGTTCCCTTTGGGGGTCAGATAAGGGAACATCAGTCAAGTCTACCCGTCCCTTCGTCTCCTCCTCCGTCCGGAAGATACAATCATGGATATCAATTTCATCATTTTCAGAAGGGAGGGGCAGTAACGCGGCTGGATTCAGAGTGGCACATCGTTTGATTGTGATGTGTTTCGCGAACAGAGTTAATTCATAGCCAGTCAGACGTGCACTTGTGAGGTGCTGTGTCTTTGTTTTATTAAAAAATATATCCACAGCATGGGGTACCATGACAGTGAGATCAGAATCAAGTACGAGTCCAGCCGATTGCCTTATTGAGACAGCCATGGCTGCGACTGCTCTTAGACAGCTCAGGAGGGCTCGTGCGACGGGGTCAAGCACAGCAGAGAAATAAGCACACAGCTGTTGCTTATCTCCAAATTTTTGTGTTAAAACAGAAAGCACACAACCAGCCGTCTCATGGACGTACAACACAAACGGCTTGCTATAGTTGGGTGTGCCAAGCACAGGAGCCTAACAAAGCACAGCTTTTAATTGCTCAAAAGACTGCTGCCATTCAGGTGTCCAAGGCAGGGTTCATGCACATCTTTAGTGGTTAGCGCAAGCAGGGGTTTGGTTAGTAAGGAGTAGTTAGGTATCCACTGCCTACAGTAGGAAGTGATACCTATGAAAGCGCGCACATCTTTCTGGGTCTGTGGGATGGGCATATTAACAATGGTACTGATGCGCTCAGAAGTCAATCTCCTACCCTCCTTCGACAGTAGGTGACCTAAATAGGTGACCTCCTGTTGACAATACTGAAATTTGGAAAGAGAAACTTTATGTCCGTGGTGTGCCAAATGCAACAACAACTTAACTGTACTGTCCCTACAACCTTGTTCTGTGTCAGAAGCAATGAGCAAGTCATCAACGTACTGTAGCAATACATTACCTGTGGGGAGCGACAAAGAATCCAACTGACCTTTCAATGCCTGACTATAGATACTCGGACTTTCTGTATAGCCTTGAGGAGCGCGACAGAACCTAAAACTTCTACCAGCTAGGGTGAACCCAAACAGATATCTGCTATCAGGATGAATAGGAATACTGACGAACGCATTTTTCAAATTAATGACAGAAAAGAATTTAGCAGAAGAGGGAATCATTGTCAAAAGAGTGGTGATGTCAGGAACCACCCAGAACTGGGGAATCACAATTTTATCAACTTCGCGCAAATCGATCACAAAATGATAAAATCTTCATGATCATCAGAGGAACCAGGGTGTGCCCTTTTAAGAATCGGAAGAATAGGGCTATTACAAATATTAGCAGTCGTCTCCTCAACCACACTTTTCTCAATCAAATCCTGTACGATCTGCAATAAGGCTCGCTCTCCTGCTTGCTGTATTTTATATTGAGGGATCCGAGGTAAAATGACATCATCCTTAACGCGTATTGAAACAGGCGATATCTGCAACAATCCCACGTCTGTGTCGCCTGTTGCCCACAGAGTGGGTGGCACATCTTTAAATTCAACAGGAAGGGGCGCATCTTTGGGCACACACTGCTTAGCGCACACCACATCCGGACCCATTGTCATATAGGCACCTGCTGGGGAACAATAAATTGTGGCATGCAACTTTTTCAATAAATTCAAACCCATCAAATTCTCACCACAATTAGACGTCAGCAAAAATGGCGAATCCACAGGGAAAGGACCGATGGTCAATGCAAGAGGTTTTGAAATGGGGATTACAACCGGTACACCAGAAAAACCAACCAAAACATTATTATGGCCGGACAGAGCCGCCCCAGAGACCATATTTCGAGAAACAGAACTTTTCGTTGCACCTGTGTCCACCAAAAACTCTTTAGTTGAACCTTGCAATTCTGCTGTTACATAAGGACCACGCTGGTATACAGGTATCGGAACTGGTCCCCTACTCTGTCCCTGCTGTCCTAGCTGTAAGACATTCCTGTCACTTCATCTACATTATAATCATCGTGGTAGTACTGTCCATCCTGAGGGTCATCAAAGTAATTATTATCAGATCGACCCTGCGAGGCTGCAGCGTTTGGAGCCTTGCCTGCCCCACCTGTTCCACGACCCCTTCCACAAGAGCCTCGTCCTCTAGAGACTGCCACTTTCTGCAAAAGCGCAGGACACTTGCTACGCCAATGTCCCTCCTCTTTACAATACGCACACTGATTCGGACCCAAGGGAGTAGCGTTTGTCTGCCTACTAGTGCGTGGAAGCTGTCGGGCAAAACCACCACGTCCTCTACCATTCCCTCTAAAAGCCTGCTGCAACAACACCTTTGTCTTCAAATCCTTATGCTTTTTCTCTGTCCTCTCCTTTTCCTCATTCTCCCTATGCTCATTGTTCTGTGCCATATTCAAAATAACAGAAGGGGAAGAGGTGAACCAAGTGCTCTCGGAAGCCTGCAATCGAGTCGCAATCTCAGGAAGCAAATTAGAAACAAATCCATTAACAAATAGCCGAACACCTCCCTCAATAGACAGATCCTGCCCACTGTAATCCAGGAATATATCTTTAAACCGAATGAAAAAATCAGACACGCTCTATCTTTCTTTTGTCAACAAGCTGTTAACTTGTCCCAGTCAACCTTCCTCGGAGGAATAAGAGAATGCATATACGTAATGATACGGCCGGGCAAAGCAAGAAGCTCCGATCTAGGCTTATCACCTTGCTTCCGTTCCTGATCCCATACCTTAATTTGGTCCCACGTGCCCCCCAACTCTGCAACATGGGCTTGAGTATGCACCTGTCTCCAAATATCAACCGGAACCAATAAACCAAAGAACATTTCAATATCTGCAAGGGTCATTACTGTTGAAGAGGCAGCTTCGGTCAATTCTTTATAATATGCAGTGGGATTCTTCCTTGGGTCAGGCAAATGAGTCTTAAGAGACAAATACTTCATTCCTTTTCCACGGAGTGTAAACCCATTGTTCCTGAAAACGAGCCGCCACACCTGGTCTAAGAACAATACCGTGCTTATCCGTTAGCTCTGGAATTTTGGGGTGATATATTGGATGAACCTCCCGCATTGGATACTGAGATACCCAAGTGGGACTCTTCTCAAGTAGCCTACCCCGGTAAGCAACCAATGTCGTAATACTGCCAAAAACTTGATCAGGCCCCATATTAGTGACATATACATGATCTTTAATATCATATAAAATCTGTGGTGCTGCATCTTTGAAACACTGCTCCCAAAGACTACTCAGAGTAGCAGACATATGCTTAAGAGCATGCTGTTGTACAAAAAGGCTCATAACCTTTCATCACGTTCCACACATCTTCCACACTGTAAATGGGATGACGAGCCCACTGGGCGGCCTGATTAGCTACTACCCTCTTCTCTTCATCTCCCACATCAGATCGTACTAACGGCCCCATACATTCCTTAAATTTCGTCCAGTCTCTATCCTCAAATCCACGTACTGGTGTCCCACTACTCAGTAATGTCGGGGGATGGAAAAACAGAGTGGGAGTAGCAACAGAAGTAACAGTAGTTATACTTATAGCACACATTCCATCTATATCCTTTGGTGTGTTAGATGTAACTCCCTAAGTGACTAAGGGTATGTGTTTGACATCACAGGCATATATCATGAAGAAGCAGGACACAGTCAATATTTTTGTAGGTGCCTTTAAATTATAGCTGCAGAGGTAAACATTCACTGTCAAAGGACAACATATATTGCAATTCAATTAGTAATAGTCATTTTTCCTATCATATAGGAAGATTAACAAAGTCCATTCAAAGCTGCAGCACCCACCACAGCTCTTCCCTTCTTTCTTATTGAAGTTCGCCAAAACATACCCAACAAATACTGTTGCTGCAGTGTAAAAACATCCACTATGAATATGTCCTCAGTCCAGATTTAAGATCTTCTATTAAACTCTGAACAGAAAGAACACATCAAGTCTTGAGCACCACACAACTATAAGATCTAGTAGTCCCTTTTCCCTTTCAGTGACCAGCAAGAGGCTGACCATTCTCTTTTTCTCTGAGGAAAAAACGATGTCTACATTCACTTTCAAAATAAAAATACAACCCCGAAATAGGCTTGAAATGACTAAGCTCGGAAGGCAAAGTGATGTGCCTTACAAAAGTTTATTTCCATAATGGTGGAACAAATCAATGTCTTAGTCCATTCACTGCCAAATACATAACTGCCTCCAACACATGCATCCAAATGGGAGTGAAGATCTGGTATCACTGTGTACATGACTAATCAGCATCATCATCATAAAACTTTATTTCGGCTCATTTGAACCATAAAAGTGCACAATGCAGAACAACATGTATAATAAAAATACTCATCCCAATTCATAGCAATAAATAAATAATCATACAGCATCAATCGTCAAGTAAAATATCACAGAGCTCAGATAAAACCAAAGACACAAAAACCTCATAAGAAGTTCCGGAAGAAAACTCATTAGGGGTCCGCTATGTCCCCCTGGGTTATCTAAGCAGCAAATCAGACATATTGAGGACAGTCAGTACTACGATCAAGAGCATGACGATCTATCATAGAAATAAAAATAAAATTCATAAAAACCACATAAAATTAATAAAAGATCATAAAAGAACTGTAGCCCTCTGCTTAATAGCATGAACAATATATGTGGCAGCAAAGAAGCAGATCTTGATCGGGGTAAGGTTTGCAGGTACATAAAAGCGGCTCTACAGTAACGAATGTTGGCCGCCCCAAAAATGGACAGCAATTAGCATTTCCTCAACATCAAATAAAATTTACAAAATAGAATAAAATGTAAGGTAGTCTGTGGAGATTGGTCATCATGAGGACATAAAGGTAGTTGTGAAAAATAAGTGCCTTGTGACGGAAAGGCAGCTAGAAAGAGCACCGTGCAAAGCCTGAGCCTCATCAACAAAAATTTGTGGTGTAAGTCTCCCACCCATACTAAGTATGGAGCAGGACTTCAACGGGGCAAATCCCCATATAGGTCTGGATCTTAGGTTTGTCTGCAGCGCACCGCATTCTCTTCTCCAGGAATCCCTCTACAAACGCATACTTCAAAGTCCTAATAGAGGTGGCTGAAGCAGTGCTAGGAGAGGTAAACAAGTCCTCCCTTCCCAATCTGCAACATAAATTCTGTATATACTTCAAGCAAGGAATACTCAAGCAGTGGTCGAGTGTTAAGCAGTCTGCAAGCACAGCCCTGTTAAAGGATGTCCTGCTTTTGGTACAAATTCTAAGCCATAAAAGGAGGGGTTGAATTTTAAGGAGGTTGTTAATGTAGCCAATCCCTACATCAGTGTGGCAAACAATAGAACTAGTGCTTTGGGGGACAGCTAGTAATCTCTTGATAAAACTATTCTCGATTTTTTCCAGAGCCCCCTGTTCTTCAGTGCCCCACACCCCTGCCCCATACAAAGCAATAGCATAGCATTTGGCTTTGTAGACTAATGAGCATTCCTTTCTTGGTTTCTGACCAAGTTTATGCGCAAACTTGAGGATGGCCTCCACTGATTTGGAGAAGGCATGACTACTCAATGCGACAGCAAAATGTTTTGTGTTGGTAAGACCACACTAGGAAGTTTTGAATTAACATTCTGTGATGTGGCTGGTGAACACACGGTGTGTCTGCTCACCCCGGCTTACCACTGACCAGGAAGCAGGCGGGTGTGGTGGGTCATGGGGTGCACATTGACATTGAACATGTAAAACAATATGCAAAGCCTGTGCTGAGCACCAGATAAAAAACACATGGTCGATCATCACAAACACAAAACTAAAACCAATCTTTGCCTTTCAAAAAGAGGAGACATAAGTGTATGCAATTTCCATATGTGAAGTGAGTGGCCTATTTAGTGCCATTAATTGTGAGCCATGAATTGAGGAGTGTAAAGCCATCTCCACTAAATCTTTCGTTTGTATCGCGGCGAAGGCTTCAGAAATAACTAACCCATGGTTCTTTCAGGCAAACTGTTCTTATTCCCTTTCTAGTTTAGTTAAGTGAATGTAAATGTTAAGAAGGAGGATGATATTCTCAGAAATCATTATTGCATCCAAATAATTTAAAATGCATGCAGGGTCGTCCTTGTCAGCTAAACTCCCCTTATGTCCACACAGCAGGAGATATAAATTCTTGGACCCCTGATGCCCTTCCATACTTTTTATTCTGTGTAGTTTGGATTATTAATCTTCAGTATCCTTGCAAAGGCAACTGTCCATCCCTCTAGCTTTTCTTTTTTTTTTTTTTTTAATAAAGGATATGATACTCTATTATATACTGATGGGCTTCTGGGTCTTGAAATCATTTCCTTCAATTCAACCACATTCCAAGAAAATGTGCCAACTTATTTTCCCACAGTTATTACCTTCATCAAGAATTAACTTTCCACTAGGGGAAAAAAGCAAGCTTCATATGGGTGATATCTACTGTCTCTGCCCAGCTCCAAACCTCATGCTATATTATGTTTTTATTAAACATCAAAGAAACAACACCTCCCTTTCTGTATACCCAATTCAATTCTTAATGTGGTCTGTTTAACAGCTGATCCCAAATCTGAGCTGCGTACATAGATTTACAATGGAAACAAACTCGTCCCTTTTTTGTTTTACTCTTGCAAGCAGAGGACTGTCTTCTATAGAGGTGAGTACCAGTAAAGCTGTATCCCTTTCTGTTTGATTTTCATATCCCACAAGCCTCTCTTGCCCCAAATCTAGAATGTAATATCACAAGACACTCAGGGGGATATTCTCAAGAACGTGCGATAATCATCGCCAAAATAGGTTAACGCAACTTTTCATATCGCCGTCTACTGCGGGAAAATAACTCTGTGTTAACGTCGTATTCTCAACACGGCGGTAACATGCGATAGTTTCCCGATAACGCATCAAATGTCTGCGATAAAATTACCGGGACGGCGATAAAAATCTAAACGCTAACGTGAAAAAAGTTGCGATGGGCCCAACTGCGATAAAAAATTCAGCGATAAGCAGCGCCAGGCCTGCAAGTCCCACAAGTCAGGTGGGAAAAACCACTATAAAAGCGGCAACAAAAAACACAAACAAAACACAAACAACTGCGAAGCACCAAGGAGGTAGCCGGAGCAAGTACAGAGGACAACCAGAACCCCACAAGCCCCACGTAGGACCAGCCTGGGACCTCGGGGTCAGGGAAGGGCAATGAGAAGAAGAAGAGGAACCTGTGTTTCAGTACGCAGGAAAACCAGATCCTCATTACGGAGGTGACAGAACACCACCACCAACTATTCATCACCTCCACTGTGTCATTGGCAACTAAAAATACAATATGCAGTCCATCTTGGCCAAGGTGAATGCAGTCGGAGTGAAGAGAAGGGAAGTGGACGACTGCAAGAAGCGCTGGACTGATGTGAAGCGCAAAACCAAGCTGAAACTCGCAGTCAACCTGAAAGCAGCAATGCAGACTGGAGGTGGGAGTCCAGCGACACACCAGGAGCTGGATGAGATGGAGGAAATGGTGACCCGAGTCATCATTGGGGAGACGGTGGCAGGAGTTGGGGGACCGTACACTGCACAACATGACCTGAGCCAACAGCAACAGGGTGAGTAACGACCAGGGACTGTGGGGACGGGGGGAGATGGGCACAATGGCACACATGCACAATTAAGTATAGCACATCTGCGGACAAACCATGCCCAAGAGTCACAACTCCGACCAAGAGCCCAATTTACCCAAGTCTGCAACATCTCAACACTGTATAAGCACAGAAGTGAAAGGCACACCGCCTGAAAGGGATATGGGCCAGCCAAATCAGATCTGAAGGGGCAACACACCCACAATGCAGCACACACACATAAGAATCAGAGCACCTCAACATTGACAACAATGTGGTACAAAGTGCAACACTTTCACAACAGAACAGAGGACACAACTGCTGCCGCTTGTGTGTAGAAAATGGCCATTCGCATTTGGCATAGCAGGAAACTGTGAGATGATAATGTACAAGTAAAACCTCACATCCCTGATGGTGTAGAAATGTCAACTGTCCAGCATCAAATAGGCATCTCCTCACAAACAGTCACAATGTACATTGTCATGCAGTCTGTCAGTAAACTTGTACAATGCGTGGACATACATGTGAACACAATGTCAATCTGCATCTCCCCTTCACATTGCAGAGGGAGAATCAACACCTCCTGCAGAGCAGACCCAACAACTCAGCACTGATGATGAAGAGGACCTCCCCAACATCGACACCGACGCCCTCCAACAGCTCATGGACAGCTTCGGCACCCCACCTCCAGGAGCAGGGCAGCCCAGCTGCATCGAGGAGACTCCACCCCCTGCACAGACCACACAGCAGGAAGCACCCACCACCACGGTTGTCTCCCAGGACCCCCACGACCAACACATGGCATTCCAACGCCGTGTGTTAGGGTGCCAGGAGAAGATGGCTGATCAGTTGCGGGTGGGGTTCGACCTCATGGCAGCCAAACTAGATGCCATACGTGGGTGTCTAAGTCCCATCAGGGACGACTTACAGTCCCTAACGGACACCCACTGTCCGCTCCATGCTCTCCAACAATCCATGGCTGACATCGCTGGAGTCATGACTCTGAGCCAAGAACAACTGTCTAGTCAGAGTGGCTCCAGCGATGTCAGCCGGGAGTTGGGACACATAAGGAGAATGATGGAGAGCTTGGAGCGGATGCAGGCGGAAAGAATGTTTGCCACGGCTGCACACCAGCGAGATGTAGCTGTGATCTTCCATGCCCTGCAGATCCTCGTCATGGCATTGCCGCCACAAGGCCTGGCGCAGATGAATGCTGCTGCTACTATTCCATCCACATCTCCGCCCCCTGATGTGTCAGTGCCACACAGTGATGCAGACTAAACACCACCACCCACATGTGAGGCACCTGACACAACAGAGGACGAAGATGATGATGAATCTGGCTTTGTGGTAAGAATGAAGTGGTAGCATTCATCTCCGCCATATGGCCTATTTCAGCTTGGTTCTGCCCTCTGCATCATAAATGTAAATGTAAATCCAGTACTTGTATAGCGCACGAATCACCCCCGAAGGGGTATCTCGGCGCTGGGGGCCGTTAGGAAGATTAAGCGAGCTATTGCCCAGAGTCGCATGGTGCTGGGCAGACCCCTGCCGCCGGAACCAGGGATCGAACCGTGATCCCCAGCGTCCAGCGTCAGTCGCCCTAGCCGCGGCGCCACACCTCTCCCATACCCTGGAATAACACCTTCCACTGTCCCCCGATACACTCAGCGACACTCACTTTGGACCTCGACATGGACTGCCATGTTTTGTTTGGTTACCAATGACACAGCAATCACACTGCGGACTGAAGTCTTCCTCTTCCGATGAACTTGTAAATCCCTAAAGGACTCTGGCAGGCCCTCCACGGGGCAACAATGTAAAGTGGGGTTTGCATGGCCCTGTACTGGTCCAGCTTCAACACTCCACTGAAAGCGAATAAAACATTCTAATTCACACAGATGTGTCATGGCTATGATGAATCAAGTATGAAAGTATGGATGAATGTAGGGACAGTGATTCCACAAAAAGGTACTCCCTGGGTAATGCTATCAATGCGCATGTATGGCCGTGACCCAGATAGGCAGTGAGACACACATTGTCATTCAAATCAACACTCATCACAGTTGAATACAAGTGAATGTGCGTAGACTTTATTAGCATATGTGTGTCAGTATGGGCAAGATGAGTGCCACAACATGCAGACCAATGCAGCAGTATGTCAGAATGAGGAACGTTGCCAAGCGCCGCTGTCCACTCCGGGGGAGTGCCTCACCTTTCACAGGTGTGTGTTAACTCGCGTTGTTGCCCACTCATGTATTCGGAGTCCAGGCGAATGCAGCCATGTCCACTGTTGTCGTGGGATATGTGACCAGATCTCTAAGATGCAACAAGGTGTTGGGACATGTGCAATGGGTTCCAATCTGTTGTGGCTGCAGGTACGTAGTTACTCGTCCATGAAAGCGATTGCAGCTTCATAGGCTATCATTTCCAACATGAGGTTGTTGTCGACTTCATCAAACAGGACGGCGAGGCAATCCATTAGCAGGTCCGGACAGATGTGCTGCGTCCTCCCCCTTTCACCAATTAGCACTACAGCCCAATAGGGGAGCGGTTCAATGTGGTCATTGCACACGAGGAGTTGTGCAATCTCCCAGGTCCAGCTGCCAGCATGTATGCCAAGTATCAAGGCATCCCATAAACGGGTATCACGGTGACACTCCTGGTCGTGGGCCAACAGGGGGCACACACATGTCAAAATCCAGTTCAGCTACCGTCCTGTTGGATAGGCAGACATCCATGGACCACTCGAATATGCACGATCGACAATGCAACACAGGCTGAACGCAGGTGACGTTGGCAAGGCGGAAGCTTAGCCAGTAACTGATCTGCAGCACTGCCAATGGCAGTGCCCCCAGTAAATGCAGCATACGTGCACGGTACAGTTCCACGTGACAGGGGTTGTGCATGTGTCCGAGATGTTCTGCCATTGCGTTAGTGGCTCTGGTTGAAGCGGCACTGTTCTGACCTGCACCAGTTCTGTGGATGAAATGCCACAGCTCGGATCAATGAGTTGTTTTAGTGTGCAACGGTTGTACGCCTGGGATGGTGTGGGAGTAAGTGTGAAGGCCATTCCATGCAAGATAACTTCGAGCAAGGACTTCTGTGTGTGGGGTGTGTATACGTTGGTCTTTTGTCGGGCTGTGCGTAGTGTGGGAGTCGTCATCAGCTGCTATAGTATCTGTCAGGGGGTGCCGGGCACATGCAATTCCGAGGTCGAAGGTGCAGATGTGCTTCTGCCTGATAGTTCAGACAAAGGAGCTTTCATCCCTAATGTTAGTTTGTCATCTGCTTGCATTCAGGAAATGTGATGTGGCTTGTTGGGGGTGGGGTGGGATGTGTGCGACTTTGGGATTCATGTTTGACATGTCTTGCATGTGGCAAATGAGCGGCATCACTGTGTGTTACGTTGCCTCACAGCTGCTCCTCCCTCCCCCGAGCCTATTTACTTGTGTGCGCTGGGCGGTTGCATCACTTGCACTCCTACGGCACACCATTGTCATGCCTGTCTGTGCATGTCCACAAGCCTGACAACGACACTGTGATGTTGGCCGTTGAAGGTGGGCGGCGACGTGAGTGTAGGCCTATGGTAAGGATGGGGCGGACACACATGTAGAGTTCATGCCCGGCTGAACTAGCGCTGCGATTAAGGCTAGGCATTTGGCTCATGCTGCGGCAATACAGATACACACAACACTTGGCATGTATGAGCCAAGACCCCGAGCGGTCTTGCGCTCCTTCATTTCTCCGTTCGTGCGAGCCCGCCCTCCGGGTGTATGCTACATTGCAACATTGTCGATTGCGGGCCGGGTGGCGCCGACACTACAACAGAGACACACGCATTAGTTACTTCCTTGTCCAGGCCAGCACTGAACCACGCCCAGAGCCCCGGGCAAATTCTTCACACCCCTACACTGGACTGGCGTACGCCGGCCCAGCCCACTCCGCTTACGCTTACAGGGGGGGGGGACAAAGCTACATGTCCAAGGTCTTACCCACTGCCTGAGGTGACATGGTTGCGTCCGCTGTCCACAGCACAATGTAATGTGGTAGGGCCCGGGGCCATCATGCATACATAATGATCAAACGGACACACTTAGATAGATAGTGGAACTGGCTACGGGCACGTGCGCCCGGCCCCTTTTTATTACCAGGGTCACATGTCCAGTGACGCCTGTGCTAGATGGGTGTGGGGTGAGTGTAAGCCAAGCCCTCAGGGAGTGGTTGGTGCTGGCAACAACTAGAACAGTGATCATCGGATCACACACACAGATTCAATCATAAAGGGTCCATGACTTGCAGGGCACTGAGGTAGGGGCACCAGATCTGACATCACACACACAAGATTCAATCATAAAGGGTCCATGACTTGTGGTGCACTGAGTTAGTGGCACCTGAAGAGCTGAACAGGGTATCAAGCTGATGATGGCATCCAAGACAGGTGTGAGCAACTTTGATAGGCTGGCTGGAAGACTCCTCCGACACTGGCAGTTGTTGGTTGGAGGTGGTCCTGGCAGTGGTGGCGGGTGTGCAGCCAGCGATGATGGCTTGTCCTTGCAGGTCAGGATTGGATTTGATATGTGTGAGCCCTGCTGACCGCAGTGTAGGCTGGAGGCAGCGGTCAGCAAGGGCCCACAGCCATGTGGCGTTGACTTGAGCTGCACAGTGTTAGTGGCACCTGAAGCGCTCAGCGGGTGTGCAGCCAGCGATGATGGCGTGTCCTTGCAGGTCAGGATTGGACTTGATATGTGTGAGCCCTGCTGACCGCAGTGTAGGCCGGAGGCAGCGGTCAGCAAGGGCCCACAGCCACGTGGCGTTGATTTGAGCTGCACAGAGTTAGTGTCACCTGAAGCGCTCAGCGGGTGTGCAGCCAGCGATGATGGCGTGTCCTTGCAGGTCAGGATTGGATTTGATATGTGTGAGCCCTGCTGACCGCAGTATAGGACGGAGGCAGCGGTCAGCAAGGGCCCACAGCCACGTGGCGTTGACTTGAGCTGCACAAAGTTAGTGGCAACTGAAGCGCTCAGCGGGTGTGCAGCCTGCGATGATGCGTCGTCCGGGCGGGCCGCACTGGAAGCAATGTCTGTTGCCTACTGGACTGCGCCATAAATAAATCAAGACTCAATTTGAATTGGGGGACCTGCTGACCGCAGTGTAGGCCGAAGGCAGTAGTCAGCACACACATAACTCCGCGGTGCTGTGCCGCTGGGTGCGCGTGTCCTGGAAGCCAGCGATCGGCTGAGGAGGCTGGCGGTCACGGCGGCGGACTCGTGGCAGGGTGAGGGGCGCCGCCCTGGCAGACGCGTTGGCCATCCCAGAAGTGAACCATGCCCAGAGCCCCGGTCTATTTATTCATACTCCTATGCTGGACTGGCGTACGCCGGACAAGCCCACTCCGCTTACGCTTACAGGGGCGGACGACACAGCTACATGACCGAGGTCTTCCCCACTGCCTGAGGTAACATGGTTGCGTCCACTGTCCACAACACTACAAACACCAGCAGTATATGTCCACATGGACATGTCTGTGCTCTGCATACTGAAGTCTGTCCAGCACATCACCGCCACAATTGGCATTGTGTACATTTTTATTCATGGGTGACTTGCCTCCTTCACACATACTTGGTTCCCACCGCTCCCCACATTCTGCAATTGTGTGGCTGAGGGGCCATGCCATTTTCGGAAGGTCAGCTGTCTTGTTCTGCGCTGCCTCAGTGGTAGTCCGGGAGGATGGGGGGCCTGGGGGTGCTGGCGGTGGGTGTTGTGGACCTCTTGGGTCTCCGAGCTGCATGATCAGTAGCTCCATGACATGTGTTGGTCTTCAGATGTGGCTCTGGGCTGGGCTCCCTTTCATACTGCAGGTTGTCGTCCTGCTTAACACCAGTAAAAGGCAGGTGTTAAATCCCTGCTGCTAACGCGCCTTATCGCCTGTTTTTGGATCGCATTGCAGATCTGGCTGGTCGTTGAGAATATCGCAAAGTGGTATTTTCGTATGTTTTTGCACGGGAACGCCTACTCTGCATATCATTAGCGTTAGTTGTCGCTCTCATCCGTGGCGATGTTTTTTGCGGCAGCTATCGCTGGAAAACTGGCGATATCAGCAGTTTGCACCAGCTTGGGAATTGGGCGATAAATCTATCGCCACTTTTGTGGTACAATAGTGCCGATAAATCGGCGATAAGTCCTTGAGAATATGCCCCTCAGTGTAGCTTTATTGTACTCATCCACCTTAGGGTCCTGAAATTCTAGCTCTATAATGTCATTCGTAGATATGCGTTTAAGGACCACACGTACCTGCATGAGATGCAGGAAATTAACTCACTGAAAATAGTATGGTGAAAAATTGCTGCCTGACTAATTCCTAATTTAAATATGCAGCTTTGAGACCATGGATTTGTACACATAGGCAGCGTGAAACGAACGCTTGCCCTCCTACTCACCCCCCCACACACACACGTTGAGTCGCAATGGCCCATTATGTTAGAATTATTGCATACTAACGGACCGAGGGAAGGTTGGTCAGTGCAACTTATTGAGCTATAAATCACCCATCTGCTTTGCAATTAAGTAATGACAACGTTCTTAGTACTTGAATGAAAAATTTCCTAGCTATCGTAATGGAAAGCTTCAATTCTATTAAGGACTCGTAGGCGAGGATTATGCCTTCTCTCTTCGCTTTATTTTTACAGCAGCCTTAGAAACAACAACAAGACTACCTTTCCCAGGAACCTCAGGGAAAGAAGTAGTCAAACAAAGAAATGTCCAATGGGAGAAGTCCATCATCATCCAATCAGGATACACTGGACCCACATAGTCTGCTCTCACTGGCCTTTCCTCCTCTTTCTTTGCGCGAAGGCAGCCGGTGACCAATCTTTAAGCGTCCTGTTTACCCGCATCTGAACCTAGGAGGACAAAGGGGATCATCAATTCACGGAAAAGAATCCCATGAGACCAATTATGACATTAAGAGGCAGACTATCACTGCATCATGTAGAAAAACAGAACAGTGTGAGACTGAGTGTATGAACAGCAATTACAACAGAAACTTTGGCATTGCATAGCGCAAAAGGTATAGATCATCCATCCAAGAAATCAGATAGAAACTGGTTTACTTACTTCAGTACGGGGGGGGAAATCCTCTAGCAATCCCTAGGGCAGGATAATCCTCGCCTCCGAGTCCTTAATAGAATTGAAACTTTCCGTTACGATAGCTAGGAAATTTTTCATTCTATGTCAGGACTGGAGGCGAGGATTATGCTAGTTCAAAGCTTGCTCACCACGAGGTGAGCCATGTCCAGCACTGGCTTAAAATAAAACCTCTTAAAGGTCGAATCCGAAGACCAATCAGCCGCGTTAAGGATATCCTCCAAACGGGCAACCAAGCCAAATGCTTTTGAGGCCTTCGCTCCTCGAGCCGAGTGAGCGCCAAAGTACTTGAGGCTGATGCCTGCCTCCTGCATGACCCACCTAACCCAACGGGCTATGGTAGGAGAGGAGACCGCTTTAAAGGGTTTGCGGATCGAAATGAGCAGTTGGCGTTCGCCCGGAGGCCTGAACTCCTCTGTCATCTCCTCATAGGCTTTCAAGCAACGAACCACACACAACTTCGGAGAATCTGGAAACTCCGGATAAGAGATAGCTTTGGTATGGCACTTAGTGCATCTATATAACGTAAAGGTGACCCCGGACGGGGAAAACATCCTGGAGGTGATGTCCAGAGCGCAGACATCGGACACACGGCGGCAGGAAATGAGACACAATAACATTGCCAGCTTCGCAGAAAGCTGCTTGCGTGACAAGAACCTGTTAGGCTGCCAGGATAAAAACAAGTTGAGGACCTGGTTCACATCCCAAAGCGCTGAATAGCGTGGTTCTGGGGGCAAGGAAAGCCGAATGCCTTGGAGAAGTTGGCAGACAAGGGGATGCTCCCCCACCGGAGAATTATCAAGCGGCAAATGCCCAGCAGAGATGGCAGAATGAAAGGTATTGACAGACCTGTAAGCCAAACCCTTTGAAGCCAAATGGGCTAAGAAATTTAGGATGTCTACCACATCGGCGTCCAAGTGATTGATATCCCGCTGCATACACCAACGGGACCATCTGCCCCAAGCGGATCTTTAACGTTTGACTGTACTATCCGCCCACGCCCGCGACATGAGCTTCTCAGCCTCCGCCGAAAGGCCTGGGATTTCCCAGCGTCGCCGGTAATCCTCCAGGCCACGAGTCGCAACAAGCTCTGCAGGACTAGAGCATGAGGAGCTCCGTCAGGATTTAGAAGAAGATTCGGAAAGAGGGGGAGTAGGATTGGAGAATCCCAAGAAAGTTCCAGAAGAACTGGAAACCACACTTGAGACCTCCAAAGGGGGGTCAGGAGTACTACGTCCGCCCCTTTTCTCCTGACCTGGGCCATCACCCGAGTGATCATCACAAAGGGGGGAAACGCATACCCCCTCTCCCGGCTCCAGTCCTGTAGGAAGGCATCCGTAGCCTCCGCCAGGGGGTCCGGCCTCCAGCTGAAAAACCGGGGAAGTTGGTAGTCCAGTCTGGAGGCAAAAAGGTCTACTGAAAACGGGCCCCATAATGTGACTATCGACCGAAAAACCTGCGAGTCCAGCTTCCACAGGCTGGAGTCCCTGAAGTTGCGAGATTGGAAATCCGCAACCAGATTCTCCCTCCCTGGAAGGTACTCTGCTGTCACTGACACATGGTGATCCAGGCAGTACTGCCAAAAGCTGGCGGCGAGATCGGAGAGGGCTTTGGATCTCGTTCCTCCCAGGTGGTTGATGTAACGGACCGCCGAAACGTTGTCCATTTTCAACAGAACTGAAGACTGTATGGATTCTCTCGTCCAGCATCGCACCGCGAAGGAGCCCGCCATGAGCTCCAGACAATTGATATGTAATCTGCGCTCGTCTGGAGACCATAATCCTCCTGTAGAAAAATCGCTGCACCTGGCTCCCCAACCTAGAGTGCTGGCGTCCGATTCTATGACTAAATCGGGAGAAGAACCGAAGATTGCTCGACCATTCCAGGCCTCCATATGTTGGAGCCACCAGTGAATCTCCTCTCGGGCTTCTTCTGAAAGATTCACATTGTGAGAGTAAGGACACCCTCTCCGGAGGTGAAAAGCCTTGAGGCGTTGCAAAGCACGGTAGTGCAGGGGTCCCGGAAAAATCGCTTGGATAGAGGCTGAAAGCAGACCCACTATCCGCGCTAGGTCTCGGAGGGATATCTGGTGCCTGGTAAGCGTCCGCCGAAGTTCGTGACGAGTTTTCGTTACTTTCCTCGAGGGAAGGCTGAGTGTGGAGGACCTTGAGTCGATCACGAAGCCTAGAAACGTTATACTCTGAGAGGGGGAGAGCATCGACTTTGTTTCGTTGATCACGAAACCCAGACTCTGAAGCAGACTCACTGCCATCTGAAGATGAAGGTGAAGCTGTCGAGGACAGGCATCCATAAAGAGGAGATCGTCGAGGTAGACAATCATCCGAACGCCCCGAGCTCTCAACCATTCCACCACGGGCTTGAGGACCTTGGTAAAACACCAGGGGGCCGATGACAGGCCGAACGGGAGGGAGACAAACTCGTAAGTCTGTCCTTGCCAAAAGAACTGGAGGAAGCGCCGGTGGGGGGGGAAGATGGGGATCACCAGATAGTCGTCCTTTAAGTCTAGACGAGCCATCCAGTCTGCTGGACGTAAGACATCCCTGAGTAGGTGCATACCCTCCATCTTGAAGTGGCGGTAGACCAGCCACTCGTTGAACTCGCTCAAATTGATCACGGGGCGCTTGCCCCCGTCTGGCTTGTCTACTAGGAACAGATTGCTGACAAAACCGTCTGGGTGGAGAGAAGTCGGAACAATTGCTCCTTTGTGCAGGAGGGAGGTTACTTCCTCGGTTACCAAGGCCGAACCCTGTTGGGAAAACACTATGGGACGGGGCCTGACCTGTTGATGGGGAACTCCCAGGTACTCTATGTGAAAACCCTGAACTGTCTGTAGAACCCACGGGTCCCCCGTGACAGAAGTCCATGCCTGGAAAAAATTCCCCAGCCTCCCCCCTATTTTTAAGTGGGAAGAAGGGAGTACACTCACCAGAAGAAGAGGCTGCTGCCCCTCTGTAGCCTCGTCCGTTGCCTCGACGACCCCTCGAGGGGTAGAAGTTGCCAAAACGACTTTGGTCTTGGTAGTGACCTCTGTTGGAGCCTTGTCCGCTGGGATGTGGATTGGAGCAACGGCCGGACGAGCGGCCCCTGCCTCAACCGGCCCCCCTGAAAACCCGGGGGAAAACCTTTTTAATGGTGGACTGCGCCTTATCCAAAGACGTAAAGGTATTAACGAATTTGCCCAGTTCTTTAACGGACGGGTCGCCAAAAAGACCTCCTTGGGCAATGGCTCCCGCCTCTGGGTCGGCTAAATCCCCAAGCTTAGGGTCGCCCTTAATAAGTAAAGAGCGGCGACGCTTAGTGGACAAAGCACAGTTAGCATTGTCTAAGAACACTATTGCTCTCTGGGCCCATCCAGAAAGGGAGTCGGGAGAAATGAGAGAACCTGAAAGCTTGGCTTCCTCAGCCATGTCCAAGATTTTGGTTAAAGGGCCCAAGACGTCAAGGAGCTTGCCCTGACAAGCCCTCCATGAATGGTCAATTCCTTTCTTGGGGTCTCTCGTAAACTTCTGGAGGAAGGTCACCATTCTCGGGTCAATTTCAGGCGTAAGGGCGACTTTACCTTCCAAGGAAGGTGGAGGACACTCTGCTCGGAGGCACTTACAAGCCTCCTTCTCCAAAGGCTTGCGAATGCGCATGGCCACATACTCCGCCACTTTATCCGCTGGAGCCCAGTCCAATGAGCGCGGATGGACGATCTCGTCGGGATCAAACATGTCCGAGGCTGGCGCTGATGGTGCAGGAGTAGGGGGTCCGGACGGACCTAGGACCCCATCATTGATCCCTGAAGGGCCCTGGGGCGAAGGGTCCTGGGGCGAGGGTAGGGGGTCCCCCAGAGGCAAATGAGGTTGGGTTGCCAAAAAGGCCTGTTTCAAGCAGTCAAATGTGGTGGTGTCCATCCCAGCGTCGCGTGCGCGTTTGGCTGGAGGAGGCGAGGGATCTGGGGCCGCAATTTGAGGTGCAGGCGCAGGAAGGCTGGTTAGGCGTGCAAGGGCCTGATCGATTTTCTGTGAGAGCCTTTCTTCCAGTGGGGTCATGGCTTCACCCACTGCTCTATAAATTGACGCATCTACAGGGTCATAAAACTCCTCGTCCCACTGGAGGCCTGTCAGGGCGTTATCACCTCCCTGGGAGTCATCCTCGTAATCGTACTCCATAACGAGGGCAAGAGGATGCAAATGAGGGTTTAAAATGTAACGTCTGGGTGGCAGACTATGCTGAGAAAATAATGATATCAGCTTAGAAAGGGCTGGGTGTCAGCCTGAAATTAGGTGCGAGACTCGCAATATTACAGGGGAGAAACCCCGGGCACAAATGTCTGGTGCTCACAAAAAAATACTTCAAAACCCAAAGGTAACTGGCCTGGGACCGTGTGCCCAACGAGCGAGATCACGCTCAGTACAGCTCCGGAGAGCGTGTTATAAATCAATACAGACTCTGCTGCAGTGCCCAACAGAGCGTGGATGCAGATCGGCCTGGAAATTAGATGGCGGCTCGATTGCGCTATGAATACACCAATGAGGCGCTATTCCTCAGGCCAGGGGCTCGCGACTACGGTGCGTCGCACAAACCGTTAAGGGTTTGAATGCGCGCGCCGTGACAGACGGCCTCCCACGCCCCCTGACGGCGGGAGGCCGCGAGTGCACCAGACGAACCGCGTAGAAGCAAAAACGCTCCTGTGGTTCCTGTCAGAAGACGCGGCACTCGTCCCTGCAAAGCAATGAAAACAGGAAAGGAAAACGCGCTAGCGACAGTCCCGTACGGGTGAGGGCGCGTCGCAGCACGTGAACCATAAAACACCTCAGTGAATAAGGAATGGGAGCGCAAAGCGCAATAAATCGGAAAGCATAAAGCCTCAGGAAACAAAGCAAGCGTCAAGCGCAACAATCACAAACTAACAGCAAATATCATAACAGAAACGCAAATACAGCGATGTAACAATGAGCAAAGAGCACAATATAGAACCCTACAAAGATACACAAACACAGTGTAATGAGGGAAAGCACTTATCTCGGCTGCGGAGCAGCGAAGAAAGAGGAGGAAAGGCCAGTGAGAGCAGACTATGTGGGGTCCAGTGTATCCTGATTGGATGATGAAGGACTACTCCTATTGGACATTTCTTTGTTTGACTACTTCTTTCCCTAAGGTTCTTGGGAAAGGTAGTCTTGTTGTTGTTTCTAAGGCTGCTGTAAAAATAAAGCGAAGAGAGAAGGCATAATCCTCGCCTCCAGTCCTGACATAGAATCTAAGTTTTTATTTGATTTTATACTCTCTTCCCCGAAGGGCTTGTGCACAGAAGTCACGTTAAATAAAAAAACAAAAGACCCTGTGCTACTTGCATCTTAAAACGTCATATTTAACAAAATAATAGCCCCAAACTGTCTACGACAACCTCTTCTACAGCCGCATTTTCAATGATATCCTCATCATGAAAGTCTCATTCAGAGACACTATTGTCGCCATAGAGTACAGTACTAATGTCAAGCCAATACAGCAACTGACTCAATGTCAAGATCGCCAATGCCAACAGCATAGTTTCCATCACCACATGCAATAACTGTTGACGATGACAAACTCCTCATCAGCATAGACAGTAATGACTGTCCCGCCCTTGATAGTCCATTTCTTGAATCTAGGAATACCAATTTCCTTTTAAGAGAACGGGCTGGGGATCTATATAGCATCAGCTGAAATTTCTGATGACCCAAACGACCCTGTTGCGAGTACTTCTAGCGATGTCTCACATTTTGATGGGATTACAATGTCCATAATATGGCATTTCAAGTTGTCGCTTAGTGTTCCTAATAGGTCTGTGTAATGTCATTCAGTATTTGCAGTGCTGTAGCCGAATACTGCCTTTAAATGTCAAATATTTATTTCTCAGACAGTCTCACACATGCACTATGTATCCTTTGGCATTGTCTTCGTCTTTATCCTTTTTATACTCATTATCATGCAGTGCTCTCATTCATTTTCCTTTCTGTCCACCAACAGTAATGAGGTATTGGCAGTTGTGCCAGGCAAAAAGTGTCCTGGAACAGCTTCTTACTGAGTGGATTGGGGTACTATATATTTTGCTTTTGCATAGTGTAGTTTGGTGTCATTCCTGCATTGACTTTAGTATATGAGTAAGCTCACCTGCTTTGTCTATGCTCCTCATTTCACATTAGGCATGCGTGCTATTCTTTTTTTTTTGCATTTTTATATAGCGCAAACTCAACCCGAAGATATTGGAGCGTTTTACTTGAGCATCAGTTACATAACACAAGGCCACACCTTTTTTTTAGGCACAGGGAGATTAAGTGATTTGCCCAGAATCATAGGATGTTGAGCCTACGATCAGACTCAACCTGGTTCCCCAGCCCCAAAGTCGGCAACTCTGGCCATAATGCCACATCCTCTAATTATATATGTCATAGTGTAGAATTTTCCCAGTTGTCTTCTCACATTGCATTTTGGATTCAGGACTAATTACACGAATTATGATGACACTCTAAATCATTATTTCATTAGAGGTTTTTGTGTTACCACAGTGTAAAGTGGTTTGTGCTTCTTTGGCCAGGTTTCATGGGCAAGGAAAATGTATAAGAAGCTCCCAAGAGGGGAGGAAGAATTTTGCACAAATTAAGAGTAGATCCATGTGCATAACCTGTTCAGAACAGAAAAATGTGGGTTGGTTAAGATAGCTAAGTATCTGGTTCAGGAACCCTCAAAAGGTTAGTCAACACCCAGCTATCATACACAACTCAATATGGTATGTTATCTGGATTTGAAAAGCGCGGCTAATCACCCACAATGGTATGCAGGCACTGCATAGGACGAGGGCCCGAGAAAGGGAGAAGGATGGAATCATACCTGTGTTTTTTCTGTAAGAGCCAGGCTTTGAGCTTCTTATGGGAGTCCATGAGGGAGGGTAGTCCAGGCTTTGGTTGCGATGTGAGAGAAAGATAGTCCCGTGCATCTGGTGTTCATGACGCAAGGGGTGCATGCAGTATGCTGGGAGGCCAACAAAAGGTGTCTGATAAGTTGGTAAAAGTTGAGACGGTGGTTGTGATATGCTCGTCCATTTCTGTGGAGGACTTTGTAGGTGTGCGTGAGTAGCGTGAATTTGCATCTTTCCTGGACTGGGAGCCAGTGGAGTATACTGAGGTGCGGTGAGATGTGTGTGTTTTGTGGGATGCCCAAGATGAGTGTGGAAGTGGTGTTCTGGGTGGATTGGGGTCGCTGTAGGACATGGGCTGGGATTCTGGCATAGATGGCGTGGCTGTAGTTGAGTCCGCTTGTGATTAGAACCTTGGTGACCGTTTGTCTGGTGTTCATCAGGATTCATTTAAAAATCTTGCTAAGCGTTAACAAGTTACAAATTAATAATCCATAGAAACTCAAATAACGGCCGTACCTCAAATAAAAATCCTTCTAACAGGGTCATTATATTATGAGAAGATGACAATAACTACTGTCATAAGGAACATCCACACCCAACAGACAACTGCCAACTTGATAAATCATGTGTGTCCCCATCCCCACTCCCTTAAGCTCCCAGAACCTGATTCCTTCTATACTTTCTGGTAAGTAGATGCACAAGGGAGTTCACTGATGAGCAGAGTAAGTTCCTTGCGTGTCACCAGAATTATTCTGTGTATGTGTATGGACACTCTGAGAAGAAAAAGTTCTGACATTGGGAACATGATGGTTATCCAGGTCAGTGCATTAAAATTGAAATGGAAAGGTTGCGTGTCACATTGTAACAATTAAACAGTTCTGAAACTATAGGCATCAATTATGTAATCTGGATAGGGGTGCAGAAGAGTGCTGTTCTATGGGATAATGGTGTGCATAGGCAGGGATAGAATAGAAACCAAAACAAGTCATTTAAAAAATGTTCAGACTAGTCACAAACTGAAGGAGGCTGTGTGTCATGGAAGCCCAACCTACTCTGAAAGCAGTCCCTAAACCTGCAGCCTACCTGGAAAATGCCAGTGTTGCCTAATGACCATTCTGGCCCTGTTCATAGGGGCAAGCAGGCCACTAGGCACCAAGAATGGCTGTGAAGGTTCAGTGGCAATTCTTCTTTCTATCTCCATATTAATTAATTATTGTGCTATTTAGGCCCAGTAAATTGACAACCTGGTAGTCAACCTTTCTAACACCCCTCTGACTTGGCAACAACTAAATCTTTAGAATAAAGGTCTGGGGTTCGCCCCGACCCATATTGTAGATAAATTCCAACCGAGATGTGAACTATCGGTATTCTTCCAGAAAATAAGATTTGAAGGTCTTCTTTTCTGAAAAGGGAAAAGGTAAATGTGTAAATGGTGAAACAGGATAATGGAATAAATCATTTTTCTTCCTCCAATTACTAGTATACCTCCTGAGGCACTAGCTTTTAAAAAAGCGGCGACCCACGATAATGAATGTCTTGAACCACTAAGTGTAACCACCTTTCACAAGCTCACTAGAGAAGAAAAAATGGCTCTGAGAATTGAGATCTAACCAGCATCTCATAATTAAACCAGCTGACAAGGGTAGAGCCATATTTCTCCAAAAGAAAGAAGCTTATCATCGCAAAAGCCTTCATTTGCTCAGCTATAGTAGGAATTGCAAAATACTGATCTCTGACTATAATTCGGTTTCATTAAAGAAGGCAGATTTCTTATTGAATACAAACCATAAGGCACCTTATTTTTATACCTTCTCCAAGATGCTCAAGTTCAATAGACTACCTCCTGGCCTCCCTATAATCTCTAGGATAGGATCTATCCTGAAACCACTATCACAATTTTGTGATTATTTCTTGAGACCACTATTGGAAAGCATGCCCTCCTTTCTGAAAGGCACAAATAAAGTACTGAACTTGATTGACCAACTTCCCTTCATCCCAGGTACAGAATTCTTAGTCAGTCTGGATACAGAATTGCTATATACGCCTATTCATCAAGAAGAGACACTATGGGTGATTGAGGAAATCTTATGTAACTCAGATTGGGAATACAGAGCACAAATACAGTTTGTGATTAACCTTCCCAAAATCGCCCTGACTCAAAACATCTTCAGATTTGAGGGGGCCTTGTACCTCCAGACTCACAGAGCTTCAATCGGCAGCCTATTTGTGCTTACTTTGGCTTGCCTATATGTGTTTTAATTCAAGGTTGATTATATCTACTGTGACCAGAACCCCTATAAGGCACATTTTAGATTTGGGCATCATTAAATTGACGACATCTGTTGATTTGGTATGTGGTCCTTAAGGCAAGGGAGGAAGAATTTCTTAAGTGGCTCAACAACAGAAATTATTTTTTTCAATCAACGCCTACTAACTCCAATAACAAATTGGCCTTTCTTGACTTGGTAATTTTAGCCAGAAATGGACTCCTTGAAACAAATGACAAACCAACAGACAAACATAGTCTTCTATCATTTAAGAGCATTCATCCACGCATGCTACTTGAAAAATATTCCTATCTGCCGGTTCCTTCTGCTTTGACGCAATTGCACATCAATTCCAGATTACGATAACCATGCCAACAAGATTACCCCACTCATATCATAAAAAGGGCAAACAAGAAAGCTAGAAACCTGTGAGTCTTTACTTGAGACTCACCAAAATCATCAGAGGAATAACTGACATGTCGCTATCTATAGCACAGACTCTAACATAGTAAAAAAAAAGTGATTAGTAAACATTGGCTTATATCCAATCGTTTTGACTTATCAAAACCCATGTTTTCATTCAAAACAAGTGTGTGCTTACATACCTTTCTGGAACTAGACCAGTATTACAGAAACAACAGTCACACCATATACAATGGGGTTTAATGATAGTTACTGGACACTACCCATGTGACAACAGTGTATGTCATTTGTCATCAGTCTCTAAAACTGTAGACTTAAGCTTGGACACACCATGATTTCTCAGCCAACGCACGACTTGTAATTCTGAAAGTGTAATTTACTTGATTACCTGCCCCCGCGGCTTGAGATGCATGGGGATAACCATGTCAAAAATAAAAATTTGAATCAGTAGGAGTGACATTACATTAGGTTGGTCAACTATGCTGATGACACTCAGCTGATTCTGTACTTTGATAGCAATCAAGAGGAGACAGTAACAGCATTCCAGAAAGGCATGCTGGATGAATGCAAATGCACTAAACCTAAATGGGGGAAAACTGAATTCCTCTGTTGCTCGGCTAGCAAGATTCCTATGACTCTGACCTCTAACTTCTGGCCACTTTCATCGGGGGACGAATTGGTACAATCAGATACTGTTGAGAACTTGGGGGTATTGTTTGATAACACGCTCGTACGGCTGTGAATGCGAATTGGGACAACACAAGTGTCTTATAAAATAGGTCTCACAGTACAATTGAGTACCTATGTGACGAGGTGGATAGCTGGTACGAGGGGCCTTGGCTGCTTCCCGTCACTGTGTTATTTAAGAAAACAAGGGGCCAGAAAGGTGGTTTGAGACCTCATGTCCTGACGAAATTGCCACTACGATATAGGTAATGAAACATGTTGGCCCATCATTAAATGGTCTGCAAGCATGCAGTTTGTTTTTATTTTGAATAGGCCCACGAGTTGTGAATAAAAGTGACACTTGGTGGATGTGTGGCCTATCTCAATTTTAAATTCACGTTTTTTTTTTGTTGTTAGTGCAACACATATTTCTCACTGGTTTTCTGGACACCAACACACATATATATTTTTTTGAGCGAGATAGCTACCGATGATGAGAAACGTGGGCACAACTGGTGAGAACCAACCAGTAAGCTCCTATGGTGTTGCGCACGTGAGGTGCTATCTCGTTTTTTCACAAGTTTTTTCACAAATTTTTGCTTTATATACACCAGCCTAAGTGGAGGGTATCTGTTTCTAACACAGTGACGTACAATTTGAAGGTTGTCTCTTTTTAAAAAAAATAAAAAATAGGGCCAGACTGAGTAGGGGCAATACCTGTGAAATATGAAGGGTTGTTGGTGGGGTATATAAAATAAATTCCCATTCCCACTCAGGAAGTTGATTGAATTGAGTGCCTGTGTATGATCAGGTTTGATTTTTTGTCGGTTGATAACATGTTATCCCTGGAACATCAGGTTACAAAAGTAGCAGGCACATGTTTTGCACTTTTACGTAGCCATAGGAAAGTGCTACCATTGCTGCCTATTCAAGCTAAATCACTTGTAGTGCGCAGCGTCATACTTAGTCGGTTAGACTACTGTAATGCATTGCTATTTGGGGCCACTGACTACTTGCTGATTAGACTCTATAGAGTCCAAGTGACAGCAGCCAAACTTGCCTTAAACAGACCCTGCATCAAATGCCCTGAAGGAATTGCACTGGCTACCTCTGAAGCAGAGAATCTTCTTCAAAGCCATGTGCATCATTTTCATTGCATTACAAGGCAATGGCCCAGCACCCCTGCAATGAAGACTGAAGGGGTACACTCCAGGGAAACATCTTCGCTCCAGCACTGCAAAATTAGTTTGCATCAATACACTTCGGAAGGCCAGATATGGGGACCGGGCCGTCTCAGTCAAAGCAGCCCAACTGTGGAATAAACTACAGTCACATCTCAGAGTCTCTACGGAACTGCTGCATTTCAGGAAACCTCTGAAGACGTGGCTTTTCCCCTAATAATTCTTGCCTTTTTCCCCCTTGATGGTTATATGTTGGCAGCCAGTACCTATCTACATGCATCGCAGCGCCAGGATACCAGTGTTGGTGACAGTTTGCGCTTTATAAATGATATAAATAAATACGGAGTAACATATGATGTAATAAATTATACCATGACTCACTAATCATTATTTGGAAGCCACACATAGTGAGAATGACCTACATTGGCTTGTGATAGACAAGCCATGGATTCAGGAAAATAACATGAAAAGTAAAAACACCTTACTCAACAGGGAAAAAATGGATTTACAAATTAGGTACTCATAATCTCAGGCTGAATGCTGCAATCCCATAGTACAAATTGAATGCCCAAAGGTAAAATTTTGTGCTGTCTGAGTAATCTTTTAAAAAAAAATCTTTTTATAGAAACAACAACACACCATCTGTATTTACAGGATACATAATGCAAAATAGACCGACAATTTACCACCAAATCAGATATGTCATGGTCATTAGCTAGTAATAATTGTTCAGTTACCCGTTCTCTTCCCCCCACCCTGGCTCCCTCCCCCTCAATTAAAGTGATTTGTCCTCCTGATCATGTACAGTCAACGGGTCACATATCATACCCCGATAGTTATTCCAGTTCTCCCAGATTTTTGTCCATTTTCGGGGGCACCCCCTACTCTCATAAATCGTTCGTTCCGCTTGCATACACCAGTCCAGGTCAGCCTTCCATTCCCTCAACTTCGGGGCCTCCACCGCCCTCCAATTCTTTTCTATATTGCGTTTGGCTATCGTGAATCCCAGTGTTACCCACAGACGCTCCGCGTTCGTAAGATCCGAATCCGCCCAGATGTTCAACAGACACCATTTCGGCGATTTACTCTCAGGCACATTATAAACTTCTCTCATGATCCTTAATATCCCTTCCCAATATTGCTGAAGAGGGGGGGTAATCCCACAGTAGGTGGAAGAAGGCACCCTCCCGCCCACAACCCCTCAGGCACAGCGTTGAGTCAAGTATTCCCATTTTAACCTGGGTGGTGTGCGTAGTAGACCCTGTGGAGTATCTTTAACTGTATTCATCTAAAACGCAGACGGATGGCCGCCTCTCTAGGGGAGGCCAAGGCCTCTGTCCATTCTTCATCATCCAGTGCACCTAGTTCTCCCTCCCACTTGCTCCGAAGCTTCGTCAAGGGGTCTGGAAGATTATTAATGAGCTTGCGATATACCAACGATATTGCCTTTATAGCCAGACAGTTATCAAGGAGCCTATCTTCGAGTGGGGAAGCCTCTGGGAGCGCCGTTCCTTTGGGTAATGTCTTTCTCAGTGAATGATTGAGCTGAATATATCGAAAGGTTTCCGACTGTGGCATTTGGTATTCCTTCTGCAGCACCGGGAAGGTCTTTATGTCCCCAGCCCCCCTCCCAGAGATCCCCTATCCTGGAAACTCCAATAGTGTCCCACTTACTGAAACTCGCACGCAGCTTCCACAGGCCTAATTGTTTTGATTCCCACAGGGGAGTCATCTGGGTAAGTTTACCATGCCATCCCAGCTCTCTAGTACTCTCCTGCCATAGTCGGAGTGTGGATGATGTTGGGACATGGAAGGTTCCCACCACCACCCCTCCATATATTGCCCTGAGGTACCCTCCTGGTGACATGTTCTGGTGGTCCATCATGTAAGCAGGGTCGCTCTGCGGTTTATGTACCTAGTGATTAATCACCGTCAGTTGGGCAGCCCAGTAGTAGTGTCTGATTGAGGGTAGCGCTATCCCACCATCATACCAGCCCCTGGTCAACTTTACTAATGAGATTTGTGGTGTTCCCCCATCCCATAGCAGTTGCCTCACCGCTGCGTCTATTTGCTGGAAGTACCTTGGGGATACTGGATAGAGTGTGTTGTGAAAAACATAAAGGAACCTGGGCAGTGCCATCATTTTAAACAGCGCCGCTCTCCCCAAAAGGGATAGCGGCAGCGAGCGCCAATGTTGAGTATCGCTTAATAAGCGACATAGCGGGGGGCCAGATTGTGTTCGTAGAAGTCCAAGGGGTCTTTAGTAATGTAAATGCCTAGATATCGGCACCCCTCAGTAGCAATCTTCTGGGAAGCGTAGGTTTATTACCTGCTAGGACATATATTACAGATTTATCCCAATTAATTGTGTACCCAGAGTACTTGCGATATAATGCAAAGATATGTAACATTCTACTGATCGTAACCTTGGGGTCCGCTACATACATAAGAATGTCATCCGCATACTGGGAGATCTTATCTTCCCAATCCGATGTCCTGCAGAGTCCACGGATAATGGGATCTCCCCGAATCCAGGTGGCCAAGGGCTCCAGTATCAATGCGAACAACAGGGGGGACAACGGGCATCCCTGCCTTGTTCCACTCCGCAACTCAAAAATCCTTGAAATTTTGCCCTTCACTTAAACCTGTGCCAGGGGCTTTTCATATAAGAGTTTTACCCAGTTTAAAAATTTCGGTCCAAAGCCTAGCCTCTCTAATACTGCATACAGAAAGGGCCATTCCACTGTACCAAACACCATACGAGCGTCTAGTGATATTATCAATGTATCTACTTCAATGGACTGTGCCCTGCCCAGGACCCCATGGAGACGCCTGAGGTTCAGCGCAGTGTTACGCTTCGGCATAAAGCCGGATTGGTCGGGGTAAATCATTGAGGATATCACGGGGAGCAGGCGGTTTGCTAATAACTTTGCAAGGATTTTTGTTTCAGCGTTCAAGAGAGAGATCGGCCTGTACGAGCCGCATTCGTCCGGAGGCTTGCCCGGCTTTGGAAATCACCACAATAGTGGCCACTCGCTGGTCCCTAGGAAGTATCTTGTTATCATACCTTTCATTAAACATGTTCTGCAGCAGGGGCAGCACTTTGGTTGCTGTTGTTTTGTATAGTTCAATTTGGCAGGCCATTAGGGCCGCCAGCTTTACCGGATTTGAGGTCTCTGATTGCTTTTACAATTTCAGACTCTACCAGGTCTTGTTCTAGGAGGTCTTTCTCTTCCGGTTTGTGGCATGGTAACTGGAGTGTGTCCAGTAATTCCTGGGATTCGCTAATCGTGGCCCTGGTCTCTGGGGCATATAATTGCTCATAATATTCCACGAACGCTTCAGCTATGGAACTACCTCTTTGGATGGCGATTCCGTCCCCTCCCCGTACCTCCTGCACCCATCTAGAGGCCACTGATTTTTTTGTCGAGCCACGCCAGTAACTTGCCTACTCTATCCCCTACTTTGTATAAGTTCTGTTGCGTCGCCCGATATCTGGCTTTTGCTGCCTCCTCGGCGGTTGCTTTGTATTCTGCTTGTTTTAAGGCCAGACGGTGTCTAACCTCATTCTTATTGTCTGCGGGTAGATGGGCCTCAAACACTAAAATTTCCTGCTCTAGTTCGTTCAGTTGTGCTCGCTTCTGTTTCTTCTCCCCCGCTATAAGCAAGATACCCTGGCCCCTAATCACTGCTTTATATGCCTGTCTGGGATCTGCTATTTCATAATGAACACATAGTGGAGAGAGGTCGGAGATCCCACGGGCCAGGGCGTAAGCCTCAAGGAAGCAGGGTGCCTGTTGTGTTGGTGCAAAATGGTAGTCGATACGGGACATACTACCATGCGCCCCGGAGTGGTATTTATATTGTCGTGCAGTGGGGTTGAGTCCCCTCCAAATGTTATGCAATCCCATTGCCCGCACAAAGTCTCCCAACGCCACGCCTGCTTGGTCTTGCGGTCTCGACGGCGAACAGTCCGTCTCCGGGAAGAGAGCCGCATTACAATCGCCCCCAATGATCCCCACCCGTCTGGGAGCTTCAAGAGAAGAGCCCCTAGGTCCGGCAGGACCATGGATTGCTGTCTAGGGGGAATATATAGTGAAATTAAGTTAAAGGTGTGTCCCTCCCAGCCACCCGAGACCGCCACTAGCCTACCCTGCGGATCGTGTGTGACCTTAGGATTTGTAAGAGGAAAGACAGTGTGTACTAAAATCCCGACTCCTCTAGAGCCCCTAGTGTACCCGGAGTGTGCAAGCAGTTTGTATCCCCATCGATTGAGTGCCCCATAGCGTGTGCCTTGGATTTGCGTTTCCTGCAATAAAACTACATCCGGCGCATGTCTCTTGAGAAACTGGAGAACTATCCCTCTTTTTATTTTGTCCCCCAACCCGTTCACGTTCCAGGAAAAAAAAATTGAAATTTTTATTTCTACCCGGGAGGGGGCCAGTATCTGGTTTCTGAGGGCCACTTGACTGTACTAGGCTATTGTGTATTATGCCTGGAATATCACCCAGCATACCATTAATCTACGTCGGCCATGGGATATAGGGCCTGTGAGATGAGCGAGGTTGAGAGCCGGCCAGGGGAACCTCCATCCCTGTTTGTCTTAGATACAGTTGTCGTAGATGGCAAAAACATTACATATAAAACAATGAAAAACCATTCCCAAACTTTCCCCCGTCCCTGCCTCCCTGCACCACGGGTTGAAACTGCCCGCCACCCCAACTATGCAGAGTGCCTCTAACCCCAAACACATTTTAAACTTATGAGGACCGGAAACTGCTGCCTCTTCCAGCCGCTACCCTCCCCACTGAACCTCATAGTTTTCACTGCCAGATTATATCACATTCAAATCCCGCAACTACTGGTGTAGAGTTCTCGAGACCCAGTTACACAACGAGAATTCTCCCTGAATAAATAGGTCAAATCTGCATCTCGACCCCCTCCCCCATTCAGCAGTCCCATTTGCCCCCACTCTAGTGGCTTCATCTCTAAAATAGTCCTAGTCCCAATTATTTAACATTGTCTGTTTCTTAGCCATACTGCTTCTCTGCGTGACTCACGGCACTGCCTCATGTCGATCTTCTTCTGTGCGACAGCGCCTACTCTGCCGCCACTCTTTCTGCGCCCTCCGGCTGACTGTTTGCCATCCCTCTAGCCAGGACCAGGCTTCCTCCGGGGTTTCAAAGAACTGTGTCTTATTGTCAGCAACCACTCTCAGTCTGGCCAGGAAGATCATTGCATACTTCAGCTCCCTCTCCCTCAGAGCCTTCTTTACCTCAAGAAATGAGCGCCGAAGTCTCTGAACCCGGAGGGTGAAGTCTGGGAAAAATGTGACCGTGTTATTGTCCCACTTCACCAGGGGTCCGGCACAGGCCACTTGTAAAATGACGTCGCGGTCTCTGAAGTTAAAAATTCGGGCTAGAATTGGACGTGGGGGTTTACTAGTCTGGGTGCCACGCCCAGTACTCGATGGGCTCGCTGCACCGAAAAGTATTTAGATAGACCTTTAGGTTGGAGATGTTTGCAGATCAAGTCCTCTATGAACAGGTCAACTGCTCTGCCCTCCGCTCTCTCCGGGACACCAAGAATGCAGACGTTATTCCGCCGAGAGCGGGCCTCACGTCCTCCACTCTTGCCTCAAGCCCTTGCGCCAGTTCCTTCAGCTCCCCTACTTGGATTCGGAGAGCTTTGGTTTCTGTTTGGATCGTGGCAATGGTGTCTTCATTCTCCTTTACTCTTGACCCCATATTTCTTAGATCGGTTCTTATCAGGGTCACTTCTGTCAAGACTGTATCTAATTTGTTTTCCAGAGAGGTTTGTACCTTTTGGATCGCAGCCATAATATCCTGCAGGGTCGGGGAGTCACCTTTTTTCCCACTGTGCGTCTGGTTATGGGGTGCGCCCGTGCTTTCTTCACCCGTCGGTCCATCCCCCCTGGGCTGGGCATACTTGTCCATCTTTGTTTGGAGGGCCGTCCGTTGCCCTTTTGCCGCCATTTTGTTGCGACTTCCGTTGTCGCCGGGTGAGCGATGGGGGGAGAAACAGCCAGCCACCTACCAGGGGCCGTGCGACCACCTGCGTGTGGCCTGTCGGGAGTCCTAGTCCAGCCCCGCTCCCACCCCCGGACAATGCTTCTCGACTGTCTGGGGTCAGCGATACCCCACTATGGTGGTAATTGCAATTCTCCAGGTCCCCAGCAGCTCAATGAAGGGGTCTACGGGAGAGCGGAGCGGCGAATGTGTGCCACCCGTCGCCTTTGTGGGCTGTTACCCTCGGCGCCCCCAAGTCCGCAGATTCCTGTGCCGGTCGCACCTCTTCTTATTCGGGGATAGTTACACTTTTTGTGCCACTTAGTGGTGGTCACCACTGTTAGCTACCTCCAGCTTCGCCTCCCCCTCTGTGCATAGTTTCTTCAGCTGACACTCTTACTGCTGAGTGCTCCGGGGAGGACTCTCTTGTGCCTCTTCTTTAAACGGTCGTTGTGGATGACCGCCTTTCTCCACGTTGAGGCCGCCCTTCTCCCGGCCGCAGTGCTACCCGCACCTCCGTGCCACTCCTGGGGGATTTCTTACCGCTGCTGAGTCAGGCGCATTAATTAAAGTGCAGGTCTTTCCACTCCGGCGGCCCTGATGTGAGGCCCAACAAGCTTCGGGCTCGCATAGGGATCTCAGCCGACGTTGAAGCATGTCTCGGCCAGCTGCGCCCCGCCCTCCTCCACCCTACCTTCGGGTGTTCGCCAGGCCACTTACGCCTGTGCGGTCTCCGAAGGCTTCCCGCTGGGCAAACTTCGCTCCCACCAGTCTAGTTTCATTCCTGCACATGTTGCGGGTCACTCCGGCGGTGTTGCGGCTGAATGTGCGGATTTACGGGGGAGGATTAAGGACGGCTGGTCGGAGCTTCTCTAAGCTGCGGCCATCGCAATTGGCAGTTGGCCACTCCCCCTGTCTGAGTAATCTTTCATCTATACACTTATGTTGTGGGTATACGGACCCATTCTCATGGGTGTTACAATGACACCAGATGGTACATATTTTGTGCCGAATATGACTACTTGTATAACCCCTCAACAGAATAGATATGTTGTGGTAACACATATATCCTAAATCAGTAAACAGCACATACACTGACCAATCATGAGGTCTTTTTACTCGTACAATAAGGATATCCCTTAATCCCAACTGAGGCATCTGGACTGTCTGTCCAACCCCCAAAAGAATAGTGAGTTTGTAGGAACTTTGTGATGTTCAAATATCACACACAACGCACACTCAAGAGGATTCCTTACTCTTGAACGATCTTCCTAAATTACAGGGAGGACAATAGTTCCATCTCTCACACCAGTGCATTTCAGATCTCAATCACATAATAAACTGACTGGTGTTAATTTTTGCGTATTTAAAAAAATGTTGTCCATTGTGTACACATTGTACTTGATAATACATACCAAACAATAAATTGAGGGACATCTAAGCACCCAGTGCACATAAACTAAGATCGTGTCTTTCGAGACTACTGTCTTAGCCGTATCCAAGCAACTGTAATTCCCGTATTTGGATTGGATACATACAAAGTACGTACGTGTAATGCTGTAGCCAATATGTGGTTACAAGCAGATGTTTATGTAAGATGGGCGAAGACCGTGCTTTCAAATGACTGGAAGTACTGCTCCCCTGTGTCTGTGGAAGGTTAGAAGGGCACACTGGGCTGAGGAGACAATCATCCTTTAATGACGTGAGTAACCACTACAGGGATAAGATAAGGGACCCTTGTATTTGTGATCACTATTGCAACCGATTTTAAAGGCCACTGTAATTGACTTTCATGAGCATTGTGCTAAAACTCATGCTTCAACTTTACAGTGCATGACTACAGTGGGCTGTTCCCCTTCTTACCATATTTCAAAAATTCCCAAAATAATGCTGGGTTCGTTACTTCATGGGGCGACATGTTAACTTCCACGTTTTTTCACATATGTGTGCAGGACTTACTGTTAGCTGTAACTCACTAAATTGTGCATACAAGGAATCCTTCCCTAAAATGCAGTGTAGCATCTTAAGTTGTATTGTTTGTTTTCTCTTCTTCACTAAATATTCCTGTGGAATAGTTGCAAGCAAGTATTTATTGCTGTTTTTATATGTTTATGTATCTGTTGATGACTTTGGCTGAATGATTATAGGGACGTTACCCAACGCAGGAATCTTTAAGTCCAAACGAAGGCAACTGACCGAGGTTGTGCACCAGCAATAGGCCAAAACATGTTGACAGATTGAGAATGCAGGGTCAATATAACATCCCATAATGTATATGTTTCATTCTTGTCGGGGCAGCCAAGAAAAATATCTGATCTCTAGTTATATCATCCTGAGCTTGCACTATGTGGTAGAGCCCATCCAGACATAATGATATGCCAAGGATGTGGGAAAAGCCAGATGATGAAGCATGCCATGAGATATGGGTGAGGGCTACTTTTCTAAAAAGAAGGATCTCCGCTACACAGTCGGATTCATATAAAAATTATTGCTACCTAGGTCTCACTATGCCATTCTTTGTGATGAGTGTTATATTGGGGCAGAAGGAATAGTGAGATAAATTGACCTCTCTCTCCTTTTTGGTTTGCTCATGAGTGCCTATTAGTAGGTTTCTGTTTACTTGCAATTAGTTGCATTGAGAAAAGGTGTATAAATGTAGCACCAAAATGTAAGGATCTTAGCATTACGTGCTTCAATTTATTGGAGACAAAGCTCTGGTCTGTTGATTAGGCAATTGCTTTTCTTCTTTTGAATGCTTGCTGGCTATTTCTGCTGTTTACCCTCTATCAGTGCACAGTGGTTGGGAGGGTCTTTACACGTGGTGTATATCCTCCTTTTCTGCCACCACCAATTTCCTAAGAAACAAGGAGATCAAATCCATTTTGTCCCTGGTCAGGTCTCCTAAGGCCTAAAACCTCTTCCCTCTCACTTAGAAATAAAGACGTAATTCTGGCTTGCAAAGCTACAGACGATCATTTCCATGGTGTGCTGAGAAGGTGAGCAACAACCACCTTATCCATCTGACCTCTGTATAGCTCCCAAATGACCTCCCCATGGTGTGAATGATCCAGCCATAAAAACAGCCACCGGAAGCAAATAAGAGACGCTGCCTGCTGGCCAGCCAAAGTAGCAAAGAAGTGCAGCCCAATACGTAAGCTGATTGGTCTCCCTACTCTCACTAGAGTGGTTGAGCAATTTGTACATCAGGTGCCCCTCCCCACCAGTAGTAGCAGTGGAAGCAATTTGGCAGAATAGGTATGGGCTTGCCTGGGGAACATAGCACTCCTCTTACCATGACCTATTTACCACTTTTAGGTTTAAATTAAAGGAAACATTTTATAACCACATTTCTATATTTGCACTGTACTAGAAATATGGATTTATAGTTGCAATGGAGATATTACATCTCTTCTTTTGCATAGTATCTAAAGTTCTCCAAACGTGATGGAGGTTTCTTTGCCAAATGGATGGAATCTATCTTTGGATGAGCCCCTCTGTTGAAAAACCTCCAGGGAAAAATTCTCTAAAGCTGGTACTGGATGGTGGAATGTCCATACCAAATATGAACTGAAAATGTACATTTAAATTTGGGGTGCATTGTCATTGCCCGCAAAAATAGTCTTGCTATCATGCTGTTTGCAGTCTGAGGAGCTGTCATCCTACCTTTGTCACTTTATTGCCACCCTGATTGTCACACACAGAGAAAACTCTGTCACAAATTCTCTTTCTGGCACTCTGCAGCTTTATTTGCCCACAAGAATGCTTTCCAAAAACACTCAAATCAATTAAATAAATAGATAAAATAGTGGTGAATTAGCCACGCTCGATCGGCCACCATTTCTGGAAGGTCTACCTCCACAATCTGGAGGACATTATGATAGTACCAGATGTGTTTCCATCGCCAGGGAGATCCCATCTTCTGATGATGACATAAGACAGTCACAGAGCTGAAGGTGCAAACCGCAAGTCCACCAGTTCAACAGCAGATTTACTTTCACTTTTCTCTTCTAAATTCGAACTTAACTTTTGTTATCAAAAACTTTCGTATGGTTTCAGCCCAGCCAGTCTGGTTTTGAACAATCAGGAGATGTAGACAGAGGCTAGGCACTTACATTTGCTTTGTGTAGGCAATGTATTTAACACTGCCTTGAAATAATGTCCAAGTTGTACCTCCAGTACAGAACCATCTTGTATTTTTGGGACCTCAGCTCATCTCTTAAATACCGACCCCTCCTGGCTTCTTCTTGAGTTTGGAGAAGATGATGTGCAGGACTTCTGCCAATGTGACCATGCACATGAAGGCGACCACATGCTCTCACTCTCAGTGGTTTTAAAAAAAATAAAAACATTTTTTATTTATTTTGCCATGATGTCAGATTGGAGCAAGAAATTGATATCACATTTTAACCTCCAAACTTTCACAAGAGCCTTGTATTTGTGCCTGGTTCTTTTCCGAGATAGCAATCTTGCTCCTAATCTCCGAAGACAAAGCCTCCAACATCTCTGTCAGTTCCGATTGTTTGGGGCTATTTAGAGTTGGTAAATCTCCAGGGACCATCAAGATAGAATCTTGGATCGTCTCAACAGCGTGTGCCTTGGATTTGCGTTTCCTGCAATAAAACTACATCCGGCGCATGTCTCTTGAGAAACTGGAGGACTATACCTCTTTTTATTTTGTCCCCCAACCCGTTCACGTTCCAGGAAAAAAAAATTGAAATTTTTATTTCTACCCGGGAGGGAGCCAGTATCTGGTTTCTGAGGGCCACTTGACTGTACTAGGCTATTGTGTATTATGCCTGGAATATCACCCAGCATACCATTAATCTACGTCGGCCATGGGATATAGGGCCTGTGAGATGAGCGAGGTTGAGAGCCGGCCAGGGGAACCTCCATCCCTGTTTGTCTTAGATACAGTTGTCGTAGATGGCAAAAACATTACATATAAAACAATGAAAAACCATTCCCAAACTTTCCCCCCCGTCCCTGCCTCCCTGCACCACGGGTTGAAACTGCCCGCCACCCCAACTATGCAGAGTGCCTCTAACCCCAAACACATTTTAAACTTATGAGGACCGGAAACTGCTGCCTCTTCCAGCCGCTACCCTCCCCACTGAACCTCATAGTTTTCACTGCCAGATTATCTCACATTCAAATCCCGCAACTACTGGTGTAGAGTTCTCGAGACCCAGTTACACAACGAGAATTCTCCCTGAATAAATAGGTCAAATCTGCATCTCGACCCCCTCCCCCATTCAGCAGTCCCATTTGCCCCCCACTCTAGTGGCTTCATCTCTAAAATAGTCCTAGTCCCAATTATTTAACATTGTCTGTTTCTTAGCCATACTGCTTCTCTGCGTGACTCACGGCACTGCCTCATGTCGATCTTCTTCTGTGCGACAGCGCCTACTCTGCCGCCACTCTTTCTGCGCCCTCCGGCTGACTGTTTGCCATCCCTCTAGCCAGGACCAGGCTTCCTCCGGGGTTTCAAAGAACTGTGTCTTATTGTCAGCAACCACTCTCAGTCTGGCCGGGAAGATCATTGCATACTTCAGCTCCCTCTCCCTCAGAGCCTTCTTTACCTCAAGAAATGAGCGCCGAAGTCTCTGAACCCGGAGGGTGAAGTCTGGGAAAAATGTGACCGTGTTATTGTCCCACTTCACCAGGGGTCCGGCACAGGCCACTTGTAAAATGACGTCGCGGTCTCTGAAGTTAAAAATTCGGGCTAGAATTGGACGTGGGGGGTTTACTAGTCTGGGTGCCACGCCCAGTACTCGATGGGCTCGCTGCACCAAAAAGTATTTAGATAGACCTTTAGGTTGGAGATGTTTGCAGATCAAGTCCTCTATGAACAGGTCAACTGCTCTGCCCTCCGCTCTCTCCGGGACACCAAGAATGCAGACGTTATTCCGCCGAGAGCGGGCCTCACGACCTCCACTCTTGCCTCAAGCCCTTGCGCCAGTTCCTTCAGCTCCCCTACTTGGATTCGGAGAGCTTTGGTTTCTGTTTGGATCGTGGCAATGGTGTCTTCATTCTCCTTTACTCTTGACCCCATATTTCTTAGATCGGTTCTTATCAGGGTCACTTCTGTCAAGACTGTATCTAATTTATTTTCCAGAGAGGTTTGTACCTTTTGGATCGCAGCCATAATATCCTGCAGGGTCGGGGAGTCACCTTTTTTCCCACTGTGCGTCTGGTTATGGGGTGCGCCCGTGCTTTCTTCACCCGTCGGTCCATCCCCCTGGGCTGGGCATACTTGTCCATCTTTGTTTGGAGGGCCGTCCGTTGCCCTTTGCCGCCATTTTGTTGCTACTTCCGTTGTCGCCGGGTGAGCGATGGGGGGAGAAACAGCCAGCCACCTACCAGGGGCCGTGCGACCACCTGCGTGTGGCCTGTCGGGAGTCCTAGTCCAGCCCCGCTCCCACCCCCGGACAATGCTTCTCGACTGTCTGGGGTCAGCGATACCCCACTATGGTGGTAATTGCAATTCTCCAGGTCCCCAGCAGCTCAATGAAGGGGTCTACGGGAGAGCGGAGCGGCGAATGTGTGCCACCCGTCGCCTTTGTGGGCTGATACCCCTCGGCGCCCCCCAAGTCCGCAGATTCCTGTGCCGGTCGCACCTCTTCTTATTCGGGGATAGTTACACTTTTTGTGCCACTTAGTGGTGGTCACCACTGTTAGCTACCTCCAGCTTCGCCTCCCCCCCTCTGTGCATAGTTTCTTCAGCTGACACTCTTACTGCTGAGTGCTCCGGGGGAGGACTCTCTTGTGCCTCTTCTTTAAACGGTCGTTGTGGATGACCGCCTTTCTCCACGTTGGGGGCCGCCCTTCTCCCGGCCGCAGTGCTACCCGCACCTCCGTGCCACTCCTGGGGGATTTCTTACCGCTGCTGAGTCAGGCGCATTAATTAAAGTGCAGGTCTTTCCACTCCGGCGGCCCTGATGTGAGGCCCAACAAGCTTCGGGCTCGCATAGGGATCTCAGCCGACGTTGAAGCATGTCTCGGCCAGCTGCGCCCCGCCCTCCTCCACCCTACCTTCGGGTGTTCGCCAGGCCACTTACGCCTGTGCGGTCTCCGAAGGCTTCCCGCTGGGCAAACTTCGCTCCCACCAGTCTAGTTTCATTCCTGCACACGTTGCGGGTCACTCCGGCGGTGTTGCGGCTGAATGTGCGGATTTACGGGGGAGGATTAAGGACGGCTGGTCGGAGCTTCTCTAAGCTGCGGCCATCGCAATTGGCAGTTGGCCACTCCCCTGTCTGAGTAATCTTTCATCTATACACTTATGTTGTGGGTATACGGACCCATTCTCATGGGTGTTACAATGACACCAGATGGTACATATTTTGTGCCGAATATGACTACTTGTATAACCCCTCAACAGAATAGATATGTTGTGGTAACACATATATCCTAAATCAGTAAACAGCACATACACTGACCAATCATGAGGTCTTTTTACTCGTACAATAAGGATATCCCTTAATCCCAACTGAGGCATCTGGACTGTCTGTCCAACCCCCAAAAGAATAGTGAGTTTGTAGGAACTTTGTGATGTTCAAATATCACACACAACGCACACTCAAGAGGATTCCTTACTCTTGAACGATCTTCCTAAATTACAGGGAGGACAATAGTTCCATCTCTCACACCAGTGCATTTCAGATCTCAATCACATAATAAACTGACTGGTGTTAATTTTTGCGTATTTAAAAAAATGTTGTCCATTGTGTACACATTGTACTTGATAATACATACCAAACAATAAATTGAGGGACATCTAAGCACCCAGTGCACATAAACTAAGATCGTGTCTTTCGAGACTACTGTCTTAGCCGTATCCAAGCAACTGTAATTCCCGTATTTGGATTGGATACATACAAAGTACGTACGTGTAATGCTGTAGCCAATATGTGGTTACAAGCAGATGTTTATGTAAGATGGGCGAAGACCGTGCTTTCAAATGACTGGAAGTACTGCTCCCCTGTGTCTGTGGAAGGTTAGAAGGGCACACTGGGCTGAGGAGACAATCATCCTTTAATGACGTGAGTAACCACTACAGGGATAAGATAAGGGACCCTTGTATTTGTGATCACTATTGCAACCGATTTTAAAGGCCACTGTAATTGACTTTCATGAGCATTGTGCTAAAACTCATGCTTCAACTTTACAGTGCATGACTACAGTGGGCTGTTCCCCTTCTTACCATATTTCAAAAATTCCCAAAATAATGCTGGGTTCGTTACTTCATGGGGGCGACATGTTAACTTCCACGTTTTTTCACATATGTGTGCAGGACTTACTGTTAGCTGTAACTCACTAAATTGTGCATACAAGGAATCCTTCCCTAAAATGCAGTGTAGCATCTTAAGTTGTATTGTTTGTTTTCTCTTCTTCACTAAATATTCCTGTGGAATAGTTGCAAGCAAGTATTTATTGCTGTTTTTATATGTTTATGTATCTGTTGATGACTTTGGCTGAATGATTATAGGGACGTTACCCAACGCAGGGATCTTTAAGTCCAAACGAAGGCAACTGACCGAGGTTGTGCACCAGCAATAGGCCAAAACATGTTGACAGATTGAGAATGCAGGGTCAATATAACATCCCATAATGTATATGTTTCATTCTTGTCGGGGCAGCCAAGAAAAATATCTGATCTCTAGTTATATCATCCTGAGCTTGCACTATGTGGTAGAGCCCATCCAGACATAATGATATGCCAAGGATGTGGGAAAAGCCAGATGATGAAGCATGCCATGAGATATGGGTGAGGGCTACTTTTCTAAAAAGAAGGATCTCCGCTACACAGTCGGATTCATATAAAAATTATTGCTACCTAGGTCTCACTATGCCATTCTTTGTGATGAGTGTTATATTGGGGCAGAAGGAATAGTGAGATAAATTGACCTCTCTCTCCTTTTTGGTTTGCTCATGAGTGCCTATTAGTAGGTTTCTGTTTACTTGCAATTAGTTGCATTGAGAAAAGGTGTATAAATGTAGCACCAAAATGTAAGGATCTTAGCATTACGTGCTTCAATTTATTGGAGACAAAGCTCTGGTCTGTTGATTAGGCAATTACTTTTCTTCTTTTGAATGCTTGCTGGCTATTTCTGCTGTTTACCCTCTATCAGTGCACAGTGGTTGGGAGGGTCTTTACACGTGGTATATATCCTCCTTTTCTGCCACCACCAATTTCCTAAGAAACAAGGAGATCAAATCCATTTTGTCCCTGGTCAGGTCTCCTAAGGCCTAAAACCTCTTCCCTCTCACTTAGAAATAAAGACGTAATTCTGGCTTGCAAAGCTACAGACGATCATTTCCATGGTGTGCTGAGAAGGTGAGCAACAACCACCTTATCCATCTGACCTCTGTATAGCTCCCAAATGACCTCCCCATGGTGTGAATGATCCAGCCATAAAAACAGCCACCGGAAGCAAATAAGAGACGCTGCCTGCTGGCCAGCCAAAGTAGCAAAGAAGTGCAGCCCAATACGTAAGCTGATTGGTCTCCCTACTCTCACTAGAGTGGGTGAGCAATTTGTACATCAGGTGCCCCTCCCCACCAGTAGTAGCAGTGGAAGCAATTTGGCAGAATAGGTATGGGCTTGCCTGGGGAACATAGCACTCCTCTTACCATGACCTATTTACCACTTTTAGGTTTAAATTAAAGGAAACATTTTATAACCACATTTCTATATTTGCACTGTACTAGAAATATGGATTTATAGTTGCAATGGAGATATTACATCTCTTCTTTTGCATAGTATCTAAAGTTCTCCAAACGTGATGGAGGTTTCTTTGCCAAATGGATGGAATCTATCTTTGGATGAGCCCCTCTGTTGAAAAACCTCCAGGGAAAAATTCTCTAAAGCTGGTACTGGATGGTGGAATGTCCATACCAAATATGAACTGAAAATGTACATTTAAATTTGGGGTGCATTGTCATTGCCCGCAAAAATAGTCTTGCTATCATGCTGTTTGCAGTCTGAGGAGCTGTCATCCTACCTTTGTCACTTTATTGCCACCCTGATTGTCACACACAGAGAAAACTCTGTCACAAATTCTCTTTCTGGCACTCTGCAGCTTTATTTGCCCACAAGAATGCTTTCCAAAAACACTCAAATCAATTAAATAAATAGATAAAATAGTGGTGAATTAGCCACGCTCGATCGGCCACCATTTCTGGAAGGTCTACCTCCACAATCTGGAGGACATTATGATAGTACCAGATGTGTTTCCATCGCCAGGGGAGATCCCATCTTCTGATGATGACATAAGACAGTCACAGAGCTGAAGGTGCAAACCGCAAGTCCACCAGTTCAACAGCAGATTTACTTTCACTTTTCTCTTCTAAATTCGAACTTAACTTTTGTTATCAAAAACTTTCGTATGGTTTCAGCCCAGCCAGTCTGGTTTTGAACAATGAGGAGATGTAGACAGAGGCTAGGCACTTACATTTGCTTTGTGTAGGCAATGTATTTAACACTGCCTTGAAATAATGTCCAAGTTGTACCTCCAGTACAGAACCATCTTGTATTTTTGGGACCTCAGCTCATCTCTTAAATACCGACCCCTCCTGGCTTCTTCTTGAGTTTGGAGAAGATGATGTGCAGGACTTCTGCCAATGTGACCATGCACATGAAGGCGACCACATGCTCTCACTCTCAGTGGTTTTAAAAAAAATAAAAACATTTTTTATTTATTTTGCCATGATGTCAGATTGGAGCAAGAAATTGATATCACATTTTAACCTCCAAACTTTCACAAGAGCCTTGTATTTGTGCCTGGTTCTTTTCCGAGATAGCAATCTTGCTCCTAATCTCCGAAGACAAAGCCTCCAACATCTCTGTCAGTTCCGATTGTTTGGGGCTATTTAGAGTTGGTAAATCTCCAGGGACCATCAAGATAGAATCTTGGATCGTCTCAACAGGTGGGCTGACAGAGTCACCACCGAAGTCACCACCACCTCAGTCTTCTAAAACCTGAAACCTATTTGAAGTAGGAATATTCGATTGTACCGCCCCTTCAACTAGGGTATTATCATTTTTGGGAGCCATATCTACCTCAAGAGACTCAGCCTTGTCCTGATCGGACTCCACTGTCTCCAGTATAGATGGACCAACCTGTTGTATTTTAGCATGTACCTTAAAATAGGATCTAAGGGATGGGGTTATCCTGACTTGCGGTGCTTCCTTTCGCTGCCAAACCGAGGGAACTGAAGAGGGATTTTGAGAAATCAAAGACAGATTCCCCCCTGTTTTCCTACCGGGCTTTTTAATAACCGTTTTCCCAAAGATAGGGGCAGAGGGAGTCATAGACGAGCTTACCTGGGGCCCCGGGATACTAAAGGATTTATTTTGTAGAGCGTATCTACTAGGGGCCTCTACCCTCTTTTCACCAACTGAGCTCTCAGACTGTGGAGGTGGAGGTGAAATAGTAGTATCGACAGTCTCGGAGAAAACAAAAGCGCCAAGTGCTTCCCCCGTCTTACTTGTTCCTCCTGTACAGTGGCTAGTTTAATAGGCTTTGCTTTCCCTCTTCTCCAGAGTGCCTGCTTTGGAGGGAAAGTGGTACTCGATTCCCTGCTGTCGAGGCACTTGACCCGTCTAGGGCTCATGAGCAGAGCAGATGTAAAGGCCACAGAGAAAAATATTTAAGGGCGACCGCAATAAAGGTGAAATTGTGACAGCAACGATCCGCCCAACAACTCAGCCCTCCCAGTGCCGCCGGCTGAATAATTATTTACTATACGGGGCACCCGGCAGGGATTAATCCTACCTGAAGTACCCCGGAAAGAAATCCTGGATGCAGCACGCCTGTCGAGGCGAACGCCGTCAGCAGCCCAAAACAGCTGCCCCCCGACGTGCGAAGCCTAGGGATGTCCATCAGCCAGCTCTGAGTCAGGACACAATAAACAAAACAGAAAAAAAAAAAGGAAACAGATTCCTCCCAGGGAGCTACCGCCCTCTCTCGCCAGCCGAAGACAGCCAGAGCGAGCCCCCGCCGGCCGCAAGGAACCACCAGGAAGGCGCCGGAGATAACGGCACACAGCACGCCGGCGAGCAAGCTGGGCCCCGGAGAAGACAAGCGATGGCAGCGGGAACGGGAAAACAGAAGTTCGAGGTAAGGCAAGAAAATTATGTCGAATCCAAAAGCAGGCTCAGGGAAGTTAATTCGATATCCGGAGGAGAGGAGCTTGCGGTTAGACTTACCTGCCGCCATGTTGCCTAAAATTGGTGAAGTCGAGGCCCTTAATAAGGAAGTGGAGACCAATCGCATTGAGATACAATTATTAAAATGTGGTGAGAAAGCCATGCTGGACAAAATTGAGTCTCTAGAAAACCACGCAAGACAAAATAACATTAAGGTTCTTAATATTCCAGGAGGTCTAGAGGGAGATAACATCAAAAGTTTTTTCATAAATCTACTAAGGGAGTTTACCCCTACTATCGATCCCCAAGACTTAGAGGCCGACATCCAGAGAATTCACAGAGATCCCTTCTCGAAAAATCTGAGTAGGAAAACTCCCAGGAGAATTTTGGTTAATTTCAAAACATATAAACTAAAAGAACGTGTGCTGTCTGAGGCGTTAAAAGCAGGTAGCTTCATGAAAGGGGAGTGGTCATTTCGGATTAGGTCAGACCTTTCAAGAATTACGCAGGACAGGAGTGGGAACTGGGGAAATTTATCCCAATATTAAGATCTAGGTGCAACAGTTCAATTGAGATTTCCAGCTCTACTTAAGGTCATGTGGAAGAACAAAACGCTTAACTTTGGAGATCCCAAAGAGGTAGGGATTTTTATTGATCAAGTTAAGGCTCAGGGATAATTGTTTGTTTATTATTGTTTTTTTTCTTTTTTGGTTAATTCCGGAGGATGAAGTGAGCTCCAATGGGTAAACTTTTCATCATACCCAAAATATCATTAGGGAGGGTTTCCTTGGGTGGGGAAGGTCACATGAGAAGAAAATTTGTTCTGTATCACACTGAGTGGGTAGCATATTAGGAATAAAAGAAGAAAAAAGTCCTCAATATTTTGCTATGTTAAAGGAGGTTGTGAGTAAGAGTGGGATAGGCCATGACCAAGTCAGTCAATTGGTGTGTAAAGACACTGGACTTGACAGAGTTAAATGTCTGTTCTGACCCCAATTAGAATTTTAACATGGAATGTTAATGGTCTCAGAGTAGCAGGTAGACGAAGAAGAATTCTCCAATACCTGAGCCAATCGAATTATGATATTATTATTTTACAGGAAACGCACCTAACTATTGATGAATGGGAGGTGGTCCGAGCTAAGCAGAAATGAATTGAAAGTTCTCTCCATACTTCTCAAACATGTTGCACAAAAGAAGTAGCCTTTATCTTAAAAAAATCGGCTAAGGCGACCCTAGGGTCTTTTAAGGTAGACGTTAAGGGGCGATGGATTATCGCCGATGTCAAGATCCAGAATGAGTGGTTTGTGTTAGTGGGGTACTATGGACCAAATATAGATGATGAACGTCCTTTCTATAACCATTTAATTCAATCTAAACTTCCTGCTATTATGGGGGGTGATTTTAATATTCTCCTGAATCCCTCATTTGATAGGTCTAAAGTGGTGGGTGGATGGAAGACCTAGGCCTTATAGATATATGGAGAGTTAAATACGGTGGAATAACTGGCCCCTCAAGTTTCACATTTCACAATAAAAAACATGGGCACTTTTCCAGAATCGACTTCTTTTAGTAGATACCAGGCTGACAAACAGCGTCAAATCAGTGATACATATTCCGGAACATCTCTCAGATCACTCAGCTGTGCTGATAGAATTACAAATAGCGAGTCATTCAGCTACTGGAAGATGGACCTTTGTTAAAGCCCTACTTTCTGATTCTTTAGTAATCACACAACTAAAGAGTGATACTCTGTCTTTTTTTAAAATAAATGACTCCTCTGCCCCCTTACAGGTAGTATGGTATGCCTATAAGGCATTTATTAGAGGCAGAGTAATAAGTCTCGCGGCAAAAAAAATAAGGAAACTAGAGCAATGTTAAAATCGCTGGAAGCAGATATTGCCAGGGCACTGAATGAACAAGCTACCCAACAAGATAATGCAGAGCAGAGGGAGGAAGACACTGAGGTTACAGACAAAAGGCAAGCCCTAGTGGACTATTTAGATAATATCACTAGGAGGCGATGGGAGGCTAGCAAACTAGCTAATTATGAATATGGAGAAGGATGTGGGAAGTTTCTTGCCTGGAAATCTCGCATCAATCAAACAAGGAATATAATTAAAGAGATTACCAATACAGATTCAGGGGAGGTTTGTTCGGAGAACTCCAAAATAGAACAAGCATTTGAGTCCTTCTTCCAAGCTTTATATACAGAAGATCAGGGAGTTTCTGACTCTCAAATTAAAAACTATGTTGATAGAATAACCCTACCCTCACTGGCTGGCGACCAGGCCCTACAGTTGAACGAAAATATTTCCTTAGAAGAACTTAAGGCTACAATGAAACATCTAAAAAGAGGGAGGGCCGCAGGATTAGACGGTATAGACGGTATACCTAATGAGTTTTATATCTCTCTTGGTGAGGAACTCTCTCCTGTTTTGGTGAAATTATTTGATAGTATTTTCTCCAATGACACTCCGATTCCTAAGTCTTGGGATGAGGCGGCTGTCACCCTAATTTTGAAGTCTAATAAAGACCCAAAAAAATGTGAGTCCTATAGGCCTGTCTCCATGCTGAATTGCGACTATAAAATCTTTGCGCAAATTCTAGCAGGGAGGTTGAATCCTGTGATGGGCTCTCTGGTTCACCCTGATCAGAAGGGATTTATTAGGGGTCGTCAGCTGCATGATTTAACTCATGAGCTGATTGGTGCAATTGACATCGCCTTAGTTAATAAACTACCTCTCACCATCTTTTCATTCGATGCGGCCAAAGCCTTTGACAGGGTGAGCTGGCCCTGTTTACGCTATATAGCTTACATCTTTGGGTTAGGGGACAAATTTGCCAGGGCCATTAGCAATATCTATAAGACCCCTACAGCAAGGATAGTAGTTAATGGAAATTTAACTAATTCAATCAAGCTGGGGCGTGGAACCAGACTGGGGTGTCCCCTTTCCCCTTTACTTTTTGACCTATATATAGAACCACTGGCTTGTAACATCAGGGCTAGTGAAATCTTTGCTCCGTTTGAATGGGAGGGGTGGATGAAAAAAGTTGCCCTTTATGCGGATGACTTGATGATCTTTACAAGGGAAAGTCCTGACATCTTGCCGAGGTTGGAGCAACTTTTGATGGATTTTGGGAGGATTTCCGGGCATTCAATTAACTCACAAAAAACTGAAATTATGTCCTGGAATACGCAATTTAGTATCCCATTAGTTAAACAACAAATTAGATACTTAGGAATACAAATTACACATGACATCAATAGATTGGCCCAGGTAAATCTTGAGTTAAAAAGAAAGAGGCAGGAACTCTACTATGATCATGGGGTAGTCTCCCACTCTCCATTTTGGGTCGCTCTAACCTGGTCAAAATGTCAATTTTGCCAAAATTTACATTTATTTTTGATGCAATTCCTTTATTTTTTAGCCCTAAAACAATAAAAGCTGTACAAGGCGATATAACCCGCTTTCTCTGGTCCAATAAAGGGGCAAGGATTGCGTGGAGGAAATTAAGATACTCAAAACTAGATGGGGGTATAACTAGTTCCGATTTTCATTTTTATTGCTGGGCTTTCCAACTAAAGAATGTGAGATCCTTTTGTTTGGTTCCTCTTGTTTCCCCCCTTTTCTCCAAGCCATGTCTAAAAATGTCCCCCAGGGCGATGATGGTCTTCTTTTTAAGTCTGGGCATCCCAAATATTTTTAAAACGTAAAATTAAAGGTTTTGAGATCTGCCTGTGAATTATGGTATCAGTTCAGGAAGACGCTTAAAATCCTGTATTATTGTGCCAGTGCTCCTATTTGGAATTCTCCGGGCATGCCTGCATGCCTTAAGGATAGTTTGTCGGCCCCACTATTGGAAGAAGGCATTGAGAAATGGGGTCAACTATTGCAAAGCAACAAACTATTCTCATGGCACTTCCTTAGTAACATTACGAACCAAAGGCTGTCCAGATTCAAATACTATCAATTATCTAGTTGGGCCGTAAATCTGGGCAAGGATGGGCATGGAAATGAAGAATATGTGAACACTTTACTAGGCCCACTCTATCAACGTAAAGAATTATCTAAATGGTACTGGCTATTAGTAAAAGGAGAGCCCCCACTAATGGTGATGGAGGCGCCCTGGAGAAGAGACCTGCCTTTGAGCGACGTATGGCAAGTATTGATGCGCACTTTATGGAGTGTTGTTAAAGCCGCCCCTCTCAGGAGAAACCATCTGTTTACACTCCATAGAGCTTACTGGACCCCGAAGAGACTCGCAAAGCTGGGAGGTGAAGGTCTGCCTGAAGTGTGCCTCAGGGAATGCGGGTGATGTGCTTATGTTTCAGCAGTGCCTCAGATCCAGGGCTTTTGGCACAACGTGGGTAAGACGATCTCAGAGATCCTGGGGCAAGATATTAAGGTAAGCCTGGTTTTGGTTATCTTTGGAGTCTGGCCAGAGGAGAGTACGAGCTGTAAGCTCTCTAAGTTCCAAGCCTCGCTCTTATTTGTTTTAATTCTTCTGGCAAGAAGAGAAATTTGTCTAAAATGGGTATCATCGCAGCCCCCAGTATTTTTAGAATGGGTTGCCTCTGTTAAAAGAGTCCATAATTTGGATCAGGGTTGTTCATCGAGAAAAAGAACCAGATTTTGGGGGGCCTGGGAGGAGTGGACTAGCAAACTCGATAACTTAACTTCCTAAAAATAGTCCAATAATTATGAAATAAGTGTGATTAAGGGAGGGAGGTTGAATCTGGGGAAGGTTGCTATGCTCCTCCTCATCCCATCCCCAGGAGTCTTGTGGTTGGCTAATCTAGGAACCTTAGAGGTGATAAAATACCACACGAGGTTGTGATCTCCCTCTGTAGGAACCAGGAAAGAGCCTTTAACTGCTTAAGACAATCCACTTATTTATGAATGAGGATTTAAAAAAGAAAGAAATTGATATCACAATCAGAACATGTCATAAATCAGAAATATTTCATATTAAGAGCTGACAGCGATAAATACATAAACAAATACATACAATCAATGATCATCATCAGCCAGAAAAGGGGCGATAAAACTGATAAATAATGAAGGGTCATTACATTCAGCATTCATATAATCAAGTACATCTCCCTAGACCGTTAAACCAAGGTTCCTTCTACATGGTCCTTTAAGGAAATATAATCTATTCTCTAAACTGAAAAAAGCAAAAAATCTAGCTCTCCACATTTCAAAGGAAGGTGATTCTTTTTGAAGCCACGACGCAGCGATACACAGCCGAGCCACAGCAGTTGCCATGAATATAAGGTAACCCACTTGCGGTACAGCCGGTCTGGCCACCGAGCCGCTTGTGACACCTAATAACATTGCCGTGGGAGTGATAATAATTTCTATCCCAGTCAATCAATCAATCAATCAATCAATCAGGGGAATTGTAAGCGCGCTACTCACCCATGAGGGTCTCAAGGCGCAGAGAGGGGGGGTAAGCAGTTCCGTTCAGTCGAAGAGCCAGTTCTTGAGCGTCTTCCTGAAGATGTTCAGGGAGGGGGCGTGTCTGATGTTGAGCGGGAGCTCGTTCCAGGTCTTGGCTGCGATGTAGGAGAAGGTTCTTCCACCTGTTCTGGCTCTGCGGATGCGCGATTTCGGCGAGGTCAGCGGATCGGAGGTTTCTCTTGGGTACGTGGAAGGAGATTCTCTCATTGAGGTATTAGGGTCCAGTGTCGTGGATGCATTTGTAGGCGTGGGTGAGTATCTTGAAAGTGACTCTCTTCTCAACGGGGAGCCAGTGGAGGTTCCGTAGGTGTTGGGTGGTGTGCTTGTGTCGAAGAATGTCGAGGACGAGTCTGGCTGCGGTGTTCTATATATTCTGGAGCTTGCGGATCAGAGACTTGTTGATCCCGACGTAGAGGGTGTTTCCGTAGTCCAGTCTGCTGGTGATGAGTGCGTGGGTGACAGGGCCGGACTGGCTACCGGGCGTTTTGGTGTGCAGCCAAGCTGGGGGCTGATTTCGTTGATGGGGACCTGCGTGTGCTTAAAAGTATTCGTTTTGCTTTGTTTATTTCGAAGCTCACGCAGGTCCCCATCAACGAAATCAGCCCCCACCGAAGGAAATCAGCCCCCAGCTCGGCAGCACACCAAAACGCCCGGTAGCCAGTCCGGCCCTGGTGGGTGACGTCCTTCCTTGATTCGTGTGGGATCCACTTGAAGGTCTTTCGAAGGATTCGGAGGGTGTTGAAGCAGCTGGAGGTGACGGCGTTGACCTGTCGGGTCATGGAGAGGGAGGATTCAAGTACGATGTCGAGGTTTCAGGTGTGGTTCGTGGGTATGGGGGGGCTGCCGAGGGCAGTAGGCCACCAGGTGTTGTCCCATGCCGAGGGGGAGGGTCCGAGGACGAGGACTTCTGTCTTCTCCGAGTTGAGCTTCAGGCAGTTTCTGCTCATCCAGGATGCGACGTCCTTCATTCCTTCCTGGAAGTTGAGTCTGGTGGTAATTGGGTCCTTGGTGAAAAAAATTAGTTAAAAAAGCCTCTATCCATAAAAAGAGCTGGTTCAGCTTAGTGCATGTAAAAAACACATGGAGACTATCAGCTAAATCTGCCCGACAACGAAAACATTTGCCATCATTTGCACCCCCCCCACATCAGCATTTTTGCGGGTGTATGATAAAGGATGAAGATGGTTTTATAGTGCTGTGCCCTAAGACTTGAGGAGATCAAGATTTTCTCAGCGATCTCAATAGACTCCTGTAAGAGCCCATCGCCCTGGCCCAATATAATATTCAATTTCTTATTTTGATCTTCAAGATCGTCCTCCTGCATTTCCAGAAGGCACATATAGAGGCTACCGATTTTCTCTCTACGTTTGATTGCTTCATTAAGACCCTTTTTCCCGTGCCACAGCCGTGCATGCGGGAAATCAGGCAGGGACGATTGAGGGACAGAAGACCAATACCATCGCGAGCGTGAGTCTCCTCACCTGGAACGTTAGAGGGCTGGGAGACCCCAGAAAGAAGCGACACATCTTGGCCTATTTAGACAGGCACCACGTCAGCATAGCTATGTTGCAGGAAACGCATACCCTCCCCACACAACAGCCCCAGTTCGCCTCAAGATGGGCCTCCCATAGATACTTTTCCTCGTATTCTGCCTTTTCTAGAGGTGCGGCAATCCTAATTAAAAAAGCGGTGCCTTACATTGGAGGGATCTGCACTTGACCCACAGGGGCGGTACTGCATGACATGGGGAAGGATGGCATCTGCTTCCATCACGCTGGTGTGTAGCTATGGGCCCAATGTGGACGATGAAGACTATTACATCACCTTATGGGCACGCATAGTAAGCATAGGCTCGACCCACCTTCTATGGGGGGGTGACTTTAATTTAACGCTGTACCCCTCACACGACCGTTTCCACCCACTGCCACACCACTATACCAAAGCGCAATGCCAACTCCAGCAAATAATCGCTGACAACCTGCTGGTAGATGTCTGGCGCCACCATCAACCGACACAGCGTGAGGGCACATATCACTCGGCAGTACGCAACAATTGGCCCAGGCTGGACATGTGGATCGTATCGCAAGACATCGCGTTGCATACGCTCTCCTCTCACCATTTAGCGCGTACCTACTCGGACCACTCCCCTGTGGTTATGTCGATGAACCTCCCTGGTATGTTGCCCCAACCACGGCGCTCCTTGATATGGTGTTTAAGACTGAACTGGGGGAAACACTAGAAGAATACTTGAGAATCAATATAGGCTCAGTGTCATCCCTAGCTACTGTGTGGGAGGCACTGAAGGTCACTGTCAGGGGCCATTGCATAGCCAAAGCGGGGGGCATCCTCAAAGATATTCGCACAACAATAGCACGCCTGGAACGTCAGATTAAACAGCTGGAAACAAATGTCCATGAGACGCGCGAGGGCCCCTCACTGGCCAAGATACGTGAATCCCTTAGAGTACCAGGCCGAAGCGGAGAGGGAATGTCTTTTCCGAGGCAAATACCACATGGCGCGTAGGTATGGCGAGGGAGAGCGTTCTGGCAAGGCTCTTGCCGAGACCCTCCGGCCACCTAGAACAGCGAAACATGTACTGGTCATCCGGGATAGAGATGGGGTGGCACATCGGGACACGTCGGCCATAATGGGGGTTTTCACCGCGCACTACCGAACACTGTATACCACGTGTGCGGCACGACAAGATGAGACTCCGCAATATTTGCAGCAGATAGAACTGGCCTGGCTCAGCAACCGGCAGAGAGAATTCTTAGCTGCTGACTTGGAGGTGGACGAAATACGAGAGGTCATAATGCAAATAGGGAACGGCAAGGCGCCGGGACCCGATGGCCTTGGTATAGAATTTTACCTGAATTACATAGATACACTGGCCCCCTTCCTGAAGGCAGTTTATGAGGAGGCAGCCCAAACGGTGATACTCCTGCCCACCATGCGGGAGGCGATGCTGGTCTCACTACTGAAACCCGGAAAGGCCCCCGAATCTACGGACTCGTATAGACCTCTGTCCCTGATTAATTGTGACGTTAAGGTATTGGCTAAAGTCCTGGCCAATAGGCTCACGCTATTGATGGATAAACTCATTAGACCCGACTAAGCAGGTTTCATACCTGGCCGGTCAACTTCGCATAATTTGAGGACCCTCTTCTCCATTCTGCATGGTATCGACCAGGAGGAACAGGCGGTGGTGGTCTTCCTAGACACCACCAAAGCGTTCGACTCCCTGGAGTGGGGTTACCTAGTTGTAGTCTTGACGCACATGGGATTTCCTTCGGGGTTTCTCACGTGGATTAAATTGCTGTATCCTCGGCCCTGTGCCTCATTGCTGCTGAACGGAGAACGCTCTCCCGCCTTCTGCATCGCCAGAGGCACGCGACAGGGATGCCCCCTCTCACCCCTGCTATTTACGATAGCCATGTAACCGTTGGCAGCTATTCTGCGTCAGCATCACAAGCAATATGCACTAGATTACCCCACGAGGCCTGTCTTAATTTCGCTATACGCGGATGATATTACCCTCTATGTGCGCGATCCTGCTGAAGGATTAAATGCCATAATCCACGAAATAATAAAATTTAGGGCCTTCTCGGGTATCGCTATCAACTGGGGTAAGTCCCAAGTCATGCCGCTCACGAGCTGTACCACTCCCTTCCCAATGGACTACCCGTTGCAGTGGTGCAATGACGAGGTCCGTTACCTGGGAGTCACTATAGCCAAGGATAAAGAAGAACTACTGCGAGCTAATTATGGGGTGGCCCTCGCTAAGGTGGAGGACCTGATCACCAGGTGGATAGCTCTCCCGCTCTCCCTCGCAGGCCGGATAGCCTTAATGAAAATGGTCATCATGCCCAAATTTGTATATTTGTTTACAAACATCCCCTTCCCCCCCCCGGTCGCCCCTTCTTTGCTAGGCTGAAGAGCCAGCTCATCCGCCTTGCGTGGGGCGGGAAACAACCTCGGATCAAATGGTGCACCCTCACTCTGCAGTTCGCTCAGGGCGGGTTTGAAGCACCCGATCCTGAACTCTACTATCTCAGTGCTCAGGCACACTTCGCTGCGTACTGGCTCGAGCCTCCGCCCTTTATGACGCACTTGGCGGTGGAGCAGGGGCTCATGGCACCTTTACCTTTTAAGGGGTTCCTGGGTGTAGATGACAAGACAGCTGGGGGAAAGAGTTCCACCGTGGCTTGTACAAATAATGTGTGGCGCGCCATTGCCAAAAGGTCCCAAGTTCCCTTGCTATATTCCCCGCTACTCCCCCTGCTCGATCAGCACAACCTGCCAGTTACTCAAGAGGGTATCTGCAAACGCATGCTTCTCAAACTAGGCATAAATACTTGGGGGGACATGTACCGCCTGGGGCAATTCAAAAGCGCGGCCGAATTCTTGGGCGACACACCACCCTCCACCATGCACCGATTCCTCTATATTCGCTTGCGACAAGCTGTTAGGGCTGCTACTCCCGCGTTGCCAGAGGAACCTCCCACACTGCTCCCACTGCATCAAACGTTACAGGCAGGGGCACCACATGCCGTGTCCCGCATATATAAAACCTCCGTAGGGGCGGGGACACACAACACTCTGAAAGCAAAACAGGGTTGGGAAGCAGAATTGGGACATCCTATCACAGAGGAGGCCTGGGTGTACAGCTGTCAGCAAACTGAACGCATCACTGCTAGCAGCAGGTTCAGAATCATTCATTTTAAATTTCTCCACATAATGTACTATACTCCGGTAAGGCTGCACAAACTCCAATTACGGGAGAGCGACAGATGCGACCGCTGTAAGCAGGAGGGAGCGGGTTTTTTACACGTTGCGTGGGAATGTAGGTCCATAGCGCAATACTGGACCGAGGTGGGGAAGACCTTGGGAGACATGATAGGAGGACAGATCGATCTTACACCAGAAATGGGTCTCCTGGGATACCTCCCAGGGCACAAAGGTCACGTTAAACGATTCCTGGCGATGGGCCTACTTGTGGCCAAACGCAAAATTGCTTGCAGATGGGGGAGGGGCAGGGCGCCCAAATTTAAGGAATGGTTGGCCGACCTCACTTATTGTCAGGAGCAAAACAATATATACGCTGAGCTGCTACCCCTTCGCTCACGGCCTTGTGATATCTGGGAGCCCCTTACAGGCTACCCGCTCAGGGAGGCTGCAAACAACATGGAAGATAACTATGCACCATCTTCAACTAACTGTCAAGTCGAGAGCGGTGGGCCACATACTACAGGGGCTGACCACTAGTGAGACTGCTGTGAAATTCTGTCTACCATTCCTGCCTATGTCGGATAATATATATTGGGGCCTGTATATTCCAATTCCACCTTTGTACTGTACTGATGTATCCACGCACCGTCAATGTAATGCCTGCCATACAATGTAACTGGTGTGTTGTTATACCGCAAAACGCCAATAAACAAAGTTTTTAAAAAAAAGGTCACCACCCGACTAATATGATTGACCGTGCCTCTTCCAGGGATAAAGCTGTGCTGTCGAATTGAAAGCAAGAGAGTTATTACCCTGGTGAGACGCAAAGCCAGGATTTTAGCATAGATTTTATCATCACTATTTAAAAGAGAGATAGGTCTATATGATCCTGGCAAAGTTGGCGATTTATCCCTTTTTAAAAAAAAATTATAATATTGGCAATATCCCATGATAATGGTGCCTGCCCACGCTGAGCTGCCTGACAAGCTAACAGCATATCTGTTTTCAGTTCCTGAAAAAAGTTTTATAAAATTCCAGAAGTAATTTGTCGGGACCTAATGCTTTACCTATCACTAATGATTTAATAGCATCCACAACCTCTTCCAGAGTTATAGGCAAATCTAAGTGTACGGAATCTTCCCAGCTCAGATTTTGACCGAACAGGTCTTGCGGTAATGGACCAAGCGGGAATTTCCCTAATCTAACGTCCTCAGTATACAAATCCTGATAAAAAGATCTAATCACCGCTAAAATCTCAAGAGGGTGCTAACTAAATTCCCGGTCGAGTCTTCCATAGATGCTATTCTACGCTTGATCTCCTTATTCTGAACGCGTTTGGCTAGGCACCTACCAGTAGCCTCCCCAACTTCATAACATTCTCTCCTATATGATTGATATCTACAGGCAATATCTTTAGACCATAATAAATTAATCCTGGCCCTGCAGCGAGCTACTGCAGCTTGTGCCAAATCATACATTGTATCAAGCTGCATTCGGCCCTTCTGAGATCATCATACAAACCCTGGACCAAGGTATTATGCTGTCTCTGCTTATGGACACCAAAGCTCAAGATCTCCCCCCTAAGCCCTGCCTTGAAAGCATCCCAAACTATAGATGGAGAAGCGGTGTTCCTATTAATTTCCAAAAACTGAGTGATCCAGCTTTTTATATGTGTAACAAATATATTATCTGCTAATAGCCTCCTATCAAAAGAAAAGGTTCTCTGAGGCTGGGAGAGACCCTGAACTGGAATATCCATGACTACTGGGCTATAATCAGATGTAAGTCTGGGAAATAGCTGAATTTTAGCCATTGCAGCCATACCCCGGGAAACAAAGAAATAATCCAGCCTAATTCATTTATTATGAGGACAAGAAAAGTAAGTAAATCCAACATCGGTGTTAGACCTGGCATCCTTGGCGTGGGTCTCCCTTCCATTTTTTCATAATGCCTCCACTGTTGTCGATATGTTTTTGCTGGACTAGATGCTCATGGGCACTTTGCCACTGCTAATCAGTGCCAAAGTGCAAGGGCTCCCTATTGTAAATTGTGATGTGAATTAGTGACTCCATGTTTGGCTTATTTGAATTACTGTCAGACCCTAGTACAGTGCACTGAGTGTGCCCAGGGCTTGTAAATCAAATGCTGCTGGTGGACTTGCAGCACTGGTTGTGCCACCCACAGAAGTAGCCTCTAAAAGTGTGTCTCAGGCCTGCCATTGCAGAGCCTGTGTGCAGTCTGTGACTGCCATGTCGACTTGGTAAGTGCACCCACCTACCAGTCCCCAAACCTTCCCTTTTCTTCATATCAGATACCCCTATGGTAGGCCTACGGGCAGGGTGCATTGTAAGGATAAGGTTCGACATGCCTGGTGTGTGTGGCATGTCCTAATAGTGAATTACAGCCATTTTCGTTTTTCACTATTGCAAGGCTACCTGTTCCCCATAGGCCAGAATGGGCAGTTTGATTATAACATCTTATAATCCTAAACTGACTCAGGGAACTAGGTAGAAATTCGAGTTTAGTATGCCTGAACTCAGAATGATAAAATACATCTTTTAGTGAAGTTGGTTTTAACATTCTGTGTTTGAAAATACCACTTTTAGAAAGTGGGTATTTTCTTGCCTAACTATCCAGCCTGCCTCTGCCAGCTTGTGTATTGTGTGTCTGGTTTGTGCGTGACAGGGGCTGGGGGTGGCCACAGGAGACAGGGTGAGGCAGCCCAGGGCTGAATAGAGAGATCTGCATCCAGAGTGGAGGGAGGAGTTGCATCTGGGTCTGAATAGGGCTGTGCCTGCCTGCCACAATGCTGGCTCCACCTCCTGCCGGGCGTCTGAGTACCCTGCCCCACATTCTGAAAGGAAAGAAGGAGTCATGTACACAGAGTGCTCCAAAGCTGCACAGAACTGGTTTAAGCTAGGCAAAGGCCTCTCTGCCTCCAGAGAACAAAGAGAATCAGGGTATAAGAGGGGCACCCGGACCCCAGGAAAATTAGATCACTTTTGGGAACAAGAAGAAACCTTTGCTGAGGAGCGGAACCAAGAAGAAACTGAGGAGAGACTATCCCTAAGCCTGAAGTGCTGCTTGGGGGATTGGCCTGCAGTGGTTTGCCTGACTGCCAAAGAAAGGAGAAAGGAACTTTTGCTTTGCTGTTACTTTCATCAACTTGTGAAGGATCTCCAAGGGCTTGGAAGAGAGCTTGCCCCCTGTAATGAAGTCCCAGGACCAGTGGACTTCACCAGCCTTTGTGAATTGCTGCTGGAAACTCTGTTTCAGTGGCTACAGAGGTAGGGAGCTGTGACCGACTCTAACGACTGGCTCGGTGTCCTTTTGGCACCGCATCGAGCACCGCTCGCATCTTGCAACGCACGGCCTTGGTCTCACCGACTCCGTCTCGATGCCGTCACCGAGCCGTTGCCTGCACCGTAACCTGTGAGCACCGCACCTCGCAACGCCTCGCTACACCGAATCGAACTGGTCCGACCGACACGGTCACTGCTGCTGAGTTCGAGTCCTGTGACCGCACCGGAGTTGGGCACCGCTCGCACGCTTCGCGACGCACCGCCCGACTCGCACCGCTGTCCGGACTGATCGACGCCAGCTCCCGAATCCGGCTCCGTCGCCGCACCGCAACCTGCCAGCACCGCATCGAAGCACCGTCTCGCCCTGCAACGCATGGCCCTGGTCTCACCGACTCCGTCTCGACGACGTCAACGAGCCGCTGCCTGCACCGCATCGAGGGACAACGCGTCCTGCAATGCTTCCATTTTGCATCGCGACCGCGACGTACAGCCATCCGGCTTGCACGCACGTGCCTGCCGCTTCAAGTAAAAGGTACTGTGACCGAGTCTGTCTACGCTGTGTTGGCCCGTCTCGACGCGGTCAGCTGGATTTGTTAGACTCTGTTTGTTCTTGACATCGCCGTAGCCGGAGGAGGCTACCGACTCGCACAGAACCTTCAATTAAGCCTTTTTGATCAGAACTAAGCATTCTTGACAGTATTGTGGATTATTTTTGTCGTTTATGGTCCTGTGATAAATCTATATAAAGTATACCTATTTTTATAAATATACAACCTGTGTGGTGTCCATTTGTAGTGTTGTCACTTGATTACTGTATGTGTTCACAAATGCTTTACACACTGCCTCTGAACTAAGCCTGTCTGCTCATGCCAAGCTACCAAGAGGGTGAGCAGGGGTTATTTCAGGAGTGTACCTACTTTCCATGACTAGACTCAAGGGTCCCTATTTGGACAAAGGTACCTACCTCTGCCAACTAGAGACCCCCAAATCTAACATTGGTGGTCAGCGGTGAGGATTTTGGACTTGCATTTGTGACTCATGTACAGTAATTGGTGAACACTACCTAGTGAGTGCAGACCAAAACGCAACCACATACTTTTTGATAGCATTTTTTCTGGGATTTTCTATTTTTGCAACTGCCAAGTTTAATCACCATGGAGAAACCAGCATCAGTAGCCTCTGTTGAGTGTGATTGGGAAGAGGAGAGGCTAGAATGCTACACCCTGAAGCAGCTCAAGCATTTCTGCAAAAAGTTTAAAGTGTCCATGACCGGGCTCTCCAGGAAGGAGGACCTCCAAAAGGCGCTGAGGGCCTGGGTCGAATCAAGGAATGCCCCTGTGGAGGGGGCAGAGAATGCAGAAGGGCAGCTGGAGGGGCTATTGGGTCTAGGGGCTGGAAGACCACCTTCCCCAGTAGGTAGCAGTGTTTCTGCCAGAGGTCTGTCCCCAGAAGAGTTGGAGGACAGGAAAGAGAGTAGGATGCACGAAATGGAGCTGACCAAGCTCAAGCTGAATGGGGAGTTAGAATTTGAAATGCAAACTAGGAAATTAGCCCTAGAAGAAAAGAAAATGCAGTTTGAACATGAGAAGGTTTTGAGGGAGTTGGAATTGAAGGCCAAAAGCTTAGAGATTACTCCCTCTGGTGGCAGCACACCGTCCATGCCTGTTGAACCTAGGGTGTATATTCCCAAAGATGTGGTGAAGGAATTTTTTAAGAATGATGATATTGGGCAATGGTTTAGGGCCTATGAGGTAGCCATGACTTCCCACCAGGTCCCTGAGAAGGATTGGGGAGCGGGGTTGTGGGGTCGGTTCCTTAGTGAAGGGCGGGATACCTTGTTGGACTTGCCCTCTGAAGTCTGCAATTCATACAGCCACATGAAGGAAGCATTAATGTCTAGATTTGGTTTGACCCCTGAGCTTTATAGGCAGAGGTTCAGGAACTGTAAGAAGATTGAGGGCAGTACCTGGGTTGAATACGTGACTTTTTTTTGCAGAGCATTGGATGGTTGGGTGAAGGGTAGCAAAGCGACTGATTTTCAGGCGCTCTTTGATTTGATTGCATGGGAGCACTTGTCCAGTAATTGTTTTCCTGAGCTACGCCAGCACCTGATTGATAGTAAGCTGACTAACCCTAGGCAGCTTGCTGAGGAGGCGGACCGCTGGGTGAGTACCCGGGTCCACAAGGGTCATGTGGGAGACTCCGCCAAGGGTGGGCAGGGTCCCCAGCAGAAGAGTGGGGGGGACAAGGGTAAACAGAGGGAGTTCCATAAAGGGCCCCAAAGTAGACCCCAAGGGAACCCAGGGAAAGGTTCCCAGCCTCCCCTGAGAAGAAGCCAGTGGCCCTGACAGGCCCCCTGTTCACCAGGGACCACTGGTGTGTTACAAGTGTGGCGCCCCTGGCCACAAGGCAAACAATCCTCGTTGCCCTTTGCATGGAAAACCAGCACCCACTGGTGCAGTCCCCGGCAGTTGGCTAGTGTAGACCTGGGGGAGGAGTGGGGTGCCCAAGGTGGGGGGATCCCACAGTGTTTTCCCTTGTCTCACTAGGAGACTCTGAGATGGTCCCTAGGACCCAGCTGCCTGATAACACTAAAAATACAGGCAGTGGGTGACCATCAATGGCCATAGGGTGGAGGCTCTGAGAGACACAGGAGCCAGTGTGACAGCTGTCAAGTGTCACCTGGTGTCTAAAGAGCAGGTTGTCCCTGATGCATTCTATCCGGTTGTTGCCGCTGACAACACAGAGAGTCACTGCAAGGTGGCTCAGGTTCCCTTTGAGTGGGGGGGGTCTCGGGTACTCTTCAAGTAGCTGTGAGGCCAGCCATGCCTGTTGACTGTTTGTTAGGGAACAATTTGGAGAGCTCACCTTGGGCTGAGGTGGAGCGGAGTGCGCATTTAGAAATGTTGGGCTTGCCTGATTGGGCATGTGTGACCACCCGGTCAATGGCAGCTAAAGGTGTTCAAGAGGACCTGGAGCCTGAGAGGGAGGCCCAGGTGCCTGCCGGAGAGAGAGGAGGCAGGGGGCCCGGGAAACCGGCCCCCGAAGTTCCCACGGTCCAGGAGGAGGCAGACCCTGAGGGGGATGCCCTGGAGCCTACAGGGGAACAGGTAGCTGAACTGGGGACCTACCTGAGCTGACCCATTGGCAGCAAGAAGGAAGACCCTCCAGGGAAGAGTTCTGCGAGGAGCAGAACACATGCCCTTCTCTCGTGGGTCTGAGGCAACAGGCCACAGACCAGGCAGCAGGTGATTAGTCTGGATCACATTGGTTTTACTGGGAGAATGGTCTCCTGTATTCAGAGCCTAAGGTTGCTGAGCCTGGTTCAGCCTGTGTGCTGGTGGTACCCCAGCGCTTCAGAGCCTTCCTACTGGGGTTGGCTCATGATGTACCGTTAGCAGGACATCTGGGGCAGGACAAGACCTTTGAAAGGCTTGTCACCCATTTCTATTGGCCCCAGATGCGCAGGAGTGCCGCCACTCACTGCAGGACATGCCAGACTTGCCAGGCAAGTGGAAAGAGTGGGAGGAAGCAGAAGGCTCCTCTCCAGCCATTCCCTGTGGTCAGCACCCCTTTGAACGGGTGGGTATTGACATTGTGGGGCCACTGGACCCCAAGACAGCCATGGGCAACAGGTTTATCCTGGTCTTGGTGGACCATGCCACCCGGTACCCTGAAGCCATCCCTCTGAGGACAGTGACGGCCCCCATGGTGGGACGGGCACTGATGGGAATTTTCTCACGTGTGGGATTCCCTCAAGAGGTGGTGTCTGACAGAGGTACCAACTTCGTGTCCAAGTACATGAAGTCCCTGTGGCAGGAGTGCGGTGTAACTTACAAGTTCACCAGTCCTTACCACCCTCAAGGAAATGGGCTGGTTGAGAGATTCAACCGGACCCTCAAGGGCATGATTATGGGTCTGGAAGAACCCATGAGGCGTAAATGGGACGTCCTCTTACCTTGCCTATTGTTTGCATACCGGGAGGTGCCACAGAAGTCTCTAGGGTTCAGCCCCTTTGAGCTCCTCTATGGACACCCGGTGCGAGGACCTCTGAGTTTGGTCAAGGAAGGCTGGGAGCAATCTCCCAGGAAACCTCCCCAGGATGTATACAGTTACATGCTGGCCTTCAGGAACCAGACTAGGCGTTTCAGAGAGCTTGCTGAGGCAAATCTGGAAGCCAGCCAGGAGGAGATGAAGCGGTGGTACGACCAGAATGCCACTCTGGTCGAGCTTCAGCCTGGTCAGAAAGTGTGGGTCATGGCCCCTGTGGAGCCTTGTGCGCTCCAGGACAGGTGGACCGGCCCTTTCACGGTGGTGGAGCGCAAGAGTCCAGTTACCTACTTGGTGGACTTGCAGTCTCCCAGGAACCCCTTGCGGGTCCTGCATGTGAACCGCCTAAAGCCCCACTTGGAGAGGTCCCAAGTGGGCATGCTCTTAGCTACAGATGATGGGATGGAGGAGGAGACCGAGCCTCTTCCTGACCTCCTGTCAGCCCGAGAGCAAGATGGATCAGTGGAGGGAGTAAACCTCTCTACCTCTCTCACACCTGAGCAGCAGGGTGACTGTCGCCAGCTGTTGGGACAGTTCCCTGACCTGTTCTCCCTGGTTCCCAGTGTCACTCATTGGTGCGTCCATGATGTGGTCACTGGGGACAGTCTTCCTGTGAAGCACAAGGCTTACAGGGTGACTGACAGGGTCAGAGCCTACATCAAGGAGGAGGTCTCCAAGATGTTTGCGCTAGGGGTGATTGAGTCCTCTAACAGCCCTTGGGCCAGCCCAGTGGTCTTGGTTCCAAAGGCTGCCGCACCTGGTGCCACACCAGAACTCCGGTTCTGTGTGGACTACAGGGGACTCAATTCCATCACCAGGACTGACGCCCACCCCATCCCCAGAGCTGATGAGCTCATAGATCGGTTAGGGGCTGTGCGGTACCTCAGCACGTTTGACTTAATGTCTGGGTACTGGCAGATCGCCTTGACTGATGGGCAAAAGAGAGGTCAGCATTCTCCACACCAGATGGGCACTACCAGTTCCGGGTGATGCCCTTTGGGATGAAGAATGCTCCTGCCACCTTTCAGAGGTTGGTCAACCAGGTGTTGGTTGGACTGGAGGATTTCAGTGCCGCCTACCTGGATGACATCGCAGTGTTCAGTGCCAGTTGGGAAGAACATCTGCGCCACCTCTGGGAAGTGTTGATGGCGCTGCGGAGGGCAGGCCTCACAATCAAGGCAAGTAAGTGCCAGATTGGGCAGGGTTCTGTGGTGTACTTGGGACACCAGGTTGGGAGCGGCCAGGTGGCACCCATCCAACCGAAAATTGATACCATTCCGGCTTGGGAGCCCCCCAAGACCCAGACAGAGGTGAGAGCCTTCCTAGGACTCACCGGGTATTACAGGAGATTCGTCAAGGGGTATGGCAGCATTGTTGCCCCCTTGACAGAGCTGACTTCCAAGAAGCAGCCCAGGAAAGTGATTTGGACTGACGCCTGTCAAAAAGCTTTTGACACCTTGAAGACTGCCATGTGCACGGCGCCTGTGCTCCAGGCACCCAACTTCTCCAATGAGTTCATTGTTCAGACGGACGCTTCAGAGCATGGTGTAGGGGCTGTTCTATCACAGATCAATGAGGAGAGCCTAAACCAACCTGTAGCCTTCATCAGTAGGAGGTTACTTCCCCGGGAACAGAGATGGAGTGCTATTGAGCGTGAGGCATTTGCTGTGGTCTGGGCACTGAAGAAGCTGAGACCATACCTGTTTGGGACTCACTTCCGGGTTCAGACAGACCACAGGCCCCTCAGATGGTTGATGCAGATGAGGGGTGAGAATCCAAAGCTGTTGAGGTGGTCCATTTCCCTACAGGGGATGGACTTTACGGTGGAACACCGCCCTGGTACAAAACACGCCAATGCTGATGGTCTGTCCAGATTTTTCCGCCTTAGTGATGAGAACTCCCTAGGGGTAGGATAGTTCTCCCCACATTTCAGCTGGAGGGGACACGTGTTAGACCTGACATCCTTGGCGTGGGTCTCCCTTCCATTTTTTCATAATGCCTCCACTGTTGTCGATATGTTTTTGCTGGACTAGATGCTCATGGGCACTTTGCCACTGCTAATCAGTGCCAAAGTGCAAGTGCTCCCTATTGTAAATTGTGATGTGAATTAGTGACTCCATGTTTGGCTTATTTGAATTACTGTCAGACCCTAGTACAGTGCACTGAGTGTGCCCAGGGCTTGTAAATCAAATGCTGCTGGTGGGCTTGCAGCACTGGTTGTGCCACCCACAGAAGTAGCCTGTAAAGTGTGTCTCAGGCCTGCCATTGCAGAGCCTGTGTGCAGTCTGTGACTGCCATGTCGGCTTGGTAAGTGCACCCACCTACCAGTCCCCAAACCTTCCCTTTTCTTCATATCAGACACCCCTATGGTAGGCCTACGGGCCGGGTGCATTGTAAGGATAAGGTTCGACATGCCTGGTGTGTGTGGCATGTCCTAATAGTGAATTACAGCCATTTTCGTTTTTCACTATTGCAAGGCTACCTGTTCCCCATAGGCCAGAATGGGCAGTTTGATTATAACATCTTATAATCCTAAACTGACTCAGGGAACTAGGTAGACATTCGAGTTTAGTATGCCTGAACTCAGAATGATAAAATACATCTTTTAGTGAAGTTGGTTTTAACATTCTGTGTTTGAAAATACCACTTTTAGAAAGTGGATATTTTCTTGCCTAACTATCCAGCCTGCCTCTGCCAGCTTGTGTATTGTGTATCTGGTTTGTGCGTGACAGGGGCTGGGGGTGGCCACAGGAGACAGGGTGAGGCAGCCCAGGGCTGAATAGAGAGATCTGCATCCAGAGTGGAGGGAGGAGTTGCATCTGGGTCTGAATAGGGCTGTGCCTGCCTGCCACAATGCTGGCTCCACCTCCTGCCGGGCGTCTGAGTACCCTGCCCCACATTCTGAAAGGAATAAGGAGTCATGTACACAGAGTGCTCCAAAGCTGCACAGAACTGGTTTAAGCTAGGCAAAGGCCTCTCTGCCTCCAGAGAACAAAGAGAATCAGGGTATAAGAGGGGCACCCAGACCCCAGGAAAATTAGATCACTTTTGGGAACAAGAAGAAACCTTTGCTGAGGAGCGGAACCAAGAAGAAACTGAGGAGAGACTATCCCTAAGCCTGAAGTGCTGCTTGGGGGATTGGCCTGCAGTGGTTTGCCTGACTGCCAAAGAAAGGAGAAAGGAACTTTTGCTTTGCTGTTACTTTCATCAACTTGTGAAGGATCTCCAAGGGCTTGGAAGAGAGCTTGCCCCCTGTAACGAAGTCCCAGGACCAGTGGACTTCACCAGCCTTTGTGAATTGCTGCTGGAAACTCTGTTTCAGTGGCTACAGAGGTAGGGAGCTGTGACCGACTCTAACGACCGGCTCGGTGTCCTGTTGGCACCGCATCGAGCACCGCTCGCATCTTGCAACGCATGGCCTTGGTCTCACAGACTCCGTCTCGACGCCGTCACCGAGCCGTTGCCTGCACCGTAACCTGTGAGCACTGCACCTCGCAACGCCTCGCTACACCGAATCGAACTGGTCCGACCGACACGGTCACTGCTGCTGAGTTCGAGTCCTGTGACCGCACCGGAGTTGGGCACTGCTCGCACGCTTCGCGACGCACCGCCCGATTCGCACCACTGTCCGGACTGATCGACGCCAGCTCCTGAATCCGGCTCCGTCGCCGCACCGCAACCTGCCAGCACCGCATCGAAGCACCGTCTCGCCCTGCAACGCATGGCCCTGGTCTCACCGACTCCGTCTCGACGACGTCAACGAGCTGCTGCCTGCACCGCATCGAGGGACAACGCGTCCTGCAACGCTTCCATTTTGCATCGCGACCGCGACGTACAGCCATCCGGCTTGCACGCACGTGCCTGCCGCTTCAAGTAAAAGGTACTGTGACCGAGTCTGTCTACGCTGTGTTGGCCCGTCTCGACGCGGTCAGCTGGATTTGTTAGACTCTGTTTGTTCTTGACATCGCCGTAGCCGGAGGAGGCTACCGACTCGCACAGAACCTTGAATTAAGCCTTTTTGATCAGAACTAAGCATTCTTGACAGTATTGTGGATTATTTTTGTCATTTATGGTCTTGTGATAAATCTATATAAAGTATACCTATTTTTATAAATATACAACCTGTGTGGTGTCCATTTGTAGTGTTGTCACTTGATTACTGTATGTGTTCACAAATGATTTACACACTGCCTCTGAACTAAGCCTGTCTGCTCGTGCCAAGCTACCAAGAGGGTGAGCAGGTGTTATTTCAGGAGTGTACCTACTTTCCCTGACTAGACTCAAAGGTCCCTATTTGGACAAAGGTACCTACCTCTGCCAACTAGAGACCCCCAAATCTAACAATCGGGGTATCCATTTATAAACCACAGATCTATTAAACCATGCTCGGACACAAGCTTCTGCAATGCCCTAAAAACCTTAGCCTTCCTCCCGATATACCGTCTGTTACTGGATTGTAGCTCTGGGCCATCTAAGTGTATACTGAGGTCCCCGCACAATATCAAAGGGTTGACCAGGAAGCCAGGTATGTATGCCTCATCCGTATTTGACCCATACACTGAACATATAATAAATTTACAAGCCTCAACAGCACACTCAGCAATAGCTCAGTGCCCATATTTATCCGCAACAGCCCTACCCACCAAGAGTACACTCGTTTTAGCCAAAATAGCCACCCCGCGGGTTGAAGAGCTGTGCTGTGTGCACACTAATACCGTATACCCTAATTCATCCATCACCCCACGCTTCTCCCAGGGAATGCGTGTTTCCTGTAGGCACACCATGTCAGGTTGGATAGCTCTCAACTCCATTGCTACCCTCTGCCTTTTAGCCCTATCATTCAGACCAGACACATTAAACGTACAGACCCATAGCCTCCCAGCCATCAGCCCATCCCCTATCTAATCGACACACATTCCTCCACATTTAACTTTATCATGTCGTTTTTGTGTAAATCTTCACAACATAGAACTTGCTCCAACCTTATCAACCATGACTTCTTTACTTTACTCCCCAACCCCATCCCCTCTCCCCGTGCCCCAACACCACCTACCAATCCCCGCCCACACCCCCTAGCTACTGTGCCCCCAACCTCCTAGGAACCACCCCCGCCTAATGAGGCAAAAGGACCCAGGGTCCTTAGTGATGGGAAGCTGACATTAGTCCCCCCGATCTTCCCCCCCAAGGAGCCCTTTCAGAATGTGTATCTATTAATCCGGCTCGGAAAACTATCCACAAATATCCATACTGCCCCAGACTATTCTAAATTGTTTGCAAATGTTCTTTTGCTTGGACTTCAAAAGTAATAAACAGCGATTGGCCCTTACTTATGACCTTCAACATGGCAGGGTTGAGCAGAAAAACTTGAGCCCCCTTTGCTTGGAACATTGGAATCAATTGCCGCAGTTGCCACCTCTTCTCCACTGTTGCATGACAAAAGTCGGGCCTAACAAAAAATTCACTCCCCTTCCCTGCCCTTTTCCTATCTGGCCGTGTAAGATCATAGATAGCCTCTTGGGCCCAAAAATTATTCAAACAAATCAATATACCTCTTGGTTTAGTTGTTAGCTGTCCCGAGCTCCTGCGCTGCTTGAAAGGAAATCGGTGAGCCCTCTGAATCTCCAGATCCCAGGATCATTGTGTAAGTTCAGGAAATGCCTCTGTAAACAGCTCCACAATAAATTTTCGAAACATCCGTTCCCTCCATGCCCTCAGGAATGCCAAGAACTCTCAAATTGTTCCTCCTAAGGCGATTTTCCAGGTCAGTTAACTTCCATAGCGTATCATCCTTCTGTGACTTTAGAGAATCCGTAAGGGACTTTTGGGCAACCAGTTCATCTTTGAGCGTAGACATCCGCGTCTCTACTTCACCTATCCTCCCTGCAAATTCCGTGCAGGACTTAGCAACACGGCGGATAGAGTTCTGCAGTTTACGGCATGCCTCTTGGGTTCTTTGGCTCTCAGTCCGCGTCTCCTCTCTGTGAGCCATAATGCTCTGGTAAATAACAGAACGCGAGATCTCCTCCGAGCCTTCTGCTGCCCCCACAGCTACCGGTAAGGTGGCCGCATCTCTGCTACCCTCAAGGCCAGGCGAGAAGGAGTAGTCCCATACTAAGGACCCTGCGGCTCCCTTTGGTTTAGATCTGAATGGCTCTCTCTGGTCCCTCTGCTTCCGCACAGTGGAAGGACTAGGCCCCCTGCATTGTCATTATCTCAATCTTCCAGATGCAAGCTGTTTGTCTCACTCTTGTCGCTGTGCGTCATTTCTCCACCAGACCAATCCTTTATACCACCTAAGCTCTCGTCTCCCAAGGAATTAGAAGGATCTGATAGAGAGAATAATTTTTCTCCAGAGTCCACCTCCTGTGAGGCCTCAGGGTTATCCAGACTACAGGTTTGATGCCCCCAATTCAGGATTTTATGTCTAGATTTAGATTTATTCCTTGGTTCCCCCCACCCCCCACAACTCTTAAAGCTTGGGACACTCCCAAATGTTCTCTAGCCACATCATCATATGGGGGGGGGCACCCCCCTGCCACCCCTCCAACCAAAAACATCCCACCATAATCCAGACATGTTCCGCTATCAACGCCCCCCGATCCTTACCTGCTCTATCCCCACTTCCATGGCTCACCTCATTGCCTTGGGGAGAGTCTTGGGGGGGGGGGGGGTTGGAGCGCCGCTTCCTGACTCATCTGGGGGTCAAATACAGGGTCCAAAGAGGGATCAGCTCCTAACGCCTCGGTCTCCGCATTATTCTTTTTTTTGGCCTTAGCTGCTTGAGCCACTTGAGAGAGAGAGCCGGCACCGTTTTCTTATCGCAGGTGGAGGAGCAATTTTTCTGCATGGCGTCACCCGAGCCAAGAGAGGCACCTCCAGCTGCGTGCTGCACTCCTCCCACAGTTTCTGCTCCCTTCGCGGAGCCAGCCACTGTGATTGGTCCACTGGTATTCACGCCTCTCGTGAGCTTAGGAGGCATTGGAGTCACTGGATGGGACAGATCGCACCAAGTCCGGAGCAGCAGTGGTCCGATACCGCGAAGGGGAAACCAGGTACGTGCCTGAAATATGCAGATCTGAGCACGGGCCACACACCACTTCCAGATCATGCCGGGCGACTATGCTTTTAGTGCGGTTCGGGATCCCATAAATCCATACAGGAGGCGGGGGGGATCAGGAAGATACGAGTCAGCTTACTCAGACGCCGAAGCGGCCGCCATCTTGCCTCTGTGATGGTCTCTCAGTGGTTTCTTCTGTAGAAATTCTCAAGGATATCTCCGAGTCAGTCACCATATGGTTTGTTTTAGTCCTTAAGCCTAATAGCTGCTTGTGCCCTGAGAGTCTCAGGCTGGCCTTCATACTGACAGGACTAGAAAAGCAGGATGAGTTGTGTGCCTTCGATTGGGTGTTCAGACTAAGAAAGCACTCTACGCTTTTGACTCAAACTTAAAACGTTGGGAGGGAGGGGGGCAGACCAGACAAGAAACCATTTTGAGGGAGCAATCGAAGGGCCGATTGTAAGTCACATTTTACCCTTGGTGCAGCTGCGCCCTGCAGGAAGGTGGAATCTGACTGCATGGTTACCCCCACTTTTTTCCTGGTGTTTTGCTGGTTTTTGACTTAGTCTGACTGGGATCCTGCTCATCAGGACCCCAGTCTATCTGCTTTCTCCCTAAATTGGTTGTTCATGTACTTTAGGGACACTCCAGATTTGATTCTGGGGTACCCTTATAAGTCCCTAGTATATGGTATACTATGTACCCAGGGACTAGGTACCCCAGAGGCCTCCCAGGGGCTGCAGCATGTATTATGCCACCCCTGAGAGACCATTTAAAATGACACAACAGGTCTGCTACAGCAGCCTGTGTAAGGTGGTGCATGCACCCCTTACTTAGATATAGGTTCACTATATCTATCCTAATCACTGCATATATAAACCTATCAGTCACCCCTATGGCAGGCCTTATCAATCCTGAAGGCAGGGTGCTGGGTTTTATGTGAGAGGGTGCCCATGCATGAGCAGAGCCCCTCTGCAGCCTTCGGAACCTATTCTCCGGGGTTGTTTGTGATGCAGCCAACCATATATACTTAAGTACATTATAACCTCGCGGTAAATGCTAACTTTAAAACGGCTGCATGGAAACATGTCGTGTTTGGTGTCAAACACCTTGGAATCATACCTCCACACCAGTAACTGGTGTGGAGGTATGATTCCACCCTCCTAGAGGGAGAAATATGACAACACCGGTACACCCGGTACCAGCTTCTTGACCCTGGCATCACAAAATGGATGCTGCCAGCCACAGACACGAGTCTGCCCTCCTGCTGCTGGGGAAGGTTTGACAATAGGTTTCCTGTCACAGGGAGGTGTGCCCACCTCCCAGACAGGCTTTAGTGTATTGGGGCTGGGTGGGTGCACTCTCAGAGTGCTTTGATGTCTGCACTGGGGGCACATTTGGTGTCCCTGTGCATAGTCCGGTTCAAACCGGTTGCAGGAGCCATTTGCTCCTGCTCTGGCGCAAAACTGGACAAAGGACATGGGTGTAGCCACCCCTCTGTCCTGATTCTCCCATAGGTGGGTCCCCAGAGTGTGTCCCACCCCTTCCTTGGGTATAAAGTAGGAACCCCTGACTACAGGACTTTAGATATTACCTGGACTAAACTCTGCTACAGAAACCAAGTACTTCGACGATCTGCACAACGCTGGATGACTGAAGAATCTCCCTTGGAGTAAAGGAGTTACTCCCCTGCTGAGCAGGCACCTAAACGCATCTGACCGGTTTGCATCTACGAAGCTCCTGAAGGACGCCGAAGATTTCTGCAATACAGGAGGTAGGTTCCCGTGATCTCTGAGGTTGATCTGCGCTCTCAGCAATTCTGAGGCCCGTATCCCTCTTGGGGACCGTGCAACCCGAACCCCTGGGCACCGTGTACATTTGCAGCAGCATATGCTTTTTGGCGACCCCTGAGGCTATGCTTTGGGCTACTTGTAGTCCTGACCCCGATCAGTAATTCCACTGAAGATTTCCGGCCTACACTCCACGAGTGTTCCGTGGGCTGGTATTTAGTGAGTCAGCTCGAGGTCCCTTTGCAATCCCTGGTCCGTTGGCCTGTGGGTCCCTGTGAAGGCAACTTTAACTTTCAGTGGGCTTCCCTGGTTGCTCCAGACCTGCCCTGACTCTCCATTGCATGGTGAGTCCCCAGGACCTTGCTGGTCCTCACAGAAGCATCTTTCCTCTTACCACGTTGGTTGCTGTTGCCAAGGCTTGTTGGTGTTCAATTCGGACACTGACCCCCCAGCACTTGACATCCTTTGTGGGACAGCTCACCTCCAGACTTTGGTTGTCGTCAGTGCCTCCTGGTCCCCGTGGCTGCAGAGTCAAGCTTCACCTCTTCTCACCTGTAGCACTCAACATCGGTGGGCATTCGATTGCTCCGCTCCTGGTCACGTGAAGTGACCCAGACTTTGTCCCCTCTGCTTTCAGGTTCTTCTCATCTCTGATCCAGGCTTGGATCACACCGGACACTTTTCTTCTCCACGGCAGCAGTACTTTTTCGCATCACGCCATTGAAAACGACGAGGGTTTCCGACACCACTTGACCCCTATGCACCCGGCTCCTCTGGGATAAGTAACACGGGTACCTCGGTACTCTCAAGGGTGCTGGCCTTAGAACCTTCTATGTTTAGCTGGGTTTGCTTAAAGTCCTCTCCTAAGTGTCCTTAATCTGTAAATTTCCAACCGCGACTTTCCCATAGAGTTGTACGGAGCTCGCGCCTGTGTTCACACACTGCACCCGTCCTCCGTGGGTCCCCTGTGTCACTACCTTGGGTGGTTCCTTGGGGTCCCAGCGATTCTACGTGCTCTAGGCACTGTGTCTAGTCAAGTCGTGGTTGTTATACCACTTTCTTAGTATATGGTTTGGTCTCCCCCTGGAGCCCACAGTGTATTGTGCTATTTCCTGTCGTTCTAGTGATTTAATATTGTGGGCCTTGTTCTCTAATCTCATAAAGAGGTTAGTAGAGAGTGTTTAGTAATAAATACATATATTTTATATATACCTTGTGTGGTTCTCCTTTCATTTGGTCATTCAGGAGGTTATATACTGGTAAAACAAGCTACTTTACATTCCTTCGAGACTTAGCCTGAAGGCTGCTCTCCATAGCTACCACTAGGATAGCTTTCAATAAAGGTTGTCTTTAACCTAATCATCAATAAAGGTCGTTTGGACTGCTGCAAGGTGCCCACTTTAATTAGTGGACAGCATATACCAGGCCAACTTCTCACATTGGTGTGCAGCGGTTAGGATTCAAGCTTGCTACTGTTTTACCAGATAATCTCATCGAGTGACTAACTGAAAACCACTAAAGGTACTTAGGTACATATAAATCAAGACTAGAATAAAGTAAGTTCTACTGAACTTAGAGTTGGGTAAGTCAAGGGTCTAGCACACCCTTTCTCCAACTCAAGAGAGTCTCAGTTCCCACTAGGTTAGGTAGGTGCCTACACCACATAACTCTAGCATGTCTTCTAGGCCTGAAGCCAGTGGCTCCTTGCCAACTAAGTATGACCATCTCTCAGTCCAAGAATTGAGAACCATGTGTACATCCAGGAAACTGAAGACAGGGAAAAACCCAAACACTCAACGTCTCATAGAGAGTTTGATTTTAGATGACCTCAGAAAGACCCCAGGGTCTGATGAGGCAGGCAAGTTGGGTGGGACAGCAGAAGAGGAAAGGCCAGGAAGTAAAAACTTCTATGACCTGGACTCTGATGCTGGCCAGGAGGATCAAATTGATCCTAACCTGGACAATCCAATTCTTCCTGAAGGTGAGGAAGAAGGCCTCAGTGGCCCTTTTTTTACCCCACCTGGAAGGGTTAACAGTTTACCAAGAAGATCAAGATCTCCTTCTCAGGAATCTAATCATTCTGGTACTTCTGTAGGGAGCTCTGTTTCTCATAGGACCTCTGCTTCTCATAAAAGGGAGTCCTCTTATGATAAGAAGTGCCATCTGCTTGAGTTTGAGAGAGCTAAGCTCAGAATCAAGAGAGAGCAATTGGATTTAGATAGGGAATCCCTGGAGCTTCAGAGAGCTTCTCAGAAGTTGGGGCTAGAGCCCCATGGTGGCAGCAACAGTGTCCCTAGAGGTAGAGACCATACTCATGACCATAGGAACCTGAACAAGATTGTCCCTCCATACCAGAGTGGGGATGACATCCACAAATGGATAACTGCACTGGAGAGGGCCTGTAAGGTACAGAGGGTCCCTCAGGAGCAGTGGGCAGCAATCTTGTGGCTCTCCTTTGCAGACAAAGGTAGAGACAAGCTCCTCACTGTAAGCGAAGAGGTCGCTGATAATTACAAAGTCCTGAAGAGTGCTCTGATTGATGGGTTTGGCTTAACCACTGAACAATACAGGATTAAGTTCAGAGACACCCAAAAGGCACAGACTCAGGACTGGGTTGACTTTGTAGATTGTGCTACTAAGGCTCTGGAAGGTTGGATACATGGCAGCAAGGTGCATGACTTTTTAGGATTGTACAAGTTGATTATGAGGGAGCCGATCCTTAATAATTGTCAAAACCAGCTTTTACACCAGTACCTGGTGGACTCTGATCTGACCTCTCCCCAAGAATTGGGAAAGAAGGCAGACAAATGGGTCAGAACCAGAGTAAAGCCAAAGAATCAGGGTGGTGACCAGAAGAAAGATTCTTCCAAAAACCAAGAGAAAGGTGGGGATAAATCAAAAGATAAATACACTACAGGGCCCCAAAAGTCCTCTTCTGGTGGTGGGTCCCAAACTCCTTCCTCCCCTAAAAAGAAACCTTACTGCCATATATGTAAGAAGCCTGGCCACTGGAAAAATAACCCCAGTTGCCCTAAGGCCAGCAATAAGGAAAATGTTCCTCCCAGCAATACTACCACTCCTCCTGGTACTACAAGTAGTAATCCCCCAGGTGGTAGTAATGCACCCAAAAAGTTAGGTGGGTTCTTATGGGGAACTGAAGTGGACCATAATTTAGAAAGGTCCCCCTCACAGGCCTCCTCAGTCTGTGATGGTGGCATGGGATTTGCCACTTTTACTGTCAGTCCTAATTCTTTGGGCAAGTACAGACAGGAGCCACTGATAAATGGTCAGAAAGCTTTGGCATTCAGAGACACAGGGGCTAGTGTCACCATGGTGACAGGGAAACTAGTCCCCCCTCAACAGCTTTTACCTGAGTTTATTGTGAAGTCCTCCTGAGGCTTGAGCCGGGAGAGACCTACGAGATAGCTGCTATTTACTGCTGAATTTGCACTTGATCTTTATTAACTCACCAGCCTACTCTGTTTCCCGGCAAGAGGTGGTTCGCAGGGATTGCGGGACTTTCGTTTCGGGGCAGACATTTTGGTGGTAGTCAGGTCAGCGGGCTAGGCTTCATGCCCCAGACCTTATTTAAACAGATGCTGGCGCGAGCGCGCATTGTGAAGTCCTCCTGAGGCTTGAGCCGGGAGAGACCTACGAGATAGCTGCTATTTACTGCTGAATTTGCACTTGATCTTTATTAACTTGCTTTTTAAAAACTGTTGTGAATCTGTTTTTAAACATTTTATCTTAGCGCACTTTGCTTTCGTGTACTCACCAGCCTACTCTGTTTCCCGGCAAGAGGTGGTTCGCAGGGATTGCGGGACTTCCGTTTCGGGGCAGACATTTTGGTGGTAGTCAGGTCAGCGGGCTAGGCTTCATGCCCCAGACCTTATTTAAACAGACGCTGGCATCGAAGGCGCGCCAAAGGCAAGCCCGTCTGCGCCCGTCCGTGCTCGATCCGCGCTCAGCGCCGGTTCCCCTGCTCAGATTCCACCAGGTAGGGTCAACATCATACATTATTCTAGAACAGCTTTAAAAAATCTTAATCCTATCTCCTCAACCCAGATTTGTCGCAAGTTCCGTATGGACCTTATGCACCCTCAGGATATAACGTCCTGCCCAGGTTGCAACACCATGCTGCCAGAGTTTCTGTTGAAACCAATAGAGGTGTTACAACATCAGCATACATCGATTGAAAGGGACACATCTCACTTGGTTCGAAATTGTGCCCTGCTCAATGCAAGATCTCTAGTTAAACATAGCTTGGAATGCGCCTCTCTCATTGAAGAGGAAAGGATACTTGTTGCATTCATCACGGAAACCTGGACCGATGAAGCATCCGGTCCGGACTTAGTGAAAGCTACACCATCCAACTGCCTCTGTTATACGCTGAATAGATTGCAGAAGAAAAAGGTGGGGTAAACGGTCATCTACCACAATTCTATCACGGCGTCTTTTACTCCTATAGCCAACGAGGAATGTGAAGCATTAGAGTTTTGTCTTCATCTTTCACATCAATATACTTTTAGAGGGTCCCTCATCTACAGGCCTCCTGGCCCTAGAGGACGGTTTCTAACGCAAATAGGTAGTATACTTGAAAGGGGGATCAGTATTGACTCCTGTACTATTTTGGGAGACTTTAATTATTACTTGGAGTCACCATCCGACCCTGACACGGTCAGGTTGCTGGATTTGATGAAGGGTGGTAATTTAGAGCAACAGGTGAGGGATGCTACTCATATAGCTGGCCATACTTTAGATGGTATTTTTTCTAATAACTCACGGTTGTCAGTTATGAGCGTTTTTCCTCTGATATGGTCAGACCACTCTGCTGTTTTATTTGAGCTTACCCTGCCTGACCACATGGCCTCAAAATCATCCATAAAAATGTCAGATGCAAGGGCATAGAACAAGATAGACAAAATGGAGCTTCACCATCTATTAACCTCGACTATTACCTCTATACCGAGAGATCTGGACGAGGCTTCCAGCTCCTATACTAAGTGGTTAGAAGCAGCAGGGAACAAATTAGCACCAAAAAACCCCTTCCACCATACCAGGCAGCAACCCTCCGCCCCTTGGTATTCTCAGGAGCTTAGGGATCAAAAACTTGCTTGCAAGCACTTGGAAAGAAAATGGAGGATTGGATATAAGGAAAAGGATAAAAAAGATTACAAAATAAGCCTTGCATATTACAAAAAGCTGCTTCAAAATACAAAACAAGAGTATTTTACCAAGAGAATTAAATTGGCCAAAAACACATCAAAAGAGCTTTTTAAAATAGTAAATACCTTAGTCCACCCATGCTCCCCCACTATTTCAGCTAGTCAAGATCTGTGCAATAATATTGCCAAATTCTTTTTCGGGAAAGTTAATAGTATTTTCGTAACTTTCTCTGACTCCTCACACAAAAAAATGGGTGATTTAGCAACAGAGCAACTAAAAGTGACTATGGATAACTTACGACTAGACAGTTTTGCTCCTCTAACAGAATTAGACACCGTCAACTTACTGATAAAAGTGAAGTCAGGATCCCCATATGACCCCTGCCCGAGCTCTGTAGTCAAATCAGCTGCAGAGCCTGTGTCAAGAATACTGACTTCTATTTTCAACACAATGTATCGAGATGGATACTTTCCTAGAGACTGGAAGCATGCATCAATCCTGCCCCTGTTGAAGAAACCTAGCCTGGATGTTAATGATCCAAACAATTTTAGACCTATTTCTAGATTACCCTTCCCGGCAAAGGTCATTGAAAAACATATGAATGACCAACTTAACAAGTTTCTGCAGGATTCGCAGGCACTGAACCCAACTCAGTTTGGGTTCAGGGGGGGCCACAGTACAGAAACTGCGCTCTTAAAGTCCACAGAAGAGATTAGGACTATCTTGGACCAAGGAGGGAATGCCGCATTGATTATGCTGGACTTATCGGCGGCATTCGACACGGTCCATCATGACCTGTTGATGGACCGTTTAGACGAGATAGGAGTCAAGGGTTCTGCCTGGAAACTTCTCAAATCATTCCTGTCAGACAGATTGCAAACGGTGGCCCTAGACAAATTTGAAGCAGATTCATTCTCTTTACCTTGTGGAGTCCCGCAGGGGTCGTCTTTGAGCCCGACACTTTTTAATGTCTATGTTTCCTCATGGCGATACAAAAGGGGATGATGGACGGAACGTTTGAGCCAATCAAACACTCACCCCCAGTCAACTGATCTGGGTTTAATCCATCATCATTCCTTAGCTCACTCCACCACCCCAGTTCAGACATGGCCATATGCAAATCAGTCTGACCCTGTGCCTCATGGGAACAGTCCAGCCCGAACTGCCAAGCCATGTCTTCCCTGGACCGGAAACAAGCACCCTAGGACCGGTTTCTGGCACTCCAGCCGTCATCAGCCAGGCCTGCTTGAATCCAGTGGCAAAGTGAGCAAGGGACCCACGTCTGGGCATACCCCCGCCAACTTAGGGCGAACAAAGCGATACAAAAGGGGATGATGGACGGAACGTTTGAGCCAATCAAACACTCACCCCCAGTCAACTGATCTGGGTTTAATCCATCATCATTCCTTAGCTCACTCCACCACCCCAGTTCAGACATGGCCATATGCAAATCAGTCTGACCCTGTGCCTCATGGGAACAGTCCAGCCCGAACTGCCAAGCCATGTCTTCCCTGGACCGGAAACAAGCACCCTAGGACCGGTTTCTGGCACTCCAGCCGTCATCAGCCAGGCCTGCTTGAATCCAGTGGCAAAGTGAGCAAGGGACCCACGTCTGGGCATACCCCCGCCAACTTAGGGCGAACAAAGCGATACAAAAGGGGATGATGGACGGAACGTTTGAGCCAATCAAACACTCACCCCCAGTCAACTGATCTGGGTTTAATCCATCATCATTCCTTAGCTCACTCCACCACCCCAGTTCAGACATGGCCATATGCAAATCAGTCTGACCCTGTGCCTCATGGGAACAGTCCAGCCCGAACTGCCAAGCCATGTCTTCCCTGGACCGGAAACAAGCACCCTAGGACCGGTTTCTGGCACTCCAGCCGTCATCAGCCAGGCCTGCTTGAATCCAGTGGCAAAGTGAGCAAGGGACCCACGTCTGGGCATACCCCCGCCAACTTAGGGCGAACAAAGCGATACAAAAGGGGATGATGGACGGAACGTTTGAGCCAATCAAACACTCACCCCCAGTCAACTGATCTGGGTTTAATCCATCATCATTCCTTAGCTCACTCCACCACCCCAGTTCAGACATGGCCATATGCAAATCAGTCTGACCCTGTGCCTCATGGGAACAGTCCAGCCCGAACTGCCAAGCCATGTCTTCCTGGACCGGAAACAAGCACCCTAGGACCGGTTTCTGGCACTCCAGCCGTCATCAGCCAGGCCTGCTTGAATCCAGTGGCAAAGTGAGCAAGGGACCCACGTCTGGGCATACCCCCGCCAACTTAGGGCGAACAAAGCGATACAAAAGGGGATGATGGACGGAACGTTTGAGCCAATCAAACACTCACCCCCAGTCAACTGATCTGGGTTTAATCCATCATCATTCCTTAGCTCACTCCACCACCCCAGTTCAGACATGGCCATATGCAAATCAGTCTGACCCTGTGCCTCATGGGAACAGTCCAGCCCGAACTGCCAAGCCATGTCTTCCCTGGACCGGAAACAAGCACCCTAGGACCGGTTTCTGGCACTCCAGCCGTCATCAGCCAGGCCTGCTTGAATCCAGTGGCAAAGTGAGCAAGGGACCCACGTCTGGGCATACCCCGCCAACTTAGGGCGAACAAAGCGATACAAAAGGGGATGATGGACGGAACGTTTGAGCCAATCAAACACTCACCCCCAGTCAACTGATCTGGGTTTAATCCATCATCATTCCTTAGCTCACTCCACCACCCCAGTTCAGACATGGCCATATGCAAATCAGTCTGACCCTGTGCCTCATGGGAACAGTCCAGCCCGAACTGCCAAGCCATGTCTTCCCTGGACCGGAAACAAGCACCCTAGGACCGGTTTCTGGCACTCCAGCCGTCATCAGCCAGGCCTGCTTGAAACCAGTGGCAAAGTGAGCAAGGGACCCACGTCTGGGCATACCCCCGCCAACTTAGGGCGAACAAAGCGATACAAAAGGGGATGATGGACGGAACGCTTGAGCCAATCAAACACTCACCCCCAGTCAACTGATCTGGGTTTAATCCATCATCATTCCTTAGCTCACTCCACCACCCCAGTTCAGACATGGCCATATGCAAATCAGTCTGACCCTGTGCCTCATGGGAACAGTCCAGCCCGAACTGCCAAGCCATGTCTTCCCTGGACCGGAAACAAGCACCCTAGGACCGGTTTCTGGCACTCCAGCCGTCATCAGCCAGGCCTGCTTGAATCCAGTGGCAAAGTGAGCAAGGGACCCACGTCTGGGCATACCCCGCCAACTTAGGGCGAACAAAGCGATACAAAGGGGATGATGGACGGAACGTTTGAGCCAATCAAACACTCACCCCCAGTCAACTGATCTGGGTTTAATCCATCATCATTCCTTAGCTCACTCCACCACCCCAGTTCAGACATGGCCATATGCAAATCAGTCTGACCCTGTGCCTCATGGGAACAGTCCAGCCCGAACTGCCAAGCCATGTCTTCCCTGGACCGGAAACAAGCACCCTAGGACCGGTTTCTGGCACTCCAGCCGTCATCAGCCAGGCCTGCTTGAATCCAGTGGCAAAGTGAGCAAGGGACCCACGTCTGGGCATACCCCGCCAACTTAGGGCGAACAAAGCGATACAAAAGGGGATGATGGACGGAACGCTTGAGCCAATCAAACACTCACCCCCAGTCAACTGATCTGGGTTTAATCCATCATCATTCCTTAGCTCACTCCACCACCCCAGTTCAGACATGGCCATATGCAAATCAGTCTGACCCTGTGCCTCATGGGAACAGTCCAGCCCGAACTGCCAAGCCATGTCTTCCCTGGACCGGAAACAAGCACCCTAGGACCGGTTTCTGGCACTCCAGCCGTCATCAGCCAGGCCTGCTTGAATCCAGTGGCAAAGTGAGCAAGGGACCCACGTCTGGGCATACCCCGCCAACTTAGGGCGAACAAAGCGATACAAAGGGGATGATGGACGGAACGTTTGAGCCAATCAAACACTCACCCCCAGTCAACTGATCTGGGTTTAATCCATCATCATTCCTTAGCTCACTCCACCACCCCAGTTCAGACATGGCCATATGCAAATCAGTCTGACCCTGTGCCTCATGGGAACAGTCCAGCCCGAACTGCCAAGCCATGTCTTCCCTGGACCGGAAACAAGCACCCTAGGACCGGTTTCTGGCACTCCAGCCGTCATCAGCCAGGCCTGCTTGAATCCAGTGGCAAAGTGAGCAAGGGACCCACGTCTGGGCATACCCCGCCAACTTAGGGCGAACAAAGCGATACAAAGGGGATGATGGACGGAACGCTTGAGCCAATCAAACACTCACCCCCAGTCAACTGATCTGGGTTTAATCCATCATCATTCCTTAGCTCACTCCACCACCCCAGTTCAGACATGGCCATATGCAAATCAGTCTGACCCTGTGCCTCATGGGAACAGTCCAGCCCGAACTGCCAAGCCATGTCTTCCCTGGACCGGAAACAAGCACCCTAGGACCGGTTTCTGGCACTCCAGCCGTCATCAGCCAGGCCTGCTTGAATCCAGTGGCAAAGTGAGCAAGGGACCCACGTCTGGGCATACCCCGCCAACTTAGGGCGAACAAAGCGATACAAAGGGGATGATGGACGGAACGTGTGAGCCAATCAAACACTCACCCCCAGTCAACTGATCTGGGTTTAATCCATCATCATTCCTTAGCTCACTCCACCACCCCAGTTCAGACATGGCCATATGCAAATCAGTCTGACCCTGTGCCTCATGGGAACAGTCCAGCCCGAACTGCCAAGCCATGTCTTCCCTGGACCGGAAACAAGCACCCTAGGACCGGTTTCTGGCACTCCAGCCGTCATCAGCCAGGCCTGCTTGAATCCAGTGGCAAAGTGAGCAAGGGACCCACGTCTGGGCATACCCCCGCCAACTTAGGGCGAACAAAGCGATACAAAAGGGGATGATGGACGGAACGTTTGAGCCAATCAAACACTCACCCCCAGTCAACTGATCTGGGTTTAATCCATCATCATTCCTTAGCTCACTCCACCACCCCAGTTCAGACATGGCCATATGCAAATCAGTCTGACCCTGTGCCTCATGGGAACAGTCCAGCCCGAACTGCCAAGCCATGTCTTCCCTGGACCGGAAACAAGCACCCTAGGACCGGTTTCTGGCACTCCAGCCGTCATCAGCCAGGCCTGCTTGAATCCAGTGGCAAAGTGAGCAAGGGATTTAACCCAGATCCTTGTGACTGGGGGTGAATGTTTGCATTGTCCAGCATTCCGTCCATCAATTGTTTCTTTTGCATTTGTCGCCCTAAGTGGGAAGGGTATGCCCAGACGTGGGTCCCGTGCTCACTACACCACTGGATTCAAGCTAGCCTGGCTGAAGAAGGGTGATGCCCTGAAACCGGTCCCAGGATGCTTGTTTCCGGTCCAGGGAGGACCTGGCTTGGCAGTTCGGGCTGGACTGTTCCCACAAGGAACAGGGTCAAGACTGATTTGCATATGGCTGGGTCCAAACTGGGGTGGTGTGGTGAGCAAAAGAATGATGGATTTAACCCAGATCCTTGTGACTGGGGGTGAATGTTTGCATTGTCCAGCATTCCGTCCATCAATTGTTTCTTTTGCATTTGTCGCCCTAAGTGGGAAGGGTATGCCCAGACGTGGGTCCCGTGCTCACTACACCACTGGATTCAAGCTAGCCTGGCTGAAGAAGGGTGATGCCCTGAAACCGGTCCCAGGATGCTTGTTTCCGGTCCAGGGAGGACCTGGCTTGGCAGTTCGGGCTGGACTGTTCCCACAAGGAACAGGGTCAAGACTGATTTGCATATGGCTGGGTCCAAACTGGGGTGGTGTGGTGAGCAAAAGAATGATGGATTTAACCCAGATCCTTGTGACTGGGGGTGAATGTTTGCATTGTCCAGCATTCCGTCCATCAATTGTTTCTTTTGCATTTGTCGCCCTAAGTGGGAAGGGTATGCCCAGACGTGGGTCCCGTGCTCACTACACCACTGGATTCAAGCTAGCCTGGCTGAAGAAGGGTGATGCCCTGAAACCGGTCCCAGGATGCTTGTTTCCGGTCCAGGGAGGACCTGGCTTGGCAGTTCGGGCTGGACTGTTCCCACAAGGAACAGGGTCAAGACTGATTTGCATATGGCTGGGTCCAAACTGGGGTGGTGTGGTGAGCAAAAGAATGATGGATTTAACCCAGATCCTTGTGACTGGGGGTGAATGTTTGCATTGTCCAGCATTCCGTCCATCAATTGTTTCTTTTGCATTTGTCGCCCTAAGTGGGAAGGGTATGCCCAGACGTGGGTCCCGTGCTCACTACACCACTGGATTCAAGCTAGCCTGGCTGAAGAAGGGTGATGCCCTGAAACCGGTCCCAGGATGCTTGTTTCCGGTCCAGGGAGGACCTGGCTTGGCAGTTCGGGCTGGACTGTTCCCACAAGGAACAGGGTCAAGACTGATTTGCATATGGCTGGGTCCAAACTGGGGTGGTGTGGTGAGCAAAAGAATGATGGATTTAACCCAGATCCTTGTGACTGGGGGTGAATGTTTGCATTGTCCAGCATTCCGTCCATCAATTGTTTCTTTTGCATTTGTCGCCCTAAGTGGGAAGGGTATGCCCAGACGTGGGTCCCGTGCTCACTACACCACTGGATTCAAGCTAGCCTGGCTGAAGAAGGGTGATGCCCTGAAACCGGTCCCAGGATGCTTGTTTCCGGTCCAGGGAGGACCTGGCTTGGCAGTTCGGGCTGGACTGTTCCCACAAGGAACAGGGTCAAGACTGATTTGCATATGGCTGGGTCCAAACTGGGGTGGTGTGGTGAGCAAAAGAATGATGGATTTAACCCAGATCCTTGTGACTGGGGGTGAATGTTTGCATTGTCCAGCATTCCGTCCATCAATTGTTTCTTTTGCATTTGTCGCCCTAAGTGGGAAGGGTATGCCCAGACGTGGGTCCCGTGCTCACTACACCACTGGATTCAAGCTAGCCTGGCTGAAGAAGGGTGATGCCCTGAAACCGGTCCCAGGATGCTTGTTTCCGGTCCAGGGAGGACCTGGCTTGGCAGTTCGGGCTGGACTGTTCCCACAAGGAACAGGGTCAAGACTGATTTGCATATGGCTGGGGCAAACTGGGGTGGTGTGGTGAGCAAAAGAATGATGGATTTAACCCAGATCCTTGTGACTGGGGGTGAATGTTTGCATTGTCCAGCATTCCGTCCATCAATTGTTTCTTTTGCATTTGTCGCCCTAAGTGGGAAGGGTATGCCCAGACGTGGGTCCCGTGCTCACTACACCACTGGATTCAAGCTAGCCTGGCTGAAGAAGGGTGATGCCCTGAAACCGGTCCCAGGATGCTTGTTTCCGGTCCAGGGAGGACCTGGCTTGGCAGTTCGGGCTGGACTGTTCCCACAAGGAACAGGGTCAAGACTGATTTGCATATGGCTGGGTCCAAACTGGGGTGGTGTGGTGAGCAAAAGAATGATGGATTTAACCCAGATCCTTGTGACTGGGGGTGAATGTTTGCATTGTCCAGCATTCCGTCCATCAATTGTTTCTTTTGCATTTGTCGCCCTAAGTGGGAAGGGTATGCCCAGACGTGGGTCCCGTGCTCACTACACCACTGGATTCAAGCTAGCCTGGCTGAAGAAGGGTGATGCCCTGAAACCGGTCCCAGGATGCTTGTTTCCGGTCCAGGGAGGACCTGGCTTGGCAGTTCGGGCTGGACTGTTCCCACAAGGAACAGGGTCAAGACTGATTTGCATATGGCTGGGTCCAAACTGGGGTGGTGTGGTGAGCAAAAGAATGATGGATTTAACCCAGATCCTTGTGACTGGGGGTGAATGTTTGCATTGTCCAGCATTCCGTCCATCAATTGTTTCTTTTGCATTTGTCGCCCTAAGTGGGAAGGGTATGCCCAGACGTGGGTCCCGTGCTCACTACACCACTGGATTCAAGCTAGCCTGGCTGAAGAAGGGTGATGCCCTGAAACCGGTCCCAGGATGCTTGTTTCCGGTCCAGGGAGGACCTGGCTTGGCAGTTCGGGCTGGACTGTTCCCACAAGGAACAGGGTCAAGACTGATTTGCATATGGCTGGGTCCAAACTGGGGTGGTGTGGTGAGCAAAAGAATGATGGATTTAACCCAGATCCTTGTGACTGGGGGTGAATGTTTGCATTGTCCAGCATTCCGTCCATCAATTGTTTCTTTTGCATTTGTCGCCCTAAGTGGGAAGGGTATGCCCAGACGTGGGTCCCGTGCTCACTACACCACTGGATTCAAGCTAGCCTGGCTGAAGAAGGGTGATGCCCTGAAACCGGTCCCAGGATGCTTGTTTCCGGTCCAGGGAGGACCTGGCTTGGCAGTTCGGGCTGGACTGTTCCCACAAGGAACAGGGTCAAGACTGATTTGCATATGGCTGGGTCCAAACTGGGGTGGTGTGGTGAGCAAAAGAATGATGGATTTAACCCAGATCCTTGTGACTGGGGGTGAATGTTTGCATTGTCCAGCATTCCGTCCATCAATTGTTTCTTTTGCATTTGTCGCCCTAAGTGGGAAGGGTATGCCCAGACGTGGGTCCCGTGCTCACTACACCACTGGATTCAAGCTAGCCTGGCTGAAGAAGGGTGATGCCCTGAAACCGGTCCCAGGATGCTTGTTTCCGGTCCAGGGAGGACCTGGCTTGGCAGTTCGGGCTGGACTGTTCCCACAAGGAACAGGGTCAAGACTGATTTGCATATGGCTGGGTCCAAACTGGGGTGGTGTGGTGAGCAAAAGAATGATGGATTTAACCCAGATCCTTGTGACTGGGGGTGAATGTTTGCATTGTCCAGCATTCCGTCCATCAATTGTTTCTTTTGCATTTGTCGCCCTAAGTGGGAAGGGTATGCCCAGACGTGGGTCCCGTGCTCACTACACCACTGGATTCAAGCTAGCCTGGCTGAAGAAGGGTGATGCCCTGAAACCGGTCCCAGGATGCTTGTTTCCGGTCCAGGGAGGACCTGGCTTGGCAGTTCGGGCTGGACTGTTCCCACAAGGAACAGGGTCAAGACTGATTTGCATATGGCTGGGTCCAAACTGGGGTGGTGTGGTGAGCAAAAGAATGATGGATTTAACCCAGATCCTTGTGACTGGGGGTGAATGTTTGCATTGTCCAGCATTCCGTCCATCAATTGTTTCCTCATTGGCACCCCTAATCGAATCGTTTGGGTTTACTTTGACTTCTTACGCTGACGACACCCAAATTGTGGTGACTCTACAGCCAGAAGGCTCTCGGGAAACCGCGTTGAGGTTGCAGAACTGCATGAGCGCCATGGGGGGATGGATGGCCCAAAACTGCTTGAAACTCAACTCAGGCAAGACGGAGGTCGTGTCGTTTGGTAACAACCCACACTTCTGGATGCCGGATTGTTGGCGGGAAGCTTCAGGTCCGCTCCCCACCCCGGTTAGGAAAGTGAAGAATCTGGGAGTATGGATAGATGATAAACTGACCTTCAGGGACCAGATGAACAAAGAGGCCTCATCGACGCCGTACATTCTTAAATCATGTAGGAAAATAATGCCACTACTTCCCAAAGATGCGCAACAAACTGTTGTCACTGCATTGATAATGCCCAGATTAGACTATTGCAATAGTCTATATCTGAAGGTTCATGAAGGAGTCATAATAAATTACAGATTCTGCAGAAAGCAGCTGCCAGACTCCTCACAGGCACACCGAAGAATGAATCAATTTCAGCCAAAATCAAAAGTCTTCATTGGTTGCCAGTGAGGAAGCGTATTCAATTCAAGGCCCTGTGTTTGGTTTTTAAAGCTCTACACGGAACCGGGCCCACATTTTTAAAACAACGATTCCATTGGTATACCCCAAAAAGGACACTGCGGTCATCTGATGCAAAATTTGTGACTGTTCCCAGGGTGAAAAAGGCCAATTGGGGTGGCAGAAGTTTTATAGTCAATGCAGCCAGAACTTGGAATGCTCTTCCTCTATCTCTAAGAAGTACGACCAATCTTTTGGCCTTTAGGAAGACTTTAAAAACATGGCTGTTCTCTAACTGATTGTACTTATCTCTCTCTCTGTCCAACTCCTCAGTAGGCCTTTACTCAGCGCCAGGACACCCTTGGGTAACAGTTGCGCTTTATAAATATCCTTAACATTAATATTAACCAACATTGATGGTATTAGAACAGATCATCCCATGGCCATAGTCAATCTCAGCTGGGGAGGGGTCACTGGCCCAAAGAGAGTGGCAGTGTCCCCAAACTTGCCTGTAGATTGCCTATTAGGCAATGATCTGGAAGTTTCAGCCTGGGCTGAAGTTGAATACCAGGCCCATTTAAGAATGTTAGGCCTCCCTGAGAAAGTTGGTGGGGCTCTTAGGGCCTCAACCCAATCCCAGGGCAATTTTGGAGAGGTGGAGCCTGAAAGAATGGCCCACTCTACTCCACAAGAGAGCAGAAGGGTTGAAGAACAGTCTTCTTCCCCCCAGACTATAGGTAAGGGTCAGCTTCCTCAGGGAACTGATCCTACCCCTAGTGAAGGAACTGCCCCAGAGGTGGTCAGGCCTGGCCTGGCAACACCCCTGATGGCAGGGGACCCTTCCAAGGTGGTACCCAGTCTGGAGCAGGTAACCTGCCCCTCTCTACCCTACCTCAATCAGCCTAGGGCTGCAGAGGTCAGGGATGTCAGTGGACCCCTAAAGGCCCACTGCCCAGAGGAACCCCCCCATCAACAGATTAGGGGTACCCAGTCAAGTAGCCCTAGCCAGGTGAAAATTCCTCAACCCACTGAGGGATCCCTCTTACCATTGAATAGGGACCACCCCCAGATGGACTCTATTGGGCAAGGGCAAACCTGGGACCAAATGGTTCCAAACCTACCCTCTCCCTCTACTGTTCCAACCAAAGGGACCCAACCCCCAGCTGTAGGCAGCCAGAGGTTGACCCCTAGGGCCAGATATAACTCAGTCATGGAAAGAAAGGCCTACATGGTGACCAGTGCTCTGAGGAAGATGAGACCAACTTTATTAGGGCCTCACTTCTCTACTCAGACACCCCGCCAGCCTTTTACTTTGCCAAAATACCCTACAGGTAGAAATCCCAACTTTTGGAGACCATCCCATACCCTTAGGAGTAGGGACTGCTTAGTGGACCATAAGACAGGGGGTATCCATGCAAGTGCAGGATCTTCCTTATATGGCCACTTAGTCAATAAAGGCTCAACTGGACAAGGTTAGCCTTATCTCCTTTCGTTTGGGGGGGGGGGGTTATGTAGGAAGGTGGAATCTGACTGCATGGTTACCCCCACTTTTTTCCTGGTGTTTTGCTGGTTTTTGACTTAGTCTGACTGGGATCCTGCTAATCAGGACCCCAGTCTATCTGCTTTCTCCCTAAATTAGTTGTTCATGTACTTTAGGTACACTCCAGATTGGATTCTGGGGTACCCTTATAAGTCCCTAGTATATGGTATACTATGTACCCAGGGCCTAGGTACCCCAGAGGTCTCCCAGGGGCTGCAGCATGTATTATGCCACCCCTGAGAGACCATTTAAAATGACACAACAGGTCTGCTACAGCAGCCTGTGTAAGGTGGTGCATGCACCCCTTACTTAGATATAGGTTCACTATATCTATCCAAATCACTGCACATATAAACCTATCAGTCACCCCTATGGCAGGCCTTATCAATCCTGAAGGCAGGGTGCTGGGTTTTATGTGAGAGAGTGCCCATGCATGAGCAGAGCCCCTCTGCAGCCTTCGGAACTTATTCTCCGGGGTTGTTTGTGATGCAGCCAACCATATATACTTAAGTGCATTATAACCTCGCGGAAATGCTAACTTTAAAACGGCTGCATGGAAACATGTCGTGTTTGGTGTAAAACACCTTGGAATCATACCTCCACACCAGTGACTGGTGTGGGAGGTATGATTCCACCCTCCTAGAGGGAGAAATATGACAACACCGGTACACCCGATACCAGCTTCTTGACCCTGGCATCACAAAATGGATGCTGCCAGCCACAGACACAAGTCTGCCCTCCTGCTGCTGGACGAAACTTCCGGCAGGGGAAGGTTTGACAATAGGTTTCCTGTCACAGGGAGGTGTGACCACCTCCCAGACAGGCTTTAGTGTATTGGGGCTGGGTGGGTGCACTCTCAGAGGGCTTTGATGTCTGCACTGGGGGCACATTTGGTATCCCTGTGCATAGTCCGGTTCAAACCGGTTGCAGGAGCCATTTGCTCCTGCTCTGGCGCAAAACTGGACAAAGGACATGGGTGTAGCCACCCCTCTGTCCTGACCCTCCCATAGGTGGGTCCCCAGAGTTTGTCCCACCCCTTCCTTGGGTATGAAGTAGGAACCCCTGACTACAGGACTTTAGATATTACCTGGACTAAACTCTGATACAGAAACCAAGTACTTCGATGATCTGCACAACGCTGGATGACTGAAGAATCTCCCTTGGAGTAAAGGAGTTACTCCCCTGCTGAGCAGGCACCTAAACGCATCTGACCGGTTTGCATCTACGAAGCTCCTGAAGGACTCCGAAGATTTCTGCAATACAGGAGGTAGGTTCCCGTGGTCTCTGACATTGATCTGCGCTCTCAGCAATTCTAAGGCCCGTATCCCTCGTGGGGACCGTGCAACCCGAACCCCTGGGCACAGTGTACCTTTGCAGCAGCATATGCTTTTTGGCAACCCCTGAGGATGTGCTTTGGGCTAGTTGTAATCCTGACCCCGAGCAGTAATTCCACTGAAGATTTCCGGCCTACACTCCATGAGTGTTCCGTGGGCTGGTATTTATTGAGTCAGCTTGAGGTCCCTTCGCGATCCCTAGTCCATTGGCCTGTGGGTCCCTGTGAAGGCAACTTTAACTTTCAGTGGGCTTCCCTGGTTGCTCCAGACGTGCCCTGACTCTCCATTGCTTGGAGAGTTCCCAGGACCTTGCTGGTCCTCTCAGAAGCATCTTTGCTCTGACCGCATGGGTTGCCGTTGCCAAGGCTTGTTGGTGTTCAATCCGGACACTGACCCCCCAGCACTCGACATCCTTTGTGGGAAAGCTCACCTCCAGACTTTGGTCATCATCAGCACCTCCTGGTCCCCGTGGCTGCAGAGTCAAGCTTCACCTCTTCTCACCTGAAGCACCCGACATCGGTGGGCATTCGATTGCTCCGCTCCTGGTCACGTGAAGTGACCCAGACTTTGTCCCCTCTGCTTTCAGGTTCTTCTCATCTCTGATCCAGGCTTGGATCACATGGACACTTTTCTTCTCCACAGCAGCAGTACTTTTTCGCATCACGCCATTGAAAACGACGAGGGTTTCCGACACCACTTGACCCCTATGCACCCGGCTCCTCTGGGATAGGTAACACGGGTACCTCGGTACTCTCAAGGGTGCTGGCCTTAGAACCTTCTATGTTTAGCTGGGTTTGCTTAAAGTCCTCTCCTAAGTGTCCTTAATCTGTAAATTTCCAACCGCGACTTTCCCATAGAGTTGTATGGAGCTCGCGCCTGTGTTCACACACTGCACCCGTCCTCCGTGGGTCCCCTGTGTCACTACCTTGGGTGGTTCCTTGGGGTCCCAGCGATTCTACGTGCTCTAGGCACTGTGTCTAGTCAAGTCGTGGTTGTTATACCACTTTCTTAGTATATGGTTTGGTCTCCCCTGGAGCCCACTGTGTATTGTGCTATTTACTGTCGTTCTAGTGATTTAATATTGTGTGCCTTGTTCTCTAATCTCATAAAGAGGTTAGTAGAGAGTGTTTAGTAATAAATACATATATTTTATATATACCTTGTGTGGTTCTCCTTTCATTTGGTCATTCAGGAGGTTATATACTGGTAAAACAAGCTGCTTTACATTCCTTCGAGACTTAGCCTGAAGGCTGCTCTCCATAGCTACCACTAGGATAGCTTTCAATAAAGGTTGTCTTTAACCTAATCATCAATAAAGGTCGTTTGGACTGGTGCAAGGTGCCCACTTTAATTAGTGGACAGCATATACCAGGCCAACTTCTCACACGCCCGCGGTCACAACCAGTGACATGGTGTTGGAATATATATGTGTGCATTCATTTTGCTAGTGTATTACTCTATGTAAAGTTAGCATTCGCGGCACCATTTTAAGTTGAGCCGCCATTTTGAGCCATGATCGAAACTAACTTCTGTCTCACTCTGTCCGCCTCAGCAGAAAGCAGCTGCGATGTTCATGTTTTTTCTTTTTTATTTCTCCAAGGTTGAGCTACGCTGTACTAATGAATAGACTGTTTGATTATTATATACCTTTCTCACTAGATAGGCCTGCTCCCACCCTTAGAGCGGCGGGCTCAGGCAGAGTAACCTTGATGCTGAGATAGCATGTACCCGGTCCTGGGATGGTAGCTCATCCTTCTGTAGTTCCTTTGTTCACTAGCTACCAAGTGGAAATTTCGAGGCTGGGCGTGTCTTTAGTGGTTCTGGAGATGTACAATAGGTGTTACCATGTTGGCAGAGGTCAGTCCCTCTGCAGCAATCCAAGGAGGCTGGTCAGACTGGACTCCACTCGAGTGTATCACTAATAAATACTTTGGTTTGTATTCTCTACTGTCTGACCGACTCTTTATTTGTTTGGAAGGCTGAGAGGTGGTCACGAATGACCCGGTGGCCCTAATAGGGTCACTTCCTTCAGTTGGCACCTGAACAGGGACTCCATCGGGTGGCCCATCCTTGGGTAAGGGGGTCGGGCCACATCGGGTCGGACGGGCGGACCGGGGATCCCTGCACGAGAGAGTCTTGTACTCGCAGCTGCCCCGTCTGTCTGACCGGGCGTTGCCTTGTCCAGTGGTAATCCCGACTGGGGTCCTGAACGGCGAAACCCTTGGATATGACCGTTTGGTCTGAAGAGTCCGCAGTGGAGAATCACTTGGCTTGACCTGTGTGAACCAGGTGAGTTTGCTTTGGTTCTTTGTGGATATGGCGCCATTTTGATTTGTATTTGGCACGGTCTGAGGACCGTCTTTGGACAAGCGCTTGAATTTGTTTGAGTTCTTTGTGAACATGGTACCACTTTGATTTGTATTTGATGAGGTCTGAGGACCGATTTTTGGTAAAGATATTTTCAAATATCTGCTCGGCATAAACAGTGAACTTGTTTTCTTTAAAAAAATGCCATGTCTTAGTAAGGTGTTTTGTTTGGGCTGTCATTGTTGTTCTACTGATGCTCGATTGGAAGAAAGTCAGCCGGCGCCTCAAGAAGGCACTCCAAATTTTGACATGTACATTAAACATGGCATTGGTCCTATTATGTTTAGTACGCTATGGCACAAATATACGAGGGACAATGCCGAGTTGCAGTGGCCGTTAACCGGCATTTTTGATGAACAGAAAATTAATTTTCTACAGGATAAATTGTTTGCGAAAAGAAGTAGGCAGTCGATGTTTGATTCCCTCAGAACATGGCAGAAAGAGGCTAAACAGAGACAAATGAAAGCAGAGAAAGAGTCCCGGACGGGGAGAATGCAGACAGTGACTCAGAAAGCTGTAGCACATGATAGAGAGAAAATAGAAAAAGGAATAGAGTGTGCTGACAGAGAATTTCGATTACAATGTGAAAAGTCTTATGTTGCCTGAGAAGAAACTGATACATTTGTGGAGGAATTGTTAGATGCTCGACCTCCACTCCCATACACCCTGCAGAAAATATATCCTGCTATCCCACAGCCTCAGTCATCTGTTTCTTCTGTCTCTGCTACCTCTGTTTCTGCTATTATTGATCAACCTGTTTTGGCCACGACGCCGCCTGCCCTTTCTTTGGCTTCACCCTCTGCGGCTACTATAACTGCCAGTCTCCCTGCTACGCCTATTGTTTCGGCATCTCTCTCGCCAGCCCTCACACCTACAACACAGTGACTAGCGACATTGGTACCTGCTCCTTCTGTTACTACTCCTTCTGTGTTCCCTCATTCCCCGACATTACTGAGTAGCGGAATGCCAGTACGGGGAATAGGGGAGCAAGCCTGGGTGACTGCTAGGGAGCGACTGGGACGGATATTCGATCTGATGTGGGAGATGAAGAGAAAAGGGCGGTAGCAAATCAGGCCGCTCAGTGGGCTCGTCACCCCATTTACAGTGCAGAAGATGTGTGGAGTGTGATGAGAGATTATGAGCCGTTTGTGCAGCAGCATGCCCTTAAGCACATGTCGGCTACTTTGATCGGACTGTGGGAACAGTGTTTCAATGATGTAGCACCCCAGATTATTTATGATATTAGGGACCATGTATATGCTGCCGATATGGCACCTAGCAAGGTTTTTAATAATGTTGCGACGCTGGTCGCTTATCGAGGCAGGCTGCTTGAGATTGAGAAGAGCCCGAAGACAGTGGCCCAATTTCTGATGAGGGAAGTCCACCCCATATATCACCCTGAAATACCAGAGCTACAGGATCAGCATAACATTGTTACTAGACCCCGGGTAGAGGCCCGGTTCCAGGAACAATGGGTTTATACTCCATGGAAAAGTAGTGAGGTTTTGTCCCTTAAGACCCAGCTGCCTGATCCTAGAAAAAATCCTACTGCATACTATAAGGAATTGACCAAGGCTGCTTCCTCAACAGTAATGACACTTGCAGATGTTGAAATGTTCTTTGGCTTACTGATGCCCGTAGATATTTGGAGAATGGTGCACACACAGGATCATGTTGTGGAATTGGGTGGTACTTGGGATCAGATTAAAGCATGGGACCAGGAGAGGAAGCCTGGTGAGAAGCCTAAGGCTGAGATACTAGCTTTGCCTGGTCGAATTATTACATATATGCACTCTCTTATCCCACCGAGAAGGGTAGATTGGGACAAGTTAAAGGCATGCCGTCAGAAGAAACATGAAAGTGTGTCCGATTTTTTCACTCGATTTGAAGGTGTGTTTTGGGATTTTAGCGGACAGGATTTGTCGGTGGAGGGAGGTGTCCGACTGTTCGTTAATAGATTTGTTACGAACCTGCTTCCTGAGATAGCGACTCAGTTGCAGGCTTCGGAGAGCACTTGGACTACTTCCTCCCCTTCTGTGATATTGAGTAAAGCACAGTATTATGAACACAGGGAAAATGAGGAGAAGGGGAAGGTGGAGAAAAAGCATAAGGAATTGAAGATGAAGGTGTTGTTGCAACAGGCTTCTTGAGAGAATGGTAGAGAATGAGGTGGTCCAGACCGACAGCTTCCGCGTACTAGCAGGAATACTACGCCTGTAGGACCGAATCAGTGTGCGTACTGTAAAGAGGAGTGACACTGGTGCAGCGAGTGTCCTGTGCTTTTGCAAAAGTTGGCGGTCCCGAGGGGATGAGGGTCTCGTGGACGGGGTCGCGGAGACGGTGGCCTGGACAGGGTTCAGGCAGTTGGGACGTCAAAGGGTCACACTGATCAGAACTACTTTGACGACCCTAGGGGCAAACAGTACTACCACAGTGACTATGACATAGACGAGGTGACAGGACTGTCTCATAGCTAGGACAGCCAAGGACAGAGTGAGGGACCAGTTCAGATACCTGTAGATCAGCGCGGTCCTTATGTTACTGCAGATTTGCATGACTCAGCTAAGGAATTTTTGGTGGATACTGGTGCTATGAATAGCTCTGTTTCCCATTCACTGGTCCCCGGGGCGGCTCTGTCTGGCCATAATAATGTTTCGGTAGGATTTTCTGGTGTACCGTTTGTGAGCCCCATTTCCAAACCTTTCACATTGAGTATAGGTCCTTTTACTGTGGATTCGCCATTTTTGCTAACATCTAATTGCGGAGAGAATTTGATGGGCTTAGCTATTATTAAAGAAGCTGCATGCGACAATTTATTGTTCTCCGGAAGGTGTTTACATGACAATGAGACCAAATGTGGTCAGCTCTAAGCAGTGTCTGTCCAAAGATGCACCCCTCCCTGCTGAATTTAAGGATGTGCCGCCCACGTTGTGGGCAACAGGTGACACGGACGTAGGACTATTGCAGATTCCCCCAGTTTCTATCAAAGTTAAAGACAATGCCGTTTTGCCTTGTATTCCTCAGTACAAAATACCGCAAACAGGGGAGAGAGCCTTGTTGCGAATTATACAAGACTTGATTCAGTCAGGGGTTATCGAAGAGACGACTGCGAATGTGTGTAATAGCCCTATTCTTCCCATTCTTAAGAGGACACCTTCATGCTCCTCTGATGATCATCCAGATGTTTATCGTTTTGTGATTGACTTGCGTGAAGTTAATAAAATAGTGGTTCCTCAGTTCCCGGTGGTCCCTGACATTACTGCTCTTCTAACAATGATTCCTTCTTCTGCTAAATTCTTTTCTGTCATTGATTTAAAAAACGCATTCTTTAGTATCCCGATCCATCCAGACAGCAGGCACTTGTTCGGCTTTACACTAGCTGGCAGAAGCTTTAGATTCTGTCGAGCTCCTCAGGGCTATAATGAGAGCCCTAGTATGTATAGTCAAGCCTTGAAAGCCCAATTGGACTCCCTCAAGCTTCCCTCAGGTAATGTATTGCTCCAATATGTAGATGACCTTCTCATCGCTTCCAACACTGAAAAGGGTTGCAAAGACAGTACGGTTAAATTGTTGTTGCATTTGGCACACCATGGACATAAATTGTCCCTTTCCAAATTTCAATATTGTCGCCAGGAGGTCACCTACTTAGGTCACCTACTGTTGAAGGAGGGTAGGAGACTGACTCCTGAGCGCATCAATACCATTGTTAGAATGCCTATCCCTCAAACTCAAAAGGATGTGCGTGCTTTTGTTGGCATTACTTCCTATTATCGACACTGGATCCTTAACTATTCGTTACTAACAAAGCCTTTGCTAGCATTAACCACTAAAGATGTGCATGAACCCTTGCCTTGGATGCCTGAATGTCAGCAGTCTTCTGAGCAATTAAAAGTTGATCTTTGCTCTGCGCCTGTGCTTGGTACGCCTGACTACACGAAGCCGTTCGTGCTGTACGTACACGAGATGGCTGGTTGTGCACTCTCTGGTAAGCAGCGGCCGTGTGCTTATTTTTCTGCGCTTCTTGACCCTGTCACAAGAGCCCTCCCGAGCTGTCTAAGAGCGGTCGCGGCTGTGGCCGTCTCAATAAGACAATCGGCTGGGCTCGTACTTGATACTGACCTCACAGTCATGGTCCCCCATGCTGTCGATACCCTTTTGAATAAGACCAAGACGCAGCACCTTACCAGTGCGCGTCTGACCAGCTATTAGCTAACTCTCTTTGCACCGCATGTCACGATTAAAAGATGTGCCACTCTGAACCCAGCCACGTTACTACCCCTCCCTTCTGAGAGTGAGGAAATTGACATACATGATTGTATTTTTCAGACTGAGGAAGAGACGAAGGGACGGGTAGACTTGACTGACGTTCCCTTATCTGACCCCCAAGGGGAACTATATGTCGATGGCTCTTGTTTCAAGTTACCAGATGGCACTACAACAGCTGCATAAGCAATCACGACACTATACACAGTAGTTGAGACATCACGAGTTCCCTATCAATCGGCTTAAGCTGCAGAGCTGGTTGCCCTTATTCAAGCCTGTGAGTTGTGTGAGGGACTGGCTGTCAACATCTATACTGACTGTCAGTATGCCTTTGGAGTCGCCCATAATTTTGGATGGCTCTGGGCAGAGAGAGGGTTTCTCACTTCCCATGGGCTGAAGATCCAACACGGCCCCCTTATGCATAGGCTCTTGTCGGCTTTGACACTTCCCAAGAAATTAGCGATAATAAAGTGTAGCGCCCACAAGGCAATTACTGGGTAAGGGAAATGCATTCGCAAACCAGACAGCTAAGGAGACAGCCCGAACAAAGATTAAAAAGATGTTTGTAGCAGGTCCCGCTAGGTGGGTGCCTGAGGTTACCATGTTTGAGGATACGCTGGAAAGTGTCAAGGAGATACAGAGTGAGGCAACTATTGAGGAATTAGCGATATGGCAGGAAATCACAGCACGTTTGGATGAGGATGGGTGTTGGACTGATAAGTCAGAGAAACAGAGATGGATGCAACCAAATGCATATGTTCTTCCCGTAGTCACCATGGCGCACGAGCCAGCTCACATTAGTGCAAAAGGTATTTGTAAGTTGTTAGACCCTGTATGGCAGAATGATAACATCCTAAAGACTGCCGCCCATTTAGTCAAATACTGTATGGTGTGTATGATGCACAATCCTGGAAAGGGTACCCCTACGCCACCTAGCAATTTTTCACCTCCCACTTTCCCTTTTGAGGTCCTCCAGTTAGATTACATAGAGATGGATCAAGTCAACAACTTGAAATATGTGTTGGTGGTTGTTTGTGGGTTCAGTAAATGGGTTGAGGCTTACCCCACAAAAGAAAACACAGCCATGGCGACTGCAAAGGTGCTCCTGAAGGAGTTCTTTCCTCGCTTCGGCTTGCCCCCTTTGATTTGGAGTGACAACGGAAGTCACTTCAACGCGAAGGTTATCCAGTTAGTTTGCGAGGGACAGCATATCAGACAAAAATTTCACGCTGCAAATCACCACCAGTCCGCAGGTTTGGTTGAGAAGTACAATGGTGCTCTCAAACTGAAACTGGCAAAGATTCAGGAGAGCACAGGTTTGCAGTGGCCAGATGCTTTATCATTAGCCCTTTTGTCCACAAGAACGACAGCCCATTCTAGAACAGGATTGTCACCCTATGAGGTTGTGTATGGGCGCCCGGCAAAGGTTTGGGGCGTCCCGCGACCTCGTCGATTCTCGGAAATTGAATATCCTTTATTGGTGGATTATTTGTATGAGTTAACTAAAAGTCTGCGTTCTATTCACCAACAGATCCAGGAATCCCTTCTACCAGTACCTGAGGGGCCAGGCCACGACATTCGGCCTGGTGACTTTGTGTTGGTCCACAATTTCCAGAGAAAGAAGAGTCTGGAGTCGAGGTGGAAGGGGCCAGTCCAGGTGCTCCTTTCCACCCGCACCGCCGTGAAGGTCACCAGCCGAAAGAATTGGATTCATTGCCAGCATTGCCGCAAAGTGCCTCTACCTTTACCCTACGATCAGTGGGTCCGTGAGGGCATCGGGGACTCCGAGTGTGAGAAAGTACCGCAATTCGTTCCCTTTTCGGATGCCCAACTCACGTGGACCCAAACAGAGGCTGAGAACGATGAGATCTTAAATGCGGCAGTGCCCCCGGAGATTAAGGCAATTCCAGAGTTTTCTTCCACTGGCCCCTCTGTATCTGACCCCCTTTTTCCTGACCCCTCTGTGCCTGGAGTAGCTAGGTACAATTTGGGCCCCCCGACGGAGGAACAGTTCACCAAAGGAAAAGTCAGATTAGCAGGGATGAACTCGACAAGTCAGGCAACAGTAGTTTAGGGAGAGGCGAGATTGGTGCATTGTTCGGACATTGTACAGGGTAAGCTGAGTGTGCTCCCCAGGAGGGAAGTACATTACCGTGCAACGTGGGATACGGATCCGAGCTAGGACTGAGCAGCTCCACAGCCGGTGCTCAAAAGCGCCAAGGTTGATGAACAATAGGAGTCTACCAGTGAGACTCAGACGGACACTGGGAACATTTGCCCCCCCCCCTTTTTTGTCATTAGTTCCATTGCATTCCTTTTTCCCTTGTTTAAAATGTATCTGTTTGGTCGGCCCATTACTGAGGAAGAGCAGCCCTTTGCACCTCCGCGTCCAGAGCAGGGTTGGTCCATGAAGAGTAAAATAGTTTTGCATCAATAGTTGCTATTGCACTAATAATAGTATTAGGGATATCTTACTTCCTGGATGAGAAGTATCCTGTACACTCTCTGATTGGTACAACTCCTGTTCCCCCTGAACATGTTTGTTACTTTGGCCCCTCACAAAGGAGAACATCGAAAAACGTACGCTGACAATGTATTTTTACAAATGTTGCATCAGGCCCATGATACTTCCAATGCTACTAATTGCTGGATTTCTGGACTGCTCCCCTCAGTTACACATAAGAGTGAAGTTTTATTGTCGATGCCATTGTCCTATCTAGGAAGTTGCGAGGGGTGGTTTGCACTGTTTACTATGGTGCATTATCATCTTCATTTCTCTGCTATGAATATGACATCTGCTGACTCCCGCACTGTGTTAGAATTTATGTTACCATCAAGGGTATATTTCCCCGAGGCTAGGAGAACAAGAGACACCTGGTACATTGTCTCCAACAGGTTGTATGAATGTATATGAGCAAGTAAAGAACAAAACATGGCTTCGAAATGAAATGTTAGATTTCCAAGGGTTCAATGCTACTGAATATTTCCGATCTTTCCAAACACGCAATATTACAAAGGATAAAGAGATGCCAATGCCAGTAGTCAATACCACAGCTGGTTTCTGTGTTTGGGGAATTGGAAGGGTGAAAGTGGGGAAGAGTAATTGTAATTACACATATACGCTGAGTACGATTAGTAGCCCACCATATAATGTCTATTTTGTTTGCGACTCCCAAGCTTAAGTTTGGCTTCCAAGGGGGTGGTCAGGTGTATGTTATCTCTCTTTTCTTCTTCCCCCAGTGTATATAGCACCGTCCAATTACCATAAGGACCATCGCTTGCAGCGTAGGAGTGCATACTTGCCCCGAGTTAGAAGGGTTATTAACACAGAAGATATAGACCAGAGAGATACCACTTTGCAGCAGTTCACAGACACCATGAAAGGTATTGTACCCTTTTGGGGCCCCATGCCCAACAGCCTTAATATTCGTCGACTCACAAGAGTTGTCGAGGGGGTTATTAATACGACAGCAGGGATTTTGACGAATATCACAGCTGAGCTCCAGGCTACGAGGCTTGTTGCGTTACAAAATCGGATGGTGTTAGACATCATCCTTGCTGACGGGGAGGGGCCTGTCGCGTCATAGGCAGTAGCTGTTGTGTATACATCCGGGACCACGCCCCAATGTATATGCCGCCATACAGAAGCTGCATAGGCTTGCCTCCGACATACACCAAGAAAATCGTACTTGGACCCTCTCTGGATGGTTCTGGGGTATATTCACGTGCTGGGGTTGGAAAATACTTGCTTTCCTGGCAGTAGTTGCTGGTATTTTCTTCACATGCTGTCTCTGTATACACTGTCTCCCAGCCTGTTGCTCTTATTGTATCACATTCCTTACCACAAAGCAGAAGGCGCCTATCCATGATACCACTGCTGTGATTATGACTCAGAAGGAGATAGATAGCTTTATGCAGATAGACAAGGGTATATTTGAAGACTCTTCTTCCTTTGATGATGAATACATGGAGTGTTCTAAATACTGAAAATGGTTGTTGTATATCTGCTATGTTACACTGTCTATTTACTCAAGTTTTTATGGTTAGCTCATGCTAAAAGGAAGGTCTGTTGGAATATAAATGTGTGCATTCATTTTGCTAGTGTATTACTCTATGTAAAGTTAGCATTCACTGCACCATTTTAAGTTAAGCTGCCATTTTGAGCCATGATCGAAACTAACTTCTGTCTCACTCTGTCCGCCTCAGCAGAAAGCAGCTGCGATGTTCATGTATTTTCTTTTTTATTTCTCCAAGGTTGAGCTACGCTGTAGTAATGAATAGACTGTTTTATTATTACATACCTTTCTCACTTTATAGGCCTGCTCCCACCCTTAGAGCGGCGGGCTCAGGCAGAGTAACCTTGATACTGAGATAGCATGTACCCTGTCCTGGGATGATAGCTCATCCTTCTGTAGTTCCTTTGTTCACTAGCTACCAAGTGGAAATTTCCAGTCTGGGCTTGTCTTTAGTGGTTCTGGAGATGTACAATAGGTGTTACCATGTTGGCAGAGGTCAGTCCCTCTGCAGCAATCCAAGGAGGCTGGTCAGACCGGACTCCACTCGAGTGTATCACTAATAAATACTTTAGTTTGTATTCTCTACTGTCTGACTGACTCTTCATTTGTTTGGAAGGCTGAGAGGTGGTCACGAGTGACCCGGCGGCCCTAATCGGGTCACTTCCTTTAATGGCCACGTCAACTGATGAGTAAAAACACCGTAGCTGCCTCCTCAGCGATAAAGTCATTTACTGATGACCCTTCTGGCCATGACAAATGCTGAATAAGTCTGTATTGTCCTGGTTCCTTTTTTGGCACTACCCCATCGAAAGGTCGATTTTAAGTCACATTTTACCATTGGTGCAGCTGCGCCCGCGGTCACAACCAGTGACATGGCCACGTCAACTAATGAGTAAAAACACCATAGCTGCCTCCTCAGCGATAAAGTCATTTACTGATGACCCCTCTGGCCATGACAAATGCTGAATAAGTGTGTATTGTCCTGGTTCCTTTCTTGGCACTACCCCGATGGGGGATATGATCAACGTCTCCATGGGCCAATTATCAAAAGGTCCTGCCATCCTACCCTCCCACACCTCTTTCTCCAGCTTAAACCCGCCCTATCCTTTGTGCTCAGTAGCTGATCGCAAATTCTCCGGCCATCTCCTATGTCTTGGACCCGTAAACCCCAAACGAAAACCCCATCTAAAACCCTCTCTCAAAACCTGTGTTGCTTCCTGATCTTCTTATCCCCTTAGCCCTGCTTCCAATTTCTCCAGTTTAACTGGAGTACAAGCTTTTTGGCCCACACCCCTGCGGTCCTTTCCCCCCCCCACGCTGTCTGGTAAACTGTTGCTGGTGTCCCCTTGTATTCTCTCCCCCTTGTTGCCATTGCTGGCTTCCTTGCTGATAGCCGCCCGCTGCCCCGAAGCAGTTGACCAGTGCATGCTGTCCACTACACTTCGAGCATTCATGGCGGAACTTACAGAACTCGCGGGTACACAACCCTTTGTTGAAGTCCCAGCAATCTCCCCCTGTTCCTGTCTGAGTCTTCCCCATGCCTATCACCCCTCCACGGGTGGGCCTCCCCTGAAAGGGCCGGTACACAATCGGCAGTCTGCTGGCCGTACATATGGTTGTGACCCCCCTTTCGCCGCTCCCATTGTCTGCTACCACAAGTCTGTGTCTAGTTCCCCCCATTTTGCTTCGGGGTCACAAGCCAGGCGCGCTCTAAATTCCTCATCGTATTGAGCCATGCGTATCCCCTTCCCGTGATTTGGGCCTTCCTGATGACATCCATGTATTTGAATAATGCCACGCAGCGCTCCTGGTATTTTTTGCAATATATGCTTGCGTGTGTCAAGAACTCTGCAGTCCAAGTCTCTATTGTCAGCAGGACCCTTGGCAGTTTGGCTAACTCGTATTCCTCCTCTTTAGACCCTTCTTTTGACCTCACTTCCCTATGCAGTAGCTTCAGCATTTCAGCATATTCCCCTTTCAAATGTGCTCTTTTGTTGCCAGCAACAAATGCGCCCCTAATGGTTTTGTCACCCCCATGTATGGTAATTTTTTTATTTTTTTTATTTTAAGTTTATTACTCTCTGGCCCTTCTTTCTTGTCCCCTTATTTTCTCCCCGTCTTCTGACACTTTCTCGGTATTCGTGCTACCCTCAGTCTTTGTCCCCTTTATATCCCCAGCCTCACGTGTGCCTACCCCACTGTCTGTGACGTACCTCCCTCTTCGCAACCTACCCTTACCTCCCCCCAACTCCTCCCCCCCATGCCCACTGACACCATTGCAGGCTTCCCCTTTGCATCATTGGCCTTACCTGGCTCCAAGGAGGGTGCCCGAATAGTTGCAGTCTGCCTCACCAGTGGCCCCGCACTCTCAAATGTCCTTGCTGACCTCACCGCAGGCCCTGACGCCTTCCTTGGCCTCTCCGCCGGCGTCTGAAACATACTAGCTGAAACATTAATTTGCCCCCCCATCCCTTTCGTCCTCTCTCAACTCGCCTTCTACAAGGTTTTCCTCGTTAAAATATAATTCCTCTTGGCCCGGCTCCTGGGGCCATTCCTGGTATGCCTCTACTCTCTGGACCCTACCGGGCCCCTCTCTCTGCCTCAGGAGGGGCTGACTGTACCCGCCGGTACTCCTCCGACATCCCCCCGTCTGCTTCCGCTCTTCAGTGGCCCCATGGACCACCACGATCCGCTGGGTGTTGGGGCCAGCGATGTCGTTCTAGGCCTACTTATGCTGGCCGCGTCGGGCTCCCCCGCTGGTACCGGGTGCGCCGTTCTGGGCTCCACCCTCCCTTCCCCTCGGCGCCCCCGAGCCGCTCCCAGCTCTGCGGAGTCTGCTGCGCTGAACCGCTCCTCAGCCTGTAAAATAAAAATCTGGTCTGGTGTGCTGGTTCCCTGCCAAACCCCCCACCTTCTCTCCCCTCCTCTTCTTATACTGCTGCTTCGCTACTCGCACCTGCCCCCGAACCCTCCAACTCCTAGTTGACACCCACTGTCTTCCTCCCCCCTTCTTCCTCTCCCTCGCTCCACTCCAGCATGGCCGCTGTAACTGCGGACGCTGGCCCCTGACTTAGCCCTCGCACACTTCTCTCCTGTGTCCCCACCCTGGGCATATTTCCCTGCCCCGACCCTCCCTGACCTCCCCTCACTTGTCCGCAGGCTCCCCCTTTTCCTTGCAGTGAACCACCCTTGTCCATATAGGCATCTATTTGCCCAACCCTGTCTTTTCTTTCCATGCCATGAAAATGTCTAGGCCCTCCCATGCCTGCATACCCGAGCTGGTTCCAGCTCCTCGGGAATGTCCTCAGTCCCCCCCATGGCCCCAGTCCCTGACCCTACCCCAGGGGCCCTCACCCAAACTTTCTCCAATCCCCCGTCCCACCAGAGCATGCACCCCCACTGAGGGGTTCCCAAATCCCCCTCCCACACCATCCGGTTCAATTGCGTCCTCAAAATCCCCCCCTCCCCTGCCTCCTTCCCTTGCCAGTCCTCAGCGCAAGCAAAATGCTCATAATCGTGCCAAGGCCTGCCCTGCATGCCCTGCCCCCACTGCACGTGCCTCCGCTGCCTCTGCGAAAGCACGCGCACCTGTTTTGCTTCTGCCGGCGGACCCCGACCGGCCCTCCTCATGCCCTGGGGCCGCCACAGCCATTTCTCTATGCGGGGTTCCGTTTCCCCGCGACACAGGTTGGCCCCGCCTCCCACCCCCTTCCCTGTGGCCTCACTACCGGCCTGCGCCTCTACCAGCGCGACCAGACCTGGGGTCGCTCTCCTGACCTGCAAGCGGCCCCGTCCAATCACCGCACTGACTTTCCTCTTCTTTGGAGACGTGCCTGCCGCGACGGCGGGTTCCACTCCCGCCGCCGCTCGCCGCGGTAGACGCGACGAGCCTCCGGCCTCAGCCACCACCAGGTCCATTCTTCCGGCCTCACTCAAGAGCCGCAACGCAAGAACCCGGTAATCCTCCATAATCCCTCCTATCACTCCTGCACTACCTCTAACTGAACCTACCCACACAAACACAAAGATTCTTGACAGAAGAAATTCTGCTAACTACCAATACGCTTCTAGCCACCAGGTCACCAGAAACTAAAATGGTGGCTGGGAACAAGAGGAGAGAACCCTTATAACTTGGGCTATATTGGGCTATACTTTACCAGTCCAAAAAAAGCCCACCTGTCTACAAAATGGCGGGCCACAGGCCAGCCCCCACCCCTCCCAATCTGCCCGGGGGGGGCAGACCTCCCTCCGGTCGGCTGCCCCCCCAAACCCTCTTCCACTGCAGTGGGATCGACAACTTCTGAACAACCAGCTGCCTTCATTATGAATAAAATCCATATTTAATTATATTATTTATCTTGAGGGTAGTCTGATCTTTTGTCGGCAATCATTCGCGAACATCTTAAGTGTTCCTACAAAAAGCGCTTCAACGCCTAGCGATGGGTAGCAAGCGCTATATAAATGCAATTTCAATTCAATCAGGTGACATTTCTGGTGAAAGCTGCTGATGAAATTCATAGTCGCAATTAAGGGGAAGGGGTAGATTAAACTGTTTTCTTAGGAACCCTATGTTAACATTTAGTCGAAGCGTAGCCTCTTTTAAAAGGTCATTTTATTACCGTGTTAATTGATGCCCACGTGCACTGGCCAGGGTGAAACAATTGTGCATTGTTTGAGCTGAGAGCAGCAGCGTCGTTTTGCATCTGCGGCTCTGCCGGAGCCCTGTAATCTCGGAGTGACTCGTGTGCACATCCTGTAAAACAAGCGGACTTGCTGTCTGAGCTTTTCAATAAAGGGAAGCAGTTCAATTGTGCCTTTCTTGTAATCTGATTGCTGAAGTAGGTGAAGGAGGAAATGGTTCAGATGTTCCCTCCTAGCTATCATCAAGAGTTAGCACCAGTGGGATTCGGACTTGCCATGTTGCAGGCTGTCTGCTGTCTTCTTCCTTCCCCTGCGCCATTAATACATTCAGAAGGATTATTTATGGAAACAGTTGTTAGATGCCACCACCGCTGATAAGGCTTGAAAAGAAACTGGCACACAAAAGAACACTTTCAAGTGTATACAGTAACACTTATGCCTCACAGTTCTTGCTATCAGCTTCTTCAAAGCCTCATTGTTTCAAACAGAAGTTTTGGGAACTCGGTGGTGCAATGAAGTACATTTTAAGAGTACGCCGCAGACGTGGAGGCTGGCTTTAGGGAGGACTGACACCTGTCTTGGTTTGACATGAACACTGCAGGGTTCCGTATTTTCAGTCAGTGAACCTCTGTCTCATGGGCACCTGCGCTCTTTTCGCTCCTGTCAGAAAGAACCTGTGGGAAGGATGGTGGGTTTGGATCTACAGGTGTGAGCAGTGGCGTAATGAAACTTGTTGGGGCCCCCCTGCAAAGTACATGGAGGGGGCCCCCTCCGGACTCACTCACGAGCTCTCAGGCCAGGTTACTGTGCTGAGGGGCCTCCCCTGGGGCCTTTGTTAGGCCACTGGGTGTGGGCTAGAAAAGTAGGCCATCAGGGTAGGCGGTAAATGTTTTCTGGAGGTTGTATGCTCAGAATGAAAGGTAGTACACAGTAGGGTAGCCAGGATGCCATGGTCCCTGGGGCAAACAAGAAAAATCCCGCCTTTGACTGTTGTCAGGACAGTAATTCAGTGCTTTAGATGGAAATACAGAAGTGCAGGTGCTCACTCTTTAGAGTGAATGAATGAATGAATGAATATATGTTTTGTAGAGCGCGAACTTAGCCCAGGGGCATCAAGGCGCTGCGGAAAGCGAACAGAGTAAAAGGTGTCTATAAAATAGGAAACTTAAAGGTTAAGGCAGGTGAAAAGCCAAGTCTTCAAGGACTTACGAAATAAGGAATAGGTTTCCAGAGTGGAAATTGGGGAAAGAAGGGAATTCCACAAATTGGCCCCTAACAGCGAGAAGGCCCTCCCCCCCCACCTAGCTTTCCTCACCCTGGGAACTGTTACCCGGTTCTTACTTGCAGATCTCAAGTCCTTGCTGGGAAGATATCTTTGAAACATTTTGTTGATACCTTCTGACCCCCTGTTGTGGACGGCCTTGTGGACCAGGCATAAAGCCTTGAACACAATTCTCCTCCCCAACGGGAGCCAGTGCAGGCTTCTAATGGTAGCTGAGACTGAATGGAATTTGGGAAGACCCATCACCAGCCTAGCGGCGGCATTCTGCACCAATTGAAGTCGATGAAGAAGTCCTTTATTTATCCCTAAATAAAGGGCATTACAATAGTCCAGCCTCAAGACCACGAGGGCCACCACTGCCTGTTTCCGTGCAGAAAGGGAAAGAAAACGGAAGATCTTCCTGAGAGTCCGTATCATCCCAAGACAGGTAGAGACAGTTCGATTTATTTGTGAGCCCAAGGAAAGAGAGGAGTCCACAATGATGCCTAAATTCTTGGCACTAAGACAAGGGCGGGGGCAGGATCCAAGAGAGTCAGGCCACCAGGCCTCCGACCAGATATCCATCTTGTCTCCAAAGATTAAGACCTCCGTTTTATCCCCATTGAGTCTTAAATAGTTCTCAACCATCCATGCAGCCACCGCCTGCATGCAGTTTTTAAAATTTACTGCTGAGGCTGAGACATTCTCAGTGATGGAAATCAGAATCTGAGTGTCATCAGCGTAAGAAAGCACTTCAAGGCCAAAAGATCTTACCACAGTGGCGAGCGGGGCTACATAGATATTAAAGAGGGTAGGACTCAATGAGGATCCCTGGGGGACTCCACAGAACAATTGTTATGGGGCAGAAAGAAATTGGCCCATCTTGACTCTTTGCGAGCGATTCAAAAGGAACGATGAAAGCAAATTGAGTGCGGAATCCTCTATCCCAATTTCCCGGAGCCTGCCAACCAGCCTACAAGGTGAAATCGTATCGAAGGCTGCCGTCAGGTCTAGGAGAATCAGTAGGGTGGTATGACCAGCATCAACCTGTTGTCGGATGTTGTTAAAGACAACGGTTAATGCCGTCTCCGTACTGTGTTCACTACTGAAACCATGCTGCGAGCCATCGAGCAGTTGGTATTCCTCCAGATAACTGAGATGGCGATTAAGATGTTTTTCCAGGATCTTAGCCGGAACGGGCAGCAGGGAAATGGGTTGATAGTTTTTTAATTCTGTCGGGTCAAGAGAGGCCTTCTTTAACAAAGGTTTTACCACCGCCATTTTCCATGCGGTGGGAAATTGGCCAGAGGAGATTACGGAATTGAGAATGGCGGTCAGAGGAGGTGCAATGGCCTCGCTTCCTAATTTCAGAATCTTAAGAGGGCAAGATTCGAGGGGAGAGCCAGAACTAATCCCCCTTAGCAACAGCTCGGTATCCTCTTGCAGAATAGGAGGAAAGGAGCGCAAACGGCAGTGCTTCACAGGTACTACCCGAGGATCAGATAGGGGATTAGTTTTAGTTCCCACAGAGTTTGAGTTCTCCAAAGAGGAGTAAATGTCCTTAATTTTGGCATAAAAGAAATCTGCCATTTTGTCACAGAGGTCATGAGAGACCTCAGTATTTACACTAGTCGAAGGAGCTGAAAGGGAATGGATCATAGTAAAAAGTTCCCTAGGGGATCTAATAGATTCCATCATCATTGAATAGTAGGAGAGCTTTTCCTCATTGATAGCTTGCTTATAATCCCTTAACCTGGTTTTATGCAGATCCCTTTCAGCTGTCGTAGGGTCCAAGCGCCACTTTCTTTCCTGATATCGGCAAACCTGTCTGAGCTTTCTCAACCTCTCAGAAAACCATGGGGCTGAGGGGCGCTTTCTTGCCACATAGTGCTTCTTAAGAGGGGCAAGAGAATCCAAGGCTACCGTTAACCAGTTAGTAAACTCGTCATAAACGGCATTGACATCAGCGTGAGGGGGGCAGCAATAATTGCTGAGTTTGTCAAGAAGAGCCTCCTTATTAATCCCTCTAAGGTTTCTCTTCAACTCCACCCTGTTCTTAAAGTTAGGGACATGATGAGAAACTAACATTTCCAGGATGAAGGGGATGGCAAAATGGTCAGACCAAGAAAGAGGAATAGGGTCCATGACCTTTATCCTAGGATCATTTGAGAAGATGCCATCCAGGATGTGTCCTGCCGTATGCGTAGGGCTCTTTACCAATTGAGGGAAACCGCAGGAGTCCATGACTTCCAAGAGGGCCTGCGTTTCAGAGCACAAAACTTTCTCCAAATGGAAATTAAAATCCCCCAGAAACGTAACCTTCGAGCTCACTAGATAGGGTTCTATTCGGCTAGTAAAAATCTGGGAAAACAGAGCTCTGGGTCCAGGGTACCTGTTTGCTCCTTATAAGAGCCAATACTCTCCCATTAAATGTATTGCAGCAGTGCCTAGAAGTGCAGGTACTGTCCGCGGACGTCATTTCACCAAAATTCCAGGGGTAGTGGAAGTGAAATCACAAGCCCTTTGACCTTCACTTTCACTCACATTCACATTTACATACACTCTCCTTTACGTGAACACACACTCACCCGCGAGCACACACGCAATAGACATTTAAAAGCATTTTGTTACTTACCTCAGCTCCCAGGGAAGGTCATATTCCACCTAATTGTACTCCATGATATATAACGCTAATAGTGACTAATGTAATATTATTCACTATTAGTGTAATAAAAACTGACTGAAAACAAAGCGAGTGGAGCCCCAACCAATATAGTAAAGACAAGCTGTCACTGTATTTCTGGCACTGATTTTGCCACACCTAAGCAGGGTCGGACTGACTGGCTGTAGCGGGCACTGGGCATTTCCCCGGTGGGCCGGATGGGTGGGGGCCGGTTTTGTGCCCGTGCGGGCCGATTTTGTCACTGGGGGCCGGTTTTGCAGCAGTGCTGCAATATCGACCCCCTGTAACAAAAGCAGGAGCAGTGCTTCTTCCCAGGGCCGGTTGAGCAACGGCTTTACCCCTAAGGGCAGGGGTCACAAAGGCAGGGCCAGGGGTAACAGGTGGCAAGCTAGGGTCGCAGCTGTAACCCCTAGCGACCCCTAAATGACGTCCCGGGTCCTGTCCTATTCAAATTAAAGAAGTGCAGGTACTCAGTACCTGATAGTACCTGCCTAATTAAAGCACTGCAGTAAATCCACCAATGACCTCCTCGTCCAACTTCCCCAATCCAGTCCTTACTTTTGAGATTCCATCTCCTCCCTGCAGACACTGTTACCTAGCTGATTCAAAAAATGTCCCCAACATGGCCCCCATTACCTGGCTGCCAGTAGAAAGGGGAAAAAGTCACACATCACTTCCTGTTATTACCGAACAGATCACAAAACATAAGCCAGATGCACTATAATCAATCCTTCCCTGGGAGGTAGGGTGAGAAATGCAGGACTGTATCAGGGAAGATTTGGACTCAGTGGCGTAACGAAACTTGAGGGGGCCCCCTTACAAAGTGCATGGAAGTGGCCCCCACGCCCCGGACCCAGTCAGCAGCTCTCAGGCCCGCCAATGCACAGTGTTTGAGGGGGCCCAACTTGGGGATTTGATACAGAGAGTCGGGACGTGAAATTTCCAAGTGAAAAACCAGCATTGCCTCGATTCTGTGAATGTGCACTGGGTGCATGTATTTCTGGAGCAAAACAATCCTAAGGAAACAGGTTCTGGATACATTTTCCACTTTTCTCTACCATCATGTTTCCTTTAACTTGTCCAAGTGAATGACATTCCAGGAGTGTAGAATCCGTCCTGGTGAATGCCTGGCATGCCATTTGTTCTAAGAGTTGCATAGATACCCGGTATCCCCTTTCTTTTTCCTCCCTATCTACCTTCACTTTGCCTTGTATGTACGAGAGAGCGGGAGGACCCCCAACATTGTATTCCTCGTGTCCCTCTTCTCTTCATCCTCCTCCTATACCAAGTCAGTTCCTCCCCATTCTCTCTCAGCTATGTTTTTTTCCTTTGCCACATTTTTTACACTTGCAATGATCCTAATACCTCCACCATGCTCTATAATCTAACACCCCTATTCATACTCCTGTACCTCTAGCCATACCTTTGTTTCTGTACCTCTAGCTTTACCTTAATATTACTAATTCTGTCCATACCCCAGTCCATGTATGCCTACCCAGACCAGTATCTATACCCTAACACCCTTATCCCACCTATAACCTAGTATCTCTACTCTAACTACATCCCAATACTGCTAACATACGTACACAGTAGTACCTCCACACCTGCCTGTAGCCTACTCTTGCTGCCCCCGGCTTTTAACATAGTACCTCAGTCAATAGCCTAGTACCTCTATACTCTGCTACCTTCAACCTAATACTTTATCCATACCCTACTAGGTCTAACCATGCTTATACCCTAGTACTTGAATCCGTCCTTGTACCCAAGGATTTCCTCCCCGACATATAGCCTTCTTTCTCAATGCTTGTCTACACTCTTGTACCTCTGTAGCTGGCTGTGTCCTAGTACCCCTAAACTTAGTACTGCTTTCTCTCCCTCACGCCATTACTCCTGCCCCTCTTTGTCTTTACCTGTTTTTCTCTGTCTTCATGTATCCTGCTTTCTTGTGTTTTTTTTATTTTATTTCCTAAACATTTCTGGGGAAAGGGAAATTGCTGATTTTGGAATAACAGCATGAAGTTTTCAAACCCTATTGTCATCAGGCTCATGTTTTCCATTTTGCCTTTTCTCTGAAAGTGGCAAATCCCCCAAAGTCAATACCATGGCTTTCAATACAACTTTCAAAAGCTGGGCAATATACCGTTTTCATCAGATCAGAGGAAAAACGGACATGTCGCTGTCTATAGTACATCGTCTAACCTTGCAAAAAAAAGTGGTTAGTAAATATTGACGTATACCTATGTCCAATGGTTTGAACTTATCAAAACTCATGTTTTCGTTCAAGTAAAGTGAGAGATTACATAATCTTTTGGAACATACTCGACTAATAGTACAGAATCAACAGTCACACCATATGCTTTGGGGTTTACCAACAGTTACTAGCCACTACTCATGTGACAACAGTGTATGTCATTTGACATCAGTCACTAAAACTGTGGACTTAAGCTTGAACACACCATGGGTTTTCAACCAATGTACCACTTGCAATTCTGAAAGTGTAATGTACTTGATTACATGCCCCTGTGGCTTGAGACACATGGGAATGATCATGTGAAAAAGAAAAATCTGAATCAGTGAACTCAGGAGTAATATGTAATGTAAAAAAACATGCTTCGACTTACTAATCATTACCTGGAGGCTGCATATACCAAGAATGCCCTACATTGGCTTTTGATAGACAAGCCATGGATTTCGAAAAAGAACATGAACACTGAAAGCACCTTATGCAACAGGGAAAAAAGATGGATTTAGAAATTACGTACCCATATTCACGAGTTGAATGATGTCATCCAATGGTACCAATTTGAGTCCCTAAATGTAATATTTTGTACTGTATTAATTATCTCCCATCTGTATACTAATGTTTTAGGAACATGGACCTATTTTTACTGTGTTACGACACAACATTGTACATATCGCCTGCTGAATGAGAACACTTAAATAACCCCTGAACAGAATACATATGTTGAAGGAATACATATGTGCTAAACCCGTAAACACATATACACTGCCCACTCGTAGGGTCTTTTTACCCTTACAATAAAGCTATCCATTTATCACAACTGGGGCACCTGGCCTATCTGTCCAACCTCCAATTGAATAGTGAGGCAGTAGGAACATTGTAATGGTTAAATATCACACAGCATGCACTCATGAGGATCCCTTACTCTTATGCTATTGTAAGAACAATCTTCCTAAATTACATGTAGGACTATAGTCCCCTCTCTCATTCAACTGCATAGCTATAGTCACATCATGTATGCTAAATACATGGATCAGAGCTGCTGGGTTAGTTCAACCTCTCCAAAATTACAGTCAGATGCCAGAGGTTGGTTGTCTCGATCTACATTCCAGCAGATGGGACAACCACTCTAGTGGTCTTTTTCTGTATCTACTAGCCAGATGCCAGCTGTGTTGATGCACATCACAGTGGATGGAAACAAGACCTTAGTGGTCCTATAGTATTACAACTTTTGCATCTTTCAACCTCATAAAAGAAACAGATTGGTTACTTAGAAAATGGAGGCTTTTCCATCTCAAATCAATTCTTGTTTTGCTGTCCACATTCATAGCTTCTGACATATTCAAGCCCGATCATCACCTATTATATAGCTACATAGAACTCTGAGGAGGATGGGAGATTATAACAAAAGCATGAAAATACCTTGTGCTGTTGTAAAAAGCCATCAATAGAGTGTGACTAACAGACAAATAAATGGCTTAAGGCCTTATTTAGAGTTGGTTGGCAAAGGAAATGTCTCTGATTTCTGGAGGAAATGTAAAATCTGAAGGCATAATCACAAGTTGAATTTCCTCTACTACAAAGACAGAGGTATCAAGGAAACTCCACTGTTGAAATATGCTGGTAGATGTACTCCTATTCCAGAAATTGGAGAGTTTTCAATTACCACCTGTTAGGATGGAAAGGTCCCATGCATGGTAACGTACATGCACTCCTACGATGGGTTTCTGAGTTGCATGGATATCTGGATCCTTGGTACTGATTTTTGGTTATGGGTGAACACGGATCATGCATGTGCACCATGGCCTAGGCTTGTCTCACTGTAATGTGGTCTGCTTAGACCTGAAAGGGTGCACCAAGCGCTACTCTCATGAAGGTACTGGACTACTGCCCTTACCTGGAGTTACACGACATGAGCACAGTGGTAAACATAAACAAGAAAGAGAGTGAAGAGGTTCAGTAAGTTGTGGACTCCTCTGTAAATCCTGAAAAAACAAAGAATGATGCTATCCTTCCTAGATCAGTTCTGTGGTGTGTTATAGAAAACTGTTCGTTTTAATAAAGATGTATAGGAAAACACAATGTTTTGTTAAAATAACCCTCACCCACCAAAAGGTCCCTTGGTGGCATGCTTCATCATCGGGTTCTTCCTGCCCCGCTGCGGGACGGGGCGTGCTGCGACCGATGAAGCCGTGGGAGCACTTGTTAGTGAGGTGATACTATGTGTGATGTGAGAGTGGAAGGGTCAGAGTGAATATAGTGAGATTAAAAAATACCTGGCTGAGTGGAAGCTAAAATGTAATACTCCCTATAGCTGGAATTAGTAAAAATGGGGAGTGGAGAATGTATGCTGTAATGGGCTACTACCTCCCTAGTCTACATGTTTCGAAGCCATCCACTTGACTTCTCTTCAGGACCAAAATAAAAGTGATCCCTGCACCACTCTACAAAGGAAACAACAATGTGGTCTGCCTACTCCAAGAGGGCGTCCCTGTTGTTGTTCCTGGCTCGTTTGAGTGCTCTGTCCACTACCTTGGTCGGGTAGTTTCTTTTCTCCAATTTCTTGTGTAGATCTTCTGCCTGTTCTTTAAAGTCTTTCACATTAGAGCAGTTCCTTCTCAGAAGAAGAACTGTCCATATGGGAGATTATCCCGTAGGTGCCACGGATGAAAACTGTCATACAGGAGGAGACAATTTTTAGCTGTAGTTTTGAAATGTGTTGTGATTCTCAAAGTACTCTCCTGGGGGAATATGTTCAGGTCCAGGAACACTAGTTCTTTATTTGAGATGGTACTGGTAAATTTGAGATATTCATTTTGGTAGTTCAGCCAGGTCATGAATTTGTTGGCCTTGTTTGGCTACAAAAGTGTATGTTAACTCTGCTTTACATTTTTACTTGTACTTCTATTTCATAGAGTATCTCACCAGGCATCGCAGTATATTTTTCCCGCATATATACAACAGAGATGCAACGAGAGCACTAGACATGGATTTGAATACCATGGATACGGATCACTATAGAGTGTGTGTTTTATGTTCTATGTCTTTTGTCTTGTATTGTGTTGAACGTCACAATCAAGGGCAGCACGGCACCCACTTGAATTAAAAGTTGTTGGGCACAAGTGAAAAATATATCACTGAGTAGACCTTCCACGAGTTTGGTGATGTGGTGTTGTGAATATAATATTGCTGTATTAACCATGTTTTTTCTATCCTTCCAGATTAACTTACATGGTATTGTATAAGTGCATGTTTTTAATATACACATAAAAACTGCAACATTGAGTAGGCAGACCACATTGTTGTTTCCTTTGTAGAGTGGTGCCGGGATCACTTTTTTTGGTCCTGAAGAGAAGCCAAGGGGATGGCTTCGAAACATGTAGACTAGGGAGGTAGTAGCTCATTACAGCATACATCCTCCACTCCCCATTTTTACTAATACCAGCGATAGAGAGTATTACATTTCAGTTTCCACTCAGACAGATATTTTTTTATCTCACTATATTCACTCTGACCCTTCCACTCTCACATCACACATAGTATCACCTCACTAACAAGTGCTCCCACGTCTTCGTCGGTCGCAGCACGCCCCGTCCCGCAGCTGGGCGGCAAGAACCCGATGATGAAGAATGCCACCAAGGGACCTTTTGGGGGGTGAGGGTTATTTTAACAAAACATTGTGTTTTCCTATACATCTTTAGGAAAACAAACAGTTTTCTATAACACACCATAGAACTGATCTAGGAAGGATAGAATCATTCTAGTAGTAGAGGGTGGACTTTCTTTGTTTTTTTATGAGCACAGTGGTGGCAGCGTACTCTTTTTGTATTCAGTAGAATCTGTATTGTGAACAGGCCTTTTTACCTGTGGCACTGTAGTGGGGCCTACTTGCCCACTCATGTGAAGTTTCATGACTGTATACTTAATTCACCCTTGGTCTGCTTGGATGGTGTGCAGCGCCGACAGCGTATGAGACTTGTGTGAGCATGCTGAAACACTGCGTAATACATTTGTGTGCTTGCTGGGTTGCAGGTATGTACCTGTGGATAGTACATAATATGGGGGCCAGTGGGTTCTATATTGGAAGTACAGTGCCTGCAGAGGCTGGAGAGGTGAGCATTGCAACCCCTAGACAGGAGATGTGCATTGCTGACATTCCTAAGGGCTGTGGTTGGTTGCACACACTGAAGGGAGAGAAGCAGAGCATCCTCTGTACACATCAAAAGGTCACTATAATTCCAGGAAGAGGTATTGTTCAGTGTGGCCTGGGCTCATTGTCAGAGAGATGATGGGATGGATAAGGTTGGTACTGCCAGGGAATCTGATAAAGAGGAAGGTTTAGTCCTTACTCTCTTGACCTGTGTTGGGGGCCAAAGAGAATTGGAGCCACTTCTGCTGTGTCAGATTGTCCCTTTGACAAAGATGGTGCAGAAGAGAAAGCACATCAAAGGAGCTGACACCCCAACACAGATTTGAAAGGCCAGACTCTAAATCACAGATGTGTCACAGATTGGGAATATAAAGGTGGTTGCACGAGTCCATCCTTTGTTTAACAGCACAGTCCCATCAGGAGAAGGAAGATCACCTAGATTTCTTGCTGTTGGAATCAAGATTGGGGCCAAAGTCTGCCAGTCTCCATGCTGGGTGAGAGGACATCACCAAGGAACCCAAGACCTGTTGCTCTCAGCCTGGAGCACCAGCCTTCTGCCTGCCGAGGCTGGAGTCTCCCGCACATAGACTCTGCCTGCCTCCCAAGACCAGATAGCCTTGTGAAGAGGAGGTGAGTGTTGCAAGGTGGAAATGGCATGTGTTATGGATGGCGCCTTACCATGTAATATTACCACAATACACAAAGATGATCCTTGGATTCAACAACAATAATTCTTAGCTCAGTCCTAGTAGTGTGGCAGAGAGCAGTCAGGCATTACTGGAGGAACATGTGTAAAGCATTTTACAGTACCATTATGGTGCATAAGCAATTGAGACGTCTCGAAGGTAATCTGACACTAATTTATAAAATAGAGATTATTTTTATATAAATGTAGACACCAAAACAAACTTATTATCATACAACTAACCGGAGTTATGAATTTTCAAAGCATTAGAAAATAAATGCATTAGATACTTGAGACACATAACATTGCAGTCAAAGAGAGATGCTGCTAGTGGCAAACGGTCACTTAGGGGTTGAGTTACAGCAGGGGTCTCCAACCGGTCGATCGCGAGCTACTGGTAGCTCGCCGACCCCCTGGGAGTAGCTCGGCCCGGCATCCAATTTTTATTGCTTCATTCTGAGCTCCGGTATCTATTTATTATCCCTTCGTTATTTTTTAGGCGCGTTATGAGCGCTTGCCCAAACCAGCTGCTCGGATTGGCTGAAGTGAGCTTAGCTGGGGCAGGGCAGGCTGAAGAACATGACGTTCTTCCTGAACTCCGGCACAGGCAGGAACTGCTCCACTGTCCTTTTCCAGACTGGCATTGCGCTTTATATCCGGAGCGACGGGTGCGCAAAGCAGCAGGACGGAAGGCCTGTAGCTGTAGTGCAGGTGGCACAAGCACTGTTGATCTATCTACGCGACCGGAAACCGTGCCATGTGCCTTTTGATCCTGCGAGAAGTGGAGCACATTAGCAGATTGGTAAGCGAGCCCCTGGTCCAGTAGCTGCATAGTAAGTGAAAGCAGGTCTGTGCATGTAAGACCCTTTGATGTGAACGTGCGTGCCTGTACATGCAATACTCCCCCTACCCAAAAAAAACAATTGGAGCAAAACGCTGCCTAATTTCAATGATTCTACAATAGCTAATCAGCATACTGATAATCGCGAAACCAAACATGCGCGCTGGGGAGCACCGACCTGTCATTTTCAAAATGCGTGCAGCTGAAAAACGTGCACTATTAACTTTAATTGTAACATTTCAGTAAACAAAGGCATACATGCGAGTGCTGCGGATTATCAGATTCAAAGATGTACATTTGGAATTCAAGAAACAAGCCCACAGGAAAAAAGTACTATAAATGCAAGTCAAAACGCTCTTACGGATAGTTATTCCCCTTCCTGTCCACCAGCTGAAATACAATTGCTGAGTGGTCAGGTGACTCTTCATTTATGGGAATTTATTAGGCATGAATCAGAAAATTAAATACATTAATTACATTTCCCTTTTCTGGTTACCAAGTGCTGAGTCAGACGACAGACAGCCCCAGCCGCTTACAGACAGCCCCAGCAGCGAGCAGTCTGAGTGCATGCGTGGCAGAAGTGAAGATATGCGTTCTCAGAGATGGCAGTTAACCTGCTTTCTCTGTCAGCATTAGGATTAATGAAAAGATGATCAGCTCGTACATGGAGAGATTGGCATAGAGTGGTAGGAAGTGGGTGCAGTCACTTGACTAAACAGACAGAAAATTAATTAGCAGTGCTTTTAGAAGACGACGATCAAAGCATGGGCCCAGGCCTACAGCCACTGTTTGTAACATTAAAATGCGTCATCCCGATGACGCAGATTAGAACACCTGGGAAAACTTCAAGGCACTGTTCCTGACTGCTGCAGCAGGTGCTCTGCCCCATGAGCAACCTTAGTGAGACTGAAAGATGTGACCCGCAGAGATCCCGAGCAGGTCCTTTAATCACCTTAGCTGTCTCCTCGGGACTGAAACTTCTGTCTTGCACGTTGCCTCACAGAGCTCTATTGCGAGTGAATTATTCCCATAAACTATCTCACGTAGACTGTAAGTGTAAACTGTGACCTCCAGTGCTTTGCAACTAGTGCATTAAGCCCCTGATCTATCCTACTTTCATTGGAACCAATGAGACATAGGTTAACACAGATTAGTGAAGGAGGTGCATTGACCTCCGATGTATATTCTAGAACAGGAAACTGTTCTCTGTAGGGAGATGTCCTGCTTTAACCTATTCAACTATCTTACCGGGGCAAGAATTAGTAAACTGTGGGTTACATCTGGAGCTCTGCATCAAGCACAATAACCTCCTGAGCTTTCGTAGTGGGTTTGAATCTGCGACGTTCAGTTTGCATGCCTATCTCTGCAGCAGGTGCATTAACACATATACACATTTCTGCAGCAGGTACAATAATCCACTGAGTTCGCTGCTATGGAACCATTACATGACCAGCATGGAAAACGTGGCTCTCATTAAAAAGATACCAGTCTGCATTTATTTGCTTGACAGAAGCTGAAAGAGATACTTGGCTAAGTAACCAGATGGCCAGCTTAAGTAGTGGTTGAAACCTCTTACATTAATGATTAGATGCAGCTAAAATATCTCAGAACCAGGTGCCAAATTCAAGGGTGGGGACGTGGGAACATTACTCTGTTATTTTATGGGGATTTTTTATGTAAAGCTGGATGGACGAAAATCAATGTTTGTACAGGTACACACCCTGGCGCTGAGGATAATCAAGGGGCGTGCAACTGTTTTAACACACATGCTACTTAAAATTAATACAATGTAAAATAAACCCACCCTCTTTAGTCCTACCTTCTAAAGTGGGTAGGCAAGTCTGTGGTAGATGTACAAACTTGAGTGCATTCAAAAATATGTAAATAGTTCAAACCGAGAAGAATCCAAAAAAAAAAACTAAATAAAAAAACATGTGCCCCTTTTTGCCTCCTATGGGCATTTCGCCGTAGTAAAATATTTGTTTTCCCAAAGAAGCCATTTATCAAACATTGATTTATGGAATCAATTTTGCTTACGTTTCTCCCATTTCATAATGATGATGATCTCCAATACCATGTGGGAAATCTATCTTCAATTTGCGTGGTAATCCATACTGTTTTATTTAGTGGACAGCTGTCTGGCTATTATGACGTTCAAACTAAAAACAAAGCCCAGAATACACCATCCCTTACCATAAGAAGTTTCATGTTGGTACATAGTAGGAAAATGTGTCATGTAATAAAGAAGCGTTTCAGACTTTTAAAAATTTTTTTTTTTTTTAATAAATTGTATCTATCTGAGCTAGCAGCAAGTTCGCAAACCGGAGCCAGCAACTTTCTTTCCATGATTAAATTGTCATAAAATGAAGTTCCGCAATGAAGGCACAGGTTTGTGCCCAGGGACAACTTTTACCTTCTGAGATGTTGGTACAAACACTTATTTAATGAGCTTATGGGCATGAGCATGCTTTGTCATTTGAAAATAAAATAATTCAAATAGTGAAACTAGAGTGGCCACCTTTCCAATTACCGGTCATTTGTTGTTGTTTTAATAGTCTGCAAAGGCCCGGACATGAAAGAAAATCATATGTATTAATATTAATTTGTAGCATAACCTTTTTCCCTTTGTTTATTTGATAACAAGGAAATTAGAGCAATTTTGTTGCAGCATTTTTATAGCACTTACTAACCCAATGTATGGCACTGAAGTACTTACCTACATGGTGAGCAAGTTATTGCATGTGTAGGGTGGGTGGTGGAAGTGTTTTCTTTGGTTTGTGATCCTGTGTGGGAAGTGTTTCCATGTCTTCCCTGATGAACACCAAGGTGCGGTTATCATGTTATGGGACGCAGCCACTAGCAGTGTAGTGGGTGATGAGGTGTGAGACAGTCTTAAAGTCAATAAAGTTGGGCGTGGAGGGTCTCTCGGAAAAAATTGCGAGTTGCTTAACGTTTAGTAGCTCACTACAATTTTCATTGATCAGAAGTAGCTCTCACTACAGAAAAGGTTGGAGACCCCTGAGTTACATTCTACTCTCTTGAGGTAGAGGTCTTTGGGGGCCCAGGACCAGGTTTCCACCATCAGATTACTTGAACTCTGTTCGGGGACCTCGGGTGCAGAGGGAACTTCTGAACTGTCAATGGGCTTTAAGTCAGGGCTTTCAACATTGTGGTTAATAGGAAGAAGCACTCTTTTTTTTTTTTTTATAAATCTTTTTATTGAATAAAAAGAACAAACATATGATAGCTTATAATAAAGTGACAACGTGCAATAGTACCTTAACCACCAGCAATTTGTCAGTACATTCCAACATTACCATTACATTACAGATCATCGATTTCGCCTCGTGACCAATAATTATGGAGTTATACATTCCTGTACAGAGGAATCAGGAAACAGTACACATAACATTCCCCTCGCTTTATTCCATTCCCCCAGATCTTGGTCCATTTTCCGGGGCAACCCCTCCCCTCGTAGATCACCCTCTCAGTCTGCATACACCAGTCCATATCCGCCTCCCAGTCCCGGAGTTTGGGTGCCGTGTCTCTCTTCCAAGCTCGAGCTATGTTACGTTTTGCAACTACATTTCCAAGGGAGACCAGATCCTTTCTTTAGCCGTCAAGTCAGTCGCCTCCCATATGTTAAGGAGGCAGAGGCAGGGGGTGACTTCCATACTTTTCCCGCAAACGTCCCACATTTTTTAGGTTATTTTCTTCCAGTATAACTGTATAGGCGGGCAGTCCCACCACTGATGCAGATACGTGCCCACTCGACCACAACCCCTGGGACACCTTGGGGAGCTCAAAATGCCCATCTTGGCCAGCACGACGCCAGTATAATAAACCCTATGGAGGAGCTTGAGCTGGACTAATTTAAACCTAGATCGCATTGCAACCTCTCGAGGGGAGGCCAGCGCTTCCTGCCACTCCTCCTCATCTAGGTCTCCTACGTCTTCCACCAACTTAGAACGGGTCTTCACCAAGGCGTCTGGGGTATTATTTAAGATCTTTCTATAGGTCAAGGAGATTACTTTGTCTTTCAGATAATCATCCAGGAGTCTGTCCTCTAATGGCGAGGCTGCTGGAGGAAGAAGCACTCTTGTGACAAACGGTCACTTCTCAGTTGAATTACTCCTCACCCTCGCAGTTCACTCTTACCTTGCACGGTGTATCCGGGTGCAGAGGTAGCTTCAAGCTGTCAATCACCTTGAACAGTAGCTGTCATAAATGCAGGACTTGACAATCGGTCACTTGAGGGTTGAATTACAGTCTACCATCACAGAGTAGAGGTCTTTGTTTTCCCAGGACCCAGGCTCAACAGCTGGATTTCTTCTACCTTGCTCGGAGATTCTGGGTGCAGAGGTAGCTTCAGCTGTCAAGCATCAGGGAGGGGTCACGCCAAAGATACTTTACCACAATGTTGACCTCACCAGTTTGAGGCTGCAGAAACACAGCTGTGGGGTCATTGCCGATGTCGGTCGCAGGTGCTATGAAGTGCCCTCTTGCTGTAGATGTCATTTACGTGGTCGGTTACCAGGCTGGTGACCAACAAGCCTTGGTTGCAGCAAAAGTATTCCAAAGTTACTTTGGCAGCTCGAGGTCCAAAGGAGTTTAGTAGTGGCTCAAACCTTGGTATGAGCCAAACTACAACTCCCAGCATGCACTTCACCACTTTTCTTCTGGCTATCTCTTGGTAGGCCTGGTGGATGGCCTTTCTTCTGGATCAGCACGTCTATTTGCCTGCAGTTTGCAGGGGACTGGTCCCACCAGTCCAGGGGAGTCTGACTTGATTTCTAGTATCCACAGAAATCCCTCTTGCAGATAGAGAGTAAAGTTTCAGCCATGGACTGAAGTTGTTAACACAGTTCCAGTATATGGTGCCACAGGGACTTAAGTATCCCTTCTCAAGCTTTTAAGGCAGAGTCCAAATCCTGTTGGCGGTGATCACTGCTTCTTGGCATCCTTCTTTGTAATCTTGTTCAGAACTGAGGTTCTGATGCTAGGGGAGCCCCTTAAATCCTAGTTTAGGGGGCGTTAATGGTGTGAGGGACAGTGGCTAATGAGAAGACAACATCCTGTGGGTGTACGTCACCTTTCTACCCAGAACTCTCTACTTTCAGGGTTTTTCAAAATTGCAAACCCCTTCTTTGGCTGTACAGACCTCCTAGCCCACTCTGAAAGTGTGGCTAGCCGTTTGGTGGTGTGTGCCTCCTGACTGGCTACTTTTCCCATCTGCCTGTATGTTAAACTGCCTGAGGCATGGGAAGGGCTTTGTCCTCCAACTGGGGGACAAGTTATTTACATATCAAGGGCAGTGAAGCCTTTGAAGCTCACCGCCTTGATTACTGTTTCACTAGCCAACCTAGGAGGGCAGAGGTGTGATCTCCGTCCTGCCCAGGTCCTTTGTCTCCCATCCTGTAGACATGCTAGAATGACCAGCAGGAGGGCAGACTCATGTAGTTGCGGCAAACGGCTTAGGGAAGCCGACCAAGGTAGTAGGTCTCTGTATCTTAGGGGGGTGGCACCCCTGCGCATGCCAGCTCACCCTTGACACGAGAATCGTGTCAGGGATGAAAAAGCACTGTGGTTGAGGCCAAACACAACCCAATTCAGTGGTACCATAGTGGAGCTGGCTATCTCAAGTTTGCTCGGTAGCCAGCCCATGTTATCCTATGGACCACTGGTTACTTACAGTAAACCTTGCTGTTAGAAATGGGGATCTCCAGTTGGCCGTGGCTGGCGCCGAGGTCCAAATAGGGATCCTTCTTCCTAAGTCAGAGTAAGGGGGCTACACCCTTTGATAACCCCTGCTCAACCCTGTGGTAACCTAGCACGAGCACAAAAGCCTATCTCAGAGACAGTGTGTGAAGCATTTATGACCATACACAATAACACAGGCGAGACGCTACAAACGGACACCACAAGTAGTTATAGAAAAATAGTTATCTTTATATAGACTGAACACGAGGCTAAAAGCACTCAAGGAACCACAATGCACACAATTACAGATTCACTTCAAAAGTAATAAAGGCACTCGAAATGGGGGTGGAACGGACTTAGTTCGGGGCCGGGGTCCACGCGACCCGGTGATGCACAATGTACCTGAGATGTAAAGAGGCACGGCACGCAGCCTCACAAGGAAGCCGCGGGGATGACAGGCGGACTCGCAGCGGCCACAGCTCCCGGCTGTAGCGGTCTGCGGCGTGCACTCATGATAATCCTGGGACGGGGCCTAAAGGCGGGCACCCAGCGGTACCCGCAGGGGGTAACAAGATCCTGGAAGTGGTGACTAGTGCGGGCACTCAGCGGCACCGCTCCTCAGCTGCAGCGGCCCACAATAGCGATAGCGATGATTTCCATAGGATGGCAAAGGCGGGCACTCCACGGCACAACTCCTCAGCTGTAGCGGCCCACAACAGTGATAGCGATGATTTCCGTAGGATGGCAAATGCGGGCACTCAGTGGCACAGCTCCTCAGATGCAGCGGCCCACAATAGCAATATCGATGATTTCCGTGGGATGGCAAATGCGGGCACTCAGCGGCACAGCTCCTCAGCTGCAGCGGCCCACAATAGCGATAGCGATGATTACCGTAGGATGGCAAATGCGGGCACTCGGCGGCACAGCTCCTCAGCTGCAGCGGCCCACAATAGCGATAGCGATGATTTTCGTAGGATGGCAAATGCGGGCACTCAGCGGCACAGCTCCTCAGCTGCAGCGGCCCACAATAGCGATAGCGACTTTCATAGGATGGCAAATGCGGGCACTCAGCAGCACAGCTCCTCAGCTGCAGCGGCCCACAATAGCGATAGCGACTTTCATAGGATGGCAAATGCGGGCACTCAGCGGCACAGCTCCTCAGCTGCAGCGGCCCACAATAGCGATAGCGACTCTCATAGAATGGCAAATGCGGGCACTCAGCGGCACAGCTCCTCAGCTACAGCGGCCCACAATAGCGATAGCGACTCTCATAGGATGGCAAATGCGGGCACTCAGCGGCACAGCTCCTCAGCTGCAGCGGCCCACAATAGCGATCGCGACTTTCAGCCCGCGTTCCCCGCAGTAGAACCAAAGGCTCTGGAATTCTCAACAGAGGCCTCACCTGCGGGTAGAATCCCCCTCAAATAGGAATCCTGATGGCTGATGGGTGAAGTCTAATGTCCCTGAGACTTCAGCAGGAGGCGAGCTCAAATCAGGCCCTTGGGTAGTTGCTTCAGCAAGATGGATGAAAGTTTCAAAGTCCTTTCCCTCTCGTTACACGGACAGAGGTTCGTCTTGGCATCCAGAAGTAACACCCTCGTGGGGGTTTTCGCGCACATCTTTATACCCCCCTCGCCTTTGTTCTCTCAAAAGTCACAAGTCACTGAACCCAGTCAGAACCAGTTCGGGGAGGTTCTGGGGGCACGTTGTTTACGAGGTGGCATCCTGCCTTTGAGGAAGAGGGGGTCTGCCATCAGACGCACAGTGGGGGCTGGAGCCATCATTCACCTTGCCAGGCCCAGCCCTGCTCAGACCAAAGGGTCACCCCTCCCCATACTCCAGCTGCAGATTCCTCTACTCGACCCAGGTCGGGTTCAGCCTACCCTGTCCCTCCAAAACCAGACGGCCAATACACATAACAGCAGAGCACACTGGGAGACTTAGGCAAGAAAATACCCACTTCCCCAAAGTGGTATTTTCAGACACAGAATATAGAAACAACCCTCACTAAAAGATGTACTTTAATATTCTGAGCTCAGGCATACCAAATTCGACTTTCCACTTTACAAGCTGCTTCTGTGGGTGGCGCAATCAGCGCTGCAGGCCCACCAGCAGCATTCGGTCTACCAGCCCTGGGCACCCACGGTGCACTATACTAGAGACTAACTGTTAGACCAAATGAGCCAATTATGGGAACATCGATTCATACAGTCAATTTACCATAGGGAGCATTCGCGCTGTGGCACGGAATGGCCGTGGCACAGCGCCCAGAGCATCTAACACCAGCAAACACAGAGGCGACAAAAAGCGAGAAATGGAGGGGAGACCCACGCCAATGGTGCCAGGTCTAACACGTGTCCCCCCCAGCTGAAATGTGGGGAGAACTACCCACCCACTTGGGAGTTCTCATCACTAAGGCGGAAAAATCTGGACAGACCATCAGCATTGGCGTGCTCTGTACCAGGGCGGTGTTCCACCGTTAAGTCCATACCCTGTAGGGAAATGGACCACCTCAACAACTTTGGATTCTCTCCCCTCATCTGCATCAACCATCTGAGGGGCCTGTGGTCGGTCTGAACCCGGAAGTGAGTCCCAAACAGGTATGGCCTCATCTTCTTTAGTGCCCAGACCACAGCAAAGGCCTCACGCTCAATTGCACTCCACCTCTGTTCCCGTGGAAGTAACCTCCTACTAATGAAGGCTACAGGTTGGTCTAGGCCCTTCTCATTGAGCTGTGACAGAACGGCCCCCACACCATGCTCAGAAGCATCTGTCTGGACAACAAATTATTTTGAAAAGTTGGGCGCCTGAAGTACAGGTGCGGTGCACATGGCAGTCTTCAGGGCGTCAAAAGCGTTCTGAAAGGTGTCAGTCCAGTTCACCATCTTGGGCTGCTTCTTAGAAGTCAGCTCAGTCAAGGGTGCAACAATGTTGCCTCACCCCTTGACAAACCTCCTGTAATAACCCGTGAGTCCTAAAAAGGTTCTCACCTGTGTCTGGGTCTTGGGGGGCTCCCAAGCCAGGATGGTTTCAATCTTGGGCTGTAGGGGCGCCACCTGGCCGCTCCCCACCTGGTGTCCCAAGTACACCACAGAACCCTGCCCAATCTGGCACTTACTTGCCTTTATTGTGAGGTCTGCCCTTCGCAGGGCCATCAACACTTCCCAGAGGTGGCGCAGGTGGTCCTCCCATGAGGAACTAAACACTGCAATGTCATCCAGGTAGGCGGCACTGAAATCTTCCAGCCCATCCAACACCCTGTTGACCAACCTCTGAAAGGTGGCAGGGGCATTCTTCATCCCAAAGGGCATCACCCTGAACTGGTAGTGCCCATCTGGTGTGGAGAATGCAGACCTCTCCTTTGCCCCATCAGTTAAGGCGATCTGCCAATACCCAGACGTCAAATCAAACGTGCTGAGGTACCGTACAGCCCCTAGCCGATCTATGAGCTCATCAGCTCTGGGGATGGGGTGCGCGTCAGTCTTGGTGACTGAATTGAGACCTCGGTAGTCCACGCAGAACCAAAGTTCTGGGGTGGCACCAGGCGCTGCAGCTTTTGGTACCAAGACCACGGGGCTGGACCAAGGGCTGCTAGAGGACTCAATCACATCTAAAGCAAACATTTTGGAAACCTCTTCCTTAATGGATGCCCTAACCCGGTCAGTCACTCGATAAGCCTTGTGCTTAACAGGAGGACTGTCCCCAGTGTCCACTTCGTGGACACACCAATCAGTGACACTAGGAACCAGGGAGAACAGATCACTGAATTGTCCCAACAGTTGGCGACAATCACTCTGTTGCTCAGGGGTCAGGGTGGCGGAGAGGACCACACCCTCCACTGACCCGTCTTGCTCCTTTGCACACAGGAGGTCAGGAAGAGGCTCACTCTCCTCCTCCATCCTAGCATCTGTGGCCAGGAGCATGCCCACTTTGGACCTCTCAAAGTGGGGCTTCAGGCGGTTGACATGCAGGACCCGCAAGGGGTTCCGGGGAGACCGCAAGTCCACCAAGTAGGTAACAGGACTCTTGCGCTCCACCACCTCAAATGGTCCGGTCCACTTATCTTGGAGCGCACAAGGCTCCACTGGGGCCATGACCCAAACCTTTTGACCAGGCTGAAACTCAATCAGAGTGGCATTCTGATCGTGCCAATGTTTCATCTCTTCCTGGCTGGCTTCCAGATTTACCTCAGCAAGCTTTCTGAAACGCCGAGTCTGGTTCCTGAAGGCCAGCATGTAACTAAACACATCCTGGGGAGGTTTCCTGGGAGACTGCTCCCAGCATTCCTTGACCATACTCAGAGGCCCTCTTACCGGGTGACCATAGAGGAGTTCAAAGGGGCTGAACCCTAGGGACTTCTGTGGCACCTCACGGTAAGCAAACAACAAGCATGGCAAGAGGACGTCCCACTTACGCCTCATGATCTCTTCTAGGCCCATAATCATGCCTTTGAGGGTCCGGTTGAATCTCTCAACCAGCCCATTCCCTTGGAGGTGGTAAGGGGTGGTAAGGGGTGTTAAACTTATAGGTTACCCCACACTCCTCCCACAGAGACTTCATATATTTGGAAATGAAGTTAGTACCCCTATCGGACACCACCTCTCTGGGGAACCCCACACGGGAGAAAATTCCCATCAGTGCCCGTCCCACCACGGGGGCCGTCACTGTCCGGAGTGGGATGGCTTCAGGGTACCGGGTGGCATGGTCCACCATGACCAGGATGAACCTGTTGCCCATGGCTGTCTTGGGGTCCAGAGGCCCCACAATGTCAATGCCCACTCGCTCGAACGGGGTACTGACAACTGGAAAGGGCTGGAGTGGGGCTTTCATCTTCCCCCCACTCTTCCCACTTGCCTGGCAAGTCTCACATGTCCTGCAGTGAGCATCTGAGCTCCTGCGCATCTGGGGCCAAAAAACGTGGGTGACCCGCCTCTCGAAGGTCTATTGGGGCCGGTTTCCTGCGCACCCTACCCCTTCTCTGTAAGGCAGGGGCCTGGGCCATACTTTCAGGCTCCAGGTCCTTCTAAACGTCCTTACTGGCTGCCATGGACCGAGTGGTTGCACACGTCCACTCAGGCAGACCCAACATTTCCAAGTGAGCTTTCCTCTCCACCGTAGCCCACGGGGAGTTTTCTAAATCGTTGCCCAACAGACAGTCTACCGGCATGGCTGGCCTCACAGCTACTTGAAGAGTTCCTGAGACCCCCCCACTCAAAGGGAACCTGAGCCACCTCACACTGGCTCTCAGAGTTGTCTGCTGACACTATTGGGCAGAATGCATGGGGGACAGCCTGCTCTTTGGACACCAACCGGGAGCTGACAGCAGTCACACTAGCTCCGGTGTCCCTCAGAGCCTCCACCCTATGGCCATTGATGGTCACCCACTGCCTGTACTTCTTAGTGTTATCAGGCAGCGTGGGGTTAGGGACCTTCTCAAAGTCTCCTAGCGAGACAAGGGTCAATTCAACGGGATCCCACCCACCTGGGGCACCCCTCTCCTCCCCTCCCAGGGCTACACTAGCAAGCTGGCGGGGTGGTGCATGGGGTGGTGCATTGAGGTCCCTCTGGGGACACTGGGGATCATAATACCGGTGGCCCACTTGACCACATTTAAAACAAGTAAGGGGCCCCCTATGAACAGGCCTACCTGTTGGGGGCACTGGCTTCTTCTCAGGGGGAGACTGGGACACCACTCCTGGGTTCCCTTGGGAATTACTTTGGGGTCCGCTCTGGAACTCCCACTGTTTACCCCTGTCCCCCCCACTTCTCTGCTGGGGACCCTGCCCACCTTTGGAGAAGTCTCCCACAGGACCCTTGCGAACCCGGGTGCTCACCCAGCGGTCCGCTTCCTCAGCAAGCTTCCTAGGGTTAGTTAGCTTGCTATCAACAAGGTGCTGGCGTAGCTCTGAAAAACAGTTACTAGATAAATGCTCCCATGCGAACAAATCATACAGTTGCTCAAAAGTTTCCACTTTGCTACCCTGCACCCAGAAATCCATTGCTCTGCAAAAAAAAAGACACATATTCGACCCAAGTGGTACCCTCTAACTTCTTACAGGTTCTAAATTTCTGCCTGTACATTTCTGGGGTCAAACCATATCGCGTCATCAAGGCCTCTTTCATATGGGCATACACCATCCTGCTCTCTTCAGGCAGATCCAACAGGGTATCCCTTCCATCACTCACAAAACGTCCCCACAACCCCGCTCCCCAATCCTTCTCAGGGACCCGGTGGGAAACCATGGCTATCTCATATGCGGCAAACCATTGCCCAATATCCTCACTCTTATGGAAATCCTTGATGACATCCTTGGGTATATACACTCTACTCTCGGTAGGTACTAACAGTATGCTGCCACCAGAGGGGGAGATTTCTAAACTCTTAGCCTTGATCTCCAGCTCCCTCAATATTCTTTCATGCTCCAGTTTCATTTTCTCAAGTTCAAACGTCAACTTGTTATTCTCAATATCCAACTTTTTACTCTCTAGGTCCTTCTGACCTTCTAATTTGGCCATCTCCAAACTATGCCTCCTATCTCTCTCCCTGTCCTCCATCTCTTCTGGAGACAGACCCTTTGAGGACACACTAGTACCTGGATTGGAAAGTGCTTTACCTCCCACTAAATCCACTTCGTCATCCTGCTGCCTTCCAGCATTCTCTCCCTCATTCCTAGCGGACTCTCTCGCTTCTAACCAGGCCTTAAGGGCCTTTTGATACTCCTCCTTCCTAGAGAGACCCGCAACAGGGACTGTGAATCGCTTGCAAAAAGACTTTAGCTGTTTGGCAGTGTAGGTTTGTAACCTCTCTTCCTCAAAGATGAGATCCTCCGAAGCATTGGACGTTGGCCTACCCGTTGTAGACATAACTGGCAATTACAATCGACAATAGAACAAAATCAAACCGTATGTGGTTGTGCCTAGGCCTACACTCACTAGTAGCGTACACTGGTTATTGTATGTGGATCACAAATGCAAGTCCTGATCCTCACCGCTGACCACCAATGTTAGAAATGGGGATCTCCAGTTGGCCGCGGCTGGCGCCGAGGTCCAAATAGGGATCCTTCTTCCTAAGTCAGGGTAAGGGGGCTACACCCTTTGATAACCCCTGCTCAACCCTGTGGTAACGTAGCACGAGCAGACAGGCCTATCTCAGAGGCAGTGTGTGAAGCATTTATGACCATACACAATAACACAGGAGAGACGCTACAAATGGACACCACAAGTAGTTATAGAAAAATAGTTATCTTTATATAGAATGAACACGAGGCTAAAAGCACTCAAGGAACCACAATGCACACAATTACAGATACACTTCAAAAGCAATAAAGGCACTCGAAATGGGGGTGGAACGGACTTAGTTCGGGGCCGGGGTCCACGCGACCCGGTGATGCACAATGTACCTGAGATGTAAAGGGGCACGGCACGCAGCCTCACAAGGAAGCCACGGGGATGACAGGCGGACTCGCAGCGGCCACAGCTCCCGGCTGTAGTGGTCCGCGGCGTGCACTCACGATAATCCTGGGACGGGGCTTAAAGGCGGGCATCCAGCGGTACCCGCAGGGGGTAACAAGATCCTGGAAGTGGTGACTAGTGCGGGCACTCAGCGGCACAGCTCCTCAGCTGCAGCGGCCCACAATAGCGATAGCGATGATTTCCGTGGGATGGCAAATGCGGGCACTCCGCGGCACAGCTCCTCAGCTGCAGCGGCCCACAATAGCGATAGCGATGATTTCCGTAGGATGGCAAATGCGGGTACTCGGCGGCACAGCTCCTCAGCTGCAGCGGCCCACAATAGCGATAGCGATGATTTTCAGTAGGATGGCAAATGCGGGCACTCAGCGGCACAGCTCCTCAGCTGCAGCGGCCCACAATAGCGATAGCGACTTTCATAGGATGGCAAATGCGGGCACTCAGCGGCACAGCTCCTCAGCTGCAGCGGCCCACAATAGCGATAGCGACTTTCATAGGATGGCAAATGCGGGCACTCAGCGGCACAGCTCCTCAGCTGCAGCGGCCCACAATAGCGATAGCGACTTTCATAGGATGGCAAATGCGGGCACTCAGCGGCACAGCTCCTCAGCTGCAGCGGCCCACAATAGCGATAGCGACTCTCATAGGATGGCAAATGCGGGCACTCAGCGGCACAGCTCCTCAGCTGCAGCGGCCCACAATAGCGATCGTGACTTTCAGCCCGCGTTCCCCGCAGTAGAACCAGAGGCTCTGGAATTCTCAACAGAGGCCTCACCTGCGGGTAGAATCCCCCTCAAATAGGAATCCAGACGGCTGATGGGTGAAGTCTAATGTCCCTGAGACTTCAGCAGGAGGCGAGCTCAAATCAGGCCCTTGGGTAGTTGCTTCAGCAAGATGGATGAAAGTTTCAAAGTCCTTTCCCTCTCGTTACACGGGCAGAGGTTCGTCTTGGCCTCCAGAAGTAACACCCTCGTGGGGGTTTTCGCGCACATCTTTATACCCCCCTCGCCTTTGTTCTCTCAAAAGACACTAGTCACTGAACCCAGTCAGAACCAGTTCGGGGAGGTCCTGGGGGCACGTTGTTTATGAGGCAGCATCCTGCCTTTGAGGAAGAGGGGGTCTGCCATCAGACGCACAGTGGGGGCTGGAGCCATCATTCACCATGCCAGGCCCAGCCCTGCTCAGACCAAAGGGTCACCCCTCCCCATACTCCAGCTGCAGATTCCTCTACTCGACCCAGGTCGGGTTCAGCCTACCCTGTCCCTCCAAAACCAGACAGCCAATACACATAACAGCAGAGCACACTGGGAGACTTAGGCAAGAAAATACCCACTTCCCCAAAGTGGTATTTTCAGACACAGAATATAGAAACAACCCTCACTAAAAGATGTACTTTAATATTCTGAGCTCAGGCATACCAAATTCGACTTTCCACTTTACAAGCTGCTTCTGTGGGTGGCGCAATCAGCGCTGCAGGCCCACCAGCAGCATTCGGTCTACCGGCCCTGGGCACGCACGGTGCACTATACTAGAGACTAACTGTTAGACCAAATGAGCCAATTATGGGAACATCAATTCATACAGTCAATTTACCTTAGGGAGCATTCGCGCTGTGGCACGGAATGGCCGTGGCACAGCGCCCAGAGCATCTAACACCAGCAAACACAGAGGAGACAAAAAGCGAGAAATGGAGGGGAGACCCACGCCAATGGTGCCAGGTCTAACACTTGCTTTACAGGGTTACTGCAGGGATATATATTTCTGAACATATATATCCACACTCCCTGCCTCCTGGGCTATAGGAGGCCTGCCTTAGAGGCAACATATTTATATTAAGGCAGTAATAGTGACCCTGCAGGATGTGGTGTGTGCAGGGTCTCTCTCAATCAGGCAGGCTGCTTGTGCAGGCTGCGATGGCAGACCTGGAGACACACTTTTACTTGGGTGGCACAATACAGTGCTGCAGCCCTGGTGACCCCTTTACCACTCTTGCCCTGGGTACCACAGGTATCATATACTAGGGACTTAAAGGGGTGACAAAGTACCTTGCCAATTGGGTGTACCAATTCACATTACTTTAGGGGAAAGGGCACTGGCACTGGGGCCTGGTTGGCAGGTCCCAGTACACTATCAAGTGAAAACCCAGCATCTAGCAGTTCAATTGGGGGGAAAAAGTGGGGGACATCTGCAAAAAGCCGAGTTTGCTATGCAACTCCCTCCCAGCCAACATACCCAGGTGATTCAGCCCACTCCTGGGAGAGTAATTCAGTCTTGTTAGGTGAGGAAGAAGTAAAAAAACTGGCTAATTTATTACAGGGCCTACTCTGCCTTGCATCCTCTCTGGAAGGTCATTCCCTCTGGGAAGTTGACCCGTCTCAACAGTGATAGGGCCCATTTTAAACATAACTTTTTCTACATCTGTCTTTTTATCTTCCTCTCTTTTTACCTTGGGAAGTGAGGTGCCCACCTCTTCTATCCCTAACTTTGCTAGGACAACACCTAGATTACCCACAGAGGTCACCCAACACTTGAGCAACCCCACCATGACCAGCAGGGTCAGGGGGCCTAACTTGCTTTTGGCTATGGGGTCCACCTCCCATACCAAGTGTAGTGCTGCCACGAAGGCTAGCACCCAGCAGAGGCTCCTGACAGCTGTCAGTATCCAAAACCCCATCCTCAGCTCTCCACTGAAATGTGGCTGAGCTGCTTTAGGGGCAACTGTGGGTTATTGGAACCTCTCCTGCTGTCTAAAGTGAGGGCTACCACATCCTGTGGCAAACACCCTTCTTCCACTCTCCCTTCTGTCAGAGTAGGGACTACATCCTTTTTTTGAACAGCTACCTGACTGCTCAGGACTTCGTTAGGAATGAGGAAAGCCTCACCAGTGCCAACTTTGGGCTCTACCCCGAATGGGTGAGAAGGCCCTTGCCTCACTGGTTCCCTCTTTACAAGTAGCTTCCTTTTCCTTCTCCTTTTTCCATTCTTTTAGGATACCTGTCTCTCAACTGCAGAGACTGGATCCCCAGGAACCTTGGGTTGGGGTGCTCTGGGCAACCACCCAACTTGGGATCTGACTCTTCTTTATCTCTGATGTTGCCACCATTCTTGGGGACTAGGCCCCATCTAACCCTCTTTTCCTAGAGGGCTAGTCTTCTCTCTTCCAGTTGCAGTTTTTCTCCTCCAAGGAGAGTTCATCAAGCTGGTCATGGAAGTTTCCTACCACCCTACCAATGAAGGGGATTCTAGAGTGACCTCTGTCACTTTCCACTGGTGTAGGGGGTCTAGGAAAAGATGCACAATTGTGGTTGTTATTGCTTTCCCGTTCATCATTTTGGGCTGTGACCAACTCCTCATCATCTTCTGCTGTGTGACCAACAGAGGAGTTGTCATCCCTATCTAGTTTTTTTTCCTCTTCCTCATATTCTCTGAGGGCCCATTCCAGGTGCCCCATCTTAGAGGTTGTTCTATAGCTTACGCCTCTAAGCATGCACAAGACCCTTAGATCATTGATCTTGAGGATTGAAAGAATAGGCTGATCAAGGCTCAGGATATTCTCTATTGTGCCCTAATTTTTAGAACTTATGGAAACTTATTAAAAACCTAAACAGCTTTTTTATCCTTTATCCTAACTTACTAAACACTTTTAACTTTTAAATGTAATAGGAATGGGGATGTAACCCAGGGCCCTAACGATTACAATGAAATCTTATTTTTAGAAAAATCTAAAAAAAAAATCTTTAAAAATACTTCTGATGATAAAGTCAATTGAGGATTTTTTATGTTCAATTACCCTATGACCAGTGGTACTACAAAACACAGGTTCAGGATCCACACCATTGGGCACCAATGTTGCAAGGTGGAAATATCACGTGGTATGGCTGGCGCCTTACCATGTAATAATAACACAATACACAAAGATGATCCTTGGATTCAACAACAATAATCCTTAACTCAGTCCTGGTAGTGTAGCAAACAGCAGTCAGGCATTACTGGAGGAACATGTGTAAAGCATTTGAAAATACCATTACAGCGCATAAGTAATTGAGACATCTTGAAAGAAATCCCAAACCAGTTCATAAAAACAGAGCATATTTTTAAATACATTTAGAGACCAAAAGGAACTTTTTATCATACATATAAACGGAGTGTTGAATTTTCAAAGCATTAAAAAATAAATGCATCAAATACTTCAGACATTTAACATTGTGGTCGATGGAAAATGAAGCTGGTGACAAACGGTCCCTTAGGGGTCGAGTTACTCTCTACCCTCTCGAGGTAGAGGTCTTTGGGGGCCCAGGACCAGATTTCCACAATCAGATTACTTGTACTCTGTTCAGGGACCCCTGATGCAGAGGTAAATTCTGGACTGTCAGAGGGCGTCAAATCAGGGCTTGTCATACAGAAAAATAAAACAATGTGTTAAAGAACAAATATATTTTCTACAGAAAGTCAATAATAAAAAAGAAAAGATACCTTAACGCACTATCCCATATAAACCAAAACACAAATTTTAAAAAACAAAACGTCAGCACAAATTATTGTTTAACTAGGAACTCCAGGTACTGTGGGAACCATATTAAAAAAAACACAACAAAATAAATATATATATAAATAAATATAGAAACTCAGAGCAAACCTATCTAGAAAGGAAATTGTTTGAAAAATTATAAAATGAGTTTCGAAGCAATAAAACTAAAATACGCCCCATACAGACCTAGTTGGACACATATCAATCTCACATTCAAGCCGATAGGTCCATTTCACAAACCCATTTGCACAGCTAATTGTTATAGCATCTTTTATAAGGGAAAAATAGAGATCCTAGCTCACACAATCAGGAATGGTGCCTTTATACCTTCATAAATGTAACTGCTCACCCTTAAAGTTCTGCCAGACTGACAATATTTTATGTGTGAGTAAGTCTGTCCAAGTTGTAGCTGTTCTCTGGGAGGGGACAGCATCAAAACATGGTGAGCACCATTAAACCTGCATGATTGTTGGGATGCACAGACCTTTGCAGATAGTTCCAACCCTGAACATTGTCAAACAATTACTTTTGGCAAAGGCAGGGAAATCTCTGTTCAACATGGAAAATGGGAAGACACAGACCCACAATTGCTGGGGTACAGGGCAGATGGTTTCTCTTCAGAGAGAATATTTTCACATGTGAGAAACAAAGATTTGCAAAGGCACATTCTCCCGAAACTTGCAAATGTGAAAATACAGACAGTGTACATTTCAACAAACCTAAATGTTGTGGGTGATGTGTGTACTCATGAGATTCTTTGAGAATTTTCGGAAAATAAAAAAATGAACACGAACAGTAGGTTATAAAAGTTCTACATTTCCGTTTGCATGTTTTGTGATTCTGCTCATTAAGAGGAGGATTAGTCAAAATAGACAGTCAGCTATCTACTGTAGTTCACCCATAAACAATATATAAAGGTTGACACAATTATTTCAAATTTACCATAAAATTAATTATTTCAAAACAAAGACACCATAACGTTCTGTAAAAGGTAATGAGCCAGACAGAGCGGAATCCCTTAAAGAAAGTGAAATAGACCTTCTGTTAAACTCAAGCACCATCTAACATTTCAGCTTCATTTTTTCTTATGATGTATTTCTGCATGTCAATCCAAATGAACATTATTGCTAGCAATGGGGAGACTTACAAACACTCCGAGGAAATGAAAAAGGAAATAGTTTGTTATATTATGTTATTCACATTTGTATAGTACCAGCTACTGTTGTTAAGGTGTTGTGGCACATTTTGTCAATGTTTGGTTATGTGAGATTAGAAGAGAGTTTATTTAATGTTTAGTTAAGAAGTGGGTTCTGTAGATTAGCGTGAAAGAAAATTGCATTCAATCTGGTGCGATGTTCATAGTGTTCTTTATATATATATATACATAGCGGGGAATACGATTTACATGCAGGTAGCTCCCATCCTGTACCGCTCATCCGAAGTATACCTTTTGGTGAGTTTTACAGGGCTAGGAGAACCTGCAGCAGTCCGGAAAAGTATCTAAAAGTGGAAACAGAGATGAGTAATCGCTTTATTCAAAGAGGGTATCCACAGGAAACTATACAAAAGGCATCAAATAAAGCTAGAAGGTTAAAGAGAGAAAAAATATTATTTGAACCATCTAAAACCCAGCAAAAGAAAGAACAGGAAAAAGTTTTGAAAACACACAGGTTCGTTACGACTTTTAACATTAAACATAATGAAATAAGATCTATTTAAAAAAAACATTGGCACCTTATCAAAGGGGATCCTATATTAGTGTGATCGGACACTGTATGTTGTATTGTCTTCCCCTTCCCTATTGCTCCACCTCCAGCGTTTGGCTGATGCGGAGGTGTGTTAGCAGCCCTATGATGAAGCATGACACAGCTTGCTGTGTGTGAGGGCAGTTTTATCAATTTGGTGCATTTCCCCTACACTCATCCACCCTCACGTAGTGTTTTTATTCCTCTTCTGTTTGTGAAATAAAAGTACTGAGCGGGAGGTCGAAGAGGGATCTTTATCCTCTCACCCCTTTTTCTTGTGAGTTTTTGTTCAGCATGCGGCCGCTGAGCCGCAGGGGTCTATATCTATTGGATTTACCCATGCTCACTGCCATACTAAACTAAATTGGGTTTGTACTAGGTGGGATTTCCACCTAGGGATCATGGCAGATGATCAGGGTTTGGCGTTTGGGGACGATGCGGCAGCAGAAATCCTCAGAGGGCCATCATTCCTCGGAGATACCACAATTAACCAGGTCCTGACCCAAGGGGAAGGATGGGACACACTTCTAGAGTTAAAGAGATCCCATGTTAATACTATCTTACATGGAGCAATTTTAACGGAATATTTGAGAGGGAATGCAGCGCCCAGAGGACTTCTGGTGACTAATGAGCCTTTGATCTTTCTGGAGGATCCCGTTTACCGTAAGGATTGGTCCCTGATAGCCTGGAAGTGTACGAGGGATTGGCTAATTCTCATTATAAATACAGCTAAGAGAACAGCCGATACCCTCTACATTAAAATCCAGGCTAACGAACAAGGGATAAAGACGACTATTTTGTCTGCTACCTTCAAAAAGAAATTGGACGAAATAAATAATGATATAGCAGAACACAAGGACTACTTATTAAGATCAAAAGTAGATAAACTCCAGAAGGACTTAAAGAAATTTTCTAGGGAAAAGGCTTACCCCTACATTACTGATGAATATATCCAGAAAAAGATGGATGATAGGAAAAAGGGCATCAGTAGGGAGGGTAGAACATCAGATAGAACTAGCTCCAGCAGTGAGGATAGTGATTATGAGAAAAAGCCCCGCAGAAGGGGGAGAGGTAGAGGGTTTTTTGGAGGTCCCCGTCCGCAGTTCAACACACCATACCCCCACTACCCCAACAACAACTTTGGTTGGCCCCCGCTGTACCAACATCAATTCCCAGGGATACCGGGAGGCCCAATGACACAATTTCCCCAGATGCCAAATCCTTTTTTAGGGAGGGGCCGGGGGAGAGGCAGGGGCAAACAGAAGGGCATGACAGGGGTGCAGTGGGAGGAGTTGGAACAGAGAGTGACCAGGAGTATGGCGAAGGAACCAACCCCAGGCACGAGCCGGGAATTACTTCGTTGGTGATGAATCTAACAGAAACCCCCTTACGGATACACAAATTGAAGTACTTGACAAGGGCTTGGGGTTTGTACCCACCAATACACCAGATCAGTTTAAAATCAGACAAGAATTAGGGGATTCTTCCGCAACATTCGTTTGAGAGTTTTCTTTGGTGACCAGAGTGGTGAAGAAGTGCAGATGGGGATACCAACTTCCGTCCAAAGTCTAAGTTCACCCCAGCCATAGGGCAACTCCCGATTGAGGTAGAGGCCTTTGAACAGGCAGTAATTCATGAAGTGGAAATATTGTCTGGGCAGAATAACGACTTTTTTAAAAACTTCTCCAAAGCGGAGAAAGGAGCCCTGGATGAACTCAGAAACAACATTGATCTGGTGATAAAATAGGCAGACAAAGGGGAGCGACTGTGATACAGAGTAGAGCGGACTATGAAACAGAATGTCAGAGACTCCTTGCTGACAGAAGAAACTATATGGTGCTGAGACAGGATCCAACAGAGGATATTAAGAAAGAAATAACATCGGTGGTGGAGGAAGCCATTCAAAATGAGTGGATTACAGAGAAAGAGGGAAGTTTCCTCTGTCAACCCCAACCAATAACCCCTTATTTTTATACCCTCCCGAAGGTTCATAAACCAACAAGGCCCCCTCCTGGGAGACCCATTGTTTCGGGGGTGGGGTCGTTATTGGAGCCTCTGTCACAATTTTGTGACTTTTTCTTTAATCCTATAGTTCAATCCAGACCGGCATACCTGAAGGACACTACAGAGGTCCTTGTATTACTGAAGGATGTGGAATTTGACCCTGCAGAAGATTTTCTGGTGGGTCTGGACGTGGAGTCCTTGTATACAAATATACCACAGCTGGAGACACTAAGAGTGGTTGAAGACATCTTGTATATGATGGAATGGGAATATAGCACGCCCAGACCTTTTATTCTACATCTGGCGGAAATCGCCTTAACCAAAAACTTCTTCGAGTTTCAGGGGATCTATTACCTCCAGACTCATGGGACCTCCATGGGGAGTGTTTTTGCCCCAAGTCTAGCAGGATTGTATATGTCGGCTTTTGAGGACCAGTACATCTATACCCATGGAGGTCCTTGGTTCCATCATATCAGAGTCTGGAGGCGTTTTATTGATGATGTCCTCCTGGTATGGAAGGGGAATAGAGAATCACTAGACAACTTTCTGGTCTGGCTAAATAGCAGGAATCCCCTACTCCTTTTTACTTCAACTGTCACGAAGGAGAGCCTACCGTTCTTGGACCTCACCATCTTTCCAAAACAAGGTGGTTTGCACACGAGAATGATTCATAAGCCAACGGATAGGAACAGTTTGCTTTCTTTTAAAAGCTTTCACCCCAAGTCCCTGAGGGAGAATCTCCCTGTGGGACAGTTTTTGCGCCTTCGGCGCAACTGCTCTAGTTTAGCTGATTATGGGTCGGAAGCAGATTTCCTACAAAAGAAACTCCTACAAAGGAATTATCCTTTACGGGTAGTAAAAAAGGGCTAGAAAAAGAGCTAGCAACTGTCACCGGGATGCACTCCTTGAGCCTAATGACAAACCTTCTACTGAAAGAATAGTATGTGTTACAACATTTAACACAGCTTCTAGCAGCATCCAAAAAATCATTCTACGCCATTGGAAGATCTTAAATTCGAATGGGCTTTCATTTGAGAAACCCTTGTTCTCATTTAAGAGGAGCCAGAGTATTAAAGATATTCTGGAGCATACTAGACCGAGAAATACCAGAATGAGACAAGAGGGCACAGAGGGATTAAGTCTGCCCTGGTCCTTTCCCCTAGTAACTGGTCACACCAGATGTGGGATGTGTGATGTATGTCACTTGACAGCCAACACCAAATCAATAGACGTTGGTCTGACCCATCCGTGGGAACAGCGAATACATACAAATTGTAATTCTTCCTATGTAATTTATATGTTGAAGTGCCCCTGCGATCTAGTGTACTTGGGAATGACCACTAGACGGGTCAAAACAAGAATCATGGAGCACAGATCTACGTTTAGATGCCAACGGACTACGAGCAGATTGACTAACCATTTCAGAGAGAAGAATCACTCGGCTGAGGATTTTTTCTGGACTGTGATTGATAAACCCAATATCAACATGAGTAGGAATAATCCAGAAAGAGCCCTGTTTGTGCGAGAGCAAAAGTGGATTTACAGGGTTCGGAGTTTCTCCAGGGGATTGAATGATGATATTCCCTGGAATAGTCTTCATAATCCTTAATTAAATCTGAATCTTCTCTGGTTGATGGTTTGAAGTAATTTGAGTGGGGTACCCCCTGCAGAAAATCCCGTAAAACAATGAGTAAGAACTTGGGTTATTGACAGTGGAGGTGTTTAGTCCTTAGTTATTGATTTTCAATTTTCAATTTGAAACAGACCTACCCCACCCAAGCAATACAACAAAAACAACCCCCCTCCCTCCTTTACCCCCTCCCTTACTCATTTTAATATATTTTATATGTACATTTTTTTCTCTCTCCTCCTTTTGACATACCCTCCCCTTATTGCCCCCCATCATACTTTATTTGTCCGTTTCTCACTCTCTGTCCCATGATCGGCCCAGCCTGGGCCCGGTCACTTTCCACTCCAAAGAACACGTCCTGGGTTCAGTGGGTGAATTTACCGTTGAGTATAGAGCGGAAGAAGAAACTAGTTATGTTTCTGTAGAATGTCTGTGAACGAGCGTTCTAGTTGTTTGGGCCTTCCAGGTGATTCCGGTCACATGGTTGAGCACGCTACGAGGGGTGGGTCAACCCCTTTCAAGAGGGACTCGGACAACGCTAAAATGTTCTACGCGGCGGACAGGGAGAGACAAACTTTGTCGGGCAACAGCCGACCTCGAAAGCAGTAAGAGGGGCTAGAGAGTATAAGGGAGCGAGGGTAAGGGAAGGAGAGAGGGGGTACATTCAAGGGAGGTGGCGGTGTGCTTACATTCGGTGTGACACGTAGATAGGAGGATTTTAGCTATCCGGTAAAGATTTGGTACCTGCGATAAGCCGTGGCTTTACTTACTCTAATAACGGCATCTTTGTAACAGCACCTAATCAACTGGCTTGACTCCAATCAGACCCCGGGAAGCGGGGTCCTGGTTTACATGCATTGAGACACGTAAAACGCAGAAAGGAGTTATCCAGTGGAGGGTCTCTCCCTCTCTCAGTGGTAGTACTGAGGCCATTGACCACCTCGCACATTTGGATTTTAACCTTTTTTTATTTCTCTACAGAGAGTGCTAATAGGGAGCTGTTCTCACTCCCCGTCAGTTCGAGTTTAAAAATCTAATAAACTCGGTAAGCATAATAAGTAATTGGTACCGGTTGAACGTGGTGTTTCTGAGCTCTTGATGCCCACGCATGAAAATTTCTGAAAAATCACGAGTGTGCAATGCAATAAGCTTGGATTGCAACTAAGTGCTTGTATATATTTTTATCATATACGATTGAGTGTGACCAATTTGAGAGTCATAAAACTGTTGGGGCATAAAGCCCCCCCTTGAATAAGTTGTGTGGGGGTGTGCCCATATATCACAGTCGGGTGGCATGAGGGTGTGGTGTTGATGCACCGTAATTTTTATTATTTGTTGTATAAAGGGCACTGCACATAACACATCACTTGTTTTATATGTGTTTTTAATCACTTTCAGGTTCCTCTCAAAGAGCGAGGGGCTCTACTACTCTTTGCAACCGAGCATTGACTCGGGAAGGTGACATCCCCTTTACTTCTGGATTTAAAGGAGGGAGGGTGAGCACCTAGGGATCACAGTGTTGAGAGTCCTGAGGAAAGCCGGGGTATTAGTCTTGCCGGCTGAAACATGTCGACGCTTTAGCAGAGTGGAGGGGTTGGCGTCTCATTATAAGCTCCCCAACCCAGCATCCACATTTTTTGTTTTAAACCTGGACAGGGTACCTAATATTAAAATGATGACAAGGATCCCCTGATACCAGTTTTATATCACTTTCTCTGCACTTTATTCTCACCTGTGATCGGACACTGTGGGGTCGATTCCGATTCGGGCCGGAAAAAGCACCGACCGACTCGGATCCGGAAATAATACCGACCGACACGTACCCGTGGCGCACGACACGCCAAGTACGATGCAAGGCGCGAAAAATCCGACCGACACGTACCGAAACCAAGTCGACCGACCGAGCCGCACGGAAAACAGCAATCCTGCCGGAAAAACACGCGAATCCAACCGACCGACACGCACCCGGAACAAATCCGACCGAAACGTACACGCGAACTCCAAACCGCAAAGTACGATGCAAGGCGCGAAAACCACGAGCGAGTCGGACGGAGGCCAAGCCGTACGACCGACACGCATACAAAACCGAGCCGAAGCAACACAAAACACCGCGACCGACGCGTACGCAGCATAGAAAACTGCACAAACACAGTGCGAACGAAACGGAGAACACCGTACGAGACAAATGCAGGGTCCGACTCGGTCACAAGAACGTTTCCAACATACACAAACAGCACAAAGGAAAAATCACCCAAAAAAAGGCCAAACAAGCAATTACCAAGCCAATAAATACTGGGGGCGTGGGGACAGAGAACAAAGACACACCCACAACTCCACCTATATAAAGGACACAAATCACAACCATGAGCCTTTGCAAATGCCATTCCACTGCCAGCACCCAAGAGAAAGCAACCACACACCCACAGCTCATCCCTCACACAAGCCACACACCATCAGCACACCAACAAATACCTACCTCACATACACCCAGCAAAACACACACTCACACACCCTCACCTGCACACCAACACACACATCACTCACCATCACCACCCATCACCATGCCCCCAAGAAGAATCCCAAGTTCCTAGATAGTGAATTGGAAGTCATGGTAGACGAGATCCTCAGGGTAGAGCCACAGCTGTTTGGCACACTGGTCCAACAGACCCCCATCTCCCAGAAAACCAAGATGTGGGAGAGGATCATCAACAGGGTGAACGCACAATCACCATGTCGGCGCACAAAGAGCGACATCCAGAACAGGTGGTATGACGTGCGCAGGAGGGTACGGGACCTGCTGAAGAAAGACTACATCAACAGCCAATACACCGGCAGTGGCCCTCCTGCCAAGCCAATATACCTCAGGCCCTGGGAGGAGAAGGTGCGGGCCATCCTTCCGCCAGTGAGCGTATATGAACTAGAGGACATCCCAGAGCCTGGTGAGTACACAACAAATGTACACAATATACTGCCACAAAACACACACATCACTGTCAAGGGGAGAGTCAAACCATGCACTCATAGCAATTACACAGCAACCAGAACAGAATCATCCCAAAATGTGTATGTCAGTCAGATAAACACAACACATGCCATCAAAAAAGTCACATCCAACTGTGCCAACACATGTACAAACACAACTACAACTACAGCTAGGCAGTGGCACAAATAGAACTAACAAACACATCCACACATGTAGCCACCACAACAACACCAACACACAGTGAAGACCACTCAAAGGAAGGAATTCTGTGTATGCTGGCCAAGTCAGTGTAGCCAATAGCATCATGGGAGTCGCAGTCACACATATTGCCCCCCCCACAACTGTCCCATCAACACCACCCTGAACCATGCTCACATCACAGGGAGTGGAGAAGGACTCACAAGATGGCTGACACTGGCTACTGCTGTGGGGAGCACAAGGCCCTGCTGCCAACTGTGCACCAACAAACAGCAGGACACCACTGACTGACATCCTGAGAGACAACTTACACTCCCTGCAATGCAAGCACGTTCCATGGTGGGATATCTGGCTAGCTGGGTGGGAAGGAGGACTTGCAGCACTGACCATAGTCACAAGCACCTCCCCTCACACACACCCCAACACAAACTCCACAGAACCCACCTGGTAGAATGCAATGCCCCCATCCTAACACAAGATCCCACAAAGAACCACCACCCTGGGTTATGTTGTGTGAAGCACAGGGACACTCTTGGGACTTCTAGCCAAACAACTGCCAGGACAACACTCCCAGCCATCCTGTCAGCACAGCCAGCCCACCCCACAGGGAAGCAGAGTCAAAAGGAAGGAAGCATGGGCATTCTGGGAAGGGGGGAGGAGGCAATAGCATGATGGGAGTCGTAGTCACAGACATAGCTCACCCCCACAACTGTCCCATCAACACCACCCTGAACCATGCTCACATCACAGGGAGTGGAGAAGGACTCACAAGATGTCTGACACTGGCTACTGCTGTGGGGAGCACAAGGCCCTGCTGGCAAATGTGCACCAACAAACAGCAGGACACCACTGAGTGACATCCTGAGAGACAACTTACACGCCCTGCAACGCAAGCACGTTCCATGGTGGGATAACTGACTGGCTGGGTGGGTGGGAAGGAGGTCCGGCTGTCAACCAAACACAACCAATGAAGACCATGTTCACACCCCAGAAAATACATAGAAATGCCCAAATAATGCAGGACAATGTGCCACACCAATATCAACCCCTGACTGTGACGACTTAGGACAATGCAATCTACAGGCCCGCACCCAGAGGCACAGTCACAACTGTCATGTGTGTCAACCATTGATGCCTGTAGAAACATAACATACATTGTTTGTGTCTCCCAAAAACAGGTGATGATGGGGACACAGCAGCAGACGCTGAGGAGTCCCAGTCCCAGGCTCAAGAGGATGCGGAGCTCACTGGCGTCGTACAGCCTCTGTCCTCCTCGGACGATGAAGACCAACCTGGCACATCCGGTGCAAGTCAACATGCAGCACCAGCAGGACCACCAGCTGCAGCACCAGCAGGACCACCAGCTGCACCCCCTGCACCCACCCCTCCAACGACTGTCACCACGAATACCATCCCTGCCGACATGGACAGAACAAGGAGCAACACCAGCACAGGGACCCTGGACCAACCTGGGGCCATGGACACCACCACCACCACCAACCCCCAAGGTGGACCAGGGTTATCTGTGCGTGCCACTGCACACACTGCACATGTCAGCAGGGGTGGTGGGAGGGGTGGGAGACAGAGGTCGCTGCTTGCAGACGTTGCTGGTGTGCATGATGACCCACAACTGGTACGCATAGCTGATGCGTACCAGTCCAGCACCGGAGAGCTCAGCCAGGTAGTGGGGCTCCTCAGAGACATGAAACAGCAGCAGGCTGCCCATCATGCCCGCTTGGACTCCCACATGTCCCACGTGGAGTCACACATGTCCCGTGTGGACTCACACATGTCCCGCGTGGAGTCCAAGTGGGATGCACTGCATGAGATGATGGCGGTGCACAGGGACATTTTACAATGCCTCCGCCAGATGAACAGCAACCAGTCCACACCTCCCTGTGTGCCAACAACATCTGGTGCCGAACAAACTGCAACTGCCACAGGGAGGGAGGAGGACTCTGGCGGAGAGTCCCCTGCACCGCAGCAGCCTGTACTTGAGGGGCCCCCCCAAGAAGAGGGGTCGTCCGAGGAGGGAAAAGTGAGAGGCCGATGGCCAAGCGCAACTCCCAGGAAGCCTGAACCTGTTCTGGATGTTCGCCTTTGTGCACAGACTGTTCACCCTGTTGACGGCAACACTACTCTCACACATTGCATGGGGAGTACAAGTTGGACCAATGTGTCAGACAACTGTGGCCCCGATACTGGGGATCCTGTCTACCAGGACTTTCAATTCACCTAGGAACTTCGGATTGCAAGATTTATGTACAGCACTACCCATCCTATGCACTATTAACACAAATGTATCACAATAAACACATAATACACCATACTTGCCTCTGTCGTGATTCCAACGTGGGTGCTGTTATGGGGATGATGAACTGCAAAATTACACTCTGTATGCGAACTGCAACAGCAAGGACAACACAGGCATGTGAGTACAGGCAACGTGACACACATGAGGGAGACACACCACCAGGGCTACACAACACATACACACCTAGGCCATCTGATTCATTGCCTACACTGATGTTGCCAGGGAAGACGGTGCAATGCACAGACACCACACCCATTCCCAGTTGTAGTCAAGTAGCCCACAGGTGCAGTAAGCAAATGGCAGTCAAATGTGTGACCACAGACAACGCACATCACAAAGTGAAGCACAGGTTTATTACACAGTTGCAACATGTCGTAACCACTACAGATGCAAGGTAATCCCACCTGGCAGCGGGCACACAGTCAACAACTGTAGACGGAAGGAAGTCCATGGGTGTGGCGCACATCACCTGTAGGGACACAACAGCTACCAGCCTGGATGTGCAATCACGTCGTCGGTGGACACAGTTGACCAAACGAATCTGAAAGTACCCTGTGAAGGACAGAAATGACACACAGTCAAAAGCAATGGAGTACAGGACATAACAGCAAAACTCATGCACAATACATGTTACAAGATACCCACCCAGAACCAAGTTAGCATGTCAACACTGTTGGGGAGTACAGCCCACCTGTTAGCACACATCGCAACACACATCCAGTCAAGTAGCCCATGGACACACTCCAACAGCACCAGAGCACCACCCACACATCATGCCAACTCACATCATTGACATGACACCTCAGGATACTCACATTCAGCTAAAGAAGTTGGTGATGAGCTGTGTGCGGACATCACCATCATCATCATCATCATCGTCACTGGCATCGTGGTCCAGGCCAGGATCCTCCACAGGTGGCGGATGTTGGTCATTGTCATCCTGGATGAGAGGCAACTCCTTCCGCACTGCCAGGTTGTGGAGCATGCAGCAGACGATGATAATCTTGTACACTTTCGCAGGGGCATATGGGAGGGACCCTCCGGTCTTGTCCAGGCAGCGGAAGCGGCTCTTCAGGAGACCAAAGGTCTGCTCAATCACTCTCCTGGTCCGACCATGTGCCTCATTGTAGCGCATCTGGGCTGGTGTCACAGGGTTCCTGAGGGGTGTCAGCAACCACGGCATGTTGGGGTATCCCGAGTCACCTACGGACAGACAAGTGCACATTAGCTGACTTGGAAAAGTGGGCGGAATACTATAGATCAGATCACACACAATGGCACAAAGTCAGTACACACCGACAAGCCAGGCACGCTGGTTCTGCATCTGTGCCATCATCCTGGGGATGCGACTACTCCTCATCACAAAGGCATCGTGTGCTGAACCAGGGAAATGGGCACACACGTGTGTGATGGTCATGTCTGCAAGACACACCACCAGTGCATTGACCGAGTGGTAGTGCTTGCGGTTCCTGTAGGCCTGCTCCTGGGCCTGTGGTGGTACCAAAGCCACATGTGTCCCATCAATGGAGCCAATGACATGCGGCATCCTCCCCAGGGCATAAAAGTCACTCTTCACGTCAGTGAGTCGTCGCAGTCTAGGGAAATAGATGTACCGGTTCAGGAAGAGCAACATTGCCGCCAAAACATCGCGGAGCACACGGCTCAACATGGTCTGTGACATCCCACCAGCAGTCGCCACAGTATGTTGGAAGGTACCGGTGGCAAAGAAGTGTAGGGCTGCCATCACCTTCACCTTGGGGGTCAGCGCTGTAGGATACGTCCGGCCAGGCTGCAAATGTGGGGACAACTGCACTGCCAAATCCTCAATCAGCTGCCTGGTGAAGCGGTACCGTCGGATGCTGTCCCGTTCCACCATCGTTGCCAGGTCTGGGAATGGTCGATGGACAGCAGGAGCCCTGCAGTGCAGAGGAGAAGTAAGCAAGATTGTCAGTCACCCCACATATGCGGCATTGAGAACACTCAAGATCCCAACATACATCATTATGAGGCACAACTACATGAAGTGTGCAGTTCCGGAAGGACATGTATGGTACATACATGGCCAACATCTGTCAACACGGTCCAACAGGTGGCATCAATTAGTCCCAGGTTGGCCCATTGGATATCATGAGGCCGTGTCACAGTTCCCATCTCCTGCTGCCGTGTCACAATAACCCCCCACAGTGACATGTGAGGACAGATTATGCCCCAGGCACCACAGCTCAACGACAGGTACATTCCCAGGGACCCTGTATTGCCACATGGACACTGGCATTACATGGAGTATCATGTATACACCACAGCAAAACAACCATGACCCCCACAGGTAGTGGCCCCACTTGCCACGGCAGGACAGACATGGACGTCTGTGACACACACACACACAACATCAAAGTCCATGCACACACAACGTGGATGTGGAGACTGTCTCCCATTGTGCACATGTAATCAGAGACATTGTAAACACTACATGCACAAAGACTGTGGAGGACCATCACTATTGTGCCACTGGGACACCCTGGCTCAAACATACCGTCTCACATGGGACTCACGGGGTATGTGACATGACATACACATACACCACCGTGAAATGTGACCATGGCACATGCACAGATATGAACAGTTGCACATCACAGTGGTCATGTACACGTAACACCCAGGATCCTGTCCCCATGAACACGTGCACAGCCTGGGGGTGGCTGCCCACAGGTGACACCCACAGGACAACATGTACACCAAAATACACACAATAGGAAATGCAGCCTTACATGCCTTATGATAAAGTTTGGACAGGCTGTCGTGATGTAGGTGTGCCCCTCACTCCCTGGGAGCCATCTGTGGCTGG